>OZ010574.1:51562986-51565486 GCA_963932145.1 Acanthosepion lycidas | reverse complement strand
TCTGAAATTACATACTTACACTTAAATGTTATATTACTAATAATTTAATATATCGGAATTCGATTCAAACTTTATGAAACAGTTTTTGTAATATTATAACTTCTCCAGATACATAATTATTTGTTTAAACAAAACAGACCACAAGAAAATAGAAAGTTAAAATTAAATAAAAACTAAAGAAAGTATTTATGTCATTTTGTTTATTTAAGTAAAAAAAAAGTAAAATTTATGGGTAAGATAAAAAAAATTGGTAAAAGGAAAATTATTGCATTAAAAGAGACAAAGATTACTTGCAAAGAAAGTAAAATATCAGAATAGAAATTATGATTGTGCATCCATAGTATATAATGAGTTGTGCATTTTTACTGCACTGAATTATGGGAATGGACATCCACCGTAATTGATGTGAAAATAATTATTTACATACACATGAATTTAAAATAGACGGACTGTTCGAATAAAACGGGTGGCTGTAGTTGATTTATTATGTTTAATAATTAACAGTAATGATGCGCTTTTTACGACAGAGCTCGCAAAAAAAAGAAATATACTGAATATTTAAAATAGTGGGGGGGGGGGTAGTTGGAACAAGGATGTGACAGGTGGATTTTTCTCGGAACAAGAATAATTGCATCTTTCCGGCCCGTTCATTTGAAATGTACTATAGTGTATATACATGCATACATACGTATATATATATATATATATATATATATATATATATATATATATATATTACCAGATATATATATATATATATATATATATATATATATATATTACCAGATATATATATATATATATATATATATATATATATCTGGTAATATATATATATATATATATATATATATATATATATATATATATATATATATATATATATCTGGTAATATATATATATATATATATATATATATATATATATATATATATTACCAGATATATATATATATTACCAGATATATATATATATATATATATATATATATATATATATATATATATATATATATATATATATATATACATATATATATATATATATATATCTGGTAATATATATATATATATATATATATATATATATATATATATTACCAGATATATATATATATTACCAGATATATATATATATATATATATATATATATATATATATATATATATATATATATATATATATATATCTGGTAATATATATATATATATATATATATATATATATATTACCAGATATATATATATATATATATATATATATATATATATTACCAGATATATATATATATATATATTACCAGATATATATATATATATATATATATATATATATTACCAGATATATATATATATATATATATATATATATATATATATATATATATATATATATATATATATATATATAAGAACAAGGTTGGTACAAACGGAATAAAATTCCGATAACCAAACACTATTCTTAAAAGAGTGCTCAGTAATAATGTTTTTCTTTTGTTTAATGTTTTTCTCCCCAATAATGTTTTTCTTTGTCTCATATTATTTCACATTCACTAACCACTTGCGTCTTAGTGGCTTTATTGCCTTTTTGGTTGTGAAATGAGTAAAAGAAAACGTGTTATCTATTTTTACACATATACAGGTGCGTGTTTTGTATTCTAATGGACTTTTATTGAGGTACGAAGCGAATTGGTGAAATAAGGTTTCCCTTTTTTTCTTTATTTCTCGTTTTTCTGATATATATTTAATTATATGACGCGCGTGTATTTATCCATATCTTTTTTTTTTGTTTTCAAATAGACGGCCTGCGAAATTTATTCCTTTTAGGAGAAAAATAAACACGGGGAAATCTTATTCGAACCATCCAGTTTTCGTTTAAAACTATTCTGGGAATTTCCTGCCTCACTTTTATTTAGAGTTCGGGCATTCTAGGACGAATCTTTTCGATATTCAGAATTATCTTTAAAAAAAATTCTAACCGCTCTACTTATTTCGGCGTCTACTTGAAACTGTCCATAAAACTACAGAAAAAAAAAAAATATATATATATATATTCTACCAACATACAAGTATGTATAAATAAATTAAAAAAACTCATCTAAGAAGGCATAACCAGAAAATATTCGTATGTACAGTGTAACCCGGATATAAGAGAAACCCGGGTATAAGATTTTATCTGGTCCCAAATTAGAGCCATACTTACCTAAACTAAATAGACCAAACCCCGGTATAAGAGAAACCCGGATATAAGAGACTTCTTCTTCAGTCCCAACAACTCTCTTATATCCGGGTTACACAGTATATATTGCGCAACTGATAAAAAAGAAAGCACATATTGTTAGCATTTCAGACATTTAATGTTTTTTTTTTTAATTCTCTTTAGAAAAACTTAGTGAAATATTGAACCAATTTTTTTAGAGTTACTTCCCTCCCATTAAATTAAATGCTCTTTCAAACATTTTTACATTTTTTACTCCGAATTTTCTTCCCTTACTGCATT
>OZ010574.1:51525486-51555486 GCA_963932145.1 Acanthosepion lycidas | reverse complement strand
TAGGTGATATCATTACCATACATATATAAAACGCAATGTATATCCATATGCATGTATATGCGTGTTTGATATTTCACTTCATACTTGAGAGTAATATCGGTGAAAGACAATTTGACATGCTGCAGAAATCACACACAGATTTATAGATGGTTAAAAAAAAACTACACCCCCCCACACACATATATATATATCTATCTATCTATCCATATATCTATCTATATATATATAATACATATATATATATATATGTTTTGAACAATATTAAATATTAAAGCATTAACATTTTCAAACACACTGGATTGTATAATAATGTATTTTCTTTGTTTTATTATTTCAATTATGTTTCTCGACTAGTTTCGGCCACCATGCCTATCATCAGGGAAAAAATCCTTGCTTGTTAGTAGCCGTGATCTACATGAGTGAATGACTGTAAATACATATATTTATATGTGGTGAGGACATTGAAAGACATTGAAAGGTAGACAGATATATTAAACTATATCTTAAGGTTGTAAAAATATGATTACACCATATATATATATATATATATATATATATATATATATATATATATATATATTAATTTAATTATTTGAATTCAAATCTGAATTCAATAGCTTCCTAAAATTTCTAATTTTTTGCCATCCCCCTTCATGTGGCAGATGATACCTTTTATTTATTATTTGTAAATTCCCCTGACGTCTTTGTAAATATATTAAGTTACTTTCCCGTTACTTTCTCCAGGAACCTTGATTTCAACTCTCATCCAAGTTTAGAAATCATACGCTATTTTGTTATTTAACTCATAATGGGAGGACGAGAAATGTATTCAATTTTGTTCCAGGTTTATTAAGTGCGAAGCAAAGTCAGAACTGGAGTACATAATGCATCTTCAGTTGTAATACCAGCATATCCTTTGTTTATAGTTTTATTTTATTTTTAATTGAGCTAAGAAATGAATAGATAGATAGATAGATAGATAGATAGAAAGATAGATAGATAGATAGATAGGTAGAGATATATATATACACACACACATATATATATATATATATATATATATATAATATACATATATATACATATATACATATATATACATATATATATATACACACACTCATATATATGTATATATACATATACAGATATATATATATATATATATATATATATATATATATATATATATATATATATATATATATATATATATATATGTTTATGTGTGTGTGAGCGCTTTCGGCTATTCTATTAGTCACTATTATATATATAACATTTTGGCAGTTTACACACACTTATACGAACAGAAGAAAAATTGACTAAAAATTTTAATTGCTTATATATATATATATATATATATATATATATATATATATATATATATATATATGTTCAAAATGACATGCAGATAAATACTTGTAGATATTTTCTGTGCGTCTCATTTCAAAACCTTTAGACTTAATTATAATGCTTTTTAGACAAATATATATTGCTAATAAAAATAACCTACTTACCTCCCAATCATTTTAAAATCCTTTCCTTTTGTCTTTTCAATTGTTTTACCATAAAAATTTCTTTTCTAATTATTCATGTTGCTATGTTGTTGTTGCTTATTATAGATGAGGATAATGACACAGACATTCATGTTCGCAATAAAATGTGTAAAATGTTTAGACTTGCTTTCACTTGATTCCCATTAAAATTCACGAACTAATAAAGGCGGGAAAACAAAAAGTATAAATGATAAGAACTACTACGCAAAATAAAACTCGAGTTCTTTGTATATATATATATATAAAGCTTGAAACTAGTATTAAAACAACAGAATTATTTAAATCGGCAATAATATTAACTTAGAGCATGATATGTAGATTTGTTGCCACTTGATCTGCAATTTTCATACACCTGATACTTTCGATGTGAAATTTATAAAAATATATCAACTACGATTACAACTATTCAATAATAACAATCATATTTATAATATTTGTTAAAGTGAAGTCAAAAGATTTTACTTATTATTACAGTTGCTCTATTTTCATGGTAGGGTGAGTGAGGCCCGCTAATAGATTCCTATCATCATTATAATTATCATTACAATAATACTGAGCTGCTACGTGACTTCAGTTCGAATGTCCGAATGTTGGGCGGTCTCCTCAAAGATGAAGAAGATACTTGAGACAACGGAGTTATGGTTCTGCAGACGGATGCTGAGGATATCATAGACCGAGAGTGTGAGCAACGATGAGCTTTTGGAGAGGATGCAAACAAGGATGAGGCTTATACATCAGGAAGCGGCCGATGAAGAGAAATGAGAAATGAGGGCCTGGAGAATCTGATACTCACAGGTCGAATAGAGAGAGAGAAGGGAAAGCAACGCATGACATACCTAGCAGGCAAGTGCAAAACAGAACATAGTCTGGGGAAGGTGGCAGAGGGACGAAACTTATTGAGAGCTACTAGGGATAGGGGGAAGTGGGGAGCCATAATCGCCTACGTCCTGAAGAGACACGGCGCATATAAAAGAAACGAAAGAAGTTTTAGCGGGAAAATTGAAGGGGAAAAATAGAAGGGGGGCGATTTCACACTAGTAGTAAATTATGTTTTTCTTGTAGTATCAAGTGACACCAAACCCAGTCAGTATTTCAGTACGATATTAACTGTTCTATGTTATGCAGTCATCTAAACGCTTATGAATATTCCTCAGATTCCTCACCTGTTCTAATTATCTGGAAAAAAAAAAAAAAAAAAAAGAAACCCTTCGGAACTGTTCGAGGACGCCAACAGTGATGGATAAATAATTGTTCCAGTTATTCATGTCCCACATTTTTCAATCTTCTCTTTTAAGTTATTGTTCAAATATTTTCCTTTTAATTTTCCTATGTCACTCTTTGAAAAGTGTATTTTATTATCGGATATGTTTGACTGACTTTTCGGCTAACCTAATGAATATTTATGAGTGTACTTAAATTTAAAAATTTTGGAAAGCCAATAACATTTTTGTTCATATATATATATATATACATATATATATATATATATATATATATATATATATATGTGTGTGTGTGTGTGTGTGTTATAAAATAAATACTTTGAATTTGTCTTGATAAAGTCCCCAGGGTACGAAACGCGTCGGCTAAAATAAGTTTTCATTTGGTCTTTACTTATTATTGAGTATATTTGCGTTTTTTCCATTTCTGGATGCTTTTATTATTATTATTATTATTATTATTATTATTATTATTATTATTATTATTATTATTACGAATGTGCGCTGAAAACCTATCAGTCTGTGCCATTTTCAAAATCCGGCGTAAGTACCAATCATAAAATTATATATATATATATATATATATATATATATATATATATATATATATATATATATATATATATATATATATATATATATATATATATATATATATTCAGTTGTATGGATATGATTTTGTGACCCTGGGTTTCACGCTTTTGCGATGACAAGACAAACTCGATTGCCTCATGATTGCAAATGCGTGAAACTTAGGCTCACAAACTCATATACATACAAGTGAATATGTCAGCTCTATCACTGATATTGAGCACTTTCCACTAAGTACTGCGCATATAAAATAATATATATATATATATATATATATATATATATATATATCCGAGTGTGCATACATACATACATATATATATGCATGTATATATATATATATATATATATATATATATATATATATATATATATATATATATATATATATATATCCGTGTATGCATACATACATATATATATATATATATATATATATATATATATATATATGCCACAATCAATGCGTTTTCGATTCGTGCGCTAAAATCATTTTATACCAAAATTCGATAGAAATTGATTTTTTTTTTATAGTTACCAATTAATCAAAAATTTTCTAAAATTTAAAAATGGAAAATGGGTAACTGTTTTGTTTGTCAAGTATTACGTTATCTAATTAATTTCAGTAGTGTTAAAAAACGGAAGGTTATAAATAGATAAATTTTATAATATGAGCCGATAATAAAATGCATTTTTGAATATTTGTCTGTATTAAAATTTTTGAATATTTTGATTTCTTTCATATTTATTTTGAAGGAAAATTTCTGATTTTTGTTAAAATAAATGACTATTTAATTAGATACAGAAGTCTATATTTATTAAAAAATGTCAAAATATAAAAGATGTGTACATTTACTGCGGAATGATTATAAATAAAAATTTCATGCACAAATGCTAATGATTATATATTTGGAAAATTTCCAAAAATATACATAACATAAGGTTCTTTTTAAAAGATTAAATTAAACATATTAGACTGGCCCCCACGCATCCAATTTAAACCCTATTGAAAGTATGTGGAATTTAATGAAACGATAAATGGAAGGCAAAGTCTTTAAAAATATCCATGAATTAAAAGGAGAAATAGATATTTGGAATAACATCCATAAAAAAATATTTCTAAGCTAATTTTTCCGATGCCAAAAAGAGTAAAGGCGGTTTTTAAAGCGAAGACATTGATGAATATGAAGAAAGCATTGCTAACCGCCAGCATAATAAGATGACAAAGAAGGAATTAGATGAATTTCTCAGGGTCACTGAAGAATTTCAAGGAAAATGTTTAGAGGCAAACTCTGATGAAAACAGAAGCCGAAAGATCTGCAGAAAAATTAAAGGGGCAATTTCTCAGTACCACCAGTCATATGAAGAACAGAAGAAACCGCTCTAAATAAGTTTTTTATTTAAAATAAAGTCACATTAATAAACATTAATTCATACAATCTTTATTGTAACTTCTTATATGTACATATATTATAATTAAATGTACGCAAATTAGAAATTAATTGTGAATTGGACTAAAATTTGAGGTACAAATTTCCTATTAGTTATTTTATTCGATTGATGCGTTTTCGATTAGGGCGTATCTTTTAATGTAAATCTTAGCTGCACTAAGGGACGGTGTACTGTATCCCAGCTCGGGTGGAGAAATTTGTAGCAACTTCTCCTAAATTTGAAAATCTTACATATTTAACTATTTTTAGTAATAATTCTAGATACCATTGTCATTTTGTGTTAACTATCAGCTATTTGAATAATTCCCTGTAGATTACCTTTCCAACCGAGTTATATTTACTTTCACTTTCCTTTCTAATACAACTTATTTATTCGCTTTTGTGATTGATCTCATCTCTATCTCCTGATTGTATACATTTTCTACTGCATTTCTACTGCTATTTTGGCCATAAATATATGGTGTCGTTCTAATCTGCCTTTAATATTAGGTTGGTGCAGAAATAATATCGTTTTTTGACGTATTTTTTTAACGTCAAAAAACGATATTATTTTTGCACCAACCTAATAGCTATTCCGTTTCTCTTTTTAGATACCTTCCTTGCAACAAAATCCGTCTCATTTTATCAGCAAATCTTTGTGGCTGTTGAAGTGTCTGCACCTTTTACTCATTCTCTTCATTTTTGGCTTGTATTTTTTAAATATTCTGATCTCAACTTTGTCCTTTTTGTTAGTTTTTCATTAATAATAATAATTTTTTTTTTATTACACTGACTAGTCTAGTTCCTTAATCTCTCCACGGCAGTGTTACCAAACTCGTTCATGGTAAAATTATTTTCTTTTTCATATACAGTATATGAAGTTCACAACGATGTGAGTTTGTGATCCAAATAATTCTTCTATTGTCTGATTGATTGAATCCACTTTCTCATAGATATTTTTTACCGTTCTGATGTTTTTTGGATAGGTTAAATTCTATTTGCTAATTATTTTTTTTTCCTCCGAACATTACCCATTTTCCAATTGTACACTCCTTTTCGATCGCCTGGCTGAAGATCTTGACTATATGAACGTATTTAATTTATTCTATTTATTTATTGACGAAAATTTTAAGTAATCCACACATATTAAGTAGGGGAGCATTTCCCATGTTATAGTTTATATTTTCCATTAAAATATGGTATGATGCAATTAAGCAGAAATAATTGCTCTTATAAAATATAATGGGAAGAAGGTATCTTTGGATAATGTCGATTCCGATAATAATTTTGAGGAGGGACACACTTTCTATAGTTAATTCTACTCTGTTTCTTCATAGCATTGGCTATGTATTTGATACGTATTCTGAAGTATTCAGAAAGAAAGAAAAGAGTACTGAACTCTTATGTAATATCGATCCTTTTGTATGGCAGTGAACATCGTTCACAGATTAAAAGCAGGATTTAGGCAAGAGAAATGTAATTATATGGCCTTCCCACCTCATTAAGAATACCATGGTCCGAACATGTGAGCAGCGATGAAGTTTTGGAGAAAAAGAAAACAAAACGGTCCCTTATACTTAACATCAGAAAGGGACAGACTGGGATAGATAGATAGATAGATAGATAGATAGATAGATAGATAGATAGATAGATAGATAGATAGATAGATAGATGGGCGTGCCAGCTTTATATTATAAGACAGAATATAATAATTCATGTATTAATTTTATAAAAATGCGGCTATTAATACTAAAACGTATGTAACTATAATTGTTACTGATATTCTTATCCAAAATATGCAAAGTTATATATATATATATATATATATATATATATATATATATATATATATATATATATATATATATATGAATAGAAGTCTTATAAGTATAAGAAACTTTACTCGCTCGGAAAACCCTTCCCTGACGATCCGCTTAGGTGAAACCTTGGTAGGTTTGTCTGGCTCTCTAGGTTTAACTATATATATATATATATATATATATATATATATATATATATATATATATATATATATATATATATATATATATATATATATATATATATATTGATAATATTAGTGGTAAATATACACATACATATGCAATCATATATCTAAAATATATATAAATATATATACATACTTGCATACATATACATATATATTTGTATATTATTTATATAAAATAAATCCAGGAGGATAGAATCCAGGTAGAACTCAATGTCCGGGACAGAATAAGGATATAATAAAAAGGCTTAAACGCTAATATCCCATGGTCATAATTTATTCATATATATATATATATATATATATATATATATATATATATATATATATATATATATATATATATATATTCAAGCCATGTGTAAATATATTTAAATAGACACACATATTTTAGTTTATTTGTAGCAATAGTATGGATTTCAAATATATGAAAAGAGATTTAGAGCAATAGAAATTTGATACCCCAGGGGATTTTTAGAATACCATGGACCTAACATGTGAGCAAGAACGAATTTTTACATAAAATGCAAACAAAAAGGACTCTTATGCTTATAATCATAAAGAGACAATTGAAATTTCTAGATTACATAATATGAAAAGAAGTCTTGGAAAATTCAACAATCTTAAAGTTAAAGACAAGAGAGGAAGGCAGCGAATAACCTACCTAATAAGCTTGTGTAACTGATTGACAGAAGAAGGGTTAGCAGATATAGCAAAAAGACAATCATTGATAAGAGCTACAAAGGAAGAAAGTTGTGGAGAAACATGATGATATCAAGAAGAAGAAGATTCATTCCAGTGCCCATTGCTGAAGGATTTATTATAGGCGTACTAATAAATCTGTTTGTACCACTGTTTTCTTTGTTATTAAACTCTCGGGATCTTCAATAATAGAAACATGTCTTTGTATTCATTTTGTACATTTTGCGTAGTACTCCTTATTGTTCTTAAGAATCCTCGGTAGAGTTAGACTCATAATATATTTCTAATTATTTACGAGAGATTCTTTTGTTACATCTTTCTGACTTTCTCAGTCAAGACTACCATTTTCCCCAGTCTGTCATTATTGCTTTCATCGTGTATTATTTTAAATATTGATACATTCGGTTATATTTCTCAGTGTTGTTCTTATAGTGTAAATCGCTACTCCCATTGTAATTATTCAACGTTTCATTCTTTACTTCTACCAATCCATAACTGTATTGCTAGAACGCGTTAAACTACTCCCAAGGAGTTGAGTCATTCTTATTTCATTTGCATTACACATGTAAGAAGAAAGCTTTCTCCCAAGAACTGCTACTTTGTAGAACAAAGTTCTGTGTAGATGCTTTCCAGAACATTAAAATCTTCGTTTTTTGCTACACCCTCTTTCATTCATGCCACAAACCTCATTGTCCTAAGAATTTGTCAAAGTAAGCCTCTGCCTTGAGTGGTACTCAAGCCATTGATTAATTCATAAAAGTAATAAAAAAGATTTTTATATTAAAAGTATATTTATGTTTATGCTATTATCATCTTCACTCTTCTTTTGTTGATTTTAAGTTTGTCAGTCCCTTTCCTTCTTTCTTGGCTTGGCGGCGCTCATCACCTCTCTATCTGAAAACCCGCTGAAAGGAAAACAAGGAAGAAGAATCAAAACAACACCTTGCCGAATTGGTCGAAATCCAGGATTAACAATGGCCGCGTGTCCCATTGTCTGACTCCAGAATGGACGTGTCAAGCAACAAAAACTATGATGCTATCAACGCAGGATACAAAGATCGGAATGTGGAACGTTCACACCCTCTTTGCTTTTGGAGAAAGAATGGACGGACATGACAATGCTGGAACACCTGAGAGTGACTGGCAATATATCGGATTGGTGGAAGGCTGTCTGTTTCTCCCGACGATTCAAGTAGTCTAAGGACTGGTGATAATTACTTGCTTTTGGGTTTTTTTTTTATTTCTAGAATTTATTTTGAGAACATATATTATTATTATTATTATTATTATTATTATTATTATTATTATTATTATATTTTTCGGTTTTCACCCAAGTAACTCTTCTCTTTTTATCGAATTACAACAAGAATCTGCCGTACAGCATCACGCTTTAGGATTCTGGCTGATTTTGGTAATTCTGTCATCTGGATGGTTTTGACTCGGACTTCCAATTGCCTCTGTCATTTTATAAAATTCTTTCAAGAACTAGCTATAGTCTAATCATTACAGTTTCTCCATTCATACTTGAAGTATCCGAGAGTTTCAATTGCAGATGAAATTGCGAAAATTCTCCCCAATATTACAAAACTCTCCTGGTGTTTCTTGATCTATTGAAAAATAACTGGAATGATCAAGATATTTTCAAAATATTTCACTCACATTAAACCTGTAGCTTAACGTAAAAAATATATTCACTCTCTAACAGATCTTTGTTTACGATATGTAGAACTGGTCTTTTAGTTTTTATTTGTGTTAACCATTTGAATTTTAATGAGTTTGCATTTTTGTTCTCTGTGAGAGAGTTTGTTTTTTGCATATTGCATTGGTCTACATCAAGACTTGACAAACGGTGTCCGAGCGAACTCTTAGGTGTCAGTGAGGAGTTCAAAGTAATCGATGATAGTAAAGGGGTCGAATGGGGGTCGATGTGCGAATGAGACTCAGCTAAATTTTAGTTAGTATACATGTATATTGTTTTCTTAGGTGCAGATGAAGTAAAGGCACTTGTGGTCGAGGTCAGCAGAATCAAAAGTGCGGACAGTCGTCATTGGCTTCCAGGTGAAGATTAAATTGTTTAAATATTCATTGAAGAGAATTCATTTTAAGTATTTTTCCAACTTCATGCACTTTTTCTTGGACTCAAAACAAAATATTTCATACGATGGTATCGAGATCTTCACCTATCACTTGCAAAATCTTCAAGATTCTTACGTGGTCGGTTTAACGATATTGAGACAATGAAAGTACCAACATTGATTGAAACACTGTCTGAATTTGAAAATTTGAACATGAAACCAGAGATTAAATGTGAACTGTCTAAATTAATTGTGGGTATTGCAGCGAAAATCATTTATGAGAAAAAAAAATGAACCTGATCCAAATATCTTAAGTGTTCATACATTTTAATTAACATTTTAATTGCCAACATCAATGCAAGTTTTCATTCATTTATCTGCCATGCGTGATACACGCTTAGGCGATCATGTATCGATACATGAGTAACGAGGCAGATTTCTTTCCCGCAGTAGGTTGGCATTTCTTTCTGCGGTAGACCAGTTACCATCCAACTCGGTCTGTCCTGCTATTTACTGGGTAGAGAAGAAGAGGATTCATACCTTTTCTGTAAGTGAATGTAATGGATTCGACTGGAATTCGGATTCCACTGGAATTCGGACTCGACTCTCCGATTCCTCAGGCCGAGCTGTTATCCCTTACTCCACCGGTCCTCACCATTACACTGGTTACTACCTACTCTCCCACTTTTATTTCAAACCGTATTTATTATTACGATTCCAGATTTTTAGCCCTATACTTTTATTGGCTCTTTATTTAAAAGGAAGAAACCTATTTTGCAGATAATTAAAAAATGAATCTGTTGAAATCCGTACTACGTCATAAAGGTACATGGCATTGAAAAAAAATACTATTTAACCTTGTTTCTTTCTTCGATAATGTTTTCACTCGGTTCATTCAGTCTATGCAAGTCTTAAGGTTCAAATATATTTTAAACGGTAGTTGCTGGAGAAGGAATGGAAAATGAAAGTGGGTCTCTGATCGAAAAAGTTTGACGACGCCTGGTGTACACAGACAAATCATTTGCCCATTTTTTTATTCGCTTTTTTTACGGTTTATCAACTTTTTTCGGGTTATTTAAAGCCAGAAAATATTTGGGAATTGTAAGGATCTTTTTAGATAATAACGATTTGCTGATACAACTACTACTAATTAACCTATAGCTGGGGAGAAGAGGTGGATTCATACATTTCCCTTTGCTCGTAAGTGAATACAACGAACCCAACTGGAATTGTAGATCGGCTGTCCGGTTTACAGTTCTTAGCCTTTATTCATTACGCCACGAAGCACATCCAAGCTCACAGCACCTGGTACTCCCAAGCGGTCACCAATGTAGGTTTTGACGTTGCTTAACTTCGGTGATCGTATGAGAATCGCTGGTTGAAAGAGATATGGCTGTAAGCCTTGCCCAATTTCTAATGGAATATTGTTAATGTTATATAAGAAAATAAAGACACACATTTAGAAAGTCATTAGCAAAAGTACCACAGAGAAATTACAATGAAATTTAATATGAAATGGAGAGGAAATGGTCTATCCACGATTACTGTTTCTTATAATAACAATAAAAATATCAGATGCAAAAATAATTATCAGCAAATAATTGTTTGCAAAAGAAATAATGGGTAATAATGATAATGTCATGGCTAATGTGAATAATTAAATTAATGAACAGACTGAAAACATTATCGAAGAAAGAAACAAGGTTAAATTGTTTTGTTTTTTTTTGTTTTTTTGTCTTTTTGTGTTTTTTTTTTTTTGTTGTTTTTTTTCCAGTGCCAATGTACTTTCATAATGTAGGCGGGTACGGATTTCAACAAATTCATTTTCTTTATTATCTGCAAAATAACCTCTTTTCTTTTATATAAATTTCACCCAATCCAAAGCACGAGAGCCACTAAAAGTATAGAGTTAAAATTTGGAATCGTAACGATAAATAAGGCGTGAAATAAGAGTGGAAGAAGCAATATTAGTAAGTGTAAATTATGTGGATAAGGAGAATAATGACTGACCGTTGACTTGAGGAGGTTCAGAGAAGAATGCACGCAGAAATCTGTTCGAGAAAGAAGCGGTTTCCTGAGTCGAACTTCCTTCTTATCTTTGAAGCGTGGGGGAAATAAGCGTGATTCGAATCTGTGGAAGTAGCATAGCGTGTCCTAATAGTTATGGGTCTGAACAGATGGAACTACAGATTTTATAGAGTAGCAACAGGCTTATAGAACCATGTCTGGGGAAGTGGTTGTAGAGTTAATAATAAGCCAGCTCTCAAAAGATCGTGTGAAAGTTTATGAAGTTAGGAAAATGAAGATTGTGAGGTTCAAGGCCTGAAATGGTAGCAATGCTCCATTTCAGGCCTGGCCCGACTCTTACTAAGATAAAGCATGACAGAAGTTAGATACGTCATGGAGGAATATATTAGGTTGGTGCATAATTATCAGGCGTTTTTGTTAATAAAAATTGCTGTTTTGTTTCCTTTTTTTAATAAAGATATTATTTTGTTTTCAGGTTATAAAAAATTAGTGTCGATAGTCATACGCTCCGGAATAGTCATTTAAAAATTATTGTTGAAAGGCTATGTTTCTTTTTTCATAATAAATATTGTTTAAAAAACGCCTGATAAATACGCACCAACCAAATAGTAAGCGGATTATTTCTGCACCGCTTGGAATTGGGAGTTTTCACTCTTCGATTTATTACTGCCCAAGGCTGTTTAACACATAACAGGGATGAGACCAAATAGATTCATGTCTTTATCAAGGAGATTTGGGACGAAATCGAACGAGGCAAGTTAGACTGAGGCAGGAACTCCAATTTTCGTGTCGATAGCCACTACGCTGCCCGAACATCCTAAAACTATGACACAGAATGTCTTGTAAATGAAAATCATGCACATGCTTATGATGCAGAAATATATTCAGCAGAGTTGAGGAAATTGTATAATAAAAAAATGATTATTGCATCTGTAATCAGCGAAGCACAAATGACAATTGTATATAGTTTCTGGAGAAGAATTTTGATGGCGTAGATCTTGTTATTGCTGACATCTACAGTAAAAATGCTAACGTTTTCAGTGACTAGCTTTCATCTTGCTTCAAGCAAAGTATATAAAACATATTTGTGAAGGCGAAATATAAAAAATGTATTAGAATTCTAGTAAAAACGTATTTATATCTTTAATTGATAAGAGTTATTAGGTACTGTGTATATACGGGGTGTAACAGCAAAATTGTCCAAATCTTGTAACAGCATGCGATAATTGTCCATCCTACAATATCTAATCAACCACTAAACTGAGTTTTATCTTTCTACCTTTTCAGATAAGATGTGTAGGCATCTTGAGACCATTTTTTGTAAGAATCATTGAAAAAAAACCTTTGAGTCGTGAACCTACAAAGAGAACCGGTTAAAATTGTTTTATGTCAGCCCCACTATGGAAAAAGATCATTCAGGCCTTCAGTAATGGTACGAACATTCATACTCTGACTTCCATCTACAAATTCCATGCAAGATCCATCAGGAGAACGGTGAATAAGTTTAAAAAGAGGGAATATTAGAGAGGAAAAGTAGATGAGGATGTCACAAACAGGAATAGGGGTCATCATTTCAACTTAGAGCTAAATGCATTGTTGTTGTTCGAAGTATAATCCATTGTTGTTATAAAATCCTTGGATAATTTCAGTAAGATATCTTTAAACATTTCTATGATACAACAGTTCAAAGTTTAATCTAACAATCTTGTTGTTACAGGATTGGACAATTTTGCTGTTACAGCCAGTCTAAGTTTGTGAATGCGTGGCACATATTTTATCTAAAAGGTTTTTCTCTTCTATATGTCGTGTTCCTGCAGAGCGTTGGCGATCATGGCTCGCCACATCTTCCTATATTTTGTATCCCTTAGAAACGTTTGTCTTTTATCCATCTCTACCAACCTCGTTCCGCCATCCATTTACACACGCTCGTTAGGTAGGTAGCCCGTTGCCACCCATGTCTCCCTTACCTTCAATCTGCCTTTTGAGGGTCAAATTCTTCAAGCTCTCTTTCCTCATTATGGGTTCAAGAAATTTCAGCTGTCGCTTTCATTTTGTTTCTATTTCCCTTAAGACTAACTCGTGGCTTACAATGAGGTTATCAGAATCCTTCTGCAGAACGACATTCCACTCATTTCTTCAACTGTGAGGAAATTGCCCGGCCTTCACTGCCATTGAAGATTGATATTACGTAGCATTTCAGCAATCTATTATTTGTTTCTGACAAAATTTTGCTCCGATTAGTTTTCGCAGGACATGTTTTGCTATTCCTAGGTACGTTCGGATTTCATTGTCAAGCCCGCTACTTGGTTGGCATCTACTTCTACTTCTACTCCAAAAGCTTCTCTCGCACTTCCCGTCTGTGGAACTCCCTTCCCCTTAGTTGATTCCCTGATAGCTATAACCTTCAAATGTTCAAAAGTAATGTCAATCGACATCTTCTGTTGCCTTGATCCTAATCCCCGTCTTTCTCTATATCCTTTCCTCAAACAACCCTCAGTACTCTTGCTCTCGGTCTCTGAAACCCCTTGCGCGCTAATGGAACTCCTGCCTTGCCTGGGGTGATATGCTTAAAAATATTTCGTCCTCTGTTAAAACACTTCCAAGACATTTAAATTTCTGTTCCTTATACATGCCGTCTTCTTACAACTTCGGTTCGTCCTTTCTTTCGTGCTCCTTTAATACATTGTGTAGGAGATCCTGTAGATTCCCTTCTGTGCTTGCCACCAAGAGTGTTAATTTTGTTTCATATATCGTTTTATTTAATCTACACAGCCAGACTATCCAAAGGGTTTTGTTTTGTTTTTTTAATTAGCCGACTATAATTTGCATTCTTCTTGTTTTATGTATCGTGTCTCTTTAGGACGTTGATAATCATGGCCCTTCACTATTTCCTATCCTTTGTAGATCTAAATGACGTTTGCTCCCTTAGCATATCTCCTAATCTCTGTTTGGACCTTCATTTGTATAAACGTTGTTGAAAGGTTATTTTTTTTTAATTTTTCCCTGCCTCTCTTGCATTTAGATACCTCTTGTAAGTATTATGTTCTCCAATCGTTCTTTTCTCATCAGATATTCCAAAAATGTATCTTCCTGATTAAAATATGTCTCTTTTATTATATTTTCTTTCAAACTTCCTCATTGCTCATGTTACTATATCTCTAACTCTTAAAATCTCGTCTCCATCTGTGAGAAAACTTTTAATATTCACTACCATACGCGAGGATAATTATCACATAACAGTTTAGCACTACTTCTCGCATTTTTTTCCTATTATTAATATTTTGCTTAGCCTCTGGAAGACAGCTTTGCAATTCAAATGCGCATTCGGATATATTCATCACTTCTCCGGCGCTTTTTACAAAGTACCATGATATTTAAACTTCTGTACATTCTAGATTCTAATATCTCTAATTCAAAGTTCATGCCCTGGGCTGTCCCTCTTTCTAAAATCATATATTCTGCCTTCTTAAAGTTAATCCTTTTTTCTGGTTTTTATTTACAATCTTATCCAGGATTTCCCTTCCTGTGTCTGCCATCAATATATCTGTCGTAGCGGACGACAATGGGTATGTCCTCATTCACATAAATAAAAAGTGTATGTTAGTCTAGAGTTGGAGATTTGTCTCCAGCTATGCCGGTCAAACTCTCAGTCTCCGAACAGAGAGGATCCCCATATTAGGCTATGTCGAAGGGCAGAGTCTCGTCTTGGAAAACAGCTACCCAACCCCGTTTTATACGGGGTCTACGGGGAATATTTGGCGAAGCCTACGGGCACGGATACCCCACATTTAATTCGGCCTTGTGCCATATCTGACGGTGTGGAGCGGTTGGTAGATATCCTAGAGTTGGAGATTCGGCTCCAGCTGTGCTAGTCAAACTCTTTGCCTCCGAGCAGAGAGGTCCCCCAGACGAGGCTGTGTCGAAGGGTAGTCTCGACTCATGAAACAGCTACCCGACCCCGTTTTATACATGGAATTTTTGGCCGAAACTACGGGCTCGGATATCCGACATTAAATTCGACCTTGTGCTACATCTGAACGTGTGGTGTGCTTGGCAGATATCCTAGACTTGGAGACTCATTGTAGAATTCATTTGGCTATTTCAAATATACGCTCTTAAGTAGGAGCCGGAGGGAGTCATCAATGATGTACATTGAATTGGCTCATCAGGGAGTTTTAGGTCTTTTCAACATCATACACTCCATCACCAAGTCGACCCAATCAGGGGAGATAAATCCCTGATCCCCCCTCGCAATCAAACGCTAACAGATATTCTGGTCTTTTTAATGAATTAGATGAAAATAGACCACGTATTCCGCACACCCTTTTGGATGTCTGTAACAATCAATCCACTGCACGAACTGTCTTTTAAATGCTCCACGGTAGGGACTGGTTTCTTTTCTTTCTTTTTCAGTGGATAGAAGTTTCAATGGATAATCGAGGAGGTAATTTAACGTTCTTAAATTTAACACTTTTTTTAATTTCCTGGGTATGGTTTGAGCCTTACTCTAAATATTTACAGTTTCGTTTTTATTTGTAGTTAGGGGGAATTAAACTCAACCCTACTGTTACATTTTAATCGTTTACCTGATTTTTAACATTAATACAGGTCAACTAACTTTTAAATAGACGTATTCTCAACTTTCAAATGATTGTCCATAAACATGCAATGTGTTTTGACTGTACACAAATAATATAAACGATAATATATTCATTAAAATTGATTTGAAAATACTCTATTTACAAATTATTGGAGTCGGTTAGCATACAATAAACTACGAAATAATCTTGAAATAAGTTAAATTACGAAAAAGAAAAGCAAGGAAACGATCTGCCTTACAATATATTCCTATAAGCTCTAAGAGAAAACTAATAGCAATAAAATATGAAAGACAAAGCTTCTTATGATATATATCAAGTTCAAAACCGATGAAAAATAAATAAAACTAATAAAAAATAAAATAAAAATTATAACAATTTACTACCGATATAAAACGATGATCGAGGGAAAAAAACTATTTATATACACTATGTACATGTTATGATGGCGATTAAAATATGCAAAATTCGAAATAATCGTGTAAACTGGGTAAATTACGAAATGGAGAAAATGTTTTGTACTTATAACCGTTTAAAAAAATGCGAATGGATAGTAAAACATCTTACGAGGTATGTCGCGCTTAAAACGCTAAAAGATAAATAATAAAAGAAAATATTACCGCATAAAAACGCGGGCATAAAATTGGGCCTACATTAAAAAAAATACATATTTACAAATAACACACTTTACAAACTGGCATGTAATGTTTATAGTATGTACTTGTACAATTCAAGTCGTTTATTTAAACATTTAAAATGATGTTTATATTATTACTACATTGAAATTATATTATGAATTATATTATTTATAGATTCCCCATTACTCCATTATTTTTAAGCTATTTTATTGCATTGGAGTCAAAGAACTATCAGATTTAATCCATAAGCATTTTGCTGTCCTTTCTGCTGTATTAGTTATGTTTCGAATGGCCTTTCTTTTGTTAGCACCTACTAAGCCAATGTCACTTAGGGCTTTGCATAAGGACCTTGAGCAAAACCTCTTGTGCCCACTTCGATTGGGAAACAGCTTGCTTTCCATCCATTGCTTTTACAATTCGTTATTAACTCATCATATTTTAGTTTCTTCCGTTCATGGGCTTCTTCTGCTTGATCTTCCCAAGGCACTGTCAATTCCCACATTATTACTTTCTTATGCTGTCTAGCAGTTGACTACTTCTTCTACGCGCCGCTGGCGAATCTTGTATGTGTTGTTCTTGTCATAAGTAGTATCGTTTATTACCAACCTTCGTTTGATTATTGTATTCAGTAACGTAACAACCGGACTAAGAAGGCCTTGCTGATATGAGGAATTGGTTACAAAGTCCGGATATGAGAGGTTATATTTAGATAAAAATTAAAGAACTGAAATCAGGTTTAACATTTATTTTCAGTGTTTTATAGTAAATAAAATAAGCTAATGGTGAGTGAAATATAACGGAATTGATTTTAAGGAAAAATAAATAAATTATGCAGTGTTAACGAAAATTCATTAAATTAAGTATGCCACGTATGCAAAACAAATAAGGTAACGAAGATTTTTTAATCGGTGGTGCATGATAATTCTTTCTCATCTAATGTTATTGACTACTATTTCCGCATTGCATTTTGCTTCTGTTCTTGAATTTTTTTAAACGAAAGACACTTTTTTTTTAAAATTGTGCTTGCGTTATTGTAATCGTCATCACTGAGTGCTTGCTTTCTTTCCATAAAACTGAGAACCTTTTCAATGGTTTTTTTTTCAATTTCAGTCCAGGTTTCATCACAATCATGCATCTCGTCGCTATCTTGTTGCAGATGTCTATCGTTGTCATCCTTTCCTCTTATTCCCATCACCTTTTGCACCAATACAAGTCATTAGGGTAAAATAAGCAGAAGCAATTATCCAAAGTAAATTTCCTGAAAAACATAAATTTCAAATCAGTTACATATCACCCAAATAGTTCAAATATCCACATCAAAACCCTGACCGGATATAAGACACTCCGGATATGCGGGATTCCGGGTATGCGGGATTCCGGATATGCGGGATTCCGGATATGCGGGATTCTGTTGTATGTGTTTGAGTATATAGACTAGCCAATTTTATTTAGTTTCTTTTTCGTTATGTTTTATCACTTTTGTTATTTAGTATCTTACATTCTGATAATAGACGATCTAACAAGAAAGTTCAAATGTGGTATGAAACTAGACACAGATTTACTATGGATGATCTAATGTCTAATGATTAAAGTACTTTCTATATCCTTTCTTCTTAGTTAATTACTTTCTCTTTTTATTGAAGTAGCGTTTTTTGTTTTTTTTTTAATCGCAATTATAATCAGACTCATTATTGTTAGCAACTAATACATTGAGTATCTTGTTTTGTAAACGATCAGTGTTGTGCTTATATTCAAAACGCCTCACACGTAGAAAATTTCCACTTTGTCATAATTTTTCCTAATATTGTCCCGGTATATTAAAAGGTATATATCATTCAAACTTGTATAAAAAAAAGTGAAGACTTATATAGCAAAGCATACTCTTTTATGTGTAAAACTTGAGATATAACTGAAATATATATTTAAAAAAAAAAAACAATATAAATAAAAGAACATTTTTATAAATCTTATTTTATTTTGTCTGATTATTTATGTAATAATTTATTTAGTTTAAATATTTGCATATTATTTTTTAGAAAACACCGTAACCATACATTTATTTTAAATTTAAAGAAATCGGATAAAATATATCACTTAGTAACCTCTATACTTTACCATTCGTAAGCTTTAAGAATATTTTAGACGGTTCTTAACGTTTTTTCCTCCACGTTAACTCTGTATATATCAGCACCGCCTCGCCTGTCTACTATCTGCTTCACAACCAAGTAGTGGCACCTGGCTCAAGGCAGTGCTCTCTTCATCTACCGGTACTCTTCTAGATGATGAGTGCACTCGGGTCGGAGTTGTGATCCGTCTTGGGCTCAAATTATGTGAGCGTCACAGATGCAGATGTAGAGCTTCCATTGATGAGTTTGGTTTGCATCCTATCCCCTGTCGTCGTGGTGCAGACGCTTTCCATAACATGCAGCAATAAACATCATCATCAGAGGTTTGGATGCAGCTGGGTTCCCTTCCCAAATCGAACCCGTAGCCTCGACAGTGGTGATGGAAAGCGGCCGGATGGCATTACCATTTTACCTTTTTAAAACGGGATGCGACATGTGTCGATACATTTTCGACCGGTAATTTGCTCAGATCCGCAGTTGAGCCGGGGTCTGTCGCTCGGGACGCGGAGATAAAAAAGAAAAATAGAAAATATTTTTCTCTTGTTGACAGATTTTTTTTTTTTTTTTACTCTTGCGGCAGTGGAGACTTCTGGGGTTATTGGCCCTCGTTCGATGGCGCTCCTTTGGAGGATTGGCGGGATGGTGTCTCGATTACGGGACGAGCCTCGCGAAACGGAGTGGCTCTTGAAACGTTCTCACTGACGATGGTGCGAAGTAATGATTTCTCCATCTTTGCGGCTGGCAGAGGATAGCAAAAACAAAATTTTGTTTATGAAAACAAGTTAAAAATAAAAATTCTACATTTTACTTGATAATGGTTCTCAAAGAAAAAAAAGTTGTTATATTTATTAAAAGGACCCCCAATCTGTTGTGAACTGGGGCAACTTTAATGCCTCAAAAACAAAACTGATCTCTATTAATACCCACAGAGATCCTTCCTTGCCCCCCATTAGAATGTCTGACGCACAACTTCTCAAGAGCACCTCTCTGCTGCTGCTCGCTCTCACGTTAACTGCTAATCTGAGATGGAACAAATACATTGAGTCAATTGCTTCGTCCACCGCAAGGAAAGTTGGCTCTCTGTACCGCACTAGGAAATTTTTCTCCCCGGAATCGATACTTCAAATATACAAATCAACCATTCGCCCTTGCATGGAGTATTGCTGCCATATATGGTCTGGAGCCCCTTCTGTTTCCCTCGGGGTTCTTGATAAGATCCAGGGGCGGATATGTAATATAACTGACTCTGATCTGCCATCTCGTCTACAGTCGCTCTCTCACAGACTCGCCGTCGCCTCTCTCTGTCTTTTTTACAAACGCTTTCATGGTAATTGCTTCGAGGAGCTGCATTTGCTGGTTCCCAGACTTCATGAATTCAAGCGCCCTACGAGGCTGACATCCCGCTCTCGCCCTTTCATTGTCAAAACTATTAAATGTAGCCGTCTCTTCTACTCCAATAGCTTCATATCTCACACCTCTCGCCTGTTGAACTCCCTTCCCTATTCCTGTTCCCTGAGAGCTATAATCTCCAACTATTCAAATGTGATGTCAATCGACATCTCCAGTTGCCTTCATCTATCCACTATCATTCTCCTCATCCTTTCCTCTATCACTTCTATCTGCTCTTGCTCCAAATCTTCTGTAACCCCTTGCGTCCTAGTGGTTTCCCGCCTTGCGATGAAATGCTTATATATATATATATATATATATATATATATATATATATATATATATATATATATATATATATATATATATATATATATATATATATATATATATATATATATATATATATATATATATATATATACATATATATATATATATATATATATATATATATATATAGTTTGTCTTTTCTCTTATATTTGCATGCGTTACAAGAAGGCAACTTGTGTATATACTGATAACATCACACATCGACATAAGCATACATGTACGCATTCTGTATAGATTTACCCAGCTTTGACAGGTTTTATAAACGCCTAAATGAATTCTACCTACATTACTTCACTAAACTTTGTAACATTTGTTTAAAAAAAGAAAACTATGGACTATCTTCATTTGGTCCGGCAATGTAGACTTTATTAGAATTCTGGCATCCAAGCCATAAAATTATATTATTTTTATAAAAATTGTAAAAAATATAATCATAAATAAATAAATATAGGATAAAAATAAACATTAAATTCAAAAATTACAAAGTAACTTGTAATAGTTATGTACATAGAGATATAAATGAATAAAAAAAAAATTGGAAAAACAAATTGTGTAACGCGTTTCGTCCTCTCAACAGACTTCTTCGGGTTAAGTAATTTTTTTTTTTTAGCGATGAAATTATATAAGTGCATGAAGAGGAGTGTGTAAGTATAAAAACGAAAGCGTTGGTTAGAAGTATATACCAAGAGAAAACGCTGAACATGTTGGAACTCTGAGATATAAAAATTTAAATTAAATTTTCTTTTTAGATGTATCTGGGCATGTAGCATAGCCGATTTCATTTTTTTTTTTTTTTTTTTTTTTATTACTTTTAATATTAAATATCCCAAATTGTGATAACAGAAGATCAGCCAAAAAAGGTGAAATGTTGTAAAAAAACCTGGACGCAAAATTACCTTAGATAATTTTGCGATCTATGCAATTTCACCTCAATAAATGGCATTCTATTTTAACGAAAGCAGCCTATTTTATTATTATAATGTCGTTTTCTCACATAGTAACATATGTGAGAAAACGACATTATTTTCTGCACCAACCTAATAAATCGAAATTATGGTCAAACTCATTACAGTGAGCTGTTACTTCCTTGAGTGTCTTGCTTTTTCTGCTTTTTCATTCATTTACCCAACTTTGTTCTGATATATAGACATTTATATATTATATACACCCATACAGACATAAATATGCAAAACATGCTGATTTTAGCATTTGTTATATTTTTAAAGTATAAACAATATTTTAGTGGACACACATACTTGAGTAGATATCATTTCATGTTTTTTTAAATAAGTGATAACAACAAAAATTGCAATATCAGCACTGGTAAAAAATGATTGCTGAAGACATTAAGCTTATGAGTCCCAGAAATTCATACACAGATGTCCTTACAAGATTCAAAAGTTGTGAGTTCAATACCTGGTTAAGGCAGTGGAGAACTTGGAGAGGCGAATTAACAGGAGATAACTGATAACGGACATCCATTAGACATGGCACGTGGAACTAGAACACTCTACCCCAGCGAGCGAAATAAAGGGTTCATTTCGACATTCCAACCACCTGAAGAAGGTCGGAGCGTACAACGGCCGAAACGTTGTGATAAATATGGCAACAAAGATGAGGACAATGGTCCGAATAATGTAAATAGTGTACATAATACATCATCTCAGAAATATATAAGGATACTTATCATTTGTTATTTTTTAAAGTATAAACGTTATTTTAGTGGATACACATATTTGAGTAGATATAATTTCATGGTTTTTAAATAATTAGTTATTCACAAATCATGTAATTAATGTCTAGTGGCCTAATTTTTTGTGAGATTTATTAAAGAAAATATATCTCATGACAGGGATTGAACCTTCATTCCATGTTTCTTGTGAGAAAACATCTATTTATCAAGTGCGCCTTATCGTCCCGCCACGGTTCTGATTATTAGCATGCTTAGGCAAAATTACCTTTTTGAAATTACATCTCGTCGTTTTGGTGTCTGTATCTACAACGCCATTATTTCGTAAAGCATTGATACGTTTTCTCACCTGATTTATTTAACCTATAAAACAAGCTAATCAAAGTAATCAAGATAAAATGGTAATTAAGGTAAAGAGGTAAGAAAGCTAAAGATTCCTATTGTCAGTATCAATCGTAAAAATATCTACAGATGACCCCGTGTTGACATACATACAAAAAAAAATACCTCCATGAAATCTCATAGAAGATAGTAAAGAAAACGGGAAGAAAGGTCAAACCATCAGTTGTAAGAATAGAGAAAGTATGATTGTCAAAGACAACCCTAGACGCTATTTATGAATTGAAGACGTTAAAATATAACACGTGGAGATATTTAGTTATCTTGAAATGTTACAAAGGGGATGGACAGTGTGAAACAGTAATTAGAACGTTTCGATAGTGAAAGATATCTTCTAAAATACAAAAACAGTATCAGGAAGCGGTAAAATATAGCGAGAAACAAAGAAAATAGTTCTGAACTACTACGTAACATCAGTTATTTTGTATTGCACTAAATGTTGAGCAATTTTGTCATAGATTAATAGGACAAGGTAGAAAGGTAGAGAGATGTCGCTTTACAGAAGAATGGTGAGAATACCATCGACGCATAATGTGAGCAGCAGAAAAATAAGAACGAAAAAATACTTGTGCTTAAGGTCTGAGAAAAGAGAAATGAACACCTAATGAGGAAAGAGGTTTTTGAGAATATGGCATTCACAGGACTTATTAAAGGCAAGAGAGAAACAGTGAGTAAACTATCTAAAGAGCTTGTGCAAATGGACAACAGAACCAATAAGGGGATATATATATATATATATATATATATATATATATATATATATATATATATATATATATATAATTTATTCGAAAATTATAAAGTAAATATGTTATAAAATCACTACAAAAATAGGCATTTTGTTTGAACACTTCTGGTGTCTTATCAAGTGATTGTGTTGAATACACAAACACACACACACACACACACACACACACACATATATATATATATATATATATATATATATATATATATATATATATATATATATAATTTTCATTATAATATTATTGTATATTGAAGGGAAAATGATTTTTTTCTGGTTAGTTGTAACTGCTCATTAAATGAAACTAAATATATCAGTACTCAGCTCCCCATCCATCCGTGTGTTCTAATTCCTTGCAGACGTGCCATTTTTATGGATTTTGTCGAATTTACCTAGGATTTATATTTCTTATAGCCTTTTCGCGTGGCTTTTCGAGGCTTTTGAGAAAAAAAAGGGTCTAGTGCAGCTGACAACTTCATGTTCCATAATTTTTTTCAGTTCTTCAGTTTTCCTTTTTCTCTTGTAGTCTTACTCTGACATGAGTTTCTCCTTGTTCACGATAATTAAATTTGGTTTCTTCTCGGGATTAGCTGATCCATGTCAATCTCTCTGTCCTAAACGATTACCTTTTCCACTCAGCCCTGCATATTTTTGCATTGCATCTGTCTTTTCTTTCTTGTTTTCTGATTATATTCATTATACACTGGTTTATTCGAACTGTTGTCCTCGTGTTGTTTCATGTTAGGCCACAATATTATTATGGCGTTATTCCGGACTGCCATTAACAACGTTTCGACCTTTCTCTTCAGATTTGCATTGTTCACAATTATTTTTTTTTAAATATTCGTAATTTAGTTTATCTAAGCTCGAGTTCTTGTTTTCGAGTTTCTAATTCTCTATTCGTTCTACTAGTAGTTTCCATGCACATTTTACCTTTGATATTTAGTCTCTCATAACCATGATTTAAGCACTGATTAAGTCCCTTGAGCAACGTCACTGTAGTCCTTGTTAATACTATCTCATATTCGCCCGTCCATCTATTTCTCTCTCGATATCGTTTGTCAGCGTTGCCATACGGGTGCAATGCTTTATACATTGTCCTTACCTCTTTTTTTAACGTTACACTCCAAGTAAGGGGCATAATACCACAAAGACACAAGGGTTTACTGGGAGTGAAATAGAATGAGAAGATTTTAATGAGGAGAAATGACAATAAAAGAAAAGGCTTCAGGAAGACTACGAAACAAATTTGAAAGCATGTACTTAGGAAGACAGGAGATGCCGACTGGCATTGTATTTTCATTTTTGAAGATTGTAGGTGGAAGGGCAACAAAAACCCGGATGAGAGTTCCACAGTTGAGAAGCGTGAGAAAAGAAACTATAAGAATAGAACATGCGGTTACATCCTAGTTCTACAGTAAAACGGTGATATTTAGTTGTTAGTCTAGAAGTACACCTAAATTTATGCAGGCAAAGCAATAAAGATGAAAGCCCATCGGAACAATAGCCATAAAAACATTTATAGAAAAGACAGAGAGAAGTTACGTCACAACGATGGGAAACTGACTGAAGCCGGAGTGCCAGGTAAAGATTGATTACATTACAGACTCCTCTTGAAATTTTATTAAGAATCTCGATATATATAGCAGGAGCATCAGACCAAATATGGCTGCAATATAATCATGAACCTATATTATACCCACATACACTCTTGTGCAAATTAATTGAAACAAAGTGAATATTTCCGTTATTATTTACTAGTTTCCATATTTGTCGAATGAAACATGACCCAGTGCACATATTAGTAATTCATATGTCCATTCCACAAAGTCGTTCCTTGCAGATTGACCACAGATTCTCGACTGGATTCAAGCCAGTCGATAGTACTTTGATTTGCTCACCGTTAAGGCTTGCCAGTGTGTTAGTGCAGCGTTATAATTTTCGTACGCTTCTTTGGAGTAACGTCCCACCCAGACAATCGTCAAAGGACAACTAATTGACACTCGAGACAACAGCGTCTGGGCGTGATGGAATTCTGATGCAATCACGGATGACGCAATATATTTCAAGGCCAAACAAATTTCATCATATACCCCGAAAATAGATTCATATTACTGCACACCACTGCAAATGAGCTAAAATGAGGAAAAAATAGAAATCGATTACACCCTGTCATACCAGTGAGTCTAAAACTAAGCGTATGGTAAAAGAAAGGAAACTAAAGCAGTTGTTTCAATTAATTTGCACAAATTAAATATGCATAAATAAATGTAAAATTTATTTATTAATGTTAAATCTTAATATACGCTGTCCTTTTTGAGACATGGGCGTTCATGGCCCTCTATAATTTCGTATATTTTTTATATAAGTAACTTTTTTCCACTTGATAATCTCTCTTTGTCATTCACTCAGACTTATTAAGAAGTTTACTCATTGTCTTGCTCTTGAATTTAATATAAACTATGAGTGTTAAATTCTTCAGTTCTTCTGTCCCCATTATTTGCTCGAGACAATTTTTAAATCAAGATATAAGAGTAGACACAACTGCATGGTACTATTAATTTCCATTATATCAATGCAATTAAATTCAGTAATTTCTTTCAATGTTGAAAATAATTTTTAGTTAAAAATTGCTTCAACTGTTCAAACCATAGCTTTACTATACAAATTCAAATGATGATTTTAAAAAATTGATCGTCACTTGAAGTTATAAAATAGTTTTAAAAAATTGAATAAATAATATTTGTTTTTTTTATGCAATATTACACGTATTTTTCTTATTTTTTCACTTTTTCTTTAATTCTCTTTGACCCGATCACATTTTTTGTATTAACGTTAATGTTCATTTATATTGCAGTCTTTTTTACTATTAAGTATTTTATTAGATATTCAATTTTTGATAAAGTGAACAAGTTCTATTTTTATTATTATTATTATTATTATTATTATTATTATTATTATTATTATTATTATTTAAACAGAAACAAGGCAAAAATCACTTTTCAACATGGATTTGGTGTATGGATTACTGAATCAGTTCAGAAAAAGAAAAAAAAAAAAAAAAAACTTATTTCAACGCAAATTTTTAAAATCTTTCTTGAAAATTTTCCTTTCTTTCACGCAGTTTATCTAGTAATGTTCTTTTACTTATCATTACGAAACATTCATTATATATTATTATTACACACAAAGATTTAAACATAATATAATTACCAAATTTGCGTTTTTTATCGCAATTCAAATAGCTACAAATTATTTCTTTTTACCTGTTTTTTTTTTTTTTTTTCTTTTACTTTTTTAAATTAGGAAGCATAATTTTCTGGAGTTAAAGTTTGTGATTTCTTGCATCGTGTAAAGAATTAGTTTATATTACAACTCGAGATAAAAGTTTTATGTCGAAACCGCAGTAACTCCTTCTAAAGCGATTAGTATTCTTTGCATGAAACAGATAACAAGTGTTTTCTAATTCACAGATAAAGTATAAGACATAGAAAACTATGAAAGGAATGGACATAGTGCGATAAAGAGGTAAAAAACGTGGAGACAATATATTTACATATGTGTCTACGTTTATGTGAGACGGAAATTTAAGAAGAATCAGTTTTAACAGCCATTAGCTTCGCTTGTCTAATTTTTCCAAACTTTTTTGAAATGTGCTTTTGTGCAATAGAAAATGTGAATAAGAATGTATGCGCGTGAATCTCAATAACTTTATGCATTTGATATTAGAACGGAAGACAAAGGATAGGATATTAACATCAACATTAGTCATGTACAGATAAACATTAATAAGAATATTACGAAACCTTAAAGAATTATCAAGAAACCTTTAAACAATGGAAGCTTTTTAGGTGCATAAATGTGCCTAAGCTAGGGGCTTCGTCAGTAAGTTAAGGGGATAGCACAGGAGTAGAAAAAATATTTATCTTAACGTTGAAAACTAAATTTTTCAAGAAGTGCATTTACAAGAGAAACTAGCGGAGGTTTGCTTGAGTCAATGCGTAGGGAACAGTGCATGCCTGAGCGAATACAGAGCATATATATATATATATATATATATATATATATATATATATATATATATATATATATAGAGAGAGAGAGAGAGAGAGAGAGAGAGATAGATAGAGAGATAGATAGATAGATAGATAGATAGATAGATAGATATCAATTGATAATTATTATGGATAATTTCAATGAGGATATTAATCCAAAGAGAGGTCTGTTGAATAATATTATCAATTGATAATTAGTAATAGCAATTAGTAATTCAATAGTAATAGTATTAGTAATTCAATAGTAATAGTAAGAGAGCTCTATTCAATAATTATATAAGAGAATTCTGTTCAATAATAATGTCAATAATTAGTAATTCAATTATAGTAGCAATGATTTGAAATAATTAAATTATATTTTTTTTTAATTAAAAATATAAATTAAATTACCTCCTTTAGATAACGTTATTTTTTTTTAAATTAACTATAACGGAGCGCGTGTTTATAATAATATCAGAGTGTGTTTCATGCACATTTATAAAAAAATCATAAATATCAATTACATTAATTGTTTGTCTTAGCAATTAAACACTGATGATCTTGGATGGGATTGAAAGTACTTGGGAATATAAAAGAATATAAAACAACGGCGCCTTCCTTAATGCGTTTAATAACAACATCAAAAATTGATCCGTGAATTTGAGAGGATTAATATAAAGATAAATTGACATAATGTCTCTAGACTATTTAACGAAACATGCTTGAATATATATATATATATATATATATATATATATATATATATATATATATATATATATATATATGTAAGCAAATATATGGATATAGATCCGACAGTATGAAGAAAAATATACGGAAAAAAAAAAATCCTAATGTGCAATTATGCTGTTTTAATGTTAATATAATGTCAACGTCGGACGTTTCGGTCTAATAGACCATCTTCAGGACATATTCATAAAACATAATTAACATTAGACGATATTCAATTCAACATGAAAAAGACGATGGACATAAGAGCAAGACCAAACCAAAGATTAAAACAGCGTAATTGCATATTAGGATTTTTGTTTGTTTTTTCCGTATATTTTTCTTCATATATATATATATATATATATATATATATATATATATATATATATATATATATATATATGGGGGTTGTTTGTGTATGGGGTGCCTGAATTCAAAGTTTTGCTTTTCGTAGAGGACCCAGTCTTCTCTGCTATTTCCGCCCATAGGTGAGCGATGGTACATATTGCGAGAATATGTACGACATATAGCGATTGACTCTAGACTTTAAGAGGTTAGTGTTATAATCGTGGAAGAATCTTCCTTGAGTTTTTTTTTTTTTTTTTTTTCCACGGGTTTTGTAAGAAGCTGTCAGAGTGAAGCTACCGCCTTACCGATGGAATGGTAATGAATGGGAACGAGGATGGTACGTGGTATGGTGGGTCTTAGCTGTGAAAACCTGAACACATGAAATTTATGAATGTTGCTCGTCTGAAAATTTGCCATGAAAATATACGATAGAATCGTAACGTTCGGTCTGTGGAGAAAGGGTCTCAAGATGAAAATAACTGATCACCGACAAAGCCAAGTAATAGATTCTGAACTCTCTCAATGAAACCTTAAATTTTAAGAGAAAGAAAACTTACAAAAGGTTTAAAGGGGAAAAAAAAAACCTTACAAAGATAATGTCTACCGAACGAAGGATAGCATGGTTGTCATATCCGAACTTAACAGCTTTACTGCTCAATCTCTCAGATAACGTAGAGTACTGCGTACAGTGCAGTTAACGGTTTTAATAATCGTCGACCAACAAGGGTAGGATTACTGAAACCACAGCATTGATTAGTTAGCTTTACTTGGTCAGTAAAAATTGCCATTGAAATATGAAAGGGTGAGGGATATTTTAGTATTCGAACCCGTCGTTAGACAGGGCTTGCGTTAGACCAATTAATTCGCAGTTTCGAATCCTGTCGGAGGGCGTATCATTTCTTTAATAACATTCTCGAATATTCACGCCAGTAGACAAAAACAAATAAATATTTCATTACTAATTTATATATATATATATATATATATATATATATAGTGTAACCCAGATATAAGAGACCCGGTTATAAGAGAAACTCGGATATAAGTGAGATTTTCTCTGGTCCCAAATTAGAGCCATACTTACCTAAACAAAATAGACCAAACCCGGATATAAGAGAAACCCGGATATAAAAGACTTCTTCTCCGGTCCCGACAACTCTCTTATATCCGGGTTACACTGTATGTATGTGAGTGTGTGTGTGTGTTTAGACACTAATACTTGTTTTACAGAATTTTCAGGTCCTGAAGACATGAATGTTGTGCTCAAGAAAGTAACAAACTATTGTCACTCGGTGTTGACATCATTGCTCGCTCTTATATATACATGGTCTAACTCGTATAGTGTTTCCCTTTAC
>OZ010574.1:51502986-51522986 GCA_963932145.1 Acanthosepion lycidas | reverse complement strand
CTGACTGACTATATTGTAAATTTCACTTTAGATGAGTGAAATCCATTCACATTCTCAGGTAGTTTTTTTTTTTTTTTCCTTTTTTTTAGCAAATGAGTATAATTCCATTAACCATTTTTATTAACATATTAATATCTCGTGTTTAGTAAGTCGAAATTCATGTTCGCAAACATAATTGGAAAATTGACCTTTTTGCATACAGGAAACATCCTGAATTCATTCAACGAAAAATTAAATTCCTGGCCGTTTAAATTTATGAAATATTTCTCTTAAAACAATTTTTCGGTAATATAGGATTCCCAATTTCACTAACTGTTATCGCTCTTTCAAGTACAAGGTAGAAATTTCCTTGCTAAACTTTTGTTTCGGCTAGTTATCTTTTTCATTATATTTTCTGTCCTAGTTACGTGTGCAACCCATTTGAATTATTTCTACTCTTACAAGTCATCATGTGATGCGTTTTTTTTTTCTTATTTAGCAAAGCACTTTGTGTTTTGGGAGGCTATATAATGAAATATTGTTTTCTCTAGGACAAAGGATGCTTTCGCTTGAGCCCATTATAATCATGGATCTGAGGAGAAGGTTGTATATTAAATCATTATTAACTAAATAAAAGAAAAGATTAAAAAAATAACTAACGTGTTATAATACCAGGATTTAATTCACAGTTTATTTTTACTAAATTTAAGCGAAAACTAAAGCAAGTGAATAAATAACAACAGATAAATCGCTGTAATATCGCTATATGAATGCTATATTCTAATATGCTATACGGAGTAGAGAAATGCTATACTGTAATACACTATACGGATTAGAGGATTTCTATATTGAATATGCTATAAGAATTAGAGAAATGCTATATTGTAATATGCGATACGAATTATACGAATTCTATATTGTGATATGCTATACGAATTAGAGAAATGCTATATTGTAATATGCGATACGAATTATACGAATTCTATATTGTGATATGCTATACGAATTAGAGAAATGCTATACTGTAATATGCCATATGAATTAGAGGAATTCTATATTGTAATATGCTATACGGATAAGAGTAATTCTATATTGCAATATGCTATACGAATTATAGGAAATCGACATTGTAATATGCTTTACAAATTAGAGAAATGCTATATTTTAATATGCTGTACGGATTAGAGGAATGCTTTATTGTAATATGCTATACGAATTAGAGGAATTGTATATTGTAATATGCTATGCGGATTAGAGAAATGTCATATTGTAATATGCTATGCGGATTAGAGGAATGCTTTATTGTAATATACCATACGAATTAGAGGAATTGTATATTGTAATATGCTATGTGGATTAGAAAAATGCTATCTTGTAATATGCTATACGAATTAGAGGAATTCTATATTGTAATATGCTACACGAATTAGAGAAATGCTTTATTGTAATATGCTATACGAATTAGAGGAATTCTTTATTGTAATATTCTATACGGGTTAAAGAAATGCTATATTGTAATATGCTATACGAAATTCCGGAATACTATACTGTAATATAATATACGAATTAGAGAAATACTGTATTGTAATATGCTATTCGGATTAGAGGAATTCTATATTGTAATATGCTATAGGAATTAGAGTAATTCTTTTTTGTAATATTCTATACAGATTAGAGAAATGCTATATTTTAATATGATATACGGATTGGAGAAATGCTTTATTGTAATATGCTTTACGAATTAAAGGAATTCTATATTGTAATATGCTATACGGAATAGAGAATTATATTGTAATATGCTATATGAATTAAAGGAATTATTTATTGTAATATGCTAAGCGGATTAGAGAAATGCTATATTGTAATATGCTATACGAATTAGAGGAAAATCTTACAAAAATGTTTTTTTATACACTTTTAGTATCTCCCGGATTCGTCACATATATTAAGTCCATTTAATCTATAAAAAAAAAATATTAGATTATTTTTAGAGTCTTGTCCAACGTACGTGTGGGATCCCATCGTCAAAAGGTCTTGGACCGCATTCGGAACGAGAGGATATTCTGATTTTTTTTTTTTTTTTGTATTTTCTTCACTTAAATATCGAAATTCAAAAATCTGTGACTATACATACATACAAATATATATATATATATATATATATATATATATATATATATATATATATATATATATATATATGTATGTATGTATATGTATATATAAATGTGTATATATATATCCACTAAATGCGTTCTGTCTAAACGTTCTTTTATTCAAAAATTAATGTTAGATTCTAATTACGAAGGCTGATGATGATCGATAAAATGTTCAAGAAGATTCGAAACAAAAATAGTTGCATTTCTCTCAGTATATAACGTAATAATTAAAATGTGTGTTGAAATTCGTCATGCATATAAAGTTATATGAAGAAACTGATGAGAACGACAATAAACAAAAGAGTGAAAGAAAAAGGAAGCACAAAATAATGTATAATTCAGTTGGCCTCGGAGTGTTAGTTTCGATTGCCTGAAGCTATTAATGCCTGCGGGTAGGTGTTGTTTCTATCGCGTAACCTCGGGCAAGGTTAGCCTCTAGGCTTGTGCTTATAAGCCCTCCGGCATCATCTGCCATGGATGGGATTGAACACGGGATGAAATAAAGGCGAAGACGAAAAAGGACAGATGTAAAGTTTGGCTCTGTGATTGTGGGTGGAGACGGAAATGATGAGAGGGCTGGGGTGAAATTGGTTGGAGACGAGGAAATAACAGCGGATAAAGAACGAGAAACGAAAATGAACAGTTTGTTTTCTCTTACTCCGATTACTCTTCTGCAGTTTAGAACAACAGAGAGAGAGAGAGAGAGAGAGAGAGAGATGGGGGTATGTGTAATTCTGTTGTTGCAAGTCTGCAACAACATCTACCAGACAGACGGACGATTCAGCGACATAGAAACACTCGTCACCATACGACTCAATTCATTTCAATACTTTCCCGCTTCTTTTTATTTTTGTTTCTGGTTGCTTCTCCTTGTGTGACCTAAGGATATGGCGGAAAAGATTGGGCTTACTGGAAATAAAATGAAATTCATACAATCATGAAATTAATAGAAAATGCAAATATTTACGCAGATCCATACTAACTTAGCCACAAGTCGAATCTAAGGAACATAAAATTGCGTATAGATTGATTTTTTTTATTTTTACGGTATATCAACCCTTTCTGAGTTATTTAAAGCCGAAACATGTTTCATTTTGTGAGAATATATATATATATATTATTTTTTTTGCGAGTAAATCTTGCATTAACAATTCTTCTTACAAAAGCAATGATTTGTTTCCAGATACAATTTCTAGCATTTAACCCATACATTCCCACATTTCCTAAGGATGTGCGAATGTAAGTGAATGTAATGGATCCGAACTGAATGCGAAACCGGCACTCCTATTTCTCAGCTCATTGCACCAGCCGCACATACCGCGTATAGAATAGAATAGATATTTATTCGTCGACACGAATACACACTTTTTTGTAGACACGAGCATACTGCAGTGCAATACAATTTATAATAATAGCAGTACAAAAATTTACATATTTGGGAATTATGTAGTTTCTTTATTCTTAACTTTCCATAGGTAATCTTTTTATAGATTTCATTATAGATTTGAGCTCAATACATCAAACATCAAATGAGTATAAATTCTAAATTTCCGCCATACATGCTTCAGGAATATTTTACAATTTATTCGTAACTTTAAAAAAAAAAATTAGTCCATTAAATAAGTTGGAATCGTACAATTATATCGGAAAATCATTTGGTCTTCAAGTTCTCTTTTCTGTATGTTTTTTTTTTAGTTCTGTTGACTGAAGTTCATGCTTTTATTATCAATTCACCTTTAAACTGTCATGAATCTATGATAATAATAATAATAATAATAATAATAATAATAATAATAATAATAATAATAATTATTATTATTATTATTTCCTTGAATTTTTGGTATGGACATATTTCTTTCAGGGTCCCGCCCAGAGACCTAAGGTCAGAAATGGCATCACGACATTTTCCACTGACCAATTAATAAAAAAAAACAAAACACAACACATATATTTTACATAGATAAAGCCCTTCATAAGGTGTGTACTGTACTCATGAGAACAATTTCTTTTTCTTCTTTAAAGCATGGGCTTCCAGGAATCCCTTCAATGAGTCTACTGGAATCTTTTTCAACAAATCCCAGGGCTCCAACTACAACAGTAATTGTTAATGTTCCCATGTGTCACATTTTTGAGATTTCGATTTCAATGTCCTTGTTTTTTGAAGGCTTTTTGAAGATCTTCATAGATGCATCGCAATCTGCAGAGACTGCCATATTAATAAGTAGGCATTTTTTTTTTGTTTGCGGTCTCTAATAAAGATGTATGGGCGGTTAGCTTTAGTTGTTCTGTCTGTGTGTATTTATTATTATTATTATTATTATTATTATTATTATTATTATTGTTGTTGTTGTTATTATTATTATTATTGTTGTTGTTGTTATTATTATTATCATTAATAATATTAATATTATAGAATGGGAGCGATAAATATAAAAAAAGTGAGGCTGGGTTGCAATATTCCCTTCATGCTATTTGGTCTGATAAGGACATACGACGCACATGCATCACAGCCAAATGTGCGCGATATGAGGAGAGCTAGTTATCTTTCACATGAAGCTTAGTTAAAAATGATTACGTAGATATGACTATGCTTAGCTGCACCCTTCCACAAAATAAAAATAAAACTCTCCACACCCAGGTATGATGCTCTCCAAAATCTTCCGCTCATAAGCACAGATACACAGTAACTCATCATATAGGTTTTTGAATATTGACAAAATATTCGTGTAGTTTTGAAGTGAACTACAGATCTTTAATCAGGATATTATACATATATATATATATTAATTGATTCAACGAGTCTGATAGAAACCTCATCAGAATGCAGAAAACACTGGACAGCCGTTTCGTCCTATATTTGGGACTCATCAGCAGTGTGCATCCATTAACGAGAGAATCGAAACCCCGACAGTTAGGTTGGCAAGCGAACACCATACCAACTGCTCCACGAAGAGATTACGAATCAGACTCAATGTAGCGCCGCTCACTCCCATATTCCGTGGTGGAACTCAACTGAGATTCTCTCTAACCATAGGACTGAGCCCCCTGGGGCCACGACTACACTCACCAAGCCGCTACAACTGGAGCATTAGAAGCCAGTTCAAGCGATGATAAACACAGATAGTAATTAGGAGGATTTGATAATTTGACGATGGAGCAGTTGGTATGGTATTTTTATAACTATCAAACCCTCCTAATTACTATATATATATATATATATATATATATATACATTGCTTATTAAGAATATATATATATATATATATATATATATATATATATATATATATGTATATATATATATATGTATATATATATATATATATATATATATAAGATTAAAATATCACCTTTTCAGACCCACTGAGTTGTATATTAATATTTTTGTTTTGTTATTTCAATTAGGTTCCTCAACTAGTTTCGGTCAGCATGGCCATCATCAGGAGAAAAAATATCCCTGCTAGTTAGTAGCAGTGAACTACAGGAGTGAATGACTGTTTCTGAAGAAAGTGAACTTTATCTGTAGTTTTCTTTTGTTTTTTTATCGTTTATTTTGTTCAGCCCTTGTGTTGGTCCAAGTTGTTGTTGAAGATGTTTTTAAAATAGAGGATGGCAAATTCCAGAATATATATATATATATATATATATATATATATATATATATATATATATATATATATATATAATATTTTTTGTTTAAAAATATGATTCCTTCGCTACATAAGAGTTCTCATGTTTCAAAAACGTGAGCCGAAATCATCCAAATAATTAATAAAATTAAGTTGGATTGAGGTGTTTAGTCACGTTTCATCTTCAAGCGAAATTTTAGGAATAAGCTATCTCTCGGTTTACGTGTATTTTTACAGAATTTGTTATTGTGGGAGTGGCAAAATATTATTATAATATAAGCTCTACTTCTGTATGGAGCACTGTTTTTTAAAAATAAAAACAAAAATACTAAGGAACCCCGGATTATGCACCCAACGTGTTCTTTTCTATTTTCTGCATACCTGCACAAGGATACACATATATATATATATATATATATATATATATATATATATATATATATATATATATATGGAGAAAGATACAAGGTTCAGTGTTAGCTGTTCCTCTCTTATTACACCACTCTCCAGAATTTGGAGTCTTTCTTTGTCTCGTCTATAACATTTTGGTCTTTATAACTAAAATGTGTCTAATGTTAATAATATTTGGTCTGTTTGCCATGTGCTCACCTATATGTGCACAAATTGCACTAAATTATGATAAATGACAAGTTAATCTACCTGAGAAAGTGGTAGATGTTTGGTCAATGTAAGAATTTAACATTGTTCATTATAGTAGTCCTTCATATACAATCCATAGGGGACCGAACATTGAAGTGTCTTACAATATATATATATATATATATATATATATATATATATATATATATATATATATATAGTAGAGGTAATAGATCCGTTGGTATATAATCCAGGTGGATACTAATAATATCAAATATTAAAACAGATCCACAAAGAAAGCTCAATGTATATATTAGAACATATGAATTACACAGCAAAAATTCCAAATTACGTCACTTGAGCATAAATCTATTTCAGCCAACGATAAGTACGTTGGTCTTATTCAACCATGTTGGATAGACTGTCCATTCCCCAGGGTTGAATTGCTCTGTAATATATATATATATATATATATATATATATATATATATATATATATATATATATATATATATGTATGTATGTATGTATATGTGTGTGTGTGTTTGTGTGTGTGTGTGTGTGTTTGGTTAAAGAACAATGGATATGCTTTGTTAAGTATTTTTAGTTTATTTATTCAATATTTCAGATTATTTCCTGGTTTCATTTGAATGACAAAATATAAAATATCCAGTGTCTGATCAACTTCAGATCTCATAAGCTTTTATCAATGAGTTTATTATGGACTATGCGAGTTTCATTCGCTTTTCAAATTCTTGTGAAAATGAAAAGATGCTGATCTAAATAATATGAGTTCTGAAAATAAATTCTATTTCAATTCAATTTTGCTGGTCAGGGAATAAAATCTTCTTGAAACTCTGAGAAGGAATAAGATAAGTGAACATTTAAGTTTTATTTATACCTAAGTAGGTGTGCTTTTCGAAAAAAGACAGATATGGTAATTAGTATATGCCATCCAGATAATCGCTCTATATTTATTTCTTCGATAAACATTTACTTGAAATAACAGACATTCAACCGACGAATGGTAATGCTAATATTAATTGTTTCCCTACAAGGAAGCATTTGGCATTCATTGACCGAGCAGTCGGAACTGCTTCCGGTTGAAATTTCTAAAATCTTAGTTTTAAAACAATCTGGCAGGCAAACAGTTTTCTCAAGTCCAGTAGCTGTTATCGCTCTTTCTAGTATTTACGGGGGTTTCTTTCCTAACCTTTTGTCTGGAGTAGTGTGGAGTGACAACTTCTTGATTATGTTATTATTTTCTTTAAGTGTTTTGTGCTACATGTTAATGCTGTTGGAAGTTCTCAAGGGATGTGGTTTATGCGATTTCGAATAGTTGTTTATTACTGAATCTGTAGCGCCAGGGATGATCTTTGTCAAGTTTCAAATTTCACTTGTTCAAAGCCATTTGTCATCAATGATCCCAAGAAGCAGTTGTATACAATGGAGGGTTTAGATATTTCTGGATGGATTTGGCGCCCTCCATGACATCCACATGAGAGTCTCCATTTGATGAGGCTATTTAAGTACTGGGTCGGTGCATAATTATCAGGCGTTTTTTAACAATATTTATTATGAAGAAAGACGCATAATTATTCAACTGTAACATTTTCAAATGATTATTTCAGAACATCTCATTTTCGACTCGCATTTTTATAACCTGAAAACAAAATATTTTTTTTTTTATTTAAAAATGTAAACAAAATAGTCATTTTTATTAACAAATAACGCCTACAAAAACGCCTGATAATTAAGCACCAACCCAATGCATGACTCGAGGTTTCTAACTGTTCCTTTGATTTTGCGTTGGCGGGCGAAACAACCTCTGGCGAAACCTATTCTGTGTTCGATTTCCTTTTCTCCAATAATTATGCGTCCTGTGTATGACGCTAAACTACATTCGCATCGTGGGTAAGACGATAATCCAACAGCAAGGCCTCTGATCAGGCTGTTTTGAGCGTGGAAACACCTCTTAATTGCTGGTGTCTCCAAATCCACCCTGACCTGAGGTGGTAGCACCTGTTAAGGTCCCAGCCATGGGCAAATTGTTAACTCCCCAAACGGTTGTCAAAACACTATGAAAGTGTAAAAATAGGTTTTAATATCAGCAATATATTTTTGAAGAAAAAAACATTACCAACAATATATTTTTTTGAAAAAAATATTACCAGCAATAAAAATCTTGTCAGTATTAAATAAGCCATTGAGGTTGGTATGCCGTAAAACAAACCAAATCAAGCCATACCAATAATTAATTTGTTATAACTGATCCATACGAATACGTATCTGAGGTGATTTGCTACTAGTTGCTAGTTATTAATTTCAATCCTGACAGTCAGTGTTACACGCTTAGGCGATCAAGTATCTTTCGATACATGACTAACGAGGCAGATTTTTTTTTTACCGTAGTAGGTTACTATTTCTTTCTGCGGTAGACCAGTTGCCATCTAAGGCTATAGAACCCAGTCTGCCCTGCTATTTACCCATAGCTGGTGGGGGAGGATCCAAGGATATTGGCACGTAAGTGAATGTAATGGATTTGACTGGAATTCGAACTCTGCTCTCTAATTACTCACGATTACGAATGAGAAAATATATTTTTATATTCTTCATCTTTTCTTCAGCTTCACTAATATTCTATTTTCAAAGGGCGTTAAATATTTAGTTAATATAATTTCCGCAAAATTCGGGGCGAGTGATTTTTCCAGTTTTTAAATCCACAATGCCCAAGTATGTAAGGGAAGTAAAGAAGATATAAATAATTAATTAATAATCTTTAATGAGCTGTGGATGATATAACCGCATCATTATACGTAAAATACATTATTAATTTACAAGCTATTGATCGTAGCTCATTGCATCGCTTTCTCAAATATCATAGAATCAGTATAAATTTTCTTCCTAAAATTGGAGTCACGTGAAACAAATCAATTAAGACTACCGCCTTGTAAATATTCGGTTAGGGGATCAATCCGAGAAGAAATTCTCTCCAACGCTCTTCAAAGACTTCAGCTAGTATGTTTTATCATCTTTTAAAACGTCCGTAAAAGAATTCCTTCACAAAAAAAAAGCAACAAAGAATAACAAATAAAAAAGAAAAAAAGAAAACGATGAAGCCATTGAATTATTGAGAACTCTTTGGTGATTTTCCATTTCTCAATTACTTTCGAAATTGTTCAAAGTTAGATCTCTTTCTGAACATTTTTTGTATGGCATCAGACCAGCTTAGGTATTTATAATCTTCAAAAATTGGGACCTTTACGAAATGAGGAATAGCATTAACTTTGTAGAGTTGTGGTGTGGAGGAGTTACTAATAATCGAATTGCCTAAATGGAACTCTCAAAAGAATCAAGTCTTTTTGGCTTTTATTTTTCTCATCAAACATCTATACGATCCCCCCACTAAAAAATCCTTTTGACGTACTCCATCTTTAAGAAGAGTCAGAACCGACCAAATACGGAAAATCAAAGCTTATGCTGCCCAGTCGTCACATTCCAGACTTAACCGGGTTCAAAAGCGTGCACGCAACCTTATTTTCAAACCTAACGTTACAAGCTTATCGCTACTCTATCAATATTCCCAAAGTAAATGTTCTACCAGTTCATAACTTTATAAACAGAGATGAATCACCATCATTCTCTTTGAATTCCAGTGGTAAGAAGGAAGTCCCAATCAAACAACTACCTTATGGAACATACACCCGATGGGATGCTTCCCTGATGAATACAATCTTAACATCTTCAAGTCTAGAATCAACTGTTATCTAGCCTTCATATTTTCATAATCCAGACTTAGATCCTCTTTTTTGATATATACAACTTCATTCAAGATTGAGTGGCTTTTGGACCTTGAACATTTAGTAAAAAGAAATAAACTATTGCTAAAATCAAATCGGGAGTCACTTTTATTTAGACTAGGTTATAAGTGTTGTTTTTTTTGTTTTTTTTTATAATATATATATATATATATATATATATATATATATATATATAAATTTAAAGTATGATCGTCTCCCGGCGATTAGACTCAAATACCAAATACGCGCAATCAGGACAAATCCTTCGTCGACGTAATAATCAAAGTATACATTTCAATAGACGCATGAACGTCAAATGACTCTGCTTTACAAGATTGTCAAGTGTTATTCTTTAGGAAATATTTACTGACAAACCGCCAATATAATGTGATATTTTAAATCCAACCTCGTCGAAATATTTACATAGCAAAAAGCAAATACATGTGATAAAAGACTTCAACTCAACTGTATGGCACGCGTCTAAACACATGGATTAAAAATTAAGACATTGGTTTAAATCGTAATTGGTAGTGGAGAGTGAATTATGACCAATTCAATGAGGACCATATGTTTCATGAAACTACAATCAAACCAAAAGTGCGTAGAGCGAACATGATCTTTTATCTGTAATTATATATGGGCATTATATACAAATACTAAACGCGCGCGCAAATACACACACAGGCGCACACACAAACACACACACATATATATGTGAGTGTGTGTGTGTGAATATATATATATATATATATATATATATATATATATATATATATATATATATATGTATGTATGTATGTATGTATGTATGTATGTATGTATGCATATCAGCGTGTAAACTCAAATACAAATAGGGACGGACCGAGTCCTATATCCACTGATATAGTATATTAAAATGTTAGTATAGTCACATATTCTTGATATTTACTACACTTAGCACAACTTTAAATGGCATGAAACAAAGAGTAGTTTATGGCATAAATCTGTTAAGGAGGAACCGGGTTTGCCTAGAAAATCAACATTCGAGATTATGGGTTTAACTACCATTCGAATATCCCACATTGCTAGCATTGTGTTTGGCACGTAACAAGTGCAAACATAAACATAAATATCTGCTAAAAATGCGAATATATATTGAAATGTCTCTGAATAATTTAGACACGTTTTGTATACTTATTTTCAATAGGATCCTCTCATATTCACGCTTCTTACTATCATTATTAAAGGAAAGAAGAAAATTACCATGTTGGTATGTATTCATTTATTCCGAATATTCAATGAGACATATCTTAATGAAAACATGCTGCCAAAATATGCGCAACATATATATATATATATATATATATATATATATATATATATATATATATATATATATAATATAGTTCAAAAGTTTCAGGAAACCACGGTTAATTTTTTAAAGATGCCAAAATATGCGCAACAGATATATATATATATATATATATATATATATATATATATATATATATATATATATATTAAGAAATGTACAAAGTCCGACAATTTATTTATTAAAGGCATTTTTATTTTTATGTCAAAGGATGAATATTTTCTATGAAAATTTCTCGGACATTCAGGCCGCTAAATGTTATTTAATACTATTTATTATAAACAGAGCATTTACTTAAATACTTGTATCTATAAAAAGAATGTTAAACATAAAAATGTCTTTAATATATATATATATATATATATATATATATATATATATATATATATATATATATATATATATATATATATATATATATATATATATAGTTCAAAAGTGTCAGGACTGCTGGTAATTTTTTTACATTTACACTAAATGTAGTTGTTTTGTAATTTAAATACGTGAAAATTTTTATAAATGATTAAAAAAGAGTGAGATATGTTTTTTTTTATTTATTAGAAAGAGTATTATGACAAAAAACACAAAAGGATTTTATGATTAATTTTTGCTCTCTTCAAAATATCCGCCTTTAGCCTTGATTACCGCAGTACGAATATTTGTAATTCGTTGCAAAAGTTTCTCAATGATAATTGATTCGATTCTTTTTTTTCAATGACACTAAAAGCTGCTTTTTTTTTAATCTGCTATCAATTTCATGCCTTGGTTATTGTGGAGATGGCTTCAAAACCTTTGAAATATATATATATATATATATATATATATATATATATATATATATATATATATATATATATATACATTAGATTATCTGATGAAAAATATATAAAAAGAATGAAAACTTTTATTAGTCAACGTGTTTCGTCGTCTGATGGACTTTAACGGGGCAAATGTAAGGATGCACCAAGTAATTATAAACAGTGGGAAATGAATAGACGAAGGTAAGTTAAAGTTGTTATTGCTGTTTCAATTTTTCACATATACTTGTATATATATATATATATATATATATATATATATATATATATATATATATATATATATACGTTTCATTAAATAATATAGACAAGTGTCTGGTCCGCTGGGACTGTAACAGGTGCTACCACCCCGTGTCAGGGTGGACCTGGGAATACCAGCAATTAAGAGGTTATTCTACACTCCTCAAAACCTCCTGATCAGAGGCCTTGCTGTCGCATGTAGATTGTCGTCTTACCCAGGGCGCGGATGTATTTTAACGTTTTACCCAGGACGCGGATGTAGTTTAACGTCTAACCCAGGACGCGGATGTAGTTTAACGTCTTACCCAGGATGGGTAAATATTGGGCATTCAATAATCAAGCAGCCAGTACTGCTTTCAACTGAACTTTATAAAACCTTTCTCTTGAAACGCTCTTTCAGGAAAAAACTTTTCTCAAGCACAGCAGCTGTTATCGCTCTTTTCATCATTAAACTTTTATTTGAAATTGTGTGAAATATCAACTTCATGAGTATGTCATTATTTTCTCTTCGATATATATATATATATATATATATATATATATATATATATATATATATATATATATATATATATATGATCTCCATTTTAGTTGCCGCTATTTCTCAAGTAATAAGATTTATGTCATGTGGTACAGTTCTTTGTTTGTGATTCTGTAGCGCCAATTCACAATGTTCAAAGAAGAATGGTCTTCACAATGACCCACAGACAAAGACATTTTTAGCCATCTTGATCTTAGAAACCGATTCCATACAACTGAGAGTTTACATATGTCTGAATGAGTTTGGCGCCATGCATGACATCAATATGAATGTCTCCCTCTGACAAGATAATTAAAGAACATGACACGAGTTTTATACATACATAAATAGATACACACACACACGCGCGCGAGCGAGCGTGCACACACACACACACACACACTCACACACACACATATATATATATATATATATATATATATATATATATATATATATATATATAGGCAGCATATATCCATATCTTCGGATCTGTTGTGCCTTCACATAGTAAATTCAAAATAGTTTTACCTCTATGCAAAGAAGGCAACTTATGTGAGTTTTTAAAGAGTTATTTGATTATTTTTTGTTAATTTAGTACTTTTTATAGAAAACTTTGCAGCTAGAAACATTTAAGAAATTTTTTGCTATACCCATAGTTGACTTTATTCATTTGGGGCCAAAATTCTCTGATATAAAGGCCGTCCAGAATTTTAAATTGATGCTCATTATTATTTTTATAAAGTACTAATGTGTTTTCAACTAATATTTTTCGAAACAGTGAATGTGGACATGAGTGCTCCTTTAAATTTTCTGAGATTGAACTATGCTCACTCAAGTGAAATGTCAGCCGTCTCGTCAACGTTGTCGCTGTAATATACATACATACATACAAATTTTTAAATAAATAATTATATCTGCTCTAGTTTGTATTGAGCACTCTTTTAAGAATAGTAATTGTTGGTTATTGGAATTCATTCCATATACACCAATCATATACTTGGATATATATATATATATATATATATATATATATATATATATATTGATTTATTGAGTGATTGATTGATTTTTTTACGCCTTTTCAAACATTAAGAATTTTGGAAGCGATAACTAGATTTGTATTAATATCCAGTAATTAATGCATAGCTGATGAGATGAGGTACATTCATATCTTTCCCAAGGGTATTTGCGTGTAAGTGAATAGAACGAACCCAACTGAGATTCGGCTTTCCGATTTCCAATTGGGGATTTTGATGTGGTGTAATGGTTACCCTATTTTCCGGCTTACAAGACGCACATTCTAAAAAAAAAAAATACCCAAAAATTAAGTGTGCATAAGACGAATGTAAGGAAACGCCCAGTCTCAAGTAAGCTCGGACGGTCACCTAATTGGCTTGACTGATAGGAACGTGGATTTGCACGTTAAGTCATGACACAATAATGTCAGTTATTTTTCTAATTCAACCTTTTATGTGATGAAACCTCAGTACTTAGCTGTTACAAATATTTCCAAGACCATAAACCGTCTTTAGAATCAGTGCTAACTCTTCTAATGAAGAGGAGTTCAGTAGGCATAGGGAAGTTTATGACTCCGCGCTGAGTAGCAGTTGTTATTGGGATACCAATATTAAATACAGGAATCCCATTAATATTGACAATAATAAGAAGCAAAGATCCAGGAAGATCATCTGGTTCACCTCCATCTTTTAAACTCATGGTAAAAACTAATTTACGATTAAAATTCTTAAATCTTGTTAATAAGCACTTCCTTAAAACGAATAGGCTTAGTAAAATCTTCAATAAAAATACTCTTAAACTTAGTTACAGTTGTGCCGTTAACCTCGGAAAAATAATTAAAAAGCATAATAATAAGGTATTCAACAGATATAAAAGCACAAAGGGCCTGACGAAATGGAGTGATGCGTTGAATAATACTAAGTATCATAATACCAATAATATTGGGTTTAACTGTAGGAATCCCAATGATTGCCCACTACAAAACAATTGCCAAACTAGTTGCCTGGTTTATCTTAGTACCATTTCTTAACTTGAAAACCTAAATATTAAAAAGTTCTATATTGGTAGTACTAAAAAGTTCTATATTAGTAGTACTAAAAATCGTTGGAACCAGCATGTTTTTGACTTCAAAGATAGTTCTCATAAACATGCTACCTCGCTGTCCAAATGCTATTGGAGTTTAAAGGAGAAAATCAAAACTCCCACTGTTAAATGGAAGTTAATTGCAAGAGCTCGTACCTATAATTTTTTATAAGCACCCTGTTATCTTTGTATCAATGAAAAGATAGAAATCATTAGATTTAAGGACAAGATAAACCTTTTAAATCAAAGGAAAGATCTCAGTGATAAATCTACGCATAAATTACCTTTTAACTTGCTTTCTAGCTAACTAGATTATCGTATATAAAGATGAAATGTAAGTCTGTAATAAATAAATATATTTTTGCCCGTAAGTTTTCGATTATTAATATTTACGCAATTTTGAGGAGTAGTTTGCGTCGTGTAGTTATATTGGAAGATTGAGACTCAATGAATCTATTTGTCGTTCGTATATTTGTTTGCTCATATATTCAATCACATTTATGAGTTTGTCTATTATGACGTTATGCATGTATGTATGCCTAGTCACAAATAAACCTTTCTCCCTTGTCTACTAAACTAATCATCACGACGCTGTCAATGTAACTGAATATGTAGCCATATATTGAACCTTTTAATTCCGCTTAGATTCGGACGAAAAATTTAAACTAGTTCTAAGAACAATACATGAAAGTTTAGACATATTTTCTCCGTTTTTTCTTTGAATAATTTTGTTAGTTTCTAAACATGACTCATGGTTACATTTAATACGTTTAATATGCGTAACTTTTATTATTTAATTACAAAATATTGGAGATTATTTGTTTATCCTGGTTGCCTATAAAATCTAATACCTATTTTAAAGTATTCATAAATTCTATATACTTCCGTTATATACTTGTAATTTGATTGGTCATTATATCTTACGTAGAAATAAATAACTCAGTGGGGGCAGTGTTTGATTTTGAACACTTTAAAATCTTTTTATTTTACTTGAAACATTTTTAAGTGACAAGAGACCAGAAGTGTTGAAACAAATTGGCTTTATTTGTAGTGATGTTATAACATACGTATGTTATATTTTTTTTAAAATAAATATAATCTCTTATTAAAAAAACTATAATAAAAATATTTTGCTCTACTTTGTACAGAGCACTTTTTTTTTAAAGTAAATGCTACGAAAAGCGGATTTTTACTCCATCTGTTCTTTCTCTCAGTTGGATATTTCGCTCCCATTACGGTAGAGTATATTCTCGGTATATTTTGATAAGGACACAGCAATATAACTTCAAGTAAAAGAAAGCTTCTAAATTCATAATGCTACTGAAAAAAGAAAAGGTGTTATTCCAGATTGACAATGGAGCCTTTGTTACCATGTTCCCCGTCAGGTCGTAGCAAGGAACCCTAATAATGCGGAAAAAGTCCTTGGTGAAACTACTATAGCGGTGGAAGAAGAGTTCAACGATATGTTTAGTGACAAGCTGGATGATTTAACCCGAGTCGTATCATTGAAGTTAAAGCCTGATGCAATCCCATCTCTGATGGCAAATAGAAGAGTGCCTGTTTCGGTCCGACCTCAGTTAAAGGCAAAATTGAAGAGGCTAACCAAATTGGGTACCACTGAACCTGTAGAAAAAAACTATACCATGGGTTTGTCAACTGGTCGTCATCAGTAAAGCTCTCATCCGGAAACACTACACCATGCCTATCCTGGTAACGTACTCCATGACATGAAAGATGCCAGAATTTTTACCAAGGTAGACCTATCCTCAGGGTATTGGCATATAAAGCTTGATGACTACCCCAGTGAAACTAACCAATTTTCAAACATACTTTGGACGTTTTCGACGGCGGAGACTGACATTTGAATTGAACTCTGCCTCTGAAATCTTTTAAAAGAAATTCTTGAGCATTTTCAGGACTTAGAAAAAACAGCTACCATCGTTGATGAGTTGGTGATACAAATCAGCAAGACACTGATAAGCGGGTACGGGACTGCTTGAAAGACGTCAGATAACGGGATTCAAACTTATACGTATGAGGTAGATCCAGAGAAAGTGTAATCTGTAACATGGATGACCTGGAAAATATTGAAGAATTGCGCAAATTCGTAGGGATGGTTAATTATACAAATTTATCCCCACCTTAATGTCCATCATCAAGCCTCTTCAGGAACTCACGAAAAATCAGGGAAAATGGATGTGGTCAGAATTACAACAAGCCACATTTGAGTCAGTGATGAAATTGATTAGTAGTTGGCTAATGGTTATCTACTATAATACATATGAGGATTTGACACTGGAAAATGATGCCTGGGAGCATCCCTGATGCAAAAAGTTGAACCTGTTGCATATGCAAGTCGTTCACTCTCGGAGATGGAACGACGTTATGCACAAAAAGAAAAGGGAATGCTGGAAATGGTCTATGCACTGGAGATTCATAATGTCAATCTGTGTAAAGTCGCTATCAAAAGAACATAAAAGTTGCAAAATATGCTGATAAGGGCACAGCAATATAACTTCTCACTATAGTACAAACCAAGTAAGGAGGGTCCATTGGTGGATTCCCACTCTCGTGCGTGAAAAAAGCAAGTCAGTAAAAGAAGATCTGTTGATGACGAACAATCTGACGGTGCATCTAATTCAAGTCTACTGGCAGGCATAGATACGTAGGTATACGGCTAACAATGCAACGATGATGGTGCAAGACACAATCATTGCAAAACGGTGGCCTAATGAGAGCTGAGACCTTTCTGACAACATCAAACCACTTTTGACTATAGGGATGAGTTGACAGTACAGGACGAGTTAATTCTGCGGGAACAAGGCATCCCTAGTGCCATGAGTCAAGAAATGAAGACGATGGTTCATGTTGGCTAATTGGGCATCAGTACGTACTTGCAAAGGGCTAGAGACTTAATATTTTGGCCGAATACAGCATTTGAGATTAAACAGTTTGTACAACATCCTCGGAACGCCAGCCAGCAGAACCCCACTGTCGTCCCAGAAAGACCCTGCAATAAGTGGCAACTGACTTCATGATGTGCGGTGGAAACGAATATTTAATCACTGTGGATACTAACAGTAACTTCATGAAGTTGATCATCTAACCAATGTCAGATGCAGTAATTGAGTGCCCTCAGACCCATTTTGCGAGATAGTTTATAACAATGGGACTCCGTTCACATCCTACTATTTCAAAGTTTGCAAAGGAATGGATGTTTCAACATGAAACTATATCACCAGGTAACAGCCAATCTAATAGAGCAGCCGAGGAAACAGTGAAAGTTGTGAAACGATTATGGAGTAAGTACAGAGCTTCAGCAGAGGATCCCCTCATAGAACTACTGCACTTGCGGAATTCGTCAAAAGATGGGTTAAATACAATCCCAGTACAAAGGCTGTTTGGGAGAATAAACAAGGCATTGTTCCCAGCAACAGAAAGCAAGCTACGACCACTCTACCCATACACTGCTGATGAGGCAGCCAACAAAGTAAAGAGGCAAGGAATTTTATAACCTACAGATGGCTGAAACAGTCTGAGTTCAGCCACCCAAACGAAACAAGATAGTAGAAAGAGGCTAAAGTCACTAAACAATTTTAGGGACGCTTATATGGGTGGAAACTAGGCAGGGCACTGTATACCGATGAAACAGGCGTTTCTTGCAACAGACCACTCCATCCACACGCTCATTCATTAATAATTATCCAGGAACGATAATTCGAGCCTCCACAGAGGGAGTCTAGAGAGACAAATGATTCTGAGACAGATGTGACTATAGAGGATCCACAACCTGAGTATGAACACGCTCAAGAAGAGAAGTTAGCAAAACAGTGCAATGAGAAGAGAATAACAATGGACATGTTGTCCTGAGTGGAAACAGACCTAAGTTTTAGAATCGTATATATTTCTTCTTCTTTTCTTTCTTCTATGATTTGAATGTTCCGTAAAGTAAAAAAAAAATAATAGGGGAAGATGGTGAGTGAAAATAAAACTAACCCCCATTCACAAAAAGGAAGGGTGTTCAATCCATTGGGGAGCGGTACCCGGATGTACGGTAATGGCGTAGTCATTAAAGACAGAGATGGATTACAGTCAGTCTTCATTCATTCATAACGTAACTGTCACCAAACAAAATTTTTCATCATTTTAGTTGTCTTTATAGTTCATGTTCAATCCGCTTTCTTGCTTCTTCTCTTTTAAGTTCACTGCGTTCAAATTTTTTAACCATTCCTTCTCTCTCTCTCTCTCTCTCTCTCTCTTCTCTCTCTCTCTCTCTCTCTCTCTCTATTCTTCATTTCTCTGTTTTTTTCTAAATTTTTCATTATCCTTCTGGTCTTTACTTCTCAATCTTCGGAGTAATGTTCCCAATTTAAGATTCTTCTTCACATATAATTAACATCATATTTTGGCTTGGTGATAGAATTTTGTCTATACCTCATTATTATTATTATTATTATTATTATTATTATTATTATTATTATTATTATTATTATTATTCCCTTTGATTTCTGTTGTATACACGTTTCCTTTTTGGCCACAACTAAATATATGTTATAAATGGCTTCATGACACGTTACACTGGTCATTTTTGTAAAAAGAAAAAAAAATATGAGCAACAAAAAGCCCTAAGATCACACATATTTTATATAGATAAAAGCTCTTCGTAATGTCTGAGCTGAACTAGTTTAATATCTTTAAGACATCAGCTACAAAGAATTCCTTCAATGAGTCTATAGGAACCTTTCCTAACCCATTCGAGAGCTCCAACTACAATTGAATCATTGATGTTCTCATGCATCAC
>OZ010574.1:51492986-51495486 GCA_963932145.1 Acanthosepion lycidas | reverse complement strand
AGTTCGGGATAGTAAGCACTGACCCTGACGATTATTATTACTTGGATGATTGACAATATAAAAATAGTGAAAAGTAGAAAAAGCGAAAAAACGCTGCTGAAATTAGGCCTTTTGGGGTTCCAACCTCGTGGGGGGGGGGCTCCTACAGATACACGGTGCATGTTATTAGTTGGTTGACATTGTAATGTCAATTTAAAAATATTATACACCAACACACGCATACACACACACAAACACACATATACACACACAAACACACGCATACACACACACACACACAAACACACGCATACACACACAAACACACGCATACACACACAAACACACGCATACACACACAGACAGACTCATACACACACACGAAAACACACGCATACACACACACGCAAACACACGCATACATACACACAAACACACGCATACACAAACACACGCATACACACACACAAACACACGCATACACACAAACGCGCTCGCGTGTGCGTATAGTTGTGTATTTGGAAAGCAATTCCTCTCTAATACATATTTCATTAAAAATGAATGCTATGTTATTTCTGTTACGGTCTTTAATTGTATTTGTGTGTGTGTGTGTGTGTGTGTGTGTGTGTGCGCACACGCGCGTCTCTCTGATTAACCTATAAAATATGTTGAGGAATTATTGTATATAGAAATGTTTCAAATTGTTGTCTGTGCCGATCTTTTGCGTCGAATTTGTGATACATTGTCACAAAATTTTGGATGTACTATTACAAATAGTAAGTTGCAAGGAAGAAGACATATTTTTAATTGCTGAATAATACATGCAGTAAAATAATCTATCCGTGTGTGTGCGTGTGTGTATGTGTGCGTTTGTGCACACACACATAAATGTATATATTAACTAAGTGAAGCACTATATATATATATATATATGTGTGTGTGTGTGTGTGTGTGTGTGTGTTTTGAACAATACAAAATATTGAAAAATTAAAAAATTGAGATTTTCAGACACACTGGGTTGTATATTAATATTTTTTTGTTTTTTTATTATTTCTATTTGGCTCCTCGACTAGTTTCTGCCAATAATGGTCATCATCAGGAGAAAAAAATTACTACTTGTTACTAGCAGTGAACAACAGGAATGAATGACTTTCTGAATAAAAGGAACTTCATTTGTAGTTTGCATTTGTTTTTTATCGTTAATTTTGGTCAATTCTTGTGGTGGTCAAACGGCTTCTTTTATGTTGTTTTTAAGATAAATGCTGTGGAGATTCGTGCGACTCAGAATTCCCCTGGTCATTTTGGCAGTTTTATTGATTGCTCAGAAGTGGATGTGTGCGTGTTAAGTGTATGTTATTATTTGTTCTTTGGGAGTGTGTATATATTAGTATGGGTGTATGTATAAGTGTAACACCTCAACAACTCCGCAAGAAAGTCTGTTTGTATAGATGAGAAATGTGGGTAGGGCTTGATTTTTGGGGTTATATAATAATTGTATCTATATTCTTAAATTTGTGTTTAAGCCAGTCTGGACGATATATATATATATATATATATATATATATATATATATATATATATATATATATATATATATATATATATTTGAGAATGAAACAGAGCTTGATACTTTAACTCAACTTTAATTTTAATAATTATATTGAGGTTTTCGGCTCACGTTTTTGAAACATGAGAACTCTTATGTAGAGAAGGAATCATATTTTTTAAATTAATTATAATATATATATATATATATATATATATATACATATATATATTATAATTAATTTTTTAAAATACGATTCCTATATATATATATATATATATATATATATATATATATATATATATATATACATACATACATACATATATTTATCTGTATGTTTTTATTTATTTGTTTTCGTTATTTCTGCATCTTTCTGTCCCTATGTAAAAAAGATAAAGTTTACCAACACGTAGCAGATTACTAGGCTTTGTACAGCCATAACTCTATAATACTGTCATATTAAATGTAAAATGGAGATTCTTATAGGGCATCAGATCTAGTAAAATGTGAATTATAGCGCTCTGAAATAATTCAGAAAATAAATTACGTGCATTGAGTTCAAATTATCTTTACTCTAACTGAGTAGCTTCTCTATATTTTTTTCATTTCCATACAAAGACATTATTCCTGTTTTCGTTTACCTTGTCTCATCTCCTTTTATCATGAATACATTTTCCAAAATTACAACGAGATACAAAAACGGAAGAAGTAAATAAATGCAGCGTCGGTACAAGTTTCCACTTTTATATAAACTCAAAATGGATGACACGATAAAACAACCTCCCCCCCAAAAAAAATGTTAGATCACATTCTTAAAATTGCAAACGATTACAAACAAGTCAAGATATTTCTATTTTTGTGATTATTTATTTAACTCTTGATTTTAGTGGCTTACGGCCGCATCACATCGAAACACCGGTTCCCGTGGGATCACCAAAGTTCAGGAACGTTGAGCCTGGTCACTGCGAATAC
>OZ010574.1:51460486-51487986 GCA_963932145.1 Acanthosepion lycidas | reverse complement strand
GTGGCATTTATTACAGGTGATAGAGTAAATACCTCTTTCAAGTTTTGGCTCATTATCATTTTGTTTTGAAATACTTAACTATTATCACAACAATGTAAGCATCACTTTCGTCAACGTCCTAAAGGACAAAAAGCATCACCCGAGAAATGTTTTTTTGCCAATTTATCATAGTTTTTCCTGAAAGTGTTCTGATATATATATAAAAAAAAATTATATATCGTTTTCCCATATATGAGCTACGTCGGATCTAACGAGGGTTACCACTGCCTAGGGGAACGCAGGCTCGATTCTTGCCGGAGCGCTCATATTTTTCTTTAATAAGATTTCTAGAATATTCAGGCCGGTAGACTAAAATAAATAAATTTACTGATTAATAAATAAACGAAGCGTCTACAAGTATCCACTAAAATAACCTTTAAATTGATAAAATATGTTGACTTAACAAATAAGAATTCATTAATTCTTTAGAAAATTGGTTTTGTTAACGTTTGGATATGAAACTTAGCAAATATGAAAATTTCGAGAGATTCTATGGTGAGAGAAGATTCGTTTAAAATGTACTATTCAGACAGTACATTTTGATCTGGCAGCTTCTCTGTAGCTCAATCGGTTAAAACCGTTTGGATCTAACGATGGATCCACTACCCTTGCAGATGCAGGTTCGAATCCTGCCGAAGAGCGCATATTTTCCTTTAATCGAAGTTCTCCAATATTCAAACTGCGAGAAGAAAATAAATGTATTATTTTATAAATAAACGGAGCGTCTACTAAAGTATGTTTATCCACTGAAAATAACATTTAATGTGATAAAATCTGTTGGATTAAAAAATAAAATACCATTACGTCTTTAGGCCTTTGCGAAATATATTTCTTAATGGCTTAAAGTTGTGTCTTTATTTTCTTGGGAGATTTTATATATATATATATATATATATATATATATATATATATATATATATATATATATATATATATATATATATATATATATATATATATATATATATATATATTTGAATAAAAACAGTCCACTTTAAAGTTCCATGTAATAAATTATTTCACCACAGCCCTTTTAAAGGGCTCTGGATCATCAGACATTACTTCCAATTTTTCCAATCGACTATTTAATAGAAAATACCCAAAACTCCAACAAACATCAAATTAAATTCTTCATAGATTTTTTAGACATTTAGATTTATATCAAACTTTAACCCCCAAATATACCGTTTAAAGTAATGCGAAATAACAGCGTCTAAGAAATTGAGTGAAACCTTCTCTCATGATTTTTTTTATTGTATCTTTTTCCTTTTATGTCGGTTTTCTTCTTCACCCCTTACCCATCTATATCTAGAGATAACATACGTTAAGAGGTGTCTGTCCCACACCAAGGGAGCTTAAGGATAAAGAATTGAAATGGTACATCTAACTCGCTCGTGTCTTCTTTCGCCACTCACTTCCTCACTTCGTTAATTTACATATGCTTACGGGCCTTCAAAAATGTGTAAATTTCTTTTCATTTTTCGTTTCAATCTTTGGAAGTAAAGTCTGATGATCCAGAGCCCTTTAAAAGGGTTGTGGTGAAATCATATCATTTATTACATGGAACCTTAAAGTGGTCAGTTTTTATACAAATTTATTTGCTCTGAATTTACATTGAGCTCTCTGGATATCATCCTCCTTGTGTCTACCCATACGGATTACCTAGTTTTGCATAAACTATATATATATATATATATATATATATATATATATATATATATATATATATATATATATATATATATATATATATATATATATATATAATAAAAATGTATATTTACCCTTTCATAGTGTTTTGACAACGCTTTGAGGAGTAACTATTTTGTCATAGCTGGGACTATAACAGCTGTTACCACCACAGGTCCGGGTGGACCTGAGACCAACAGCATTTAAGAGGTGATCCCACCCTCCTCAAAAGTCCCCGGATGTATTTTATTGTCATAGCCAGGACGGGGATCTCATGTATAGATGAAACATCTATATCTATAATTCTCAAAATGTGTGTGTCTATGTATGTATGTGTGTGATCGGATTTTGTTTATGCGTTTCCACAGTTTTCATCCGATTTCGATGATTTTTTTTTTTTTTTGATAGATAAAAAGCAGTGTACAATCAATTTAGAGAGTTGAAATCTAATGCAAAAGATTATTAGTGTTATAAAAAAATATATATTATAAATAAATATTATCGCATATTATTATTATGACGGTCCATGGAAGAGGTTCTTTCTCTGAGAAGACTGAGAACGCAAAAACGACCCTCTTCAGGACCACTCCCCATTCAAATTGTTAACCCCAACCCATTTGGGGATGTGCTTCAGTTGCACCCAACTGTTGTTACTAATATCGACTTTGTCCATTTCATAATATATGATGTTATATATATTGTCTACTTTCACAGTTAAGATACGCTTCGAGCAGATATGAACGTTCAAGGGAATATATATATATATATATATATATATATATATATATATATATATATATATATATATATATATGATCCGGAGTCCTTTAAAAGGATTTTGGTGAAATAAATTATTGTAATGGTACCTGAAAGTGGTCTGTTTTTCATTAAATATTAGCTCTGGATTCACATTGAGCTCTCAGGATTTCATCCTCCTTGGAATTATCCATACGGTTTACCAAGTCCTTCGTAACTTATATATATATATATATATATATATATATATATATATATATATATATATATATATGATAAAATACAATTTTAAGGTATGATATATTCATGGGTTAAAGTGGTCAATGTCAGCGATAGAGTGTATGTAAATATAAAATTGGACATTGAAGTCTATACCCAGCAGTGACAGTCTGTTTCATGCTTATACGCATTCGTCAGCCCATGATAGTGAATAGATATGAACAGACTGACGCCGCTGTTTTGACTAAAATGTCCATTATATATATATATATATATATATATATATATATATATATATATATATATATATATATATATATATATATATAGAGAGAGAGAGAGAGAGAGATGATTTGATTTGTTTGTTTAATGGCATATCAACTCTATGGGTTATTTAATACCGACATTCAATTTTCATGGAAGATTTTAAGTGATAAAAGCATGATATATGCTATTCAACTATCACAGATAGACGATTCTCAGCTTTGTGCATATGTTTATTTGAAGATAGGTAGTAGAGGTGGCGATATATGTTTTATGTTGTAGTTTTGTTGAAGTTATATTTTGGAATAAGGTTTGATATCTTTAAGAAAATGGAGATATATGGATTAATATCATGTTGGGTGATGGGTTGATTTCTTTCTTTTCTTTTTTTTATTGGCATATCAACTATTGGGGATGATTTAATACTGAAATCTAAATACTTTGAATGGATTTGCCTGCTTTCAACTACAGATAAAATGCATTCTACCATAAATAGGTATTATTTTAGATTCTACTATATATAAATATTGTTGATACTTTTACTATAAATAGGTAGTGTTGTAATTATATTATAAATATTATAAACTGTTGGTAAATTTTTATATTAAAAAGTACTGCTGTTAATTTTAAGATAAAAATTTATGAATATTTTTGGATGGGGAGATTCACTATGTGCAATTGCTGGGACCTTAACAGGTACTACCCCCCCCGGGTATGGGTGAACATGGGAACAACAGCAATAAAGAGATTGTTCAATGCTCCTCGAATTTCCAATCTCCCAATCAGAAGCATTGCTGCCGCATGTAGTTTATCGTTATACCCAGGACTGTAGATATATGATAAAATATTGTTTTGATATATGCTATATTTACGGGTTAAAGCGCTCAATATCAAAGATAGATCTTATGCAAATATAAAAGTAGACATTGAGGTCAATACCCAGCGGCGACATTCTGCTTCATACTTAAACGCAATCTTCAGTCCAGGTGTATTGTATTTTGGCACGGCTATTTATATATACTGTTCAATAGTGCATTATGGATAGAAGGTATATTATAAAAAACCTAAAGTTTATTGGGTGAGGATAATTTGAAAAATTATCCTAGAGGCTATTGAGTAAAAATAATAATTGCGAATCCGAGTGCAACTATTTGTTGCTATTTTATAAACATGTCTGCAAGTTTTACAGAAATATCTACAAGTTATAAAAATGTCTACAATTTTTATAGAAATATCTACAAGTTATAAAAATGTCTACAATTTTTATAGAAATATCTACAAGTTATAAAAATGTCTACAATTTTTATAGAAATATCTACAAGTTATAAAAATGTCTACAATTTTTATAGAAATATCTACAAGTTATAAAAATGTCTACAATTTTTATACAAATAGCTAAAAAAATGAATGTGCTAAATTTAACACGCAAAAACATTCATTTTTTGTAGCTGCTTTTATAAAACTTGTAGACATTATTATAACTGTGTATATATATATATATATATATATATATATATATAGATAGATAGATAGATAGATAGATAGATAGATAGATAGATAGATATAATTTAGGCAGCAGGAGAGATGTACAAAATTTTGTTATGGTTAACGAATATCCTGCGGTTAGTATAGAACCGAACTACTTCAGTTTATCACCTGTTGTTACTAAACTAGTTCTGAAACAGTATTGGATATGAAAACCTTATACTAATAATAATATATATATATATATATATATATATATATATATATATATATATATATATATATATATATGCACTAAAGTTCAAATATATGTATATATATATATATACTAAATAAGTATATCAACCAAATATATCACGATCACAAATCCCGTATCCCCTTTGGTCGTTATCCATAGTAGCATTAATGTTTGGCAGGAATCACACTCTCCTCCAGAATGCTTTAACGTCAAAGTCAGAGTTTTCTTTCTCCTGGACTGGTTGCCAGCCAAGGATATAGCGCACAATATGTAATGCTAGTAACCTATAGAGATGTTTTCATACATTTCCCAAACGTAAGGAACCCGACTGAAATTTGAACTCGGCTCTTCGATTCTTCTATCCGAGCCGCTATGCACACAATATTTTGTATGTATATACATAACCTGTTATATGTCTGTATCAATGTAGTTATGAAGATATAAATTAATGTTTTATTTAGGTACACATATATGTATCTATATTTGCAAACCATTTTTCGTATAAGTTTATAATTTTAAACTGAATGGAAATTTCGCTTCAAAGAAAAACGAAAAGAATCTCCCGAAATCAACTCAATTTTTGGCAGCCATATTTGGGTTTTTAATCTAATACAAGATCAAATTTAATTTGCTCTTTTGATCTTTGAACCCTTTTCGCTGCAACTCCGAAAGTGAAGTTTTCAGAAATGATGCCGACATTGGCTCCTTTCCCCGTGAGTCATCATTTGCATATCTTTCTATCACGGCATAGACACATGACTCTTCAAATTAACATCTCCTCATTTACATAATAAGCGTATACGAAGCTAAGCTAATTAATAACTTGCGAGGTGCTAGATAATTCCTTTTCTGATTTGTATGGTTGTTTTAATATTTTCGGGAAAACATTTTCGATATATAACTGGGGTCAAAGCTGGTGAGCAAGTCCTTTTTTTTTTTTTTTAATTTTCTTTAAAGTTATTATATATTTAATTTATATTTCATTAACGGTAAATCTTTAAAATTATAATGGTACCAGATATAGAATTAATCACACAGATGCAAGCACACGTTGTAGGCCAGACTTAGTGACATTTCTGTGTTTCAATATTAGACAAGTTAAAAAAAAGACTCGAAAAGCTCACCTGAGTAAAAAAAAAAAAAGAATTAATTGAATAAATCTGACCATTACAGAAATACAAATTTCTCAGATTTTTGCTTTAACATATAACCTCACCCTTTCTCTCTCCCTCTTTCGCTCTCATAATCTCTCTATCTATCTATCTATTTATCTATCTATCTATCTATCTATCTATCTATCTATCTATATATATATATATATATATATATATGGTGTGTCAGAAAGACTTTTGCAAAAATTTTGTAAAATGTCCATATAAACAAATGTCCAAAAGGCCTTGTAGAATGGGTTGTTTGTCGTCAAACCTATGTTGGGATCTCAGTCTTCCTCGATCCATAGTTTGTGGTTCCACGGATCCTGTCTCAACAACGCGAGGATAAATAGCAGCAAAAGTCGGATGGCTCGGAGGCTTTCGGTGAGAAAATGCAATCTGATACAGCTGTGCGGCCTCGCTTACATTACCATTCACGCGGCCGTATGTAAAAATCGTTCCTACCTTCTCGCGATATGAATATCCTGTTATTGGTTAAAGGAACACTCAGTTAACTCACTAATACATACGTTAAACGTTGAAGGCACTCCAGGCACAAATGTACAAGAATGACAAATGTAACCTAGTCTTCAGAGCAACATGGCGCCATCTACTCTAAATTTACTTTAAACTTTTTGCATTTGTTGATATGGACATTTGTCCTTGTTTTGATGTGAGGAAGCCACCCTCAAAGTTTTTAAAAGTACATTTAATACGCTCTATCTCTCTCTTTCTCTCTCTCTCTCTCTCTCTCTCTCTATATATATATATATATATATATATATATATATATATATATGAGATAACGATATATATGTCAGTATATCAAGAACAATATTGGGGAAAATGTATGACAAACTGGAAAAAGTTTTCTTGTTACGCGTTTCGGCATTTAGGACATACGGACCAAATTTTTTATGTTAGTGAAACTACACATTCGCACGAACCAGGGATGTTGGAAATTTTAAATTCAATTATCAAACTGTGGGATATCTTCTAACATAGGTAATGGAAAGAAAAATAAAATGAATCTAAATAATATCGGCTGGATAGAATTAAATTAAAATTGAAAATTCACAGCATCCCACGTTGATGTGTATATCTAGGCGCACCAACATATTTAGTATATATATATATATATATATATATATATATATATATATATATATATATATATATATATATATATATATATATATATATATATATATATAAATATAAATGTAAAGTATGAAAGGTGACCAGAGCCCATTACCGCGGTTTCGATCTCTATTGGTCTCTTCAGGTGGATTGTTCAGCAACACAGGGCTCAACCTCTTAAGCACTATCGAAAAAGGAAGCAGTGGAAAATACCCAGAAGTGGTGGTGGGGAAAATTTAACCAGGTAGGTAATAACCCCAAGCTGAACTTCTTAGAATACTTGCATTTGGCCATAATATTTGACCTCCCTTTTAGCAATTCATTGCTGTTTTTATATGTTGCTATAGCCAGTTTCTCTTCTTGTCATAGCCTACACGTATTCTCGGCTATTCTGTTAATCTTTAAATTTCTTAAAATGCGCCATTTGATGCTTGGATTTTTGCTATATCTCACCCTGAAATCTGCAACAGTAGCTTGCTAGTTTCCGGCTGTACCTATGTTCCGGAATTCTAAAAGATGAGGTGTGATTGTAGCACCTCCTCTTAAACTGGCCCTTAGTACACCCGATGTATTTTTTGTGCTAACATTTTCATCTTTCACGCATATATATATATATATATATATATATATATATATATATATATATTATCATTATTATTATTATTAATAGAAATTTTATAAATATAAGAAGCTATACTCGCTCGGAAAACCTTCGGTGTATTGATTTGCAAATAAACAAGCCAATACCAAAGTGGAAAAAAAGGTATAAAAAGAAAGAACCAAGAACATGTACGTTAACCGAAAATAATCGCCAAGCATACGAGTTCAAGGCCCAAAGAAAAAAACCCGATGCGAGGCCGGCCTCCCCTGACTATCCGCTTAGGTGAAACCTTGGTAGGTTTGTCTGGTACTCTAGGTTTAACGATAGATAGATAGATAGATAGATAGATAGATAGATAGATAGATAGATAGATAGATAGATAGATGTTAACTATAAATTTCTCTTAGAAATATCATAAAGAAATACACAATAACAATCGACCAGAACAAGAAAATTAAATTAATTATCTATAACAAAAAATTTAAAACTGCTAACCACATCATCAAAAGTAAAAACACACCTGCAAAATCAATATTATCTCTAATATTGATTTTGCTGGTGTGTTGTTATATTATGTACTAATTCAAATGCCTCTTAAGGAACTATGCTCCTGATCAATCTAAACTCATAAATAATTATATTAGTCATATTAATATATTCCTAGCTAGACGTCTCACGTCACACCTATCCGACCATAACTGAATTAGGGATGATTTAAACACAAACGAAAACCTACCAAACTACATCCGAAAAATACGAGTAGAAAATACACGTATAAAGCCGGTCGACCTGCTGTTACATTATGGTACACTTTCATGTCGCTTAATCTAACTTCTAGCGTGTTTACTTATATTCATATCTTGGTTAGTCTATGAAATTTTCAGCCGACGCTCGTAGGCTCTACTATATTGTTTAAGGTCTTGTGTTTGTCGAGTTTCACATGACAACCATTTCTTATTGCTATAAAGATGAGGTGGCCAGATATATGCTGCTCGTGGAAATATGTTGGCTGGGCTCCTTTTTCATCACAGTTAATATAAAAGGTAAATAAGTAACATTTCAAGGTTTATAATTATTTAGTGTGTATGAATTGAATTTTAATGTTCATGGTTAGTAAAAAATATTTAAGAATTTAAATTCTAATTGTAATGCTAGATCTGAGTGAGGCGTTGTTCTTTAGTGCTTAAAGAAATTTCCGGTCAGCAAAGGTTACAGAGTAATGTCAGAAGACAAGGTCACGGTAAGGAGATTAAGGGGATCGCTCTTAAGTCATGAACATATGTAATTTTGTGTTACTGAAATGCAAAGTTCCCGTTTTTCATTGTCGTGTTAAATACGTTCAATATACTTAAAAAAATTGTCATCAGATAAGATTTTGAAAAAAAAAAAAAATATATATATATATATACCAGGCGTGTCAGCAGAATTGTTCAAAACAGCAGAATTGTCTTTCCCACAAAATGTGTAATCTCTAAAAATCAACTTTTCCAATTTCGTTTTTCCAGGTTTTCAGATAAGACGTTTAGCCATTTTGACACCATTTGCCGAGAGAATCTGTGAAAAAACTCTTTGAGTTATTCAGCTAAAAGGAGAAAAGGTTAAATTGTTTTGTGTCAGCTCCACTCTCTTTCCAAATGAGCAATGGTGACATGAAAATGATCATTCAAGCCTTCAGTAATGGTAGCTACATTCATACTCTGACTTATATGTTCAAAGTCCATACAAGAGCCATCAAGAGAACGTTGAATATGTTTTAAAGGGAACAGTGGAGAGGAAAAGTGGATCACGAGATCACAGCCGAAGAGGGATCATCATTTCAATTTAAAACAAAAAAATATCAATTAGAAAATATCCAACTCAATCCATAAGACGTTTGGCACCCGAGAGAGAAGTTCCAGCTATGACAGTCTCAAGAGCAGTGAAATCAGACTTAAAAATGAAATCGTACGTGAAACCTGTGAGGCATGTTTTTACTCAAGGACAGAAAGTCAGGAGGTTAAAGAGGGCAAAGATCATCTTAAATAATTTGGAAACTGATCATAGAAGCATATATATATATATATATATATATATATATATATATATATATATATATATATATATGTATGAAGATAAATTTAATGCTTGTTGAGCTTCTGATCATTCGGTCTGATAAATTAATGATGATTTTTTTCGTTTATGATCGATTTCATCACGATTCTTCTGTTAAGCTTGGAGAGCAATTATACATTCTTATTGAACAATGTAGAGTCCAATAGTTTTAGAAAAATCTCGGAAATTCCAGTAAGATATCTTTGATCTTTTCTAAGATACAACGGTTCAAACCTAATCTAACAAATGAACAATTTTGCTTTCAGACGATTTAGACAATTTTGCTGTTACACCCAATATATTTGTAATTTGTGATTTCTGAAACCAATACGAATTAACAGGCTAAAAAAACTGCATACCTGAATAAATATTATTGCATACATGAATTTCTTAATATTTATATAAAAATTTTGTTACAAAATATATATGTAGAAAAAACGTATGAGTAAATTTTATTAATGTCTTGTGGCTCTCAACACCTTGAACTTATTGTATGCCACTCTTTCATTAAGCAATTTTGACGACCCTTTGTTATAAATGTTATATTTAGTGCGTACATGTGTTTAAGTAAACTCTCCTTTTGTGTATTGTGAACAATAAAAGTAATGTCAACCAGCCAAGAGATTTCTAAGGAATATGTGCCGACCAACATTTTCCTTTTCTCGCTAATGTAACTTCCCTAATTTTGTCTTAGCAATTAAGCCCCGTTATGGTCAACTATATACGTTAAAATATTTAAAATTTAAACCATTTCTCGCTTGCCCTTATCCGGTTTTCTGCATGATTCAACGAACATTTTAACTCGATATTTGTTTTTACTTGTGTGAAAGAGTTTTGTCACTAGCTTTTCATACTCCTTTCAATAATCAACAAAATATTACTACATCATTTACATTTTCTGTCATTGTACCCTCAGGCATTCTTTAGATGTATGTCGGTCCCACAAGACAAATGTATAATGGATTAAATCTCTGGTACATGATTTTGGTGAAGTTGGTGAATTTCGGTGAAATAATAATTTAATCTAAGAGGCAATTCTGCCGTGGGACCAAATATACATCTGAAGACCGAAGGGTACAACGATTTAAACGCCGTGATGATGAAAACAAAGCTGAGGTCATTAGTCCGAATGTAAATAATGATAAAACATCTCAGAAATTCAGGAAATAAAATATGCTATGGGTATTGCACGTATTAATTCATTAAACGATATCTAAGCTCTGTTACCGCCTTCTATACAGCATGACAAAAGGGGTCGTAGTTGATACAGCATCGAGCAATTTCCATACAATTAAATACAGAATAGAAAAGCAGGTTGGAAGGAAATAATAGTAAGGAAAATAAATGCAAATCTAATTTGTTTTCAGAACAAAAAAGAAAGACGAGATAGGGAAATAAACGGGCAGATTGAAATAAACAGAGTGACTAGAAAAAAAGTAGAAAATAAAATAAACAGCGCGTTTGGAATAACACTTTCAACACTATTGTCATCTAAATCGTGTTGCTTCACTATTTCCGTGAAGTGTATAATCACAACTGCGGACATTAGGTTCATCCAATGTAGCCCTTCATACATAACTAAAAATTATGATAGCGAAATTTATATTTTCATTTTCTCCCAATTTTCACGTTTCTTTCTTTGGTGTTTATGTTGGCTTTTGGTTACTTTCATGCTTTTTTTTTTTTTTTTTTTTTTTTTTTTTATCGAATGTTCCTAATATGCGTACAGTATCTTTTCATTTTGTTCCCATTCACCAAAAAAAAAAAAAGCTCTTTTTTTTAAAATTATGATCTTGTTGCTTATTCGCTTTTCTCGTTTACAGCATTTTAATTTTTCCTCAAACCCCTTTCCGTGTTACACTTAAAGTGAGTTTTCTCATGTTATTCTTTGCACCAGAATTTTTAATTTAGCAGAGGTCCTTGTTCTACTAGGTTGGTGCAAAAATAATGACGTAATAATGTCGTTTTTTGACGTATTTTTTAACGTCAAAAAACGACATTATTACGGCATTATTTTTTCACCAACCTAATACTATAGTAACTTTAATTCTCTTCCGCTGTGATTCATTATATGGTTTTAGTAAATAATAATATTTATATTATAAATTCTCTTATACTTTAGATAACATTCCAGTCTGATATATACCTTCATTTAAAGAAAATCATCAGGTATTACTACAAATAGCAAGCAAATATGATAAATATATTATTGAAATAAACAGGGTTAAATTGTCGTCTAAATTTTGAAAAAAATGAAAATAACATTGACATCTCATTTTATCAGATATATTTACAAAACTTACACAAAAATATCTTGAAATACTAAAAAATAAATTTAATCCATAAAATCGCCATTGGCTTCAACAACAGCCAGACGAATTCGGAAACTCCTGTAAATCTTCTGGACTGTCTCCTTGTTTAAATTGGTCAATGCTTCCATAATCCTTGCCTTCAGTTCATCTCTGATATTACAAGGAGTTTTCTTGGTATCTTGCTCAACTACGCCCCGCATATAATAATTGAGAGGGTTACTTGTCTGGGGAGTTAGGTGGCCAGATGTAAGGGATTATGTGGTCGCAGAAATTGTCTGACAGTCATGAAAGTGTTATCCGACCAAAGTGGAATCGTGCAGAGTGCATTTACCAGACGCATGTTCTTCCAGCAGCCACCCTCTTGACCTAAGGCAGCACTATCTCCTCAAGCAAGATGCAGGGCTCCGTGTTGAGTTTGAGTTCATGTGGGAAGATGAACGCAGACATAAGTTGCCATCACAAATGATCACTCCAAACACCATGATATTGACTGAATATATCATCCTACTGATTCTGAATCCTCTGCAGTTTCTTCAGATTGACACACAAACACTCTGAAATGTTCGTATTGGTGCTTCCGGCGCGAATGCTAAGTAGTTCAGTATGCTGTTTCCAAATTTCTGGCGCAGGGAATTGCGTCATGGTGCTCTTTTTATAACCGCTACTATACTGTGCAGCCGACAAAATCAAAAACAAATAACGCGCGTGCGTGAAATTAAAAATAGAAAATGGCGACAATTTACTCATCGCTACTTGTGGTATCTTCGTAGACAAGCAATTATTTAGAGGCGAAAGATAATAATATGACACAAACAGTAACACAAACAGAAAGACAGGCACACACAGACACAGACACACACACACATCCACACACAAATATATATATACATATATATATATATATATATATATATATATATATATATATATATATATATATATATATATATATTATTATTATTATTATTATTATTATTATTATTATTATTAAAAATCTAAATTCCGTAACGGCGAGTCTTTACGAGTTGTGCTATCGGTGAGGGTTAATATGTATATTTATTAATATATACTTAATAGCTTTGATGTATTACATCGAAATCTGTTTTATTAACACTCACTTTATGTATGCGATATATGCTAAGTATATATATATATATATATATATATATATATATATATATATATATATATATATATATTATAATAATATTTTTGTTTAAAAATATGATTCCTTCGCTACATAAGAGTTCTCATGTTTCAAAAACGAGAGCCGAAATCATCCAAATAATTAATAGAATTAAGTTGGATTGTGGTGTTTAGCCCCGTTTCATCTTCAAGCGAAATTTTAGGAATGTAGGAATTTAGATTCCTAAAATTTCACTTGAAGATGAAACGGGACTAAACACCACAATCCAACTTAATTCTATTAATTATTTGGATGATTTCGGCTCTCGTTTTTGAAACATGAGAACTCTTATGTAGCGAAGGAATCATATTTTTAAACAAAAAATATTATTATAATATAAGCTCTACTTCTGTATGGAGCACTGTCTTCTTAAAAATAAAAACAAAAATACTAAGGAACCCCGGATTATGCACCCAACGTGTTCTTTTCTATTTTCTGCATACCTGCAAATGGATATATATATATATATATATATATATATATATATATATATATATATATATATATATATATGTATTGATACATACATGCAGAAAGAGAGATACACAAAGCAAAATTATAAAATGATTTAAAAAATAAGATTATTCAATTCATCATTTTAAGATTTATTCCAGTAAATAAAAATATTTGCAGATTCCATATAGCTTCATTATAATTTCATCTTATCTTGCTCCTGACTTACTTGCAGATAATCCTACTATAAAAAATATTCTATATACAGTGTATTTTCTTAGACAAAATGTTTTTCGACTTAGTGTTGTTAAAACACCGTCGTTCAACAGCCACTGCATCATGTTAAGAATAGCGCGAATAAAATTTACTTGAACCGAAAATTATTTAATTTCAAGTTTCACAATTTAAAATATAAATATCTTCTTTAAAAAGAACAATTGAAAAAACAAATTAGAAGCATTTATTTTCTGTGGTATGTAAAGCAGAAATCTACAGGAGTGAACTGAAAAGATTTCGGCCAACTCAAATTCTCAAAATGTCTTAGACAAAATGTTTTTCGACTTAGTGTTGTTAAAACACCATCGTTCAACAGCCACTGCATCATGTTAAGAATAGCGCGAATGAAATTTACTTGAACCGAAAATTATTTAATTTCAAGTTTCACAATTTAAAATATAAATATCTTCTTTAAAAAGAACAATTGAAAAAACAAATTAGAAACATTTATTTTCTGTGGTATGTAAAGCAGAAATCTACAAGAGTGAACTGAAAAGATTTCAGCCAACTCAAATTCTCAAAATGTAGCCCGATGTGAAATTCATCAGATTATAATAAATTTTAATTATAAATAAATTCACGATTAAAAAATTGGCAAGCTTTTGTTTGTTTTTTTGTTTTTTTTCGTTTGATTTTTTTTTCTTTTTTTTTTTTTTTTTTTAATCGGGTTCAAACTTTCCCTCCTCGTTCATTATTTATTATTAATGTGTCTTCGATTGTGTTTATTTCGCCAACGATTACCTTCTGAAAAAGAGTTGGCCGAAAGGTTCCTAAAGGCTAAATAATGTCATTTATTCTATATTTTCTTTATATCTATCTTCTATTTCAGTGGGCACATGTCTTTGTTTATATATATATATATATATATATATATATATATATATATATATATATATATATATATATATATATATATATATATTTGTGCGTGTATTGGAAATGGAAAACCGCTTCATTGATTATGCATTTCACCTTTCTAGGCTTCATCATATAAAAAAGCCAATGAAATATATATATATATGAAATATATATATATATATATATATATATGTGTGTGTGTGTGTGTATGTATATATGTGTGTGTGTATTTATGTCTCTCCATATATATATCTGTGTGTGTGTCTGTGCGAGCGAGCGTGTGTGTGTGTATGTTTGCGTGTGCGCGTGCGAGCGTTTACAAACAAAATATTTGGTTAGCTTTCTATGAATTGAGATCAAATATCGCTCAAATATGGATGGGAAGTCGACATAATGACAGGATAAAGAACAAATAGGAGACATTTATACTTTTAACAAGTTTCGCTTCATCAGAGAATAACATATGGAGGAGAAACGACAAATCTGGTGTTTTTGTTTTCTTGTTTTTTTTTTTTTTTTCGTTGATTAAACAGACGTCACGTGTATAATTCATGTGCGCATGCGTATCATAATTCCTTGCGGGATTCGAATGATAATGGGTATGATAATGGCACAGAAACGATTATCCATTATCATCCGAATGTCGCCTAGACAAAGTAGAATTATGATACACATACATGCATTAATTATACACACGAATGCTGCTTGAGAGGACAAATGCACGTGAACCTTATATATATATATATATATATATATATATATATATATATATATATATATATATATATATATATATGTATGTATATATATATATATATATATATATATATATATATATGTATGTATATATATATATATATATATATATATATATATATATATATATATATATATATATATATGCCCACACGCACACAAAACACACCCACAAATATGTGTGCATAATTAATGTGTGTTTTTTGTGTGTGTACACGCACGCTATTATAAGTGTTAATTTTGCATGGACCTAAGTCAAATGAAACGAAATAGGATGATAGAAAAATTGTTTGCTCCATGCTTACAAGTATGCATACTTTTAAAATCAGCATTTAATATCCTTTTTTTTTGTTGTTACTGTTGTTTTTTATACATTTGGATCAAAACTTCTCCAGATGGTAAAAATTACGAAAGTTTTTTTTATCTACTGAGCAGAGGTATTTTTTATGCTTTGCTTATTTTCTTTTGAATTCTACAACACACACACACACACACACACACATATATATATATATATATATATATATATATATATATATATATATATATATATATGTGTGTGTGTGTAAGGTTAATAAGCAGAGTTGAATCAGACCCGGAAACAGTAGTATTAAAAAGTGATCAATATACGGAAGAATAAAATAGAATAAATTGAAAATAACATTTGCTTATCATTAAAAATTTTGAAAGTATACACACACACACACACACACACACACACACATATATATATATATATATATATATATATATATATATATATATATATATTAAAGACATTTTTATGTTTAACGTTCTTTTTATAGATACAAGTATTTAAGTAAATGGTCTGTTTATAATAAACAGTATTAAATAATATTTATCGGCCTGAATGTCCGAGAAATTTTCATAGAAAATGTTATTTAATACTGTTTATTATAAACAGAGCATTTACGTAAATACTTGTATCTATAAAAAGAACGTTAAACATAAAAATGTCTTTAATAAATAAATTGTCGGACTTTGTCCATTTCTTAATATATATATATATATATATATATATATATATATATATATATATATATATATATATATATATATATGTGTGTGTCCGTTCCTTTATATATATATATATATATATATATATATATATATATATATATTAGGTTGGTGCAAAAATAATATCGGTTTTTGACGTATTTTTTTGCACCAACCTAATATATATATATGTGTGTGTGTGTGTGTGTGTGTGTGTGTGTGTGTGCGCGCGTCGCGCGTCCGCGAGTGTGTGTCTGTGTGTCTGTGTGTGTCCGTTCCTTTATTCTTTCTGTATTTATAGTGGAACATAAATACATAAATAATCAGAACTTTCTCCAACGTCTTGTGTTCGAGACATCAGTTTTCAAAGTAGAGTGGAAAGATTTAAATTTTATCCTCCTGGCGTCGGTTTCCCCACTTCAGTGTCTAAACTATAATTTTTCAAAGTAAAAACTTCTCTGATTTATGTTGAAACGTCTGAAAACAACAAAAATATGAACTTTGATCAATACGGCAACTATAATAAAAAAAAAAAGGTAAGTTTCAAATGAAGTTGCCTTTATTTATGTAGGAATCGCATTCCAATTTTTTTCTTTCATGAAAACAGTTCTTCCTGGTTCATATAATTTCTTAACGCTATAAATCTGTCTATAAAATGTTACAGGAAAGTGTTTTGGTATTAAAAGTTAAAACACTGCAAAGGATTGATATGCGTTAAGCGTTGTTTTAACACGAAATGAAATAATGAAAGCAAGAGGGCAAACTGTAGACAGTTTCAAGGCTTTCATAGAAATCAGTTTGACTTGTGATTTTTTTTTTTTTTTTTTTTACTTCGGGCCCTGGATTTCTACATTTCTCCTCTCATGTTTCTCTGTGTTTAGCAGATTTGAACTTGACGAATGTAAAATTGAAAACTTAGGCATGAGCTGTACTGAAGCATTGAAGGTGTTTGCAATTGTATCTCAGTCTACACCAGCTGAAACGGGATATTTAAATACGAATAGTTATTAATCAGAAGGTAGTTTCTATCATGGAGCGACAGGTTTAATTGACCATCCCCGTTTGGCGCCACACTGTCAGAATCTGCCGCCGAAGCATTTGTCTTCAGGTGACTACGAGACATAGGACGAAAGTCATTAATCTGCTCAAAATATGCACAGCATACAGATTGATTACCGAAACTTGCTCAAATAATATGCACTATTATCGTTGACAAAACTAATAAAAACACGAGGTTTAATTTATCATACGTAAAATTATTGTTTATTCACCTTTTGACTTTGTCAGTTTAATATAGGCATGTGAGTGTGTGCGCCTTTTGGGGCTTTCACTGAACGTTGATTTCTTTCTCACTGTGATGTCTCTGTCATTTTTCCTGTTTGATAGGTCGCTAATGTTTAGTTCTGTCATTCGGTCATCCCCCGTCCACTTCTTTAATCCTTTGAGACTTGACCACCACTTTACAGGTGATAGAGAAAAATGACGAACCCTGCGCAGCCACCGGTTGAACGGTAGCTAAACACATGCGTCGTGTTTTGCTATTCTTGTGCATCAAGAGAGGCAGCGCCTGCAGGGTAGATTGGCACACAAAGAAAGAATTCTTGGGATAAAGCGAAGGTATGCAATCATACCCTCCCCCTTGTTAAGTATAACGCTTATATTTTTGTAGCTATATTTATATCTACCTTGAAATAATATTAGGTTGGTGCAAAAAATAACATCGTTTTCTCACATATGTTACTATGTGAGAAAACGACATTATTTTTGCACCAACCTGATATTAGGTTGGTGCAAAAAATGATGACGTAGTAATGTCGTTTTTTGACGTTAAAAAAAAAATACGTAAAAAAAAAAAACGACATTATTACGTCATTATTTTTGCACCAACCTAATACGTACCAATTAATTGCGAATTTTGATTCGGGGGCTCAGGCGGAAGGGTTAAAATTGTTCTGGAACGTAGGGCTCAAAGGGTTAAGCGAGCCTGTGCTGACGACCTGTTTACGTGTCGAGAACCGCTACTGATATTGTATCGGGCAACTGGTGGCTAAGAGGTTATCTTCCTAGTCGACCAGCTGACGTCCCTGTGTTATATGTTTCTATGCTGTGACACGTTCAAAATCTATTTTGACATCATCTAGCGGGTGGGGGTGGGAAAAATCCAGTACATATTGCGATCCTCACAGATCAACTTCTGTCGGAACAGATGTTTCTTATTGAACTTAAATTCGTTTAAAACCATCTATCTTCTGGTGTAAATCACGTATTAGAAATGCATATAAAGATTATTACCATTAATAAATAAAGTAGTAATCAAACCTGACCCCAAATAAATGAAACGGAAAGTTGCTCTAATAATAGATAAAATATTCCCTTGATATGTCTATTCAGCTTAATTAAGTATACACAAGGCAAAGGAGATGCAAAGTAGGATGAAAGGATTGATTTATGCCTCACTGGAGCGAGCTAACATATTTTCAATGTGATCATTCAAATTCATGGCTTTAACCTATTTTCGAATAGTGATATTTACCAATGCAAGTGGTTCTTTCAAAAATATTTTAACACAAAAATCTTATTATTTTAGATGCATAGACGATACTCTATTAATTATATCCAGAAAACATTTTCCAGATCTTGTCAACAAACTAAAAAACATCTAACCTAGCATAAACTTTACCTTTGAATCTGAACAACACTTTAACCTTTCTAGAAATGCAGCATGGAAATACAGTGTAACCCGGATATAAGAGAGTTGTCGGGATCGGATACGAAGTCTCTTATATCCGGGTTTCTCTTATATCAGGGTTTGGTCTAATTTATATACATTAACACAGGCTCTAATTTAGGACCAGATAAAATCTCTCTTATATCCGGGTTTGGTCTAGTTTATATACATTAACACAGGCTCTAATTTAGGACCAGATAAAATCGCTCTTATATCCGGGTTTGGTCTCATTTATGTACATTAACACAGGCTCTAATTTAGGACCATATAAAATGTCTCTTATATCCGGGTTTCTCTTATATCCGGGTTTGGTCTAATTTATATACATTAACACGGGCTCTAATTTAGGACCAGAGAATATCTCTCTTATATCCCGGTTTCTCTTATATCCGGGTCTCTTATATCCGTGTTACACTGTAATAACGAACTTCAGTTTGAGGTTTACAGATAAATCTACCTTTTTTTTTTTTTTTTACTACCACTGTAAGTTGATAAAATCTGGAATAATTATAGGATTCTGTTTAAGATTATTAAGAATCTGCATTCCCCAATACTTAGCCAAAGAAGAAATATATATAGAAAGCACAAAAAGGCTCCAATATTATTATTTCATCCAAAATTCTGAAAGGAACCATACAAAATATCTGGCAGCAACAAAAGTATTAACAACCATAAATTATAGATAACTATAAAATATATCCTTAATTGTACCTATTAACTCCAAAACATCCACTATCTAAAACAATTTATTCAATCTAAGCACCATCTAAATAATTACAATCACATCCAAAATTATTATGGCTTTGATTAGAACCCAAAATACCCATAGCAATAATAATTCTGAAGCAGGTAGATATAAAATAAATTACCAGAAGTGCTCCCCACATGAGTTATACACAGAAATCAATTCAACCGTAACTTTGATTCTAAGAATGCCGCGCTTATTAAAAGAGAAAGTAACTTACTTAGAAGGAAAATTCTTGAGAGTGCCGCTATCGCATCTTATCAAAATATAAATCTGCGCCGCGAATGTTTTCAAATATTTCGATTCTTTAAAGAATTACTATTTTCCCAGCCAATATACATGACTATAGAAATGCTGAAAAAGTAAAAGAAAACGGTTAAATTAATAACCTCATATTATCTATCTATCTATCTATCTATCTATATATATATATATATATATATATATATATATATATATATATATATATATATCAGAAGATGTCAGTGTGTCTGTTTGTTCGTGTCATACCTTTTCACTCGAGATCCATCCAACCGATTTTGAACAAACTTGGCAGATACATTGTTCTGTGTAAGAGATAGGTTTGTAGCGGAAAAAATCGATAATTTAAAAAAAATCAATAATCGATAAGGCTGTTCAAAAATCTATAAATTCAACTTTTTTTCATCCGATTTCGTTCAAACTCGGTAGGTAGGTTACTTATCTCATGACGAGCTCAACGGCACCTCACCTACACCACTGCGCATAGCGAAAAACCGTGAAAGACGAAAAATCGATTTCAACACAAATTTTAAACTAAAAACTCTCTCAATTTCAAAACAATCTAATACAAATGTCGCTCAATTCTAGCCCAAAATAAGTTGATTATTTAACAGTTATTTAACGTCATAGTTGAAAACCCGCGTAAATAACGAAAAATAGCGATTTTTAATTGTTTCTTTCTTATTTTTCGTTGATCTTTCGACCAATTTTCATCAAACTTAACAATTGCTTTATAAATATATCCTCTTTTATATCCCTGGTAGCACACTGACAGAGTGAATTTCAAAAACTCCAAAATAATTGTGGTCTGAAGTTGGGTCTTCATATTGCCTGTTTTACCCTTTCATGTCCTCGGCTAACTTCGATTGAATAAATACAGACTATTTCTGTTAGATCATTAACTGCATTAATTCAAAATATTTTTTTTTTTAATAAAAGTTCTTTAGGATAATTGAAGAAGATAGACCCTGTTACATCTAAACATGATGCTGTTTTTGCTCCGTTCTAATTGAACGCTTTTTTTCTGGTCGACCAGATGAGAATGGCTGCTAGTTTAAAATAAATAACACATAAATTAATCCTAAACTAAAATAATTTAAATATTAATTTGCATAAAAAAAAATATTCAAGAGCATCATTTACTCACTTTCATTTATTAGACATTGAATTGTGTCAATTCGCCTCCTGAATAGTTTGCTTGACTTTTTAGCTAACCTGATGCATATTAATGAGCGTTCTTAAATTTAAAAATTTTGAATACTAAGTAACATTTTTGCTCTTGTATATAAATACTTGTTACAAAATGAAATCCTAGCGATAGTGTAAACATTCAGTAATTTAAGGTTTGCCGAGTGTCTACATTATCACTATTACGATAGTGATACAGTAATTTTACTGTAAATTAAATCTTTTAATATATTAATGCATAGGACAATATCGTTAGAAACAAGGAAAGATTGATGAAGTGTTAATTACTATCTTTTCCTGTCTATATCAATAGTATAAAAATGCAGCACAATTTCCGTACAGATGAAGAAAAGATTCAAAGTAATAGAGATCGGGTAAGGATGATGTGAATAACATGTACAGTAGATCTGAGCAATTAGGAATTTCTATAAAAAAAAATAGAAATAAAATGTATATTTACATTTACAATCAGAAAGAAACTGAACTAGCTGGGATACATTAGAGCTTGAAAAAATGAACCTGCAGGGCGTGTTGAAAGACGAAGCTGTAGAAGGGAACTGAGAGTAACCTGCCTAATGAAAACAAAGATGGATATTAAAGATTCAAACATTGATCAGAATAAGGAATTTTGAAAGAGACATGACCCCACCCCCACCTCCTGAACAGAGACGACACATTAACGAATAAGAAAATTACTTATATGATGGGTTAAATATATAGCAGATAACCGAAATTTAAACCAAGTACCGTATTTTCTGTCTAACAAGACGCACTGTTTACCTAAAAAAATACCCTGAAAAATAAAGTTGCGCCTTCCAATACGAATGTAAAGCAACGACCAGGCTCACGTAAACCTGGACGGTCACCTAATTGGCTTGAGTGTTAGGGACGTATGTTAATACACTATAATGTTAACTATCAATCTAATTCAACCTTTTATATGATGTAACCTCAGTACTGAGCTGTTGCAAGTATTTCCAAGACTATAACCTTCCTGGCGCCGAGCCACAAGCTTAAAAATGTTATGTTTACAAGCATCGGTGGGGGACTTTCTGCTCTTGACTATTATGTCATTGCCATACAAACAAAATCGAACAAGTGATTAATGTAAACAATACGTGGCGCCAATATGTGAGGAATGCATGGTGAATGTGTTGTTGTATGAGAATTACTTTTTTTCCTTAGAAATTTCTTTCCAATATTAGGGTGCGTCTTCCAAGCCGTAGCGTCTTGCAAGCCAGAAAATACCGTATATATTGCCTTTTTTTGAATCAATACAGGCGTATTTTCTACGATTAAAACAACACAAGATACTATGTATGGAGAAAGCAATGAGGATAAAAAAAAGACTAAAAGATTAGTGGCGTGCAAGATTAGTTCAAAATTAATTCTTAATTTTTATCAGTTTCACCCCAGGCAAGGCAGTAAAATCACTAAGACACAAGGAGTTACTGAGTATGAAAGAATTAGGAATAGAAACAATAATGAACGAGAGGAGAAAACAGTAATCAGGGGGACAGTAGATAACGATTGACATTGCATTAGAATTTTTGCACGTTTTTGAGTAGATATTTTATGCGTTTTTGAGTAGACTTTTTTTTTAATTTTTAAACAGACAAAGTTCTAATAATTATTAAGACTTCAGATCTCTAGGACAATAGATAGTAATTTCACTGTTTAGAAAACAGGAATATCTAATTGCAACAAGAAATATGCAATGAAAATTTGGATATGCTTTTATAATAAATCCTATTCGTGATATCAGTTTTATATGAAATTCGATCAATTATCAATTAGAATATCTGTCTATCTCTCTGACATGAGATATTATGATTATTTCCTTTATTCGGGCTGTTATCCTCAACTTCATTGACATATTCACAACGTTTATGTTGTTGTATGCTCCAGCCTTCTTCAGCTGAATGGAACCATTTATTTTGTCCAGCGGGATAGATTGTGAATTTCTTTTCGACAACTACGGCCCAGGGTTTAGGCACAGCATTTCCAAGTCTTCTAAGGGTCGGGGAGGAAAGGTAAGAACAGGAGATATTAATATGATGAAAGAGGAAGGAGGTATAAGTTCAAACGATAGTTATAGTAGTAACTGGAAATGTTTGGGGGTTATTTTAAAAAGTAATCCAGAGCTGAATTGCATATATTTAGGTTGGTGTTTTCACTACTAGTTTTGTAATCAATGAAATTGGTCTGTATATTAATAAATTAAGAGGTAGAGATTTCTTCTTGGTATGTTGAATACATAAGTTATTCCAGTTTGTTTTTTTAAACCCTTGACCGTTGTTGTCGAAAAGAAATTTTTCAAATCTAGCCATTACATTAACACCTCAACCATCATTCACCAAACTTCTATCAACAACCACTATTGTTTCACCCCGTCACATTTTTGCCTTTAGGTATTTTTTTTTTCAAACAAATGGAGAAAAGGAATTGACGTTTAATAGATTGGTTGCAAATAGAATTGTTTATAACCATTTTAGTTCTCACCAGTCGAAGTGCAATTTGAATGCACTGAAACGAAGTTGCATCTTTGTCGTGAGTAAATTGTTTTTGTCTATATCAAAAAAAATTATAAATAATTATTGCTCTACTATCGGTACTGAGCCCTCTTTTGAATTAATGCTGTGAACGTTAGAATTTATACATTATTTTTGTTGTCATTACATTTGGATAAATATATATAAAGATAGATAAAACTGTATAAATATATATAAATGTAAAATTATATAAATATAAACTATATAAATATATATAATATATAAATATATATAAACCTATATAAATATATATATAAATATAAAACTATATAAATATAAACTATAAAATATATATAAATATAAAACTATGTAAATATATAAACTATATAAATATAAAACTATATAATTATATATAAATTATATAAATATATATATATATATAAATATACAACTATATAAATATACATATATATGTCTTCATATAAAACGTTTTAAAATAGCCACATTATCAAAGTCAGACTGAATCATTAAGGGCTGATGAACGATAATTTAAATATATTTTAAAATGCTGAAATTCATATTGAATGAAATAATTATATTAACAATTTAATTAAGGAAAAAATAAAGGGATCTTATGAATCTGTAGCTTAATGATTACTCTGTTACTAATTTTAAACCTAATTTATTTATTAGATATGGAACAAAAAACAGTTTTAAAACAAATTAAACGTTTACAGCGATATCATTGACGGAAATCTCTTTTTTCTAGTTTTATTTTGACATTGAATGAGGCAACTTTCGCCCATCAGAAACATTAGGTAAAATAATTAATAATAAAATGACGATGGAAATTTTATAAACAATCAAGCTGGTGTCTTCAAAGCAAAAGTAGTGAATAAACTACATGGAACACGTTCAAGCGGTGCATCTCTATTTACACAGGAACGTATGGTCACCTGTCAAAGTCTGATCCGCCTGTTGTTATCACGCGTCTGGTAATACGAGTCTTTCATGACAAAGCGCATTTATTTACGTTTCATTCTCCTATGAATAGATCAATTGTAGCTGTTTTTTTAACATACAAGAAATATTGCACGTGCTTGTGGTATTATTTTACCCATTGAGTGTTCACATACGTAGAAACTGTTGGGCTAATCTAGTGAGGAAGTGACAGCAAGTTTTCTTAATACTTCTGAACTCTTACTAATATTATGGCGTTTACAATAACGCCACTGTCTGGATGCAAATTCTAATTTGTAGTTTCCCCAGCCTTTGTCGTGGGTTTTTCGAGCATTAATAGAATTCTGACAGCAACTGTCGCCTTCATGTTGCAAATCTTTCTAAGTCCTTTGGTTTGGTTTGGTTTGGTTTGGTTATCAGTATATCAACCACAAAGGGTTACTTAATGTCGACAAAATTTTTATTGCTGGTAATAATTTTTCCAAAAATGTAATGCTGGTAATATTTTTTCTCAAAAAATAATTGTATTGCTGGTAATATTTTTTCCTTAAAAATGTATTGCTGGTAATATTTATTTTCTTCAAAAATCTATTGTTGGTAATAATTTTTCCTCAAAAAACGTTATTGCTGGTATTAAAACTATTTTTTACATTTTCCTAGTGTTTTGGCTCCCAGATTTTTTTTTTTTTTTTGCGGGGGGTAACTATTTGCCCATAGTACTAGGTGCTGCCACACTGGGGTGTATCTGGGAATACCAGCAATTTAAGAGGTGATTTAAGGCTCCTCAAAACATCCTGATCAGAATCCTTGCTGTTGGACGTAGTTTATTGCCTTATCCAGGACGCGGATGTAGTTTATCTTCTTACCCAGGACGCCTGATGTAGTTTATGGTCTTATCCAGGACGCGGTTGAAGTTTATCGTCTTACCCAGGACGCTTGGTGCAAATTATTGTCTTACCCAGGACGCGGACGGAGTTTATCGTCATACCCAGGACTGTCAGCACTTTGGTAAAGTTGGAATGTTTGTTAATCTTTTCACTTTTTCAGATTTATGCATTCAGGAGCTGAAATAGTGAAATTCACATTTTTTTATTGTTTTGTCATATTCACTGATATCAAAATTGATCTTACAGGTACCGCTTGAATGTCAGAAGCCCAGAGGATTATTTATTGTCTTTTCTCTTGGAAAATCCTGGTTTGTATATATACTTTCGGTCTGTGTGATCAAAATGTAGTAGCTTTCACAGTTACGAGTAGACCACAGTTTATTCCTGAAAGATCAGAGGTATACTTTTAGCGCCAACTTTAACAAATTCACCTATCGTCTGATTCACACACCTCCCCGATCTCTTGAACAGGAGTAGAGGGTTTTTTTTTTTTTTTTTTTTTTAAGTATTTCACCCCAAGCAAGGCGGGAGTGCCACTGGCATGCAAGGGGGTACAGAGAGTGGTAGCAAGAGTAAAAGACGTGATTGAGGAAAGGATAAAGAGAAGGACAGGAAATTAGATCAAGGCATCAGAAGATGTCGATTAGCATTACATTTGAATATTTGAAGACTATAACTCTCAGGGAAGTAAGTAAGAGGAAGGGAGTTCCACGGACGGGAAGTGCGAGACATGAAGCTGTTGGAGTAGAAGAGACGGCTACATTTAACCGTTTCGACAGTGAAAATGTAGGACTGAGATGTCAACCTAGCAACACGCTTAAATTCATGCAGTTTGGGAACTAGCGAAAATAGCTCGTCGGAGCAGTTACCGTGAACGTATTTATAAAAAAGACAGAGGAAAGCAACGACATGTCCGTGAGAAAGTGGCTGTAAACGAGATGCCAGATCAGAACCAGTCACATTGCATATCCGTCTCTGGATTTCGTCGAGGACCTTGAGACGAACAGCGGGGGCTCCACACTATATATAGCAGCAGTACTCTTGTTTCCTTTTTAGGATTAGGTTTCCGGTTCATTCTAAAATATTTTCATTTTCTGTCACTTCCGTCTTAGTAGCATTGTCGCCTTGCTTGGTGTGAATTGATAATTATGTATACAAAATCATTTAAACATTCTATATCACATCCAAGCAGCCAATATACTGATGATGAAGTGGGGACCTTCCTGGTTGCAAAGTTGGTATATGAGTGACTTAAGAGAATCAACATTTTATACCAACTTTTAAAAGAAATAAAATCTAAGATAAACTTTCTCAAAATAGAAAATATGATGAGAAATTAGAATGATAGTAATTATGACACATTCCTTGAAACCAACTATGTTATGAGACATAATGCCACCTTAATGACGTTCCAACCTATATGCAGGACAGTGATGACAGGCGTGATAGACTAATGAATTTCCGAGACAGCTACACTGAATAATAATAATTATATAGTCAGTCCGTTAAGTGCCATAACGGATACATGTTTGAGCAATCATGCCTCTTTCGATTAATGACTGAATAGGTAGAAGATACCGTTTCTTTTCATAAACCCGGTCTGTCCTGCAATTCAACCCCTACCAGGGGGTGGGGAGAAGAGATGGATTCATACATCCCCAAGGGTATTTGCACATTAATGTAACGAATCCGACTGGAATTCGAACTC
>OZ010574.1:51405486-51455486 GCA_963932145.1 Acanthosepion lycidas | reverse complement strand
TCGAGCATGGTCAGTACTTAGATGGGTAACCCCCTTGAGAATATCAAGCGCGATATGTGGTGGTGTAATTGCGCGATTGTTAATCGCAGAGCCGAGCTCCAATTCCTGTTGAGTTCGTTACGCACAAATACCCTTGAGAAAGGTATAAATCTGCCGAGTTACCCGTTAATTAATAAGTATATGTGCACCGGCTTCCCCCACTGGTTGTGACACAAGGTCGGTTTTTAACGTAAGGAACCCGAGCTCGTACACTCGGACCAAGAACAAAAATACCTCCCCGAGTCACCGCAAACTTCGTTTGCGCTGGCCTCGGTGCGAGCACCGATCCTTCTCTCTAGTGAGAATGTGCAGCCTCGTACATTTGTTCCCCAGGGCTGGGCACTTTACAGTGTGATTTTCCTCGGTTGCGCCTCTGTCTTCCGACGGAGCCGCAACCGAGTCGCACTCTGCCCAAAGACAGAGACGCAGCTGGAGATGATAAATAAAACCTACCGGCCTGAGCTCGGTAAGTATAAGCATTAATTTATAAGAGTTGTATCAGTAAACCATTATTATCAGAAAAAAAAATTCTTACAAATATTTTCTGGCTTTAAGTGACCTGCAGAGGGTTGATAAACAGTAGAAACAAATCAATCAACCAATCAAAACCTTCTTCCAAATTTATTCTCTATAAATTCTCTTATTCCATTTTCCCGCTCACTTTTCTCTTTCTCCGTCTCCCTTACTCTGTAATATTATTACTAATTCTTTATGCTGTATCTTAACTGCTTTCATTTAAAATTAATATATCATTTTCTTTGGCTTTTGTAGCTCTTCTTTCAAGTCTTTTCAACATTCCGCCTTATTTTACAAGCATCATTATTTACTATCTCGAACTTATAATCAACATGTTGCCACCTCCCTTGTGGAATGGCTATCCAATGCAGAAACGATATTTTGTTCACTTTGCTTCGAGCATAGATATGCCTAACTTTCTTCCTGCTTATTAAAAAGATTCAGTTTTCATTTGCTGCTACAAATGAAGGTTCCTGTAAAAATGACATTGATGTCTTGCCCTGCACCTTAGCTTATAACGACAGTAGTAGAAGAAATATAATGGATATTCGAAGTAAATAGACAGATCAACAAATAGATCGATAGATAGCAAGTAAGAAAGGGAAAATAATTAAAAAATAAAGGTGGAAAGGGGAGAAAGAAAGGACAAAAAGAACGAGATGACATGGCGAGAAGGAACGTAGAGAAATGTTAAATAAAATAATTATTTTTTTTAATTTGAGAGAAATTAATTGAAGAATTATTATTATTATTATTATTATTACTACTAATACTACTATTAATAATAATAATAATAATAATAATAATAATAATAATAATAATAATGATAATAATAACAATAGCAGTAGTAGAAGAATAAGAAGCCCAAAATAAAAGTATGAGCAAATATGTTTCGATGGAAAAAAATAACTTCAAACAAAAATTTATTTTTCTCTCTCTCTCTCTCATCTTCATATTGATTAAATTCATTCTACCGATGCAGTTTTCGCTGCCTTTTCTTCTTCCACATCTTCTAACAACTTTGTCAAATGAAACTACCTCAAATCCCACCTTCATCAGCCAGTTACCACCAGCGTCATGTTTACTCGTAACGGTTACAACCTCCATCACATAATTCTTCCTAGAGTTACTGCTCCACTCTAACTATCACCTCTTTATCCATTTCCACCGCCTTCATTCTACCGTTCTCTCTCATAATCGATACCACTTCCCCTCCCCACTGCCCAGTCGTTCACCAACTGTCACTTTCTTCCAATTTAGTCTCACTTTCTTCTTTTTGCAATTGCTTCTTCCCCCTCACTTTTTATGCCATCCAACACCGACCATACTCTGGCCTTTTCTGAACAACGAACTCGTAGCTTGGGGCTACCAATTGTTGCAAGAGCTCGGTTAGTTCAGTCTGGCATAAACTGTGCAGTCAAATCATTTGCTTGCGTTCGCTTGAAACTGCTCGCTTCCTGTCCACGATTGGTGGCAGCAGCGTGAACCCTCAGGCGACAGGCAATTGCAGAGTATGGAGGCCAAGTAGTGATATAAATACTAGCAATTTTCATATTTACTTTCAACGTCTTTTCATATATATATATTTTTTACTGGTGTTATAATTTATATAGTACCTTTGATATCACAGTAAAAGTAGTTATCAGTACAATTAGAATATTTACAGGATTACAGCAGTTGTATGTCTAACAATCTCTAATTAACTGATTAAAATTCATTGAATTGGAAGGAATGATGAAACGTGAAGAACTCGTACGCGTCTTGAGAACTTCTTCGCGCGATCCTTTGTCCGATATTCCTGTAGATTGAATCATAAGTAATTACCATTTTCGGGAATCATCTATAATATCTATTATCCTAACTGCTAAACATATGTGGTAGTTAAAGATAAGTTTGGAGTAGGCTGATAGACCTTAGTTTTGCTCGGAAGTGTCAGCGTACACAGTATATTAAAGAAATCGTGTTCTTCCTTAAGAAGGCAATTTGTCATCAATCAAGTTATGTGCCATGCGTGATACACGCTTTCGATACATGACTGACGAGGCAGATTTTTTCCTGCAGTAGGTTGCCGTAACCAGTTGCCATACAAGGCTATAGAACCCAATATGTCTTGCTATTTATCCATAGCTGGGGGAGGGGGAAGATGAGGATTCATACCTTCCTTAAGGGTATTAGCACGTAAATGAATGTAATGGAGTCGACTGGAATTCGAACTCGGCTCTCCCGATTACTTAAGCTGAGCCGCTAGCCACTAATCCACCGTACCTCCAAGTTGCCATACACAGGAATAACACAGGAAACAATATTTTAAACTTGATTTGTCTGTTCTACCGCACCTGCCTTATGCGCATGCGCAACCTATTACTACTTTTTTCAGTCGCTGAAAACCATTTGATGAGGAAAAATTTTCTCTAATGAAAACAAGATTCAATATATTCCACAGCAAAATATTACTAAAAGAAAACACCGAAGAGATACACAATAATTGGCTGAAAAAATTGCAAACCGAAACAGATCACTGTAAATAATAGTGTATATATAGATATATATTTGAATAATTGTAAATGTAACAAATTTTGGGGCGAATAAATGCGATAAAATCATGAACCAACCTCATAATTTTTAGTTATGTGCGTATATATGTTGATAAATAGTTATCTTCTGCATGCATTCATGTTCTTTCTTACATTGTAACTTGTTAGTACAAGATTACAGCAAGCTTCTCTATACGTTTAAATGCTTGGATTTTGGAAGGTGGTATATGAAATTTCAAAATTATTATTACATTATTATTGTTATTGCTATTACATTTCTACATTTGTTCAGAAGCTAAAAGAAAACCCTACAACGATTCTGGGGCTTGTAATACGCATTTCTATTTTATGGTTAAATATACTTTTCACTACACATCTTAATTATCACAGGTTGTATAAAACAAAATTAAGAAAATGTATTTAAATATAGGTTGATAGAGAAGAGTATATTCTTAAGTCAACAAGAAACAGGGCTATTACTGACACGAAAACTAAGACTTGAATTTAATTTTTTTTATATATGTGGCTAGTTTCGATTATATGAGAGGAAATAAAAAAATATCTTACATTTGAAACTAAACAAAATAGCAAACACCTATTAAAAAGAAATGAACAAGAGACCTTCCCTCAGTTAGGATAAAGAGAAACTCAACAGATCAAGAAATTAGGAGACAAATGTACATGCACAATGCTGTACATGCCGAAGAGAATTCCAGAAAATTGTATGTGAAAGAAAAAAAGCATCAGAGCGAATATTAGCATCGAAAACTTTCAAAACTTTCTAAATGTAATTGGATAAATAGATAAGCAAAGCAATATATATATATATATATATATATATATATATATATATATATATACACACACACACATATATTGAGGCAAGTTTCGTTGAATAATTTAGATAAGTTTGCCTGCTTATTTTCAAAATGATCCGTTCATATTCTCGAATGAGCTTTCTGGTTTTGGTATTAAAAGAAGAGACAAAATTAACGTGTTGATACATATTGCTTTATTCCAAGTACTATCAATATAGACTTTGATATTTTATTTTATCTATTGTAAACATTTGTACAATCATCATAATTAATTTTGTTGGGGTTTTAATAGCTTCTTATATTATTTTCTTTTTCAAAAAGAACTCTTCACACCTTATAATTAGTTACCTTGCCTTGAGCGTAAACATACACCGCATGGCACAAAAACTAACGGTCGTCACTGCATATGTAAAATTATAACTTTCAGATGAACATAGCGATTTTGTCTTTGGAAATAATGAACACTACATTTTTCTCTTAAACCACACCCTGAGGATGACAATGTGTTAATGTCGAAAGTACTCAGAATAAAACAATATGTATCAACACGGTAATTTTCTCTCTTTTAATACCGACAGCAGAAAGCACATCTGAGAATATGAACGTATCCTGTTGAAATTAAGCAGAGAAAACTTGTCTGAATTATTCAACAAAAATTGCCTAAATGAAAACCTGCTGCCAAAATAAACGCACACACTATATATATATATATATATATATATATATATATATATATATATATATATATATATATTGTTATGGAGTGGTTTCACACTGGAGGCTTGTATTTGTACTAAGTTCATCTTAAATAGGTTCGACGTACAAAACGTTAGGATCTTGATATAATAGAGAAATTTAGTTGTGGTCTCTGATACTTTAGTATCCAACTAACGGTCGTCCGGCATCGACTGACTGACCGAACGATATTCAGTCACCCCTCCCCCATATAGAGCGTCATTTGGCACAATACCTTTTTAACGTGGGATCTCCGAGCCCGTGGGCTCGTCCAAAAATATGCCCATTGAACCCGTATAAACGAAAGAGAATTCACCCTTTGGCGTAGCCTCCTTCGGGTTCCTCCCCGCCCGAAGGCAGAGAGTTCAACTGATCAGCCAGTCGACTGACTGACCGAACACTGAGCGACCCCTACTACTCCTACTTATTATAGGTGGGAGAGTCTATTAACAATAGAATAGGCGTGTTCCACTATAACATATATATATATATATATATATATTTATATATAAAGAAGTGATAGATTTTTATTTATTAATCAAACAGATTTTATTTCTTAAATATTTAAATTCTTAAATATTATTTTTAGCGGACATCTATATTTGTTTATTTATTTTCGTCTTTAATAATATTTCTCGAATAACCAATAGAATAACGTTTAAGTAATAAAATATGTGGGATTAATAAATAAAAAACCGTCACGTCTTTAGGACTTGTTTTGTTTACGTTAGGATACGGAACTGAGCAGATATGTATATTTTGAGAGTTCGGCAGGACGTTCAAGATTGTCAACCGAAATCATTAAATTTGCTTACAAAATATTTTGATATTCTGCGGCTTTCATTCCACAAAGTATTACTGAATTACATTTTGCAGAAAAACATCCCCAAACCATGATGATACCACCACTGAATTTTGGTTTCATCTGTCCACTCTCAATACGATTTTTCCTTATTGTTCACGGACGAATTACAACCTGGCATTTCTGTGTCTTTTCAATAGCAGTGGAGATAGCGTGACTTTAGATTGTACCTATGAATGCCATTGTTTAATGTGCGTTTATTGACACAGATTCCTGATAAAAGCAAATTATCTTGCAACTGTCGACGTGTAACCTTTGGATTTTGTTTAATTCGACGCATTAATTTCCTCAAAGAGCTTTAAAAAATCTTCTGCAGAGCACCTGTTATTCTCTGTTTTTTAACAGTTTTGAGTTTATATACCTTGCAATGAATAAGCTAATTGTATTAACTGGAATATTCAGTTTGATTTTCTGTCATTTTTACCTTTTTCCAGAGCTTAACAATCAGTTCGTATGGCAAATTTGTCATTTCTTTAACTTTTGCCATGATGATAAACCTTCTTGCTTGAATATCAATTACAGAATGTTCTGTTTGTAGTTTTTAGGCTAAAAATACCTACTGGTAACATTATTGGAACATTCAAGAATATTCCACTTGAATAATCTAGAGTATTAAAGTAATATAAAAGTTTTAAAATCTGAAATTTGCATTGTACGAATACTTTTTTCAGTCCTTGAATCAGATAGACGGGATTTATTTGTATTATTTAATAGAAATAAATCCCGTTTATCCGTTTCAAAATATTTTCTGTTTTCTATACATATTTAGTTATTGTACATCTGTGTACAGTTAATTATACGAAAAGTATGTTTATTCATTATACATTAAAAATTAGCATGAGTACGAATATTTGTTTCCCCCACAGTGTATATATATATATATATATATATATATATATATATATATTCTGTTTATACGCTTTTTATAGATACAATTTATTAAGTAAACGCTCATTTTTAATTTAAAATTACATTTACTCGACTGAATGTTCGACAAATTTCGAAGAAAATATACGTTCTCCGTCAAGAAATAAACATGTATTCCTATATGGATTCCCTCATTTGATCTAATGTGCTATATCATTTAGCTACAGAGAAGCGTCTGGTAAATGTAATTAATATATATATATATATATATATATATATATATATATATATATATATATATATATATATAATGAAATGGATTAATTCGCCAATTATTTAATATATTTCCCGTTTATGAGTTAATTTTATAGATACAATTTAGATAAGTAAATGCTCAGTTTTAATTAAATAGTAGTGATTATATTTACTAGTTTAAATCCATGACAATATATATATATATATATATATATATATATATATATATATATATATATATATATATAAATACTAGTAATAATCTTATAAGTAAAAGAAATTATACTTTTGGTGTCTTGATTTGCAAATAATCAAACCGATATCAAAGGGGAAAAAAGGTATAAAAAAGAAAGAACAAAGAACATGTGCGACAGCCGAAAATAATCGTCTAGCAGCCAAGTCCAAAGTCCAAAGGAAAAAAAAAACGATACGAGTAAGCAAAGTAACTAAGTACAGTTAAGTTGAGCAGACTTAAATAACCCTAACTAGCCAGACAAACCTACCAAGGTTTCACCTAAGCGGATCGTCAGGGAAAGACCTATAAATGAAGACGAATGAAGAAGGCAACAAGAACAAATTGTAAAATTAGAAAAATAATGCATACAGCTACGCAGTGTGCATCTAAAAAGAAACAAAGAAACGAAAACTTTTCATCATCGTAGTCAAGAAGGAGTGTATATTGATAAATCCTATAAAAAATGTCACCTTGTATAGAAAAAGCTGAATAGGTGAGCCACATTGTCTGTGAATGTAAACTGGTTGGAAAATAATATGAAAAGAAGACAGCATGGCTTTGTTGCAATCTGACCTAGCGATAAATGATATTATCTCAAAGCAGGGAGCCGTCATAGAAAACTAAATTTACTAAATACTAGGAGACTTCGACATCTTAATCGACCAACACTTCTAAAGAAATTGTAGGAAAAAATAGTGGATGTGACAATCAGGAATAAATTTCTAGGTGTAAAAATCAACATTACGCGATACATTGATGTTGAAAACTTTAAGTTTATTTACATGTTTTCGGAGGCTAAAACAGGACAAAATTTTTATTTCATCTTAAATCGTATGATCGACTCCTACAAAACGTTTGCATGACTTCACTCCCGCTGATTAAAAACCTGACCGATCGAAAGAAATGCTTACTTCTAGCTTTTTCTTTATACCGATATATGTGTGTGTGCGCGCGTGTGTGTATGTGTGTGTGTGTGTGTGTGTGTGTGTGTGTGTGTGTGTGTGCTTTTATGCATATTTGACCACGTATTAGTGACCTAACCCTCGGTCATTTACTCAGCTTATCAATATAATAGAACTTCCTTTGATCAAATCATCCTTACTCCTCAAGTGACAAAACATGCGATCACTTAGTAAACCTTAAAATGCCCGTATAAAGAAAATGAATGAAACGAGCAACACAACAGATGATACTTCAACCGTTATTTACACCCAAGGATACCTTTATGCACTCAATCACTAACACGGGTAGAACAAAAGCTTCTGGATTACTAGTAGAATCCTACTTCACAAGCATAGACGGCGTAATGTTTTGAGGTGGGATTATAATTGTTAAAGTGATTGGCTTATGGCGACTTCCAGATGGTATTATGATGACACCTCAGACATGCATTGCTTTTTTTCAAGGCGGACGTAGAGCCCTGCTTCAAGAAGTATTCAAACGCTTTCAAAAAGATCACGCCTTTTATGCATGACAATGTTTTGCCATATTAAGTGAAGAAAACTAATGAATATATGAATAAAATATTTGCTGAAGTGGACAGTCTGTTCTCTTCATCTTAAATCGATTAACAGCATCCTGAAGAGGTATGTTTATATCAACATGCAGCATTTTCTAAGCAAATATGAATTTTAGGAAAGCAGTTCTAGAAGAACTGCAGTTTTTTCACAGGAAGTAAATGCAGCTGTCTATATTTCTGAGATAAGGTATTATCATTATCTGTAGTATTTACATTATTCGGACTGTCATCTTCATCTTCATTTCCATATTCACAACGTTTCGGCCGTTGCATACTCCGGCCTTCTTCAGGTGATTGGAATTTCGAATCGAACCCTTTATTTCATCCACCGAGGGTAGATTGTTCTAGTTCTACGTGTCATGCCTCTTCTAGATGGTTCAGTTATTTCCCTTTAACTCAACTCTTCAGGTTTTTGGTTCACCACTGTTGCGGCCTGGCATTGAACTCACAACTGTTTGCGTCTAGTCACTGGATATAACCGACGTCTTTATCCCCGTTATCCTCAACGACACATGGCCCAGTGGATAAAAACATTGGTTAGATCCAGTGACCAGTTCAAGCGAAATAACTGAACCATCCGGAAGAGGCATGCCACGTGGAACTAGAACAATATACCACCCGGTGGATGAAATAAAGAGTACGGTTCGAAATTTCAATCACCTGAAGAAGACCGGGGCGTACAACGGCCTAAACGTTGTGAATATTGCAATGAAGATGAGGAAAACAGTCCGAATAATGTAAAAAAAAAAAGTAAGTAAATGCATGTTCACAAAATGAATGGCTGAACGATTTTCTAAAACGAGTTTTCAGAACATATCTTTCAGATAAATGTCTTTACAATTTTAAGTATTTTGTTTTGTCTTTGTAATATTTTTGCAGATTCCGTTATTATAAGTTTTTGAATTATAAAATGAAGTTTCAGCAAGGTGTCTTATGAGAAACTTAAAAAATACACTAAAACTCATAATATTTTTACCATATATGAGGCGTGACATTTAGCCTACTATAATTTATATACAGGGTGTATTAAAATACTTCTACGAACATTGAGGTTGGGCTATCTCGCACCAAAACAAGGGCAAATGTTCATGGATACATATGTCGCAAATCCTCCGTTCTTAATAGTTTAAATAAAGTTTACAGTAGATGGCGCTGTGTAGCAATGTAGACAACGTTACATTTTTCATTTGTGTACATTTATGGCTAGTCTGTCTTCAGCGTTTAATGCGTATAGTAGTGAGTTAATTGAGAAGTGTTCCGTTTATAGCAGGATATTCATATCGTGAGCAGGCAGATATGTTTTTTTTTAAAACCCACACGAATAGTAACGAACGCGAGGCTGCAGGGCTGTATCAGATCGCGTTTCGAGACCGAAGGCAGCCGAGTCATCCAACCTTTGCTGCTTTTTATCATCGCATTGCTAAGACAGGATCTGTGGCACTATAAACAATGGTTAATAAATATTTTTGGATTGTTTCTTGGATTGTATAATTAACGGCGGGAACCATTAACTTTAAACTTAATAACTCAAAAACGAAGGATTTGCAGACATATGTTCATATGGACGGTTGTCCTTATTTTGTTGTGGGGATCTCGCCCCCAATGTTTGTAAAAGTATTTTTGATACACCATCTATATTATGCGAATTGTTTTTGTACGTTAATATACAAATATGTTTACAAAATACATTGGATCAAATGGTGGTTTCCCCTCCAAAGGTGGATGTAGGTCCAATTCCTGCTAGAGAGAATAATTTCTTTAAGATTTGTTGAATGCACAAGCCAATAGAGAGAATCCATACTGTTTAAAATAAATATGGGCATCTATTTCAAATATATGTATCCACCATTATGACAAACTATATATATATTTTTTGATTGATATTTGGCTCTCACGAAATTTTTACAGTGGCCCAAGTTTTTAAAATCAATTATTGCGCCCTTATAAAAGGACAGAAAGAACTGAATCACTGATATGCATCCCAACGATTCTATGATGTTCCCCACACTCTACTACATCTCAATTTTCATAAAGTAGTATTTGTATAAAATACAGTTTTTATTGTAATCTAATTATGTACAATAATTGATCATATGCAATATAGATGAACAATTTAACTAGAAAAAATAGAAAATAAATCCAGTGTATCTAAGTACCAATTAATGACATGTCATAATAGATCATACGGTCTTAAATAAATCAACAATGCTTTGCGGTAATTTTTAACATCAACTTGAGTTTTTTCTTGTTAAATGATTGAAGAATTTAACATTATGGATAAAAATAGTGAATTTTATATAGTATTTTTTTAACATGAGCAAGACAAATTCACGGATTTGAATTAAAAAAGACCCAGAATTACATAAAAATACGTGAATTTTTTTCATTCTTTAATAGTCAGTTGGGCTTATTTTAATTTGTAATGTATATAAATGTAGGTAGAAAAAAGTAAATGTTGATAAGATTGTGAGGATCGCAAAGCACTGCCAGGGTTCCATAATCAAAGGGTCGAGGAGTACGGGAGTAGTAAGTGTCGGCCCTGGAGAGGACACTCACTTGTATTTAGTATCCAGCTAGACACAGGGGTTTGAAAATTGAAATCATAATAATCGCATTGAATAAAAGTAAGATTTTATGAGTATTTGAATGTCGAAAGAATCGTCCTGTCAATTTCTGTAGGTCGTACAAATGTAATGCTTGTTTTTATGATGAAATAAAACAAGACGCCATGTCAGTAACGGGCCTAGCCATTCCAACAGCGGACAGACTGAGAATGAAATGAATATAAAGAAGTGCAAGAAATACGGAGCAAAGAGTTGAAAACGGTGCTCATATCCTTCGAGGCATTGAGTACGGTCTTTCTTGCGAAAGAATACAACCGGACAACAAATGTGACGATTCAGATAAAAATCTTTATTGGCCAGAGAAAATACTGAAAATAAGATGAGGAAGATCTGAAAATAAAAATATGTACTCACGTGATCCCCTGGTATAAAAAACAAATACGAAAGTGGACCATTAAATCCGCAATCTGATTGACTGATTTGTTTTCTACGGCTTATCAACCCTTTGTAGGTTATTTAAAGCCAGAAAATGTTTGTTTTTTTAGATTGTAATTTTTTTTTTGTTTTTGTTTTAAGATAATAATCGCTTAGTGATACAAATCTTGCTAATTGCACCAAGGGTATAATCAATATAATGACCCCAACAGGAATTGCAACTCGGCTCTCCGATTAAAATTTCCGAGCCATTAATTACACCACCCGCACATCCAAGCTTACAGCTTACCTGTCATTAAGAAAGGTTCCCCCTTATAGGTGCTAATCAGTCTCAAAGTTTCGCTGATCGTATGGGAACTGGTGTTTCAACGTGATATGGCCGTAAATCCCAGAACAAGGATTTTATTATTAAACCTTCACTATAAATGTTCAATATATGTGATTAATGACGAAAAGTTGTGCGCATTGACAAGGAAAGGAATAATGTTAAAATGCACATATACTTTGCGTCAGTTTTTTTTTTTTTTTCATCATCAAGCTATGGACTTCCTAGAATCATTATTGTGGTGTTACTGACGCCGATGATATGAGCGAGATGTATTACATCTGTTGGTGAATCCACAAACACGGAGAAAAATTTCAAAAAATAAAACTTTCATTAGGACCTTTCCTTAGTAATGAAAGTGTTAGTAAGAATTTAATTATGATCTTATGAACTTTACTGTTATTTTCTACTATGCTCTGCGAATGAAAATATAAATTTAGACGAATATGGAAAATATATACGCATAGTTGCAGACCAACGGAACGAAAATGCAGTATGTTTTCCTTTTGCCTCATCTGTCGACAAGAAATACTAATGATGTTGTCGGGGATGATGACGTTAATGATGATGGCGGTGATGATGATTGTGACAATGGTTATGATGATTAGAAGATATTGATGATAACTATAATGATGATGACAGCGATGATTAGAATAATGATGATGATAATAATGATGTTGGTAGTGATTAGGATGATGACAATGGTTATGATGATTTTGACAACGATGATGACGATAAGAACGATAATGATGACAATTTTGACACCTACGGATAGCTTGTTGTCGTGATGATAGTGATGCTTATTTAGTTAAGCTTCATTTTCGATCATTTACCCGGCAGTTATATTTCTGTTTTTCCTCAAGTATCGAATTAGAAAACTGTTCTTGAAAACATGAAAAAATGCAAAAAAAAAAAAAAAATGTTTTCAAATAAATAGAATGAACAATGGTTTCTTATAGGAAAAATAAACCAAAAAATTGAGCATTATTTCCGTTTTAGTTTTTATTCTCATCTGTCCTAGCCCAGAAAGTATAATGATGGTGAAATAAGATTAATATGGTAGAATGGATTTTATAAACGAAAACGGTAAATTAAGTGCTAATTACATCTCTTCGTATAGTTTTTTTTTCTTTTTTTCTTTTTTAATATTTATTGAGGTTCTTTGATTTTTTATTTTTTATTTGTTTATTACGTCGCTTATTTTGGCCGGTAATCGTTTGCAACTATTTCTATTACTACTTTGCTATTTTTTTTAGCAATTTTGGGAAAACAAAATAGCCGATAGTTTTTTTGTTTTTGTTTTTTTTTTTGTGATGTTGAGAAAAAAAAACGATCTAAAAATCATAAATGTTAATTAAAATTTTTTTCCAGTAAAACTATACAATGACACTAACAGAATATCCAACATATGGCGGAATGTAAGGTTTCGTTATTTAAACATATTTAGTATAGCAGACACGAAAAAAGAAATTAAAAAAAAAACTCCTACTGAAGATAGCGAAGGAGAGTGCGAAGCAGGGACTAAACATAAACTTCAAGAAGACAGAATGCATGGTCAGCAGTAAAAGGATGAGCTCGAAATACGATTTACAGGTCGGGGTCACTAAAATCAAGCAGGCGAAATATATTTAAATATCTGGAAATTATTTTGACAGAAGACAGTTAAGTGCAACGCTGAGATCCGAAGAAGTATTAGGATGGCAAAAGCAGCATTTCGAAAGCTAGACAGGAGGATTTCTTTGCTAGCAAAAAAAAAAAAAAAAATAAGCACTGAGTTGCTACGTGACACCTGTCCTTCTTTGGACGAATGTTGGACGGTCTCCTCAAAGATGAAGAAAAGACTTGAAGCAGGTGTGGTTCTACAGAAGGATATAGTTTATTTTGATTTTAAACAAATAATTAATCTATCCAAAAGCTAGTCATAGTATCACGAGACAGGAGGATTTCTTTGGTAACAAAGAAAAGAGTAATGATCTGCTACGTGACATCTGTCCTCCTTTACGGCAGCGAATGTTGGACGGTCTCCTCAAAGATAAAGAATAGACTCGAAGCAACGGTGGTATGGTTCTACAGAAGAATGCTAAGGATAACATGGACCGAGCAATAAGTATTGATGAGGTCTTAGAGTGGATGCAAACAAGGAGGAAGCTTATACTTAATATTAGGAAGTTGCAGCTGAGGTTTCTGGGACACACAATGTGAAAGGAAGGCCTGGAGAATCTGATACAGGTCGAATAGAGGGAAAGAAAGACAAGGGAATGCAACACATGACATACCTGGCGGGCTTAAGCAAGTGGATGACAGAGCGTGATCTGGGGGAGATGACAGAGGGGCAAACTTATTGATAGCTACAAGGGATAGGGGGAAGTGGAGAGCCATGATCGTCTACGTCCTGAAGGGACACTGCACATAAAAATAAAAACATTAGCATCAAGACCATGAAGGCCTAAACAACTTTATCATCAACATCATAAGCATTATTATCACCAACAGCATTAATATCGTTGTCACCATCACTATCATCATTATCACGACTACTCTCCTCATTATTGACGTCATCATCATCATTATCATAGTCACCAATTACCTTCATCATCAGCAACAGCATTATAACTATCGATATCATTATCACTATCATCCCCAATGCCATAGTCATCATTACCCTCAACATCATCCTCATTATTGCCACTATCAACATTACTCTGGTTATGAGCCTTGTATTGAATGAACTCTTTTTTCTTTTTCATCATCATCTTCATGATCTCATTTTCTCTTTTTCATCATCATCATCATGATGATCATCATTAATCTCGTAGTCGTCGTTGTCGTCATCGTCACTCTCAAGCAACGGCAGTAAATATAACACTTATAATTGTTTCTTTAAAATGAAAAGCTGTTCTCTTAATGGCTAATGGCTTTATCGATGTAAAATATGCGTGATTGTCTTTTAAATTGTTCAGTGTAAATCCAATAAAATAATGTTGGACTCTGTTATCTTACTGTCACCTCTGATCATTGTGAGGCTTAAATATAATTAACAGAGTAAATAGAAGATAAGTCCTTTTTATTTTTTAGGTGTGACCAGCTCAGATAGATAGATAGATAGATAGATAGATAGATAGATAGGAATAGACAAAATGAACGAAGATAGATAGATAGATAGATAGATAGATAGATAGATAGATAGATAGATAGATAGATAGATAGATACGGAGTTTCAGCAGAGATTGACAGACCTAAATCCACCTGCGTCTAACCTTGTACTCTATGAATTTCCCAATATATGAAACGCTCTATCACTGCCACAGCAAATAAATAGTGTCTGTTAGTAAACACTAATGATTAATATATCAGATCATTACATAAATTCGTTCGGTTTCTTATAATTTAATTGAATACTTATTATTTATTAATAGTTCTTATGAATCGTTCAACAATGTATTCCCCGCTATTGTTTACGACCTCCTGCCAATGATCCACTTCGATGCCTCCACGATAGAAATCACCAGGTTCTGTATGACAAACTTCATCAAGCCACGTTTTAAGCTCCACAACGTTGTTGAACGAAACACCGCTCAAATTGTTAGAAAACAATCTAAAATGCTGGTAGTTTGAAGGGTTTAAATCAGGTGAATATGGTGCGTGTGTCAGAACCAGGCTCATTAATAATATTATAAACATTATATCGTGATGAAAGACCACAAAAACAGAATGTCCTTTCTTATTGACATGGCGATCCTTGAAGATTGTAATGTATCTTTGAAGATATTAAAAAAAAAAAACAAATATATTGAAGTGGAAATCTCAAAAATGTGGCACATGAGGACAGCAATAATTCCAGTTGTAGTTGGAGCCCTTGGAAAATGTTCCGATAGACTCAGTTAATGGATTCCTGTTTCCCATGTCTTAAAGAAATACACAAATTGTACACACAAGTGCATCTCACACCTTACGAAGAGCTTTATCTATGTGTGTGATCTTGGGTTTTTATATGTTTTTTGTTTTTACCAAAAATGATCAGTGGAAAATGTCATTAGGCCTTCTCTAACATTAGGTCTCTGGCTGGGAAATGTGTATACAACAGAAATCATAGCAAATACTACTACTACTACTACTACTACTACTAATAATAATAATAATAATAATAATAATAATAATAAATGCTCTGAGATTACACCTGGCTTCATTACCCTGAGGCTACATCTCGGATCAAGTGAGTTCCGAAGCCATATGACTTATCATAATTGATTAGAGGTATTAATTTCCTCATATTTTGTCTTAGTTAATGATGATCGGCGACAGTAAATATCACGTGCAAATACAGCAGATCTGCTTGTCATTTTGTCTGATTGTAACCAGTTGGACATGTGCATAATGGGCTTTTAAGGTAAAAGGTGTAGAAGCCAAGGTGACTTGAAACTGACTTCACTGGAAATAGTTGGGAATACCGAGTCGACTGAGTTACTCACTTGAAGGTATTTCTAACTGCAAGGTTGCTGGTTCCTTTTATCAAAACCATATTGTGTAGATTTGGCTGTGATACTTGTGCCTGGTATACGCAACAGTTATGTGCCACGCGTGATACACGCTAAGGCGATCATGTATCTTTCGACACATGACTGACGAGGTAGATTTTTCCGCAGTATGTTGCTGTTTCTTTCTGCCATCCAATGCTATAGAACCCGGTATATCCTGATATTTACCCATAGAAGAAGACGATTCCCAAGGGCATTAGCACGTAAGTGAATGCAATGGATTCAAGAGTATTTCGAACTCGGCTCTCCGAGCCTCGATCCATTACACAGATGGTATACGTATATCAGGCTGAATGTCGTGCTGGATATATTGATATATATTCAAACATCTGTATCCCAGCGGCAATTTGTTGGCCTGCTGCTCTTTCACATAATAATAATAATAATAATAATAATAATAATAATAATAATAATGGTGTGGTGTTCGCCAGGAAATGCATTACGACCGAATATACAGGGTGCGATGGGTAAATTTTCGATATTTTTATTTCTGATTTCGCGCATGTGCGTTGTTTGCATTGGATGTTTTCGGCTGCACAGTATAGCAGGATCAGTTGGGCACAGTCTACGAGAAAAAAAGTACCATGACGCAATTCACCTCGTCAGAAAATTGGAAAAGGCATGATGTACTGCTTGGCATTCAATATGAAAATTTCAGAATGTTTGGGTGTCAATCTGAAGACAGTGCAGAGAATTCAGAAAGAGTTGGATGAGTCTAAAGGTGATTACGAAAGTGTTCGGAGTGATTACTGGTGATGGCAACGTTATATCTACATCTTCCCGCCAGGACTCAGGCTCAACACTGAGGCCTGCATAAAGTGTCTTGAGGATGTAGTGGTGCCCTGGATCAAGAGGGCCGCTGCTGAAAGTTCTTATTCTGGCAACAAAACTCTGCACCATGCGACACAAACTGTGATTGAATCCGATGGCGGTTTATATTGAATAATAATAATATATTTTTTTTACATAAATTTAGCATTTCAACATAATTTTTGTGACATTTCGGTAAATATATCACTTAAAATGTGGATACCTCAAGGCGGTGTAATTGTTAGCAAGCTTATCTCGCTAGAACAATTACGACTGAGTAGTGAGTGCGATCCTCACAGTGTACCTCTACTTTCGGCCTTGTGTCACATCTAAGCAATGCTTGGAAAATCACTATATCACTTAAAATGATATGTCAATGCTATTTTCGTTTTTGCGTAATTTAGACGACAATTTATCCATCGCACCCTCAAAAGAAAATACTAAAACTACTGATGCTGATGTTGCACTTAAGAATATCAAAACAACAACAACAATAATAATAATGATAATGATAATGATAATGATAATTGTAATTAGAGAACGCAAAGACAAAATATGACTTCTTATTGACATGGCATTCTCTGCAGACTGTAATGTACCTTTGAAGATCTTTTTAAATAGAAATCTCAATATTTTTGCACATGTGGACATCTACAATCCCTGTTGTAGTTGGAGCCCCCAGATTGATTGGAAAAGATCGCAGTAGACTCGTGGTGGTCCATGCCTTAAAGAAATACAAAAAAAAAATTGTCCTTATAAGTACAGCCCATAACTTACGAAGGGCTTTAGCTGTGTAAAACATGCATTTTATTTATTTGTTGTTTTTTTTGTTGTTGTTGTTGTTGTTGTTGTTGTTGTTGTTGCTTGTTTGTTTGTTTGTTTGTTTGTTTGTTTTTAACTAGTCAGTGGAAATTGTCATGATGCCATTTCTGACATTAATTTTCTGGTCGGGACCCGGAAAGAAAGGAGTATATTGCAGAAATCAAAGGAAATAAAAAAAATAATCATAATAATAACTGATTTAGGGCGAAATCTATCCCTATTCTATAAACGAAATAATAAAACGTACCGATACCTTCAGATCAATACCAACCACTGCATTCAAAATAAAAGACAGATTCTAATAGTTTTAAATAAGAAATAAATGTCTGTCACATTTTACACATGGTTATGCTAGCAAACCAAAAGGAGAAACTGAAAGAAAGAAAGAAAGAAAGAAAGAAAGAAAGAAAGAAAGAAAGAAAGACCACCAATACGGCGTTTATGAAATGAGGAAATCGTTGAACTGGAAATTTGTCATTGTTGCTCGACCTAAGAAACTTGCTAATGTTGGAGGTCTGCAAAGATACTGAGAAATGCGTTGAAGATTTGTAGAGGCCAGCTGCTTTTATATATTTATATAGAACAAGCTAGCGTATAGAGTTAAGAAATAGCTATTTAGAAAGTTTTATTTTTTTCGTTATTTTTTTTTCTTCTTCTTCTGTACAAGTGCCACGTTTTATGCTATTAAAGTAGCGATGATAGCAAACAGTTTTTACCGAGAAATAACAAACAGAATATAAACCCGAAGCAACCGAGGGAAATCGTAGTCAGTGAACTATAACAACACCACTTGTGTTTCTCCTTCATCCTCCAACCGATCCTTTCTGATGGCCGCAAAAGTGGGCCCTGTATCACTTGCGGCTATTTTAAGGCATCAGCGCACGCGTTAGGGTCAAGTGGGCGTGTCTAAGTGGCTCCTATCTCTAACGGGCATACTGCTTGGTGAAGGTAGGATGTGACAGCCGTTCGTATACTGCATTAAATCTGTGCGATTTGTTCGTTTTTAAGGATGTGAAGAAATCTGACAGAGTCTAAAATGGTTCGCGTGTAAATGTGAGTGTGTTTTGCATGTATTAGAATAATGGGCCAAATAAGCCCGGTAGAGAATGTGTGAATGCCTCGATATTGTTTCAATCTGAATTATTATGTTGCATCAAACTATCGACTCCAAGATTCCGTCTACGTAACTACAACTGAAACTATCCTATGAGTGTACTTTCTAATTATAAAACACTGGCAATTCTTGCTACAGTCTTTAATCAAACGAATTCTAAATTATTAGGTTGATGCAAAAAAAATGACGTAATAATGTCGTTTTTTGACGTATTTTTAACGTCAAAAAACGACATTATTACGTCATTATTTTTGCATCAACCTAATATTTGAAAACAAAAAATATTGTCAAATGATACTCAGTTTTGATTAGTTTTCATTAAATTGTTATTTTTCTCGTTTTAATCGCAATATCTTGACCCCCATCCAACGACCTTTGATTAATTTCAGTTAGAGAATAAGGATGCGAAAGCTGCAATAAAAAAGACATTTCTTGGACACTAATGTCGCAAAATGGCTTGGAGAATTTGATACTCAAAAGACATAATGAATTCAACGTGTTCCGAGAGAAACATTGAATAACCGACCTAACAAACTTGTGTTAACAGATGGCAGGACAGAGAATGGGAGGGATAATAAAAAAAGAAAAACAACATTATTAGGAGCTACGAAGGATAGCAAATTGTGGAGAGCTATGACCATCCACGTCTGAACGGACACGGCGCATAAAAGAGAACTTAAAAACTATTAAATTCTTTTTTATACCTATCAATGGTAATAATTATTTCAGAAAGATATCAAAATTGTCATTCACTCTAATGATTTTTATATATTTATATTTTCAGAAACTTTTAGTGGATACCCATATTTAAGTAGACGCCCCACTTATTTATTATTACATTATATTTATTTATTTTCATATACCGGCCTAAATATTCAAGAACTCTTATTAAACAAAAGAATACGAAAATAAATAAATTTACTGTTTAATAGATAAACTGAGCTTCTACTGAAATATGGGTATCCACTAAAAATAATGTTTAAAGTAATAAATTTTGTCGGATTCTTTATATATACACACACAAACACACACAAACGCACATACCCACACATACATATATATATATGTGTGTGTGTGTGTGCGTTTGTGTGTGTGTGAATTACAGTTAATGAGATCCAAATACCTCATACAGATGATCATTTGGTCCATCATAAAGTAGTTTTCCCTGTTTTTATCAATGCAAATACTTTTACTAAAATGAATAAAATCTCACATTTCTTTACAGGAAATTTGAAAGCCAAAGGAAGGAAAGAAGGGAAAAGAAAAAGGAAAGAATAAAAGGAATGGGAGTAAGAATTGGCCTATAATAGAGGAGGGAGTTATATAGATAGAGAAAGGTAAGGAACTTAGGGTCGTTGTGGTGGTGTCCATTAGAGATAGACGTGACGGATGAAAATGGACACTGACCTAAATGTAACCTATCAACATATGTGCAAGGGAGAAGAATGAACAAAAAAGGCCATAAAAATTTTACAGGGGAGTTTAAAATATTATAGAATGGGAGTAGGAATTTAGAATTAATACTTTGTAAAGAGATGTTAATATTAATCCATTCAATTCTACATTAACTATATAGTAAAAGTTACAGCAAAAATGTTTAAGTCAATTATTAATATATTAATTTCATTTAAATATAATTTATCTCATTATATCAATATAATATTAATAAATTTCCAAATACTAAGTTTATGAATTAAATTATATCATACGTATGCTAATTATTTAAAAATTCTGTAAAGGATTAAATTTAAATTCAATATATAAAAAGTTTAGTATTATAAAATCAATTGAATATAGAAGAAAATTCAACATATAGAAAACATGTAACGGGGAGAGAAATGTTTAAATATAGAAAAAAATTCCACATCTCGAAAACATTTTCGCATATAGAAGAAAAAATTACATATAGGAAAGATGTCACAATAGAAAGAAATTCAAATATAAAAATATAATGAAAGTGCGAGGTTCGGTTGATACAATGTTAGTTGAAATACCTGTAGCGACACTTGGAGTGTGGGATTGAAATAATGTTATATCAGTTGGAATGAACAATCATATATATATATATATATATATATATATATATATATATATATATATATATATATATATATATACTAGCTTGAAAGACGCTCTATCGCCTAGCTACTCCGGAGGGCTCTTTAGTGGGCCTTGATCACAACAGGTAAGAAGGAGTACATGCGATAGTCAACAATAAATTACGGGACCCAAAGGTTAACTTTTAAAAGTTCAACGATAATTCTTCTGCCACCACTTAATTTAAAGACAATTTGATGTATGTAGGTCCTTACTTTCCGTACAAAAATAAACATTTCTTTTTTTTCTTTTTTCTTTTTTGCTTGGGTTACTTCGGCTGGATTTTGTAATTAATTTCGATTATTCCAAAATTTATTTCCAAGTTATAAAAATTGTTATCGTACAAAAAATTCGACGTAAAAATTCACGTAAAAAATCGCCAAAAACAATAGCAGTAACGAAAACTTGGGGATCCCAAATTTCAGGGTTGCGATCCGGATCTGTTTTTAATTTGCTCACTGAATCGGCCTGATTCCAAAATTGTATGATATGATGGGCTAAGGCCTCTAAGAGAAAAGTTGAAAAAATACTTATATGTTTTCCGTAATTGTCAATGAAGACCTGTCTATGTTCCGGTTTATCATGTCATGAAAAAATAACTTCCAAACTCCATCCTCTGAGCTTAATTTTCTACTTAGCGTAGATCTGAAACTTAGTTAGTTGATCAAGATAAACCCACAAGTTAATTTTTAATTCTGGCCATTTGTTTTCTTACAACCCTCGTTTATCTTTCGGGAAAGAGTTAACATTTTGCTTGTCAATTTTTTTTTTAAATTAATTAATCACCATTACCATTCGCCTGAAGAGGTACAACGTAGTACCGTTACACAAAAGATATTGTATAGCGATGTTTTTGCGTGTGTTAATTATCATTATATATATATATATATATATATATATATATATATATATATATATATATATATATATATATATATATATATAATTTTAAAATAATTTTAAATTAATTGTATGGATGAGTATAAACCATTTTGTAAATTTGGTTTGATAAGGCAAATATTAAAACCTTATCTGTGTAAATAAATTTATTACCAAATTCTTCGATGCTGTGTTAAGCTTCAGCCTTTACAAAGCCTGAGGGCCACTCGATGTACAAGGCCATTTATGTGTATAGGATTCCTGGATAAATGTTAGCGCTATCGTTGAACAGGTTAAAATTGTAGTGATCGCAGAAACATCCTGTTGGGAATCGGTTCTACAGGTTCGCGGGAGAAGCTGCTCGATTAGAACTTATTTCTTACCGATGGAATACGGAGGGAATATGAGTGGTCCCTTTATATATATATATATATATATATATATATATATATAGGCACGCACAAACACACACATCTAAATTACGCAGAAATGAAAATAACGACGACTTTGCATTTTAACAGATATATTTACCAAACTTACACACAATATCTTGAAATACTAAAGATTAAATTTATTCACTAAAATCGCTGTTGGCTTCAACCAGAGCCTGCAAACGACTTCGGAATCTCCTGCAACATTTCTGGATGGTCTCCTTGTTTAATTTGGTGAATTCTGCCATAATACTTTTTTGGTTTTACGAGGGGTTTTGTTGGTCTCTCACTCAACTGCGACCCATATATAATAATCAAGGAGGTTGCAGTCTAGGGAGTTAGGTGGCCAGTAGTATGGACTAATGAGCCATGACTGGGTTCTTCTGCTGATGTGGCACGGTGCATAGGATGCTTCTGCTGCCACCCTCTTGACCCAGGTACGTACTACCCCCTCAAGACTGTTGATGTAGTTATTTTTGTGTAATTCTGGAAAAATATATCTGTTAAAATGAGATGTCTATTATTTTCATTTTTGCTTAATTTAGACATTTTACCCCTCACACCTTATGTGTGTGTGTATATATATATATATATATATATATATATATATATATATATATATATATATATAGCGTGTAACAGCATAACTGTCTATCCCACAAAATGTTTAATATCTGAAAAACCACTAAACTAATTTAGTTTTTTCAGGTTTTCATTTAAGACGTTTTGCCATCTTAACACCATTTGTCGTAGGAATAACTGTAAAACCCTTTGAGTTATTCAGCTAGAAAGAGAACACGTTAAAATTGTTTTGTCTAAGCCCCAGTATTTTCCCAAATGAGCAATGCTGAGAGGAAAAAGATCATTCAGGCCTTCAATAATTTTACCAGCATTCATACTCTGGCTTCCATCTTCAAAGTCCTTTCAAGAGAACAGTGGATAATTCTAAAAAAAGCTGGAACAGTAGAGATGAAAACTGGATAAGGAGGTCACAACAAAAAGAAGGATCATCATTTCAACTTATAACTAATAAGATCAATTAAAAAGATCCTACTCAGTCCATAAAACCTTTGGCACGTGAGAGAGGAGTTTCAGCCATGACAGTCCAAAGAGCAGTGAAAATGAAATCGTATGTGGAACCTGTGAAGCACCTTTTTATTCCACGACAGAAAGTTAGAAAATTAGAGAGGGCGCCGATCATCTTGAATAATTTGAATAATGACCTGGAATAATATATATATATATATATATATATATATATATATATATATATATATATATATATATATATATGTAACTATGAGATATTAATGATGAACATGTCATTTTCGTTCATGATCGATTTTATCAGGATTCTTCTGTTAAGCTTGGAGAGTAATAACACATCATTATTGCTCAAAGTAGACTCCAATAGTGTTATAAAGAAAAACGGAAATTCCAGTAAGGTATATTTAATCATTTCTAAGATAAAACGATTCAGAGCTTAACAAGTAAACTATTTTGCTTTTACACGATTTGAAAAATTATGCTGTTACATCTGATGCATATATATATATATATAAATATATATATATATATAACAAAATAACAGCGTCTGTTTCTAGCCTTTTTTTTTACAAAGAAAATTAGTGAGACATTCTCTCATGACTTCCTTCTCTCTTTTTTCTCTCTATGGGTTTTTCTCCTCTACACCTTCGATATCAATATATAACTTCCGTTAAGTTAACCGTTTAAATGTGTCAATGTCTGCTAACTCACTCATGTCTTCTCTCTCCCCCTCACTTCCTCACTTCGTTAATTTACATATGTTTAATACGGCCCGTCAAAAATGTGTAAATTTCTTTTCATTTTTTGTTTCAACCTTTGGAAGTAAAGTCTGATGATCCGCAGTCCTTTAAAATGGCTGTGGTGAAATAATTAATTACATGGAACCTTAAAGTGATCTGTTTTTATTTAAATTATTTGCTTTGGATTTACATTGAGCTCTCTGGATTTTATCCTCCTCAGGTTTACCCATACAGATTACCTAGTTTTTTTATAAACTAAATATATTAGGTTGGTGCAAAAATAATGTCGGTTTTTGACGTATTTTTAACGTCAAAAACCGACATTATTTTTGCACTAACCTAATATATATATATATATATATATATATATATATATATATATATGTGTATGTGTGTGTGTGTGTGTGTGTGTATATTGTCACTTGATTAACATTAATAAATGTTTTTCGTACTGATTTAATCGGTGCCCTTTCGCTTGACTTTGTTTTATTGATCAACTTGCCTATTCACTCTCTCTCTCTCTCTCTCTCTCTCTCTCTATATATATATATATATATATATATATATATATATATATATATATATATATATATATATATATATATATATACACGTAACTGTATGCTGAAATATTTCCAAAATCTTACCAAAATCCCTACATACGAATTTCCCGGTGAGATTCACTTTTAGTTCTAGTAATCAACTTTTCAGATAGATTAATCTCAACTCACAATTTCAGAATAAAATCCAATCTCCCGTTAAATATCTATAATGATTTTGAGTCTTTCTTTAAACATACGATAAATAGAAATATTAAATTTGATTAATATCTTCAGAAATTTACACTAATTAAAATTAAATTTGAATTTCAAAATCTGTCATTTCCCGTATTCTGGATTCACCGACTTATAACATAGAAGACAAGAAAGATAACAGATTACAACGAACATTTCATTACCCATAATAAATTGATAACATTATACATAGATAATGTAAATCTCTGGAAGGCGAGGGCTTGAATTGGAATAAAGTAGATAACTTCCCCATTATAATAGAAACATTAGAAAAGGCGGTGAAATGTGACACAATTAAATTAATTTTTATTAGTATATGTTATATCAGGAATACATAATGTGCGCTACGATATATGCTTAAGCGGTCTATGATAACAGCTTTCCTGGAAAATACTTTGCATTTCGGTTTAATTCCATGAATTCACGTAATCAAACAACAAGAAAACTAATATTAGTTTCTGTTTCTCTGCAAACAAGAAAGAAGATCCATTCATACATCTTGCAAATAGTACACCTTTATTTTCTCTGATATTCACATTATATAAATATCTTGTATGGTGTTCAAACTTGATCTTTCGATGGAATATGAAAGGAGAAGAAAAGACAGAATTTTTCACCGGATTTAATCTAATTTTAGGGCTCTGATCGAAGAGTTCGTTTGGGTTAATTTCAATTAATTTCCCCGTTCGATAATGAGGATGCTTCTCTATTTCTAGACATTCCGACAATCATGTGAATAAAGGGCAGTTGAACTTCTGCATGTGTAGCATTTAAAAAAAAAATATGCGGAATTCTAGTTATTTAATTAACTGTATATATTTGTTCTTCATTACAAATAAATATTCAAATACAATTTGACTTCGCATTCAGATAAGGAAGAAATATTTTTCGTAGTAAGCTATAAACATGTTGCTTAAATAGGACTTCTTAATAATGATAAAAATAACTAGCAGTATAAACTGTCTTCGACCAGGTCTTTCATTACTGGGAATTTTTGCCGTTCAATTGGAGCAGTTTAAGTTTAAATCAGCCCACCCAAAAATCAATATTAATAACAACAATTGGGTGCAACTGAGGCACATTCCCAAATGGGGGGTGCTAACAAATTGAATGGTGGCAGGTGGCCCTGAAAAGGGAACTGTATAATAATAAATATTATTATTGTAATAATTTATTACTATTTATACTTATTAAAGTTTTTTTTATGAAAGATATATATCCAAGAACAGACAGTAAATAATAAAACGTTGCTGAGAGTTATAATGGGCAGGAAGTAGTGGAGAGCCATTGTCGCCAACAATCTGGACTCAAAACCGGCACTGAAGAATTATCTATCAAACAAAAACAATTTCATCGAAATTGGATGAAAACTGTGGAAATGCATAAACAACCTCTGATTACACACACACACATACATACGCATACAGTTTGAGAATTATATATATATATATATATATATATATATATATATATTATAATAAAGAGAAAGAACAGTAAGATATATAATCCGGTGTTCTTATTAATATTTTTATTTTTACAAAACAGAGCTCAATGGAAATCTACAAGGCATAAATATTATAAATTTACTTATTTTGAATTATGGTTCCATCACTACACAGGAATTACCATGTTTCAAAAACAGAAGCTAAAAACTTCAAATTCAATTATAAAATTAAATTAGATTAAAGTCCCTAGTTTTGTTTCATTTTCAAGCGAATTTTGGAATTTTCTGAGTTTTATAAGCACATACATTCATAATATTACTTTCTATGGTCATTTTCAGGCGAATTTTATAGATATAGTTAATGTTTTTTCATGAGTTGGAGTAGTGGAGGAACATTGGGTGGGGGGGTCTCGAGAGGGTTGATTTTTTATGTATTACTTATGAAATAAGACGATTTGAGAGTCATATCTAGATACTTGATGACACCACCAATCGAAAACTATCTGAATGAGTGGAAAGGTATTTCTAAATGAGCTCCACTTGTAAGTGCTTTTACCAAAAAGACATCGGGCACACTTGGCTTTGATGCCTGCACGTTTTTCTTTTTCTCTCTCTCTTTCTCATCTTTGTTTCCCTCTCTCTCCCCTCAGCCTCTTTCTTTCTCTACTCTTGAAAATAATTCTTCGAAAAACATTTATTCGAATTGTAAATTGTTTGAATGAAAATTAATCGAAAGAACAATCATGATAAATGATAATTATTCAAAATAGCTATGTTTGAAATACATTTGTGGTCATGCTTTGAGAGTGTCAGTGCTGATTGAACTAGATAACGCCCTTCATGGATGATATAGGCTTTTTTGCAGCAAGCGTCATCTCATCATCCCACAATATGGAAATTCTTAGACGCTCTTAAAATAACAGGGCTTGCAAAAAATTCCTATTGCAAAAGTAAGTGCAGGTTGCCAAAATATGAAGAGCACCAAGAAATACCGTGACGTAAATGGAAAACATAAAAAATTAATGACATCCTTTAACTCTTCAGTAGTTGACTATTTGCGTTTAGTATCATATAACTTAAGATTATAATTATTTTTTCTTACTAAATTGTTTATTTAATATTATTTTTATTTCGAATAATTTTAATTTGTGTATTTCCTCTTTTAATTTTTACATTTTTATTGCAATAAAGAATTTTGCATTTCGAATAATTAACGTTTAGTATAATTGTCCTTTTGATTAATTTACTTTCAAACAATTTACAATACGAACAAATGTTTTTCAAATAATTGTTTACGAAAAAATCTTTTCGAACAGTGTTTACATAATCATTAAAAACGAATGACAAGTTATTACGGTTAAGATTTTTTTTTTTTTTAATTCTTATTGTGTTATTAAAATTTTCTTTTTTGTGGAGATAAATTATGTAGAAATTTTCCGAATGTTCTGTATGTCCGAGCGCTTTCGGATATAATTTTGGCCATTATCAAGGATGGTTTTATTTTTTGGCCATTACCAAGGATGGTTTTATTTTTACTTTTTATACAAGTTTCTAGAGTTGTTTATAACAGATAATTAATTTCATTTTTCTTGTTTTTGTCGACTGGTGTTGTATATTTCTTTATAATGTTTCTAAGGGAACATGCATCTTGCTTAAAGTTACAATGCATTCGATATTTATCGAAAATGTTAATGTTATTGTTTTTACCTGTATGTTCATTGTCGCATTGTTATCGCAATCCCATTGTGTGGCACGTTTGGAAAGTACCTGAAAACCATACCCACGGGTCGACTCAAGCCTTGTGAGTAAAATTGGGTAGGCGGAACCCTCGGCGGCCCTCGATAGCTATACCAGCACGAAGGGTTTGAGTGTACTGGCCTACTTCATCACGCTAGATAACACGCTCTCTCTCTCAGAAATTGTAACTAATGTCTGCTCAGCATAGTTGCAATATAAACCAGAGGTTGGCTTTGTTATCGAACAAGGGAGCGAGGGATTGGCTAGCCGCTCTTAACAGACGGGTATCCTCGAATACGAGTGGGCAGTTATATATATATATATATATATATATATATATATATATATATATATATATATATATATATAATTTATAAAAAGACAGGAAAAGAAAAACCTAGCGAGGAAAAATGTTTTCGGATGATCAATACATTATCACCAGCAAATAAAAAAAATGCGGGAGACTGAAAGCCGTCTTGGAGGTGTCAAAAAGACGTTTCAACATTTTTGTGCATATATATATATATATATATATATATATATATATATATATATATATATATATATATATATATACTATATATATATATATATATATATATATATATATATATATATATGCGCGATACTTACTGGAAAGCTCTCAGTTGTATACTTTATGTATGGAGTTAGTCTGATGATCGCAAAAGCACGAAACACAGGAGCAAAGACTCATATCCATACAATATAACATATTATGTATATATATATATATATATATATATATATATATATATATATATATATATATATATATAATAAGTTAATAGACTTAAAATATGGTTTTTCGCTACACAGTTCTAACCATGTTTCAAAAATGGAAGCTAAAAGCCCCTAATTTAATTTTGTACTTAAATTAAAGACATCACTTTCATTTCATCCTCAAGCGAATTTTGGAGTAACTTTAAAAATTACATGGTTTTAAATACACAGCCAAATAAATACAGTATTTTGTAAAAATAAAAATATCTATAAGAACACCGGATTATATATCTTACTGTTCTTTCTTTTTATTAATATACATATATATATATATATATATATATATATATAAACCAGAAACTTCTCTAGAGAAATTAAAGAAGTAAATTTTCATGGAACACTGATATTCAGATGTATTATGACTTCCTGGGCAAGGTGCAGTCATCGTAAAGAAAGAGAAACCCATCTGTCAACTTAAAGACTTATCTGTTCTTGAAGAACTGAATTTTCAAAAATGAAAAGTAACATAAGTATCACATAACAATATAGTTTGTTTGTTTGTTTTTTTTTTTAATCGGTACATGTGTCTGAGTTACTAGTCCTGATTATTTTTCTTATAGAGTGAAACAACCAGCCTACACCAAGAAGGCCTACTAAACTAATTTGTATCCGTTTTGCATCAAAGGAACCATTTCTATGCTGAAAACTTATGCACGTTCTTATTGATGTCACTGTTTGACAAAATACTAAACATGGATTTCAAGTCAAACACGTGTAATTACTGAAAATAAAGTTTACAGTGATAAATAATTTCAGGTTAAAAAATCAATTCAACATTAAATTGTAGCAGACCTAAAGCTTGTAGAAAAATATTACCACTCGTCTTATATAAAGATATGAACATACGCATGTGTGAAATCCCTACAAATGTTCATATCAAGAATTGTTACATAGAATAACATAATAGGTGTCTGAAGGTATCTGCGAGTAAGTAGATAAAGATGTATGCAAGCAAATTAAAAAAATAGCAGAAACAGAAAGATGTTACATATAATATCAATAGTGAACATATTGGATAAGAGACAGACGATGATTAAACTTTTTCAAATGGAACTACTTACTAAAACTAAAATAAGGAAATGTCTCGAAGTGAAAGGTCTTCTTGTTGAAAATTGTCTCGATGTACAATTGAAAAAAAGAATAAATATTGAAAGCCAAAACGTATACATTTTGTCATTATCAGTCTCCCATGACGTCATCCGAAAAAGGTGTATAGGGTCTGTGAAACAGAAACACAATCTTTATTTTTGAATACACAATAGAATAAAACGGCACAAGTTGGATGTACCAATATAAATTCACATATATATATATATATATATATGCATTCACATATAAATATATATTCAATAAATAATAAATAATTATATAAATCTATACATACGCACATCCCTATATATATATATATATATATATATATATATATATATATATATATATATATATATATATATGTGTGTGTGTGTGTGTGTGTATGTGTGTGTGTGAGTCAAAAAGGCACAATTTAGATGTACTAATATAAGCCACATATGCATATATACATATATTAGTAAATGCATTCACACATAAATATATATTCAATAAATCATTATACAAATCTATACATACGCGCATCCCTATATATATATATATATATATATATATATATATATATATATATATATATATATATATATATATATATATATATATATATGTAAAAAAAGATACAATTTAGATGTAACAATATAAGCCACATACACATATAAAATGCATTCACACATAAATATATATTCAATAAATCATTATGAAAACCCATACATACGCGATCTCTCTCTCTCTCTCTCTCTCTCTCTCTATATATATATATATATATATATATATATATATAATGCAAGTGTGAAAATTTTAACAGCATACATCTATAGCTATATCTACATATGTATATCTATATCTATATCTATCTATCTATCTATCTATCGATAGATAGATAGATAGATAGATAGATAGATATCAAGAACATCATTTACTCACTTTGGTTTATTAGACATTGAATTGTGTCACTTGTCGTCCTTCTTAGCTTATTTAGACTTTGGGGCTAACCTGATGAAATATTTATGACCGTTCTTAAATTTAAACATTAATTTTATCAAACCAACCACCACAACATTGCTGACAATTTACATAAATCAGTACAAGTTAGATTATATACCAACTCCAGCAATGAGGAAATATTTGATAAATCTAAAATTAAATACATAAAACCTTTAGAACTAAGCAGCAGAATGTAAATCTAGAGTATATAGAAATAAACAAAGTGGGTAAAAATAAGCGAAAACACTGTAAATGCAACATTATACGGTTTAATCCATCGTTTAACTGCCCAGACTAATATCGGAAGAATTTCTGAAATGTAATTCATCAGTACTTTAACTATTCACCAAAACAAAAAGATTTATGAGGTAAATAATGTTAAGATCCTCTATAGATGTGTTAATAACACAGACACGCACATTTCCCATCATAAGAACATTCTATTAAACAAATATATTTCCAACAAAGACAACATAAATGCTTCTAAATATAAATGCAACAGCCGAAAAAAAATGGCATGTCCCTTAAACGGTCAATGTATGACCGATAATATTGTATAGCGAGTGAGAAAATATTAATTTGAATTTGTTTCCGCGAAAAATCCTTGGAAATTTCGTCTCTATAATCATCGAATGGCTTTATGTAATATCAGGTATAGAAACGGCAATGCTCTCTCTCTCTCTCTCTCTCTCTCTCTCTCTTTTAAAAGAAATATAGTATAATAAAAATTAATAGTGAAAATATTTTTAAATTGTAGTTAAATAAAACGTATTCTAACCTGAACAATCCCCACCCCCCCAAAAAAAATCTTTAAATATACAAATAGAAAAAATGCCGTAAGAATTTTTGCCGTTAACAATAAAATTTTTAAAAAAATCCAGACGACATGCATTTAACGGATGTCAGATTTCATTGAAGAATACATCCCTACCCACTACCAAAACGTAGCTAATAACAGATACATCAAAATATAGACATAAAGAACACGCAAACACCCCTGTCTAGTAGAAGTGAATTAATCTGTAACCTTGGAAACGTGAATTATGATTTTAGCAGAGTCTTTAAAACCCAGTAATTTTAAAAGTTACTCCAAAATTCGCTTGAGGATGAAATGGAACTAATGTCTTTAATTTAATTACAAAATTAAATTCGGACCTTCCATTTTTGAAACATGGTTAGAACTGTGTAGCGGAAAAACCATATTTTAAATCAATTAATTTATAATAATATATATATATATATATATATATATATATATATATATGTGTGTGTGTGTGTGTGTGTGTGTATTAATGGGCGTTCTTAATATAGGAACATTAATTAATTGAAAGAACAATCTGGATAAATGACTCAACAGAGTATGGTGAATGTAATGATGTGAAGATCCTCTGAGACGCGAAGCATACACTTACCATTGATACCCATATCCACATTCTCTCCCTCTTCATACAAACCCCATATATATATATATATATATATATATATATATATATATATATATACAAATATAGATAACTAGTGTCGTTTCGAAAAACCCTCGAATTTTTGATTTGCCAATAATCAAATCAATCTCGAGGGAAAAAAATGTTTTAAAAAAAGAAAGAGCTACAAACATGTACTACTGCCGAAAAAAATCGCACAGATGCAGGTCTGAAGCCCAAAGAAAAAAACCAACCCGATACGAGTAAACAACTAACAAAAGAGCTCAATACAACCATAGAGCAGACCCAGATACACCTAGTGAGCCAGACAAACCTACCTAGGTTTCACCTAAACGGATTGTCAGGGAAAGCCGAACTTTCCCTGACGATCCGTTTAGGTGAAACCTAGGTAGGTTTGTCTGGCTCACTAGGTATATATATATATATATATATATATATATATATATATATATATATATATATATGTATGTATGTGTGTGTGTAGAGAGAGAGACAGACAAAGAGAGGAGGAGGAGGAGGAGGAGAAATGGTTCTCTTTTTTCTTTCCCCTTTTTCGTCCAGTGTATGTTTTGTGGTGTCAATTTTCGACATATTTGAGCTTAAATTCAGTTTTAAAACTGAATCACCGGACTACCCATAGAGATGATTTGATTATAGTGGCGAATACCATATACAACTATCCAGACTTTTTCGTAAAACCTGCTAACCACGTCAGTACCATAACGGTGGACACACAAAATTTCCATACAGCCCTCATGTTTGAATTCAGAATCTTCCATCTTCTGGAAATGTTAGCAACCAAAAGTAGAGAACCCTGTAGTCACTTATGAAGATATTTAATATAATATATTTCGATAATTTATTCGATAATTTGATATTTAATATAATTCGATCTAGTGTGTCATGTGTGTACAGGGAATACATGATTGAAAGTATTAATGACCAACATGGAAAACGAGTGAAAGATCTTTGGTCAGTGTTTATGACCAGATATGTAAATGACCGGAAAATAAATTTTAAACCTTTATATTGTTATATTAATTATACTTATACTTCACAAAACTAACTTTACAGTATGAATCAGAATACTACATACATTTTAAACTTTTGTATTATGTTTTTTTTTTTATCATAATGCGTTATTAAAGAGAAAGATAATTCAAATAATATAACGAATAAATATTTAAAATAATTTTTTTAAATAAATAAGGAGGGAAATCAAGATAGAAATAGAGGTAAAATGAAATTAAAATAAACCTCCAAATTACAAGAAATTAAGTTGATAATGAGAACTGATGCTAATACCGATATAAATGAAGGATGCGAGATATAGATGAGCTGGTATCGAAACCTGACCGATTTGGCGTCAGTCCGAATTTCGATCCTTAAGCCTCAACACTCGGCTGAAGGCGACCGCTAATTTTAGCATATTGTTTTTACGAATGTGAAAAAACGCCTAAACATTTCAAATTTCTATTTTATTATATTATCAGGTATTATTAAAGAGGTCGGGTAACAATGACTAAAGATAAGTGTATATATATATATATATATATATATATATATATATATATATATATATATATATATATATATATATATATATATATATATATATATATATATATATATATATATATATATATATATATATATATATATATATATATATATATATACACACTATCCATAATACGTTTTGTTACTTTTCAATTTTGAATCTGAAGCTTCATAAAAATTGAAATAATGTCCCAAATTTTCTGCACATCATCAAAAATTTTGCACGGACCACTAGTGCTCCGTGGACCACCGATTAGCGACTACTGATCTAGAGAATTCAATTGCAAAATGATAAGACTTTGCATCAATCTAGTATTGCATTTAAACACATAAACGTACAATAGCCACTGGAGGAGGCACGGTGGAGTAATGGATAGCAGCTCGGAGAGCCAAGTTCGAATTCCAGTCGAATCCATTACATTCACTTACGTGCTAATACCCTTGGGAAATTGTTATGAATCCCTACAGCTATAGGTAAACAGTAGAACAGACCGGGTTATATAGCCTTGGATGGCCACTGGTTTCCTGCAGAAAGGAATGGCAACCTACTGTGGGAAAAATCTGCCTCTAACGAGTCATATATCGAAAGATGCATGATCATGTATCAAGAATGTCACATAACTAATTGGCTGACCACAGCCAAGAATTCACCCAAACAATTACCATGAAAGTATTTATAGAAAAGGAATAGGGGAGCGACGTTTAGGCGGGGGTCGGGTGACTGAAACCGGTATCTACTCAGTGTATCATTTACAGGATATACGAATCAAAAGACAAAGTGATTTCAGTTTTTAAACTAATATTCATAACTTTGCAAATGATACAGTTAATGATAGTTATATTACAATTGTATTGCTCACGATATATCTGTTAAAATATATCCATTACCTGAGGTTTAGTTTCTCTGAAATTTATTTTATGAATTTTCCGATCATTGACTTTCATGAAAAATATATAGAAAATAGGAAAGAACTGGTTAGGTAAATGATCCAAAGTTCTTTAGTATTTTTGTAATTATTTTTAAAAAATAGTGCTCGATGCAAAAGTAGAGCATAAATATAATTATTTATTTAAAAATATGACTCCAACACGCTACATAAGAGTTCCCATGTTTCAAAAAAAGAGCCGAAAACCTCAATATAATTATTTGAATTAAATTGAATTAAAGTAAGCTCTGTTCCATCTTCAAGGTTCAAAAAAAAAGATTTCGCTTGAAGATGGAACAGAGCTTACTTTAATTCAATTTAATTCAAATAATTATATTGAGGTTTTCGGCTCTTGTTTTGAAACATGAGAACTCTTATGTAGCGTGTTGGAGTCATATTTTTAAATAAATAATTATATATATATATATATATATATATATATATATATATATATATATATGCCTGTGCGTGTAATATTGTAATGTGTCATATTGCTAATGTAAACCACATTCCAGTCTATCCGCCCTCTGTTATCTGGAGCATTCAATAAACATTTATTTCCAGTGAAAATGAATGCAAAAATATTTTCCGGCTGTTGCATTCTAAGTCTCAGTTTACCGTTGGTTGTGTTGCGTCCGTTCTTGTGTAAGCGGCCATCTGATGGTTTAGTATAGCCCCATTGATTGCCAATGAGGCCTTCAAAACTTCTTGATTCGCCTAAGATGCTACAAGCCAGTGTCGATCCGAAGCATTTCCTTCTAACAACTCTCAATGAACCTTAAAAGTGTCGCTGAGTGTGGTGAGAAAATGAATCCGAATGAAATCGCAGACACGCTCGTAAACTGAGCCTGAACTTCCCCAGAAAAAGATGAAATTAAGATAGATATAGATATAGATATACGTCAGGTCAAACTCGTAAATCATATATTTTATTTTCGTTCGTTACCTACTTTCAATTATTTTTATATCCACATTTGTCGTGCCTCATCTCATATGGTGTATGTATATATTTTTTTAGAATAATACGTTTGACCTTATTTACAAGTTTTAGACAGAATATCTTCATCCTTTTTCGCTTCGCGAAATTGTGTATAGTTATGAAATTAAATCTACGACAACTTTTCGAACGGAATCAGAATCACCCTTTTTTTCTTAGAGCTTCCATCTAAGTCAAATGGAAACAGATCTCCAATGCTGTGTGCGATTTAGCAAATATTCGTGCTTAAAGAGTTTTGGCTGACAGGCAAACAAACCAAACTAACAGAGCAAATGAAGAAATGAAGCGAGAATAACCAGTGCGATATCGTCTTGCGGGCATATTTAAGCTGACTTCTAATACGAATTACAATAAGGCATCACTCTTCTTCCAATTCTCAGTTTTCCCTCTCGCTCTATCCCGGCTAGGAACTTATACAGGTAGATTTATGCACAAATAAATGTAGAAATGAATATGTCGTTTCCTTATACAGATATTTTCGAAGCTGTGTTTCGGAAAGTTTCAAGGCCAAAATAGTGGAGATCTTAACGAGTATAGAACTTAACTTGTCTCATTGATAATATTTTTAAAGATCCACATTTGGAAAAATATACCTACAAGTGCGATACGATTAGCGGACTTGGGAATAATTGTATCCTTTCTACTTATATATATATATATATATATATATATATATATATATATATATATATATATATATATACATATTTCTATATATGTATATGTATGTATATATATATATATATATATATATATATATATATATATGTGGGGGAGAGATAGTGTGTATGTGTGTGTATGTGTGTGTATGTGTGTGTATGTGTGTGCGCGCACGAGTGTGTGTGTGTGTGCAGGCCGGTAGAAGTAATATAATATTGATTAGGAAATAAACGAAACGTCTACTCAAATATGGGCATCCGCTAAAAATAACTTTTAAAATAATAAAAATATATTGGAGCATACGATTAAAATCCATCAGTTCCTTTAAAATTGCTTTGTAAACATTGCAGTCTTGATTTTCGAGAAATCTGAACGAGTGAAATGTGCTTCATAGGAACATTGCTTGACCGTGAATATCTTCGTAGCCGAGTCGTCAAAGCACATCGGAACAAATAGTGGTTTCTCCTGCAAAGGGACGCAGGTTCGATTAATGTCGGAGGGCACATTTTCTTTAATTGGTATTTTCTCGACCGTGCAAGCCGATAGTCGAAATACTGTTTATAAACTAAACTCAAATGCGGATACTCACTAAAAAGAACGTTTAAAATAATATAAATCAACCTATCCATCTATATATATATATATATATATATATATATATATATATATATATATATATATATATAGATAGATAGATAGATAAGCAGGACGAACCTCTAAGATAAAGACCACATAGGAAAGGTTTACCAATCTAACATGTTTCACTTTTAATAAAAGTGAAACGTGTTTTTTTTTTTTCTTGTTTGTTTTTTTTTTATTTTGTTATTTTTAAATCTTGGTCTGAAAATGGCGTCTTAAATTTATGGTAACGGACTTTTTTTGTGTCAGTGAAAACTAAAATATTGACTGTTACATTAAGATCATGAACAGGAATAGTAGTATCCTGATTTCTTCTCCAGTCAGTCCTTGCAATCCAGCAAACTAATTATCTATTCTGACTATAAACAAAATCTGACTTATTTCACACGTCGAGGACCAACGAAAAATATCCCATAAACTTTGGTTACTAAATAAAAGAAAAAATGACGGCAGTGAGGAAAGAAGCTACAAGTAATAGAATTTGAATTAGTTGTGGTTTCACTAGAATTCGTTGAATCAGTTGCAGTGTCAGAAACCGTTCAGTGATGAAAATGAATCAAAGGATGAAAGAACTAACACGAGTGTTATTGTTAATTAACGCTCACGCCTTCTCGCGAACTGATAATTTACGACGTGTTCCAACAGTAAAATGGGAAAAGAGAATTCATTTCTTCAGAAGATACTGACTCAAAAAACAAAAATGAAATAGTGTTTTTTTGTTAAAACCATAAACGAAATTTTATATAACTTTCCTATTCTAACGTAGAAATATAGCTACAACGTATAATTTTTTTTAAAAATTATAACAGTGCGTTCACGTGTATTTATTTACGTTACTCGGACTATTGTTCTCATCTTTGTCGCCATATTCATTACAACGTTTCGGCCGTTGTACGCTCCGGCCTTCTAAATATAGACAGATACTGCGTTCACGTGTGTTTTGAAAAAATAACAGTCACAACGATCACAGTTACAACAAGGTTGTCTTTACAAAAAAACTACGGCGCCTTCCTACACGAATTTCATATATATATATATATATATATATATATATATATATATATATATATATATATATATTAATGGGCGTTCTTAATATAGGAACATTAATTAATTGAAAGAACAATCTGGATAAATGACAGAGTATGGTGAATCCCTTGAGACGCGAAGCATACACTTACCATTGATACCCATATCCACATTCTCTCCCTCTTCATACAAACCCCATATATATATATATATATATATATATGTATGTGTGTGTGTGTGTATGTGTGTGTGTGTGTGTGTGTGTGTGTGTGTGTGTGTGGACAGAGAGAGAAAAAAAGAGAGATAGAGAGCGGGGAGGTAGCCCGGTGGAGTAGTGGTTAGCGCCTCGGATTAAGGGCTCCCAGAGCTGAGTTCGAATTCCAGTACATTACATTCACTTACGTGCTAATACCCTTGGTAAATGTATGAATCCTCTTTTCCCTCCAGACTGGGTTCTATAGCCTTAGATGGCAACTGAAATCTCTGAATTCAAAACCTGCGACTTTATGGCACGTAATGCATCAGGTCTATGTATTCAGACCTTCAAATATTGTGGTTGATTCTGCACAAAACCTTCACCACTATACTCAAATCATATGTCTGGCCGTCGATTCATCGGAACTGAGTTGCTGAAGCTCATACGTAGAATACGAAACACTATATATATATATATATATATATATATATATATATATATATATATATATATATATATATATATATATATACAGATAGAGAGAGAGATACCGTACCTATATCACAATCATCATAAATAAGTTGGACAATATTATAAGTGTGGGTATTATACTAACTAGTCCACCTCTCGCAGTGGTTTACGTACTCCTGGTGAGTATTGTATTTTGTTAATGTTATAAAGATTATCATTTCATTTCCAATCTCCCTTTTGGTTATTCCTCATTCAGTAACCTTTACTACATTACAACAAACAGAACAGCTAAAATAAATTATAACAACACTTCAGCTAATGTAATTTTGATTCTCAAATGATCAGCCTGCGAGCCGAATTTATGTTCCTGCAATATATATATATATATATATATATATATATATATATATATATATACAGTGTAACCCGGATGTAAGAGAGTTGTCTGGACCGGAGAAGTCTCTTATATCCGGGTTTCTCTTATATCCGGGTTTGGTCTATTTTGTTTAGGTAAGTATGGCTCTAATTTGGGCCCAGAGAAAATATCTCTTATATCCGGGTCTCTTATATCCGGGTTACACTGTATATGTGTGTGTGTGCAATATATATATATATATATATATATATATATATATATTTATAGAGAGAGAGAGAGATAGATAGATAGATAGATAGATAGATAGATAGATAGATAGATAGATAGATATAGTGCTTGATGTAATACAATACAGCTATTAAAATATATAGGGTTATAGAATGAACCGATTTCAATGCGCAATATTTTAATAAGGATAAACAATAGTAAACTCCAGCCAAGTTACAAGTATTCTCCTCACAATCAAATTTTATTTCCTGTCTTACAAGTGTGTTCAATGTTGTCATCACCTGCAGCATGGGCAACATCAATTCAATAAGAGAATTTCTCCTAGACGCGTATCAGCATATCACGATCAACTGAGTTGATCGCTGTGATTATTCGATTTTTAATTTCATCGAGGTTAGTGGTAGCTATGGAACATAAACGCGATCTTTTACATAATCCCACAAGAAAATATCACATACGGTGAGATCTGGGGATCTCGCACGACAAGCACAAAGAGCAAAGTCTTGGTACGTCCCTTAAGAAGTGCTTCAGATGTGGACGTCTTCATAGCACACGCCAGATATTGGACTTAGAGATCACAATCTCACGGCTAGCTCTATTTGTTGACTTCCCTAAAAGTCGACACGTATTCTCGCCACTTTTTTCTCCGAAACTCGTGGTCGTCCTTTTTGAAAATTGTAGTTATCTTGGAAGGAAGAAGTCGGAAGGGAATTACACAGATGGGAAGTGCAAGAAAAGCAACTGTCAAAGTAGCGTTTGCATCGTGCTATTTCAATTGTAAAACGGTGATACCTAGTTGCTAATCTAGTAGAACGCTTAAAATCATATATTCGCGGCACCATGGGAAAATGTTCGTTAGTATTAAAATATTTAAAGAAAAGACAGAAGAAAGCCACCTCACGTCGCTTTGAATGTGAATGAAGTCAGGATGCTTACTCAGGATCGATTACATTAGAGATTTTTGCATTTAAAAAATTATTTATGACTTTAGCATTGGTTTGCCCTTTGGAAAATGTCGCTCACCGATCTACTTCCGTCATACAAATCAAAGTCAAATGCTTGGAAGAAATCTCATCACGCGGTATTTGATTCCCCAGTTGATTTCTCACACTGAAGACATTCCAGACTATTTTGTGACACAAGTAAGAGCCAGGTTGATAGACACGTGTGCGTATAATCATGTTGTAAGTCCTGCTGTCCGTGCTGACATTACTGGGATCACCTTTGTTCTGGTCTGTGCTGTGGACGCCGTGGAATCTCTCACTGCTACCCTTAGAATATGTCGATCTTTGCAAGAGTTTGTAGTAAGTAGCCATCCCAAACCAAACCAGACCTACGGACGTAGAAATGCTCATTTAATGCCTGCTGGCAACATTGTATCCTTACCCTGTCTAAATTCGCACAAACGCTAGATAGAACGATAAGAGTTAGTGAACTTGAGAAGTAAACTTTTTTTGAAAAACTCTTTTAAGAAAAATATTTCATAAGTTGCAAACGACAAAAGCCCCAACGGCTCGACCGATATTCACAGCTATATTCTGAAATGACCACCAAGGTTCTCCAATGCTTAGATTACAAGTTCTCTAAAACGGCTCTAATTAAACAAAAAAATCACGAATGAGACTCCATTGCATGATATACGCGTGCGCAGGGAAATGATGAAACGTCAATCTAGTACATCGCTTAAATCAATAATGACTAGATACCGTAGAGTAAAGTTCATTACGCTGTATTTGATCCCTAAGATGATTTCTTGTATTAAAGAGATTCATGATTATGTTATGTCATCAATAGAAACCAGGATAGACACGTATATGAATAATCCTGTTGGGATTAATCGATTCCCTGTAATCCGTGTAGACATTACCATGAAATTATTTATAGAGACGGCACAAGGAAGCTAGATTACGGTGGCAAGTAAAGTTACTGAAGACGAGAGGCTAGGTTTGGACAAATAGCATTGCAGATTCTTCGTTGGATATATTGAAGGATTTCTAAATATATACCAGGGGTACCATACCATATATTCAAAGCAAGGACCAGTAGTAGATAGATTCGAGCGAGAAAAATTATCCAGCACTACACAACTTTCCTAGCAACAGACCTCGCAATTGATTCAATATAATCTTACCATTTCATGTCAATGGAAAACGTTAGCCCGTGAATGTGCAATGAGTTACTCTCCTGGAGGTTAACATCAGCCAACTTAATGGAAAACAGAAAGGGTTTTTGCAGATGATTTATATTTCCTTTTGGGGGCGTTAAAATGAACAACGGAAATGTTTTTTATATATGATGGACGAATTTTTGAAAATATTTTTGAAAAATAGCTGCTAAAAGCTAGCATACATGGACTGTAGTCAGATCAACGACAGACATCGTCTTTAAGGGCAGTTGTGACCAAGTAAATGGTTAAGTAATAACAAAAACCAGATTTGAAGATATATCGTATATTAAGTAAGTACATCAGAAGAGTATTACACGACTAGTAAAAGAGTATCGAATGAACCAGCGCTCAATGCATTCACTGTTCACTCTTCCTCGAACCTTCTCTCCTACTAAACTTATAGTAGGCGGAAGAGTCTAACAGACTCTGAGAGAGAGAACACCACAACGAGGACTTTGTAATTTTATAATCTGTCTAAAAAATATCCAACCATTTAAATTTTTTACAGTGGTTCATCCTGTGCAAGGCCCGGAGCCACTCGAGGTAGAGGCTTTTGTTAAGAAGCAGGTTGTACGGATAGGAGGGGAAGATAATGATTAAAGTTAGACTTGAACAGATAGGGATCGGGAAAGCAAATAAAGCCCTTATATATATATATATATATATATATATATATATATATATATATATATATATATATATATATTATATTATATATATTATATATAGGTCATATATATATATATATATATATATATATATATATGTATGTGTGTGTGTGTGTGTGTGTGTGTGTAAGGTTCACCCTGTCTACCACTTCGTCCCCAGCTCCTCAACCTCCCGCGCCTTCCTCTTTGGGTTGAAATATTTCTCCTCCCGATGATGGCCATTTCGGCCGAAACTAGTCGAGGAATCTAAATGGAATAATAATAAAAAAAACGAAAGAATATTAATCTACAACCCAGTGTGTCTGAAGATTTTTATTTTTTTATTTTTTTATTGTTAAAAATATATATATATATATATATATATATATATATATATATATAATATTTTATATTATATATATTATATATGGGTCATATATATATATATATATATATATATATATATATATATATATGTGTGTGTGTGTGTGTGTAAGGTTCACCCTGTCTACCACTTCGTCCCCAGCTCCTCAACCTCCCGGGCCTTCCTTTTTGGGTTGAGGTGTCCACTCGGTCCGAACCGGACCTAGGGGTAGCTGGCCGTACCCTCCCTGAGTACCCGTAGATTATTTTGACCGGTCAAATGGTCAAGTCCTGCTCGCTGCCCATGCTGTATTTGTTTTTAGATCCAGTAAGCAGGTTGTTGTCCATACGTTCACGGTCGACTGGGGATGTGGACACGGCTGTGAGAGTTGGCGACAGGACGTTTTGAATGTGGCAAAATAAAACAAGAAATAATATCTGCAGAAGTCAGACAACAATGGCGGAAATATTGACGTCTTTTATATAAGAAGATAACATCAGAACAGAGGTTACAGGGAGAATAAAAACATTTAACATAAATGAGAAAAGAAAAAAAAAGGCAAAATGCATCCAGCGAATTCCCAACTTTGACCCTACTGCTGGAATACGAGTTGAATGAGGTTAGTTCATTATAGTGTATGTAGCATGGCGCTTCCGAGCTCTAAACGTTAGAATTGAGAAAAACTAAGGAATGTTGATCGTTGGAATATTTTCGATGGAAATAGCAATAAAATAGCGAGAGGCTTGAAACGTTTCGTCTGTGAGAAGGCGTTGTTGGGTAGAAGAAAAAATGATTACCCCGCGGCCACACAGACGGTTTGAGAAAGTGAAGACTAAGCAGCTCTGACCCAGATATAACAGTTGTACCCCATTTTCGCCCTAATTTGGCTCTTGTAAACATATAGCATAGAAGGTGTCCGGTAGTTACTGGAACGATACAAGGAACCAACCATTTTTCTTGCATCTTTAGCAAATGGATTGTATGTACGTGTTCCACTTGAGGTCTGGTGTGAACTTAACTCCTAGTAGGCGTTCAAGGCAAGTGGAGGGGACCTCCTTGCGAGGACGCTTGTTTATTGGGATAGACAAACATTCAGGCTCTGTTCAGTGACGATAGAACGTTACTAGTTTGCTTTAAAAGCAATGTCTCAAAACATTGTACGCTGGGATTCTGGCGCTATATTATTCCGGGAGGAGATATAGGGTTAGTATACGTAACATATGGCATATCGTCCACCGCAAGGAAAGTTGGCTCCCTGTGCCGCGCCAGGAAATTTTTCTCCCCGGAATCGATCTTTCAGATCTACAAATCAACAATTCGCCCTTGCATGGCGTATTGCTGCCATATATGGTCTGGAACCCCTTCTGTTTGCCTCGGGGTTCTTGATAGGCTCCAGAGGCGGATATGCAATATAATTGGCCCTGATCTGCCATCTCGTCTACAGTCGCTCTCTCACAGACGCGCCGTCGCCTCTCTCTGTCTTTTTTACAAATACTTTCATGGTAATTGCTCCGAGGAGCTGCATTCGCTCGTTGCCAGATTTCATGAATTCAAGCGCCCTACCAGGCTGGCATCCCGCTCTCACCCCTACACTGTCGAAACAATCCAATAGCTTCATATCTCGCACCTCTCGCCTGTGGAACTCCCTTCCCTATTCCAGTTTCCCTGAGAGCTATAATCTCCAACTATTCAAATGTAATGCCAGTCTACATCTCCAGTTGCTTTAATCTATCGACTATCCTTCTCCTCATCCTTTCCTCTATCACTCTTATCTCATCTTGCCACAAATCTTCTGTAACCCCTTGCGTCCTAGTGGCTTCCCGCCTTGCTTGGGGCCAAACGCTTATATATATATATATATATATATATATATATATATATAGAGAGAGAGAGAGAGAGAGAGAGAGCCAAGCGTCGTGAAAGCGAGTTTGTCGTGTGACCAACATAAATATTATATAATCCATTGGAGATACAATCTTGCAGGGGGCACTTAAATTTGTAAACTGTTGTAAAATGGCTAACGGGGTTGGAAAGAATCATTGCAAAAAATTGAGTTGGATATACTCGATTTAGTGTAGTATATGTTTAACTTAATAATTCATATATATATATATATATATATATATATATATATATATATATATATATATATATATATATATACAAGTTTGATTAATGATATACATATCATGAATCAAACTTGACATGCACAATATAATCTCACACTTGCAAATAGACTAATGTAAATATCTCTATAAAAAACAAAACAGATTAAATTCTAGTGGCATATTATAAATTAATATAATTACAATACAATAGCATTTTTGTTTAAACTACTTTCATTGTGAAACATTAACTTTCTTAATACAATCTGATATATATCCGCACTCATATGCACATATATATGTATGCATATATATATATATATATATATATATATATATATATATATGCATATATAGAGAATGTGGGAAAAAAGATTGGCGAGAGAGACACAAGATTATATATATATATATATATATATATATATATATATATATATATATATATATATATATATATATATATATATATGCCAATGGGCACACCCGTGTCTATGTTTATATCTGATTAATTCTCTCGTACAACTTGTAAACTATACTATCATCGAAGTGTGAAAGCCATTTGTCCCGTTTTTCTATTACCAGGCGAGATTGTATAATGTTATGTTCTGGCCGGATGGCCATGTCAGTCCATAAAAATGCCAATAAACTGGACATTGTCCAGGACCATGTTTTGACCATAACGGAGATGATTGGGCCGGCCGTCTGGGATTGCCTTCAAATCCGCCTGCTGACAGATTCGCTCGTTATTATTATGATTATTGTTAATAAAAGATGTCTCATGTCTGTATAGATGCGGCCTACTTATTATCCTATCCAAGAATAGATTGAGATAGATTGGGCTAAGGTGTTGGTCTGTTGAGTAGGAAATCGAAAGTGATTGTAATGTTTAAAATTGCCAACGTGTTGAAATAAAATGTGTAAAAGTTAATCACAATGATTGGAGGGAGAAAGAATTCGGGCAGGTTCTTAGACAGGGAAATGTTGAATCTACCAAAAACCATTAGAAAGAATAATACTGAATGAATTGTTATTAAGCAGTTAACCATGTGTCCGCTACAGGGTGCTCTTTGCGCTACATGTTTTGCATGTCGGCTTTCGATACCTACTTGGAAAAGAGGGGCACTAATTTCAGTATGATTGGGGACAGAAATAATACGACGGGTTTTCTGACATGGAAATGTTTAATCTGCCAAAGATCACTAGAAAGAATAAATACTGAATGTATTGTTATTGAAAGTTAATCATGTGTCCACTATAGTTTTCTCTTTTCGGTACAATATATAGCAAGTCTGACTACTCTACTGGGAAAATCTGCTCTAATTTTTATTACTCAAATTGATATGCTAAAACATAACAATCATCCCAACTCTCACTGGATTCTGCCTACAATGAAAGATACGAAGACTGCACCTCTATCCAAAAAATTTAAGCCGTTTTACTTAGACGTATAAAACGTATGTATGCGGTAGCTGTTTACTCGTTGAGGACTAATGTTTTGACCAATAAAACTAGTACTAACATTGATCTTTGATAATATACTTATAGAGTTTGGTACGTTTAGGTGTAGCCCATTTCGCGTGGCATGTTCGGTGTAGCTGGTTCGGCGTCAGAAAAATTATTGGATTATTCGGCGTTTAGGCGTCAGACTGTTTCGACGTCGCTGTTTTTGACTGGAGTCAACTCCTACAAAAATGGATAAAAGCATTGAAAACACTCAACTTTCAATATGACTTTTTATTCATTTAGGGAATTAAGGGTCCTATTAAATCTCTAATGGAATAATGTAAATTAGATACTTAAATTAAAAATATTGTATTTAAAAAAAAATTTAAAAAAACTTAGTAAATCTATTTTATCTTAGAAATCTTAAAAAGGCATCCATTGTGTATCATTGTTTCTTCCACGTTTTGATAAAATATCTGCTTCTATTTGGAATAAAAGGGCTTTGACAACGGAAAAATATGAAGCTGCATTGAATGAAATATAATATAAAATACCTCCAACTACTCTTTTTCATAAGTTTAAAAATGCCTCCAACTACTCCTTTTCTTAAATGTAAAAATGCCTCCAACTACTCCTTTTCTTAAATGTAAAAATGCCTCCATTTACTCCTTTTCTTAAATGTAAAAATGCCCCTAACTCCTCTTTTTCTTAAATTGGACTATTCGGGCATATAACGAAGTGCTAATTTGACTACTAAACGAGAAAGAGAACAAAATTTGACTATAACGACGAAGTAGTAATCTGACGCCTAATCGTCCCTCTGCTGAAAAATTCCTATGTCGAATGGGCTACGCCGAATCGGCCACGCCGAATCAGCCACGCCGGAAGGTCCCATTCCCATACTTATAATCATAAATCTACATGAAACAGCTACATGGTATCATGCTACAAGATGTGGGCACCTCGAGGCGGTGTAATGATTAGCAAGCTTGACTCGCTAGAATAATTAAAACTGAGTAATGAGTTCGATCCTCACTGGGTGCCCCCTAATTTCGGCCTTGTGCCGCATCTAAGCTACGCTTGGAAAATCACCATGCTACAATATATGCCGTGTTGCATGACATCAGTTTGAGCAAATACTCTCTGATCTGATTTCGGATGCATGTATTCCTGTATGTATGTAGTGTGTAATAATTTTACTTGCATACAGTACTGAATGGGGTGTATATATTTACCATTGAGATACTCTTTTATAAATTATGCCAAATTGTTTTATACCAAGTTTCGAACATTGAACGCTAGCGCTAATGGGAAAGACGAAAATGCGCAACAATGAAACCATATAAGCCAGTATAATTTGCCATATACAGTTGTTCAAAAACTTACACACAATTTCGTGGACTTCCTGAACCATATTTAATCGAAATATAATTATAAAAAAATAAAGGAAAACGAAAGAAATTTAGAAAGGAAAACAGAAAAACTGAATGCATTGTTATTAACAGTTAATTACAGTTTGCTCCTTGTGGTACATATATAGCGTGTCTGAATCCGATATCAACTATGTGCTCTAATATTAATTACTCCAATTAATATGCTAGAAAATAACAATCTTCCCAACTCTCATTGGATTCTATCTACAATTAAAAGTGCGAAGACTGTGCCACTGTCCCAAAAATTTAAGTCGTTTTTCTTAGACGTATAAACCTTAAATAAGCCTACTTAGAGATGACGCATAAAAAATCTGCGTATAAATATTTTTATCGCTGTCACCCTAAGCAAGGCGGTAAAGCTACTAAGATACAAGGGAGTACTGGGGGTGGAATTGTTAGAAACATTATTAAGGAGCGTGAACAAAAGAAAAATAAGCGTGATGACAGTAGTGATTGACATTGCATTTAAATATCTTCAGATTAAATTTGACGGGAAACCATGGAACCGGAAGAGAGTTCCACAAGCCAGAAGTGCGAGAAATCATAGAACATGCTCTTATATCTAGCCAACTGTAAATTGATAAGAACGCGTAGGCAGTCTAGTCAGTCAGTTATGTTCCTTGCGTGATACACACTTAGTCATATATCTTTCGATATATGACTGACGAAGCAGATTTTTTTCTAGCAATAGGTTGGCATTGCTTTCTACGGTAAACCAGTTACCTTCCAGGGAACCCGGTCTGTCTTGCTATTTACCCATAGCTGGGGGGGAGAAGAAGAGGTTTCATACCTTTCCCAAGGGAATTAGTACGTAAGTGAATGCAATGGGTTCGACTAGAATTCAAACTCGGCTCTCCGATTCCTCATTCCGAGACGCTGTCCATTACTCCACCGTGCCTCCTAGTACTGCGGTTGAATCCATGAAGTCTATTTAGCATAGCATAGAGCTCATACGAACAGTTAACATGAAATTATGTATAGAAAAGTTGCAGGGAGGCATAAAACTATTTTGTAAATAAGATTACTATAATAATTACTAGTAAGATTATCAATGCTATTTTTGTCTACCCCCACGTAAGTTAAATATTGTTCTAACCAGGGGTGTTTTTTAACGAAACAGAGCAGATTTTTAGTATATTGGCTTTCGGAAATTCCACAATCCTTAAAGATTTTGGTGAGGTGTTCTATATACAAAATAATAACCTTTAACCATTTAGCAGTATAAAAATAAGCATCTAGATGTGGATTCTCTCGTCAGAAAACAAGGTTATGTCTTAAATCCATCATTTGTTTTTCTATGGCGTTTTTCCCGCTCACCGAAAAATCAATACTTAAAAAAAAAATGTTTTGATTATTTGTAGCATGAGCAATAGCCACGAAGGTGCCATAAATATTAACCTCTCGACGACGTTTATTAACTTACAAGTCCTCATAAAAACATAGTTCGGTGTTATGCCTGTGTTTATTGCTGCAATAAAAATCCAGTAAAAATCTAGGCTTCTCAAAAATGTTGGTACGTGAAATCGTTTGTAAAATCTCACCAGACATTGAAATTCAAAATGTGATTCAAGTGTTCTTGATAGTGAGGGATTTGAAATAAGGTATAGGATTTTATAGTGTAGATAAAGGATTTCATTAGGTCTCCAGCTACAACAAAATCAACATTATCATAATCATCATCGCTCCCATGACCATATATGTACTGTCACCTTAGGTATGAGTGCATGACCAGCTCTTTCCATAGGTCTCAGATACCTGTCAATATTTGAATCTCTCTGAATGATCTATTCCAGCTCAGTGACGTTGTCAGCCAATTTTTCCTCTATCTACCTCTACTTTTTAGACTTAGGTGGGACCTTTTAGGATGACAGTAGAAAAGTTTCTTGGTTCTTATGAAACTATTTCAAATTTATCTGCTTGACGGTAGATATGAGGTTTTCCAACGCGCCTGTTTGCTTATCATACATGGTGTAACAGCAAAATTGTCCAGATTGTGTAACAGCGAAATTGTCTAATTGTTAGATTAAGATTTGAATCGTTGTATCTTGGAAATGATTAAAGATATCTTACTGGAATTCTCTGGGGATTTTATGACACTACTGGACTCTAATTTGAACAAAAAGAATGCGTTTACCTCTAAGTTGAAATGATGATCCCTCTTGCTGTTTGGACATCCTGATCCAGTTTTCCGCTCTATGCTCCCGCTTTTTAAAAATTATTCCTCGTTCTCTTGATGGTTCTTGAATGGACTTTGAAGGTGGAGTATGAGTGTTAGTATCATTACTGAAG
>OZ010574.1:51370486-51392986 GCA_963932145.1 Acanthosepion lycidas | reverse complement strand
TCATGAAATGATTTATCGCATATATATATATATATATATATATATATATATATATATATATATATATATATATATACTTTTTAAAGTAATTTAAAATCGTGTGATAAGTTGCGTTGATGCGCATCGAAACGCAGTTGCAGTTGTGTAGCAATTTTAACATTTTTTTCGGTGTAATATCCTAAAATAAAGATTATCGCTCTACTTTATATTGAGTCCCCAATTAAATTAAATGTTACGAACGTTGGAATTGTACTCTATTCGTTTTCATCTTACCTGGATATATATATATATATATATATATATATATATATATATATATATATATATATATATACATATGCGTGTGTGTGTGTGTGTGTGTATATATATATATATATATATATATATATATATATATATATATATATATATGAGTGTGTGTGTGGATTTTTTGTATATTGCTGAATAAAAATAAAATCTATAACACGCAAAATTTCCCCGTTTTATACACTGGCATAAATAAATATATATATCACTTTAAAATAGACATACACGCAGCCACGCAGCCACACATGTTATATGACGCTGAAAATTTCACAACCCGTATAATAAAACGCATCCCTCCAAACCCCTCGCGTTTGGTCATTTGCTCAAATTTTGGAAAAGGTCCGAGAAATTTTCAGCAAGAAAAATAAATTTAACCAAAGTTTTAAAGTTTTTGAAAATGAATTAAAACATAATTTTAAAAATTCCTTTGTTTTTTGTTTTTTTTCCTCTTAATAATAAAATAAAGATTTTGACAATAAATCTTCGTTTTCATTAAGTTACGCCCATTTTCTTCATGATGTTTTTCGCCTAATCACTGGAGCTACTAATATATATTTGTTGTTATTTTAATTTTGGCAGTACACGTGTTTGGGCAGACATCGCTGGATTTTTAAGAAGTGAAATTAATGTCTACTAGCCTAGTGATTGAGAAGTCTTACTAAATATATTGTGTTATCCAAAATTTTCTTTAGTAAGACATTTCGACCTCTCGAATTTCACTGTTTAAAAAACAGTGCGAAATACCCAAACATATAGCGTTTTTAGTAATAAGAAATAATTTCAGAATAAATAATCTATTTTGTTAATGCAAATTGGCATTTAAATTATTTTACTTTGGAATTAATTTATGTGATATATATTTTAAATAAGGTGAGGTTATGAAGCTAACCGTTTTCTTTTAATTTTTGACTATTCTGGGGCGCAGATTTATATTTTGATAAGATTCGATAGTAGTACTGTTGAGAATTTTCTGTCTACGTAAGTAGTTTTCTCTTTTAATAAGTGTGGCATTCTTTAGATCAAAGTTCTGGTTGAATTGCATAACTGATAGTTGAATTGGTTCTTATGTATTTGATAAATTATTGTGTATAAGATCCCTTTTGTGTTCATGGGTACGTTTTTAAAATTACTGCAAGTTTCCCCAATGTATTGTGAGGGGCAGTTCTGGCAATTTTTGTTATATTTTATATTTGATAAAATCAAACAAAGGACGAAACGCGACAGTTAAAGCAAGTTTTCCTTTTGCCTTTATACATATTTTCCTCTTACAGATATACTCTATTTGAAATTTTACACACACAGACACACACATATTGAGACTGCTGTCAAAACTGCATAAATTTACAGGTGAGATAGTTACATGTCGTTGTGAGTTCTATGCCAACAGTTTCTTTTCGCAAATGTCTCGTTCATAGAGCTCCCTTCTGGCTTCATGCTATCCAGCCAACTTTAATCTGCAAAAATTAAATGCAATATCAATCACTATTTACTCTTCCGATTACTCTTCTATTGTACCCGCTCGATAATAATGTTTCTGTTTTCTGAGTCTACAACACACAGTTACTCCTTGTCTTTTTGACAATACTGCCTTGCTTGGCAGTATTGTCACACTATTAATTCTTTCAATTTGTCACAGTATTAATTATTATTGGCAGTATTAATTCGATTAACAAAAAGAAACGCTAATAGGACTTTTCGATCTGGCGCAATTTTTTATCAATTTCATTGTTTAAGTTAAGGAAAGCCAAGAAGAGCATCACAAACTGGTGTACTCCTTAACAAATAAAGTTCAAATTAAGAAATGAATTTTTAAAAATTCATCTAAAGATTTTTTTTTTTTACGTTTCGGGTTAGAAAAGGAAGCTAACAAACAGAGAAATCACAACTAGAAATTTGCGTTCTTTAAATAGGTACTTAACAACTTGTTCTATCAAGATGGTTACGGGTGGACGAATTAACAATGTTACGCTAGGGCTACAGAAGTCGTTTTCCCTTATAGGAAAAAAGGATATATGTTTGATTCATGTTTAAGAAAAATTAAAAACAGAGGTCCCACTAAATATAGCCTTTATAGTTATAATATATTGATTTAAAACATCCATTTGAATATATATATATATATATATATATAATCCAATTCATCAGACCTACAAATTCAAAAAGTTTTTTTTTGAATTTGTAGGTCTGATGAATTGGATCGGGTTTACGATTCCAATGTAATAAATTATAACCCTATTGACCACAAATTATCAATATATATATATATATATATATATATATATATATATATATATATATATATATATATATATGTATATATATATACGCTCGCGCGTGTGTGTGTACGCCTATGAAACCCTGGAGTCATGATGCTGAATGTAACATCAATTAGCTAAGTGACAAACGTTTTATTTATATTAATTACACACACACACACACACACACTCGCACACACACACACACATATATATATATATATATATATAAATATATATATAAGTAAACATAGAAGTCAACACTTAGAGGCGACAGTCTGTTTCATGCTAGATGCAATCGTGGCCTGATGATTGCATCTAGCATGAAACAGGGTGTCGCCTCTAAGTGTTGACTTCTATGTTCACTTTCCTATTTACACACGCTCTATCTCTGATATTGAGCACTTTATCCCATAAATATAGCACATCTTAAGACTATATTTCTTCATATATATATATATATATATATATATATATATATATATATATGATTTGTATATTTCTTTTTTTGTATTTGTATGAACGAGTGCTTAATTTTGAATAGATTTAAAAGATTTTTTAATACACGTTAAAATAGAAATAAAATATAATTTCCCCATGAACAGAGATCATTTCACGTATTTGATTACGATTCTCACAATTAGCGTTTGATATCATTGGACACATCCAAGATCTACTTTCCTTTTTCACGCTTCTATCGGAAGGAAAAAATTATTAAGGCAGGCTAGACTTGGTTCAGGGTAGACTGGGCTCTCTACCTATGTTTGCAGCCAGTGCACGAATGACATGGCATCTCTGGATGGAGTGATTACTAGGCTGGACTTAACAACCAGGCTGGAACGTCTACCCATCTGGATAGTATCAACGGCCACGGCTCCGTCACCAATACGATCCTTAAAGTTGGACATCGGATTTCTGCTTGACCTGTGGTGGGATGGGCTCCGTCCGGTCTACTAGTCGCTACACATCAATGAATACCTGGATGTGTGGAGTCAGCTGTAGAGTAGCGCATCAAACGTACGACAGCACCCGATGATGATGATGATGAAGATGATGATGATGCACATGGTTTACGTGATCAAAAAACTGGTAGTCTCAAAACACGATGTTTTGTGGCTTATATTTTGACACGAAAAGAGACATTAATAATTCAGGTGTCCATACTTTTAATGCTGACAATTTTGAGAGAATTCCGCTTACCATTTTAGCAGAACGTCATACATGTTTTATTCCAATGTTTATGTTGAGATTTCTACCTTCCCGACAGAGTAGACGAAAGAAGGTTGCATTTTATAATTGGTCATGTAAAACAAGTGTAGTACTTTAGTCCATTACACTAGATATCAAAATGTCTCTCGATTTCACACTTCTTGCGGCAAGGAAGTAATAATCTTTCTTTGACATTGAGGACTGGCGCTACAGAATCACAAAAAAAGAACTGTACCAAATAACAGAAACCACGTCACTTGGGAACTACCAACATCAGCAACAACTAAAATGGATAGCACATGTAACTCAAAGAGAAAAAATGACATAATCAAGATATTGACGTTCCACACTACTTGAAGCAAAAAGTTAGGAAGGAAACCCCCATCAATACTAGAAGAGCGATAATGAACCTTGGAAATCTATTGCTTGAAAAAAAAAGTGATTTTATAGATTCCAACAGACAGTGATACTGGCAGTTCGATTAATGAATACCAAAAGTTCTTTATGAGGAAACAGCTAATATTAAAATTACCTTGTTGGAATAGATCCTCAGTTATCAAGTTTTATTATATATTTGCAGGTTTGTATATTCACTCGATCATTTGGTCTTTTGCTGTTAATTCTCGAACGTCGATCGTTTATTCTCATGCATCTTGCATAAATAATATTTATATGTATTAGAAACAAAAAAAATTGTTCATTCCACTAGAATTACAAATGAGTCTGCAGGTGATACGCTAACTTATAGATATTATTATTGTCGGATGCATTAAAAAAACGTACAGATATACTAATGGCTAGTACTGAATATAATTAGTAACGGATCTGTGAGTTGTAATCTAATTTGTTTCAGCATTTTTAGCCGTATGAAATGTGTACCATTTGCAAAGAGTGTGTACAGATAGAGAGCTCATGTTTCTCATACAATAATTTGTTCGACATTGTTGATTATATGAAGGCGCAGTCGTATAGGTTCGTTACATTCATTGACAAAGATATAAATTCATTTCATCTCTCCCGCTACAAGTTATGGGTAAATACTAGAACAGACTGAGCCCCATAGTATTGGTTGGCAACTAGTCTAGGAGAAGGAAAACACTGAATTCAAACACACCTGGAGAAAGTTGTTTTCTTCTGCTGCTACAGCTACAGTACACGTGATGCCCCTACGATCTTTAAGGGTTACGGGACTGATGATCATGATTTGTTATAAATAAAATAACACATGTAAAGGTTAAGATAATCGCGATTGTATTTTTTAACATTATTGCAATTGTGATATTCGAAATAATTCTGATTTTATTAGTAATTACTTAGTATGGTTTTACTATACAGTTCGTGTGCATTTCTTTGATGTTGAGACAAAAAAAATCTATCGATGCTCATGCAATTATTGAACAACAGGAAGCGAGAAAATAAGATTAAGATTTTTTTTTTTTAAATTTCAGTGTTCTTTGTTTTCTTTCTATATCATGCATTTTGTTTTTTTTATGGTTGTCTTATCAGAAAAGTTAAAACTGAAAAGGATACTTTTCAGGATTTACAATTACTACGCTTCTGGGTTTCCATAATTTGCACATAGCCTGAGGGATGTCCCCCGCGATAAAACCATTCCAACCCATGCCACTGATCCCTCAATCCCACGCCCCTATGTATGGCCTGAAGATGTTTCTCGGCAGCAGTTACCTTTGGGCCTGTCGGAAATTAGCTTTAAATTAAATGACAAAACTGGGAAACTTCTCATTACGGATAAAACGAGGTTGGGGAGAGCATACAAATAATACTTTAATTATCCCGCCCCTAACGCTGACCCTTCCCGTTCTCTAAAGCCTGCTACCTTCACATCCCCAACACTATCAGCACTTCTGGTTGAACTGAAAAGTTGGAATCCGTGGAGGTTGCGCAAGGTTTTAAAGACGGAACCGTTTGGCGATTGGAAAGTTATATAATTAAGACATCGCCTATTCGAGCAGTCGCCTTCGCTTTATTTCTGCGGCATCATCTAGCGATTCTCATTCTGCGATCCGATAATATCATTAAAGGACTGTTGTAATTTGAAGGTCCCCTGAATACACTGGTAGAAGAAGGGGGTAAAGTAGATGATGCAGGGTGCTTGAGAACGTTGATAAAAAAAAGAATTAGTATACACACAGTCAAGGTTTGGGGTTGGAAATCGACCGCACATTTTGAATTCGGTTGTTTGCCTTCATTACTTCTAGTAAAATGGACTAGATAAGAAAAACGTACTTCCATCCACAAGTAAATATCTTTTCACAAACAAGATTTTATTTGCTTGTGGGTTAGTCCATGTGCTTATTTAAATATATATTTCTGGTATAAGCAACTTTCTTTTCGGTCGTCCATTTACGAATATGTACAAATAATCACATATACAAAAAACTCCCATAAATGCACACACACACACACACATATATATATATATATATATATATATATATATATATATATATATATATAAATATTTGTGTATTTAGCCAGCAATCCTTCTTTCATGCACATTTCATTCAATACATTTAGCCATTTTCAAGGATGAAATAGTTTAACTGTTAAATAAGAAATAGTTTGTTGCATATATGTATTTACAGTGTAACCCGGATATAAGAGAGTTGTCGGGACCGGAGAAGTTTCTTATATCCAGGTTTCTCTTATATCAGGGTTTGGTCTAATTTATGTACATTAACACAGGCTCTAATTTGGGACCAGACAAATTTTTTTTCTTATATCCGGGTTTCTCTTATATCCGGGTCTTTTATATCCGGGTTACACTGTATATAATGTTTTCATTTTTCAAAACACGGTCAAGATATTGTGTCCATGTTAAAGGTTGATATTATTAAGCGTTGTTTCTTGCTTTTATTAATAAGGCATCCATTATTTTTAACCTTTATTTTTTTTGCATGTAGATGATGCTATTATATTTGTGCTGTCAACAAGTTTGTTACGAATAGCGTCCGGTAGGTTTCCAAGAATATTTAAATGAGATCTAATATATAACCGAATGCGTTCAGATAAAAAGAACATTCGGAGAGTTTTCATATAATTTATCATCTGAAAAGAAAAAAAATATTAGATCACATGAGAAATTGTATAAAAAACTAAATCAAAGCACCTTGTCTATCGTATTCAATGAAATGTGCATATATATATATATATATATATATATATATATATATATATGTGTGTGTGTGTGTGTGTATGTGTGTGTGTGTATTTCTAAAGAACTAATGGATTTATTTTTATTTCGACATTTTTTATAACTCTAAAAGTTATTAGAGTGGATACTCGTATTTAAAATCTTTCTTTTTATGTGCCATGTCCTTTCAGGACGTAGGCGATCATGGCTCTCCACCACCCTCTATCCCTTACAGCTCTCAGCAAGTTCCTTCCCTCTGCTTCCTCCCCCACTCCATATTTTGTCATCTATCTGCTCAAGCTCGCCAGGTATATCACGCGCTGCTTTCCATTGTCTCTCTTTCCCTCTATACGACCCGCGAGTATCAGATTCTCCAGGCCCTCCTTCTTCATTATGTGTCCCAGAAACTTCAGCTGCCTCTTTCTGATGTTAAGTATAACGTATTTGAAATAGACGCCTCATTTATATTTTTATTCGTCAACAGTGTGCATTACGTCTATCCGCCTGCGCATTCGAGGAATCGTAATAAAGAAAATGTGCTCAGCGGCAAGCATCGAAACTGCGTCTTTCTTTTTGGAGAAATTACAGTTTCCATCTGGTGTGCTTTACCACTCGGCTACAGAGAGCGTCACAATACAACAAAGCTAACTTTTCGATGGGAAGGAAAACGTGCTTTACACATTAGGATATTTTTCTCGTCAAGTCCATATCTATTCAGTTTAGTATCCAACAAATAAATAAACAACTTTATTAAGAATTAATGGATTTATTTTTAATCTCACATTTTTTACTCCATATACGAGTATCCGCTTCAATACCGTTTGGAGCAATATATATATATATATATATATATATATATATATATATATATATATATATATATATATATATATATATTAAAGACATTTTTATGTTTAACGTTCTTTTTATAGATACAAGTATTTAAGTAAATACTCTGTTTATAATAAACAGTATTAAATAACATTTACCGGCCTGAATGTCCGAGAAATTTTCATAGGAAATATTCGTCCTTTGACAGGATTCGAACCTGCATTCTATACGGAACCGTCATTTACGACTCGGCCACAAAGGAGCGTTCGGTAGGCAAGGTTGAATTTACTGCTTATATATATATATATATATATATATATATATATATATATATATATATATATATATATATATATATATATATATATATATATATATATATATATATATATATATATATATATATATATATATATATATATATATATATATATATATATATATATATATACAACCGTATACACCACGGATTTTATCCCTTATATTTATGAATGTGAGTCTAACTGTTAATTTTAACATAAGTTAAATTCTATAAAAATCTTGTTCATTTTCTAAATATTAATAATAGTAATTCATAGTCGCTTCTATTTTACGATTTTCTGATTCAGTAACAGCGTCTTACAACTGACAGATGGCAAAAACAGGCGGTGGCCGATTTTTCTTATCAACTTTTCTGTCTATAAATATATCTTATTATATGCAAAATAAAAATGTTCCAGTTTTCGATGGTTTTGTCAAGCTAAAGAAAATAGATTTACAAAACTATAGGTGTTATAACAGTATAGCTATGAAGGAGCGTCTGGTTAGCAAGTTCGAGTTTACTGCTTTTAAACTACAATCTTCCATGATTTCCCTCGAATGTCCTATCTACTTGAAGCATAACTTAAATTAAAAAATGAAGGCACACAACACGAAATGGACAAAGTTCGAAAATTATTTTAATATATTTTATTGTTATACGTTATTTGTATATACGCAAATATTTAAGTATATGATCTGTTATTAATAAACAATATTAACAACATTTACCGGCCTGAACGTCCCAGAAATTTCATAGAATATATGCGTCTTCCAACAGGAATCGATGTATAAATGTATATATATAATATACATTTCTATAGTGTATATATAAATAACTTATAACAATAAAATATATTAAAATAATTGTAGGAATTAGTCCATTTGTTAACGTTAAAATACGCTTCGAGCAGATATGGACGTTCGAAGGAAATCATGGGAATCTTGTAGTTTAAAAGCAGTAAAATCGACCTTACTAACAAAATTAGGTGTATTTTACGATGAGTCAATCATCCTACTTGGAAAAGATCGATATACTAATTTGGCTAGGGACTATTGCCGAAATTCGTAAAACTTTTCATTCCATTTCAATTTCCTTATTCATTCGATTTAGCCATTGAATGTTGTGCGTCAATTTGTTTAAGAGTGTTGCATGAATAGAAGTTCCTATTTTCCTTTGTCCTCATTTGCCAATAATATAACAAAAAAAAAATAATGAATTGTGATAGAATGAATCTTAAATGTCCGAAGCTATTTTGTTAGAAACTGTGCCAAATAACCATTCTGTAGACACTCCGAATCTTTCAATAATAGACGAACGCATACAAATATTTAACACACACGCAAACATGCGGGCGCGCGCACACACACACACACACACATAGTGAGAGATTCGCAGGCTAAGTATATCTGGAAAGCATTATAAAAATGTAGACTTCGGACCTTCTTTGCAAACTCCCCCAGTATATCCTAGAGTCGCTTCCACCTTTCAGATGTTCAACTGCATTGTATCTTTCAATTATAAAAGCCCAAATTTTGAAAAGAATATATAGGCAGCTCAGATCGAGGAATTTACGTGCTAATAACCTTAGGAAAAGTATTAACCTTCATCTTCTCTCCCTAGTTATGGGTAAATAGCAGGATAGACTAGGTTCGATAGCACTGGATGGCAACTGATCTAGAAGAAGGACAACTCTGAATTCAAAACCTCAGGAGGGTCGATTGGGGAACTCGGTGACACCAGGTCTCTGTATTCGGCGCTTCATAAAGTGTGGTTGGTTCTGCACAAAGCATTCACCACTATAATCAAATCAAATGTTCTTTGGTCTAGCTGTCGGTTCCTAGGTACTCAGCCACTTGACTCTCATACGTCGAATATGACGGAAGATACCACTATATATATATATATATATATATATATATATATATATATATATATATATATATATATTATGTTGGTGCCAAAATAATGTCGTTTTCTCACATAGTGACATATGTGAGAAAACGACATTATTTTTGCACCAAACTTATATATATATATATATATATATATATATATATATATATATATAAAGTTAAATCTAGAGAGCCAGACAAACCTACCAAGGTTTCACCTAAGCGGATCGTCAGGGAAGGCTGGCTTCCCTGATGATCCGCTTAGGTGAAACCTTGGAAGGTTCCTCTGGCTCTCTAGATTTTACTAGGTCTGCTCTACTCATTGTATTGAGAACTTTATTTAGTTGTTTTGGGTTCATGCATCGGTTTTTTTTTTCTTTGGGCTTTGAACTCGTATGCTGGACGATTATTTTCGGCTAACTTACATGTTCTTGATTCTTTCTTTTTTCATACCTTTTTCCCTTTGTTATTGGCTTTTTTATTTGCAAATCAAGACACCGAAGTTTTTCCGAGCGATTATAGTTTCTTATATATATATATATATATGTATATATATATATATATATATATATATATATATATATATATATATATATATATATAAAATTATTTATTTAAAAAAAAAATATAACATAAATATGTTATAAAATCACTACAAAAATAGCCATTTTGTTTCAACACCCTCGGTGTCTTATCAAGTGATGATGTTGAATGTAAAATAAATGGTTTTAAAAGTTTCAAATTAATTAACAATCCTTCGCAAGGGGAAAACGTTGTTATAAAAGCTAGATTGACCAATCAAAATACAAGTATAGGAAAATTCAAAACGTTTGACAACGAAGTCATGTTATAATATCTATTCAGTTGTTTAAAATATGGGTAGTATTAAAAAAGAATTTATTCTAAGCAATAATTACTAAATTATATGATAAAATTTAATATTAAAATTAAAAACTGCTAATTTCAAAATCAAAATTTAATCGCTATTAAGTTTACAACTATAAAATTACTGAGGAGAAAAGAAGAAATATATATGTTATTCAATTTATTTCTTCATTGAAGTTACTTTAGCTAATTTTATATCCGGTCCTTTTACAATGTATATATTTTAATCCTAAGAGTTTGTGAATGGGGTCCTAAACTCACGCGTAAAACAAACACAATCACATTATATATATATATATATATATATATATATATATATATATATATATATATATATATGCCGATCTTCATTATAGAACTGTCATTAACTGAGTAATTCTATGATTTGCCATTCACAAAACGTGAGAATTCTGAATAGAATTGTTGCATAATGCACATGGTCATCCATTTGGACCTAAAGAAGACAATCCTTCTTCAGATCCTATAGACTGGCGCTACAGAATCGGAAACAAAGAGCTTTTCCAAATAACAATATAAAACATGATATCTTCGAAGATCACCAAAAACTAAAACTGATTCTAATAACTAGAATAGAAATAATGATATAATCAAAATGTTGGCTTTTCACACAACCTTAAACAAAATGTTTCTAAGTAAACTCAAATTAGTACAGGAAAGAACGTTATTATAGGGATTCATATGTCGAATATCCTGAAAAAAAAACTGTTTTCAGGAAACGATTTCATAAATTTCAACTGAGAGTAACTCTAGGTGTTCGGTATATGAACGCAGATTGTTTCCTCCGTGGAAAGAACTTATTTGAGCAATATCCGTAACAATCAGCAATTCTAGAGTAAATATTTGCACATGCGCAGTAAGGGACATTCTGTATAGTTGTCATATTGCATCAAGGCTGCACAATCGGTGGTCAATATATTCTTCAAACACAATGTATACTTCCTGGTCTGACCTCATGAAGAGGAGATAAGCATACTCATCCACACACATATGGGTGCACACATGTCTACAAACAGACATACACACACGCATATATATATGTGTGTGTGTGCGCGCGCGTAAGCATATATATATATATATATATATATATATGTATGTGTAAGCGCGTGTGTGTATGTGTATGTGTGTGCCCGCGTGTGTGTGTGTGTGTTTATACCTACGTTTCTATCATAGACAGATTCAAATTAGCATCTAAATAACATCGCAGTCACAGAGAAATGTATTAAAATATCGGTTCCCAAACTGCAGTAACTGGATCACTGAGGAGTTTTCCAATAGTTCTATCGGTGGTCCGTCAGCTAATTTCCATTATTCAAGAGACCCCTGAGTAAAACGGACAATTACTCACGACAAAGCTATTCCGGTTTCGCTAGTAAGAGCGAACACTAAACCCCATGGTGTCTTTTGCTTTTTCAGAGCTAAAAGACGGTCGCTCGGCCGAGGAAAAAAAAAAGACAATATTTCCTATTGCATTTCACAGACTCTGAACATTGACTCATTGAACAAGCCCAGTATGGCTTGACTTCATTTAATTTAACCAGTATTTTCATTGAACTCTAAGCAAAAGTAACACTTACGACCTTTCATAGATATCGTATTTTGAAATTTTACTACGTTCAGTCAGAAGTTAATTTGTATATTTTAATCTATTAAATAATAGTTATCTATAACAATGTTTTTTCCATGCGAAATGAAATAGAAATATTCCTGTACTTCTATTAAAGATTATTAAAATTCTTCCTTTGTTAAATATAAAAAAAATGTTTCTTCAATGCATATAGAGTAGATAAAGGAACAAATTGTTTCTTCAGTGTCTATATAAAGTAGACAAAGAAACAAAGTCTTTCAGAATTACGTTTGTAGAGTAGATAAAGAAACAAATTGTTTGACCAATACGTATGTAGAATAGGTAAAGAATCAAATTGTTTCTTCAACATGTATATAGAGTAGATTAAGAGACAAAAAAATATTCTGAAATTTCAACATCCTTACCGTATTTTTCTCACTATATCACTAATTAACAAAAAAGAACTAATTGAACTTTTTTTTAAATTATAGTGATTATAACTTAAAATTATTGACCGTAATCCTTGATAAAACCTTGTGAAGATTAATGACAGTTATTTAAAAATGCATTTACATGCCTGGAGCCATTATCTTTTATCTTCTAAGATTTAAATAAAATTACTTCGCGATAAGTCAAGTCAGGATTTACTCCGTAGCATTGGTACACTGTAACAAAGGAATATCTGTTGCAAGTTAATTGGTAGGGAGATCGAAAAAAAAATAAAAAATAAATATTATTCTGTGGAAACCACATGAAGGAGTTCGTTAATGTAAAATAATTTCAAATTATTTTACTACAAAAAGAATCGTTTTTTGTAGGAATTGAAATCATTATAAACAATTCTCCAGCTGTTAATAAAATGTCTACTTAATTCGAAATATCATCAATGGTTTCATTAAAGTTTATTTTCTAATATCCTTTCATATAGGATTCAGAACATTTAGGCAGATCTCCTAAAAACACGTTTTGCATATATATCAGTGTTAAAAAATAACAAGTATGTTAACTGAAATAAGTGTAGCCACTAAAATAATAGGGAAGATTTTACTCAGTTTGTTTTCGCAATTCACTAGACCAATATTTCCCAACTTGTGTTTCCCGATTCATTTGATTTTATGAGGTATCTTGTCACATTTTCGTTATGAAATTACCGAGAGTGGCTTACGGCCACATCACGTTCAAACACCGGTTCTCGGACGATCCCTGAAGTTAAGCAACATCGATCAACGTTTAGATAGGAATACCAGATGCTGTAAGTTTCAATGAGCGGGCGGTGTCATAGGTATCGTCTCGGAATTGGAAATCTGAGAATCAAGTTGCAATTCCAGTTGGGTTCGTTATATTCACTTAGGCGCAAATACCCTTATAAACTGTATCAACATACCTCTTCTACCTCCCCAGTCATGGGTTAATTAGTAGAACTTGTATCAGTAAATCATTATTATCCCCAAAACGTTCTTAAAATCTAAAAAGATAGGTTTGCTTTAAATAACCTGGAAAAAGGTTGATAAGCCGTAAAAAAAACCCAGTGAGATAAATGTTTCTACTTGTTTGATTTTAACGTCTCAAATTTGTAACTTACAACTTTCCCTGTGTCTCTTGTTAAAATTCTGTCTGCTAATTAATGATTTGTTTTTTCTTCGGTATTCTTACTTTCTTGGATTGAAGAATCTTCAGTTTTCTTTCTGTGTCAACAAACTCTTATCTATGTACCGTGTAAGATTGTGTTCAACAATAATAAACCTGTTATATACCGTAACTATGAACACTAATGGGTAAGTCCCAATCTTCATAAATACGTTTAACACTATTATAAGTTTGGGTAATATGCTGTCTAAGTAGTCCACCACTAGCAGTGATTTACCTATTTCCCGCCGCTGGCGAGTATTGTATTTTGTTGATGTTATAAAGATTAGCATTTCATTTCCAACCTCCGTTTTGGTTTTTCCTCATTCAGTAACCTTTACTTGGTTACAACAAAACCTTAGTAGAATTTATAAATCTCCCCGTTCTAAAGATTAAATAAATCCGCTAAGATGAGACATCCTTAGTTCATGCCAATTTCTGTTTTCTGTGTACTTACTGAATAAATTTTCAGTCCATATAAAGACTGTCTGTCCCCAATTTTCAGAATTTCAGTGACATTCTTTCATTTTATATGCCGTGTCCCTTCAGGACGTATGCGATCATGGCTCACAACTTTCCCCTATCTCTTGTAGCTCTCAACAAGTTTCGTTCATTTGTCTCCTACCCTCAGAACACGTTCTGTCACCCACCTGTTTAAGCTCACTAGATATGTCATGCATTGCTTTCCCTTGCCTCTCTTTCCCTGCATTCTACCTGTGAGTATCAGATTCTCCAAGCCCTCCTTTCTCATTACGTGTCCCAGAAATTGCATCTGCCTCTTTCTGATGTTAAGTATAAGCTTCCTCCTTGTTTGTATCCTCTCCAAAACTTCATCGTTGCTCAAACACCCGGTCCATGATATATTTAGCATCATTCTATAGAACCATATCTCCGATGCCTCCATTTTCTTCTTCATCTTTGAGGAGGCCGTCTGTTGATACGGGTAGCCTTCAGTGAATTTGAACTGAACCTTACTGCTGCTATTTTATTAATCTCAGCGGGTTTATTTAATCTTTTGAACGGAGCGATCTAGAAATTCTGCTACGGTTTAGATTCGGGAATTTGGTGTTAAATTGTGTGGACGTGTAGTACTAAAACGAACAAAACGAGATAATCCCTAGAGACAGCTAGTAGATCTAGAAAAATATAACTAAACTTTCATCCAGCAGACTATTGTAATGTGGGACAATCCTGAACCAAGAACATTAAGATTTCAAGTTCTACGTTGATAACATAATTGGAAATTCGCTGAAAGCTAACATCGACAGACACCTGAAGGAAGTCTGGGGTATAATATTCGAATCTTTGTCATAATAACATCAAAAATTGAGGACATTATTCGATCACGCTGTCTAGTGTGGGAGGAAATTTATTCTTTACGCTGCAGCCTGTTTCGCACACACGCAACATTGCAAGCCTATCGCTGCTATATCACTATTTCCATGGCAAATGCTTAACTTAGTGAGATCTTAAAGCGAGGATGTTATATGATATTTTCAGAGTCGAATCACCCGCAATTGCTCCGCATTCTAAAGGTAAGAAAATAACTTCCATTCTAAAAACCTTTTTTTTTTTTTACCCATAAAGTACTACTTTATATAACATGCTCCCTCGCGAGTGCTTCCTGGAACATTTCTAATTCCTTCAAGTCATGCGCCAAACATTATATGTCCTCTTTATCCTTATAATTTTCACTCCGTTTCACCTCATCTTTCATTCATAACACACACTTCATTCATCATCACCACTGAGTGGTTTGTATGGGGTGGATTCTAATGTAATAAATTATGCAAAAACAACATTTAAGAAATAAAATCTGTCGGATTAATAAATAAAATCCACAAATACATTAGAAATTGCACTGTTTACGTTAGGATACGAAATTGCGTAGATATGTATATTTCGAGAGTCTGTGAAAGATTTGCGTTTAAAAGGCACTATTCAGCTTTGCTTAACCATCGTCGCACTCTCTGGCCGAGACGATCTAAAGCATACAAGGATAGCGTTCTCAACGTCGAGTCTCCTACGTAAACAAGAGGATGAGAGCATCAAGACATGTTGTTACTTGGTTTCTAGAGCTGACACACAGAAATCTCTGCTATAATGATAGAAAGCGTAGTAATATATATTTGAAAGGGCAGAAAGGTAGTTGGGTTCAAGGAAACCAAGTGAGATTTTAGGCGTAAATAATTACGCATAAAAAAGAAGTGTCAGTTAAATGGAATTTTAGTTCTCATTTATTTGGTCTTATCTATCATTAAGAAAGCGTTTAAGAAATAGAACGAAAGTTAACTGGCCTTTTTCAATCTAAATCTGTTTTTTATTCGTTCCCCCCATTTTCCAGCCGATTAAGAAAATCAACAAAATGCAATTATCGAAGGCGAAAAGAAATCGCAAATAAATCTTTAATGACACGAATTAAAATGACTTTCGAAAAGTCTTTGAGTTCCTTCAGAATTTTTTCTTTGTTCTTCATTAGTCTTAACCATTTTCTTCTGTCTTTGATGCTTAAAAATTCTTAAATCACAAAAGTTTTAAAATCCTGATGCACTGGCCGCTCCGCGTACAAACATGCACACACATATGTGTGTATGTGTGTTTGTGAGAGAAATTATAGTCAGTGAACAAATTTCAGATGATAAAGTAACCAATAGACCAAAAATAAAAACAACAGGATTTTCCCAACCACGTAACAACAAAAGGAGTCTATGTTGTAACAACATTAAACATACCGAATTCGTTCAGTAGTTTAGTTATTACATCTACTTTCAAAATCTACCACAACGCTAAATGCAGAAGTCGTAACATAATTTACCTTTTAGAATGCACACAACGCCAGAAACAGTATGTGGGAAAATCTGAATGGCCCTTTCACTACAGAATTAATAATTATCGAAATCGGATCAAGTCGGCGCTCCACGAAAGGTTATTACCTGTAGAACAACAGTTCCGCCTATATAAACAACAACAACAGAAAAAAAAACACGATTTTAAAAGAGATGCAAATTTCACTATAATTGAAAAAATAGAAATAGACAGAAGAGATAACCTTAGAAAAATTCTAGAGAAACATGAAACAAATGGATTTTGCGCCTCAAAACACTTCGTTCAAACGAGCTTAGCTACACATTTAACAAGATAGATAGAATTCATATATAACTCATTAAATCAAGCCCTATCCACATTTCTCACCCGCACAAGACACGCATGCATGCAGCGGTGTTTAAATGTCACACTTATCCATAAACTCATACTAACATGCTGACCTGAGATGGAATAAATACATTGAGTCAAATGCCTCGTCCACTGCAAGGAAAATTGGCTCCCTGAGCCGCCCCAGGAAGTTTTTCTCACGGGAGTCGATCCTCCAGATCTACAAATGAACAATTCGCCCTTGCATGGAGTATTGCTGCCATATATGGTCTGGTGCCCCTTCTGTTTGCCTCGGGGTTCTTGATAGGCTCCAGAGACGGATATGCTATGTAGTTGGCCCTGCCCTGGCGTCTCGTCTACAGTCACTTTCTCACAGACGCGACGTCGCCTCCCTCTGTCTGTTCTACAAATACTTTCATGGAAATTGCTCCGAGGAGCTGCATTCGCTGGTTCCCAGACGTCATGAGTTCCAGCGCCCTACGAGGCTGGCATCCCGCTCTCACCCCTTCACTGTCGAAACTCCTAAATGTAGCCGTCTCTTCTACTCTAATAGCTTCATGTCTCGCACCTCTCGCCTGTGGAACTCCCTTCCCTTTTCCTGTTACCCTGTGAGCTATAATCTCCAGCTATTCAAGTGTAATGTCAATCGACATCTGTAGTTGCCTTGATCTATCCACTACCCTCATCCTTTCTTCTATCACTCCTATCTGATCTTACTCGAAATTTTCTGTAACCCCTTGCCTCCTAGTGGCTTCCTGCCTTGCTTGGGGTGAAATGCTTAAAAAAATATATATATATATAAACATACACACATCACACACACTTCCAAAGAACTAAAAGATAACATATACTTAGCACAGGCATCCCATTCCCATTAATCAGTAAATCTGTCAAAACGACCAAGGAGGGAATACTTAACGCCAGAAATCTCCCATCCTCTATCTTAAAAAAAAAAACAAATTCAGGAGGCCGTTTGACCAACACAAGGTTTGAACAAAATTAACAATAAAAAACAAATCAAAACTACAGAAAAAAGTTCATTTCTTCAGAAACAGTCATTCATTCCTGTAGTTCACTGCTACTAACAAGCGGGATTTTTTCTCTCCTGATGATAGTCATTGCAGGTCGAAACTAGTCGAGTAACATAATTGAAATAATAAAACAAAAATATTAATATACAACGCAATGTCTGAAAATTTTAATTTTTAATATTTTTCATTGTTCAAAACATATATATATATATATATATATATATATATATATATATATATATTCGAAAATTATAGCCTACACAAATATATATATATAATTATATATATATACAGACATACGCACATGCACATTCCTACATAAGCTTACACACTCAGACATAAACAAGCGCATAAATATATAAACAAGCACATATATAACAGGTATCAATACATATATATATATATATATATATATATATATATATATATACACACACACACAAGCATATAACTACAAGTACAGATATATTCATATATACATACATACACGTAAAAATACACATTCAACTATATATATAGATATATATACCTACACACACATACACATAGACATATGCACACATACACACGGTCACGCAAATACAAATATGTATATACACATATATATTTATAAAAATACACGTACATATATATACATCTATCAAAAAAAAAGACACAAACAACCCAATATACGTATACCTACATATATTTACATCGATAGGAGGATTATCGGATAATAAAAATAATAACATACTAAACTAAACATATAGTAGCATAGCTTAATCGTCAAAAATATTACTACTACTATAGTAAGTTAAATGTATAGCTATGTTTACAGTTAACAGTGAGTTCATTTATTTGATTTAAGAGATGGGTTTTGTCTTTGAATCGAATGATTTCAAATATTTCGTTACGACATAAATAACAAGGGTCTTCCATTTAACAGTAGGAGTCTTGTTTTTCTCCTTTAAACTCCAGAAATACTTGGATAATGAAGTTTTGTACTTATAATTTATACTATTGAAAGAGCGCACATGTCTCCGTCAACGTTCTTCTAATACATTCATAGTACTTCCAATGTAATTTTTTTTTTAATATTAGCGTTTTCTTGTGTAAAAATTGTACTGAGATAAACTAGGGAACTAGTCAAACAATTATTCTGTAATGGACAATTATTCGGATTCCTACAATTGCACAAGTTGTCATTAGAGTCATTATACTTAGTTTTACTCTCTGCAACCTGTCGTACAGATTCCACAGCTGTGTCATTGCGCATAGTGCACTTAGGACCCTTTCAAGAATATCGCCGACTGATCCAGTTCTTTCAAACTGGGCGATTAGTTTTCATATCCATTTTAATCTGAAAAAAATAATATATATCTATATATATGTTTTGTATATTTAGGCAGCAATTTTTCATTGATGCATGTTTCCTTAAATAATATAGACAAGTTGTGTCTATTTTAAGAAAGTTCCTTTCATATTGTTTGATAAGCTTAATAACACTATCATTGAAACACGAAAGGAAATCACCATATTGATACATGTTTAAATCCAATCTAAACTTTCGGCTTACATAAGCCATTATCAAAGATGACAAATACATTTCAATATAACAAACAATACACAGACGAAACAATAATGATAGTCTGTTTTTGTTCATGAAAAACTTCAAAGGACTATATTTAGTCACCCCCCCACACGTGGGCATCGTGTAACACAAGGCCGGTTTAACGTGGGCTCGGCCAAAAATATGCCCATTGAACCCGTATAATCGGGTTCAGGGTCGGTTTACCTCCCCGGAAGAGAACCTGCACTTCGGCGTAGCCTCCTTCGGGTTCCTCCTGTCCGAAGGCAGAGATGAGCGTGAAAACGAGAAGTTATAACTATGGAAAGCCGTTGGTATAAACCAATTGTTTCAGTTATCAATTATAAACAAAAACTAAAAATTTTTGAAGCAATATACATAAAACATTTGAAACCTAACCTGAACAAAATAAACTACGAAGTCTCCACAAATATTCTTACATGCCTATAATTGATAACTGAAGCGAACTTGTCTATATTATTTAATGAAACATGCCTCAATATATATATATATATATATATATATATATATATATATATATATTGAACAATAAAAAAAATTAAAAAATTAAAATCTTCAGACACACTGAGTTGTAGATTAATATTCTTTCGTTTTTTTTTTATTATTATTCCATTTAGATTCCTCGACTAGTTTCGGCCGAAATGGCCATCATCGGGAGGCGAAATATTTCTGCTTGCTGCTAGCACTAAACTACAGAAATTAAATATATATATATATATATATATATATATATATATATATATATATATATATATATAGATAGATAGATAGATAGATAGATAGATAGAGAGAGAGAGATTCCACAAGGTTCTCCGTGACCTTGCTGGAGAAAAATTATTTCCCCTTCCAACCTGTCTTTCACAGGCGGTATGTGGCGAATCTCTCACTGTTCTATCGCTACTAACATGAAAAATGCTCAGAAGAACGACATTCCTTGGTTCCGACAGGTCTAACATTCACGGCTAGGTCCCGCCATGCCAATTACATAGTAGCGAACCACCCACATTCCTTCTCCGTTCCATCAGTAGAAAGTAGGCTCCACTCAGACAGCGTCTTTCCTTTTATATATATATATATATATATATATATATATATATATATATATTGTATGTTGAACATATATATATATATTGTATGTTCATATATATATATATATATATATATATATATATATATATATATATTATGGAAATATATTGTATATTGATATATATTATATGATTATATATATATATATATATATATATGTATATATACATTTATATATACATATACACATATACATTATGATATATATACATATATATATATACATATACATATATATATATTTATATACATACATATATATATATATATATATATATATATATATATATATATTATGTTTATACGTTTTTTTATAGGTACAAATATTTAAAACAGAGCATTTACTTAAATATTTATATCTATAAAAAGAACATATAAACATAAAAGAAACGCCTTAAAAAATAATTGTGGAACTTTGTCCATTTCATAATGTATGACGTCATTTTTTTTACATTTGGATACGCATTGAGTAGATATGAATGAATAAGAGAAAATGATGGAGAATTGTGTTTAAAAACAGTAAAATCCACCTTGCCAACCGAACGCTACTCTGTGGCCCAATCGGTTAAGGTACGTCAGGCTATATGACGGTTCCGAATAGGATACAGGTTCCATTCCTGTCAGAGGACGCATATTTTCTATGAAAAGTTGTTAATACTGTTCAATATAAAACAGAGTATTTACTTAAATATTTGTATCTATGAAAAGAACGTATAAACATAAAAAAATGTCTTAAAAAAATAATTGTCGGGCTTTGTCCATTTCATTATATATATATATATATATATATATATATATATATATGCAATGAATATATGTATGTATGTATATATATGTTACAATTGTAGAAATTTATGTAACACACATGAACAAATTCAATATTAATCCTTTAAGAGCTTTTACCGAATTAAAACAATTTTTAGAATTTCTTAGCAAATATATTTTATTCTGTTTAGAATACAAGTTAAAACATTCATAACATAAGTTTTTATATTGGTCATTCATATACGTTTTCAAAGAAAGTAGATTAAACCTTTAAAATCTAACAATTTTCACGGGATAAATAGAGTTGCAATTTTAAATAGGATTTACAAACACACACTCACACTCTCCCTCTCTCTCTCGCCCTCACTCTTGCATTCTCTCTCTCTCTCACACACACACAGACATACTCATATTATCCATTATCTTATTTCCATCATATTTTTATCTCAGGGTTTTAAACATATCTCTGGAATGTCGCTTTTTTTTCTTTTTTTTTTTTAAACATATTCAAGATTTTAAAAAACCTGTACTCTATTAGATTAGAGCCACAACTTCATCAAGATTTACCTTCCGCGAGGGCAGGTAGTTTTTTTTTTAAGGGGTTGAGAGTGATCTTTTACGTGACTGGATACCAATCAATCTAAAAGAACTTAGCCTGCCCTGCCATTAATCCCCAAATTAGAGGGAGAAAGAAGGGGATTCATAATATGTCCATAGTTGTTCATGCAAAGTTTGTCCTTGAAATGCTGGTCACTCTTTCCGTGCCAATAACTGCTATGCTACCAGCAAATAGAGATCTCTTCATAGCAATGGTACGCATTAACGTTTAA
>OZ010574.1:51357986-51365486 GCA_963932145.1 Acanthosepion lycidas | reverse complement strand
CTATTTCTAATTAATAGAACTGCAAATGAACACCAGTGATATGATGCGACGATACGACTTAGATTGACGTAAACACGAAGACAGAAGGAAGGGGAGGAGTTGAGGAAATTGGAGAGCTAAAAAAAAAGAAACGAAATTATTGAAATATCATGGGAAATAGAATTAGGATCAGAAGAAGAGGAAGAAGTAGAATCATGATGATGATGATGTGAATGCAATGTAAAATGGGAAGAGAAACGAACAAGTGGAAAACAAAGTAACAAATCTGATATAATAATAATAAAAAAAAATATTAAAAGACGATAGCGCGAGAAGAAAGAAAAAAAAGCTGAAGTGAAAATAATAAGGCACTGAAAAAAACTAAACGAAAGTATAAGTTTGAATCATTATAGCCTCGAGGATGAAAGAAGAAGGGAAAAGAAAGAAAAGGAAAGGACACTTTAGAAGCCGTAAGGCAAGATAACGCAAACTAGTTAGAGAAAAGTCGAAGAGAGAGATTTTAGAATAGTTGAAGTAGGGAGAAACGCTTCACTGGAAAACAGAAAAGGGTTCGTAAAAGATGATGATGATGATGATGATGATGATGATGATGATGATGATGATGATGATGATGGAAGCGACTAAGAGAACTCAGAGAATAACCAATGATCAGAAAAAAAAAAAAGACGGAGAGACGATGAGAAATAAATGGAAAGCGAATAGATAAAATGCTTGAAGAACGACAAGCGAAGACAATGTTCTATGTATATTATAGAGAATCAAGCACGTAAGAATTATATATTGAGTGTTTTTTTGTTTTGTTTTTTTGTTTTTTTGTTTTTTTTACGGTTTATCATCCCTTTGTGGATTGTTTAAAAACGAAACACCTTTTGAATTTTAAGAATAATTCTATTTTTTATTTGTTTATTTATTTATTTATTTTTGGCGAGTGAATGTCATATAAAATATAGCAGCAATGAAAGAATCAAATAAATCGGGAAAAGACGACGAAAAGGAAAAAAAGAAATCTAGCGGTGGTCGTTTTTAAGGAGTAAACTTGTAATGAAAGACGGAATATTAGAAGATTAATATAAGAAATAAATTTTCATATAAAATTAAGTCAGGTACAGATTAATTAAACTATAGAAAACACCATCGATAGGGTCAGTATCAAAGAAAAAGGGCCAGGTTTAGGGTTAGGGTTCAAATATGGTAAGAATAAATTCAATAAGGAGTAATGATAAAATGGCATCAGAATGGTGGTGCTGACGACGAAATGCTTTATAAAAGTTGGCTTATATGAAATTGTTAAGGATAATTAGATGATAATGATATCTACAATCTAGATGAGAATGATGAATCTCAAGATAAGAATTGAAACGAATGTTTTAATGATCATTATCGTTTTCATCGCATGAACGAAAGAGAATTGATTTTTAAAAATAGCAAAGAAAGTGGGAGAAAAATCGAAGAAGTAAATTTTTACAAAAAAAGGCAACGAAAGGTGAGAAAGAAGTAAAGAAAGAAAGTTTCTTTTTTTTTTTTTTTTAATTATGAAGGAAAATGAAAAGAGAAATACAATGTAAAGAAAGAAACCGTTGGAAAACTTCCGTGAACCTTCTGTGATGCAAAAGATGAAAGATGATTTTCAGCGTGCACATACAAATATATAAGCAGATGCAAAAATATCTTTAAAAAAAAAATAAATGAAATATTTTTAAAAAGAGAGTATACGTAAAGAATACAAAAAATGATTTTAAATATGCAATGGTAAAAAGATGTAAGAAAAAAAAATAAAAGAATGGAGATTTTTTTTTTTTTTTTTTCTGAAAGAACAAAAACGAAAAATACAATGCCACAAAGAAAAAAAATGAGAAAAATGTCTAAAATATGAACATAAAAAAAAAACTGAAAATATTCTATAATATTCCATCAGAAAATAATTGAATTCTTGGCATGTGGTAATATAGAGGCCCCAGCAACACCTTGGGCAGAGACATCCTGGGTTGAATAGCTGGTCGCCTGCCTGCTTGGCTGCCTGCTTGGCTGCCTGCTTGCCTCCACAGTAGACTGTCTGTCTTGCTGAATTCGTGGTCCATTGCAATGGTAAGCGATTTCTTAATAGTAGCGAACTGGTTTGTTAACTAACACATATTTTCTCTTTGGTATTTCAAAATTATATTGCCTGCTATTCGCTTAGTGATGTTAAGAGTTCCGTTTATTCTGTAGAAATAATTAAGGGCATCTGCCTGTGTACTATTATTCAAATTCAGGCATGCACATGCCTCTTTGAATGTGAATGTGTGTGGATGCGTTTGAATTTTAGTAAGCTGAGCACCGAAAAAAATTGATATAAGACAATGTGTAAATCTTGTGTTTTACCTGGAAATATTAAAATTGCGCAAAGTGGCAGTAAGCAGTACTATATGTTACTGAATTAGATAGATAGATAGATAGATAGATAGATAGATAGACTCACCTAAATAAATGAATAGATTCAGTTGGATGGATTATTTTTTTCATCTTCCAATGGGAGTAAATAGACTTGCCTACTACCCAGTTCAAACTCCTCCCCTGTCTTTTGAACAGAAGTAGAGGATCATCTTTTTTTTCCTATTTACGATTGGGTTTCCGGTCTCTTCTGAAGTCTGTATCAATTCTATACTTCTAACGTCTCCGTCTGAACTTTGAAATTGTATTCTTCAAGTATTAGCTGTCTATGATTTGTGTAAACTTGTCCTTTCTTACACTAATACAACTCCGCACAGTAAACCTCTTGAAAAGCCACTGCGCCTTGTATTGGCTGAATATTAATAAAAAAGAAAAAAGAAAAAATAGATAAATGAACAGACTTAGATAGATAGTGTATGGTATTCCAAAATCCATTAATATATAAAAGTACAGACACCTGGGACGCAAAGAAGAGCACATTGGAATAGCGAAAGACACATTAAAAAAAAAGTATTATGAATCAAGTACATTTCGTTAAAAACAAAGAAAAGAGTGATGAACTGTCCTGAGATATCATTCCTCTTATATGGCAGCTAATGCTGCACAATTTCCTCACAGATGAAGAGAAGACATCAGACAAAAGAGATGTGTTTCTACTGATAATACTGTGGTCGGCTCATGTAAGCAACGAGGACGTTTTAAGGAACATGGAAAGAAAATGATCACTTATAATTAGTATCAGCAAAACATGCTTATGTATGGTTCAAAATGTCTAGCAAATATTTTTCTGTGTGATATTTTATCTTCTGTCCTGTTTAATTGTTATCTCCTGTTTTCATTTTCATTTTCTTCTCTCCTTTGTTTTCCCCCACTTGTTTTTATTAACTTTACTATTTTTAAGGTTCAATATTAACAATCATTAAGTATCAGCACATCAGCGTCGTGATAGCCAAGTACATTTTGATTCAAACCGTAAAACAGTCAATTTGAGCTCAGCACCCGAAGATTGCGTCGTGCATGAAACTCAGAGTTGTGCTGGTGATGTAAGCTAGTATGTATATCTGTTAATATATATATATATATATATATATATATATATATATATATATATATATATTTGCTCTGTTTTATTACATTGAGCACGGTGGGTTTTTTTTTTTTGGGGGGGGGGTTAATGGATTTATTTATGATTGTTTGAATATATTTAATGGTGGGAAGGATAATCTACTTTTGAGGGTGACAGATTCCACCTCCCACCATGAGACATAGTCAAAGAAGCATAAATAGACACAATTTTAAAAAATAAACCAGTTTGCCTGATCATCGCAACCGCGTGAAACCCTGGGTCACAGATTTATATCCATACAACTGAAAAAAAAAATATATATGTATGTATATATATATATATATATATATATATATATATATATATATATATATATATATATATATATATATATATAAAGAAATAATCATACATAGAATCAATCAGCAATATTAATGTGATTAATGGCGAAATCACTTCGCTAGTAGAAACATAATGTATGCATTAAAATACTGTTAATCCATTGAATGATGTGGTCTTCATTTATAAAACTTCTGTCAGATGTTTCTAGTGTATATTTTAAAGTTAATATATGTTGCGTAATTCAATATATATATATATATATATATATATATATATATATATATATATGTATACATACATATATACATATATATATATATATATATATATATATATATATATATATATATATGTATACATACATATATATATGTATATATATATATATATATATATATATATATATATATATATATAGATAGATAGATAGATAGATAGATAGATAGATAGATAGATAGATAGAGAGACAGACAGAGAGGGGGAGAGAGAAAGAAAGAAAGAAAGAAAGAAAAAGAGAGTGAAAGATAAATCCAAATCACTTTCTAATTGTCACGTTCTCTTAAACGTACTAAATTAAGTGAAACTTGAGTAGTTCCGAACCATCGAAATACAGATAAGCAACAAGCGATTGCAATCTGAACACTTACGTCTGTTGAAAAATCTTGTAAAATTAGCTTTTTTTTTTTTCTTATTTTTGATGCGATAAATAATTTAAACAAAAATAAATAAATTTACCCTTTTGAATCTTTATTACATTTTGTTGTAACAAGACATCGGTATAAATATTTCGTACCTAATCTTAAATTAATTCAGTTTTAAAACAAAATTAATTCCGTTTAAAATAAACGAACAAATGCTCACTTAAAAGCGGCGAAACTTTAAACTTGATTTTTTTATTCTTCAAAACAATGTGCCGATTTGTTCATTACGTAAAAACATTACGTCACAGAAATTCAACTATAGTCAATAGCAAAGAACAAAGTAACCATAAAGCAAATCTATTCTGCTTAGAAATAAACAAAAGCGGCATTAACTAGCCGAAACACCGTAAGCGCAATATCATATGGTTTAACCAAGCCTTTAGTAGCAGTGTTAAAATTAATATCGGAAGATTTTTACTGAATGTAATTCATAAGCATTTTAGCCATTCACCAACGCTAAAAATGGTTTTCAATAAAAATTACGCCAAACTTAGCTATAGTTGTGCTTAAATCATTGACCGATATATATCACAGTACAACAATATTATACTGAACAAGCATTTAACCAACCTACAAGATAAATATAACCCCATAATTAAAGCATGGAACTGCTGTAAAAACCAGACCTTCCCACTGAAAGGCAAATGCATGACTAAAAGTATAATTTATAGAGCTAGTATTATACATGATGGCGAGGTCAAATTCTATTTTGGTTAAACTGAAAACTATTGGAAATTACGTTTCTACCTTGCCCAAATGACATTAGGCAATATTAAATATAGTAACGGTACTGCCCTCTCTAAATTTGTCTGGAAAAAAGCGACAATAACAAACCCAATGATTACCTGTCATTACGTAGCAGAAGCTAAACCTTTCAGCTGAAAAGGCAATAAATGTAATTTATGTCTTTTAGAAAAAAAGTCATTTTGGAACATATAGATAATCCTATTTTTGTAAACAAAAGAAGAGAGTTAATTACAAAATGCATATCTAGAAACAATTACTTGCTCAAACACGCTGATCCAGACTAATATAATTTTTCTCATTCGAATCTCACATATACTATTATTAATGTTACTATTATTATTATATTATGAATATTAATATTATTTTTAACAGAATATTAATATTACTGTTACCTATTAATATTATTGCTATTAACTATTATTATTAATATTACCATTACTTATTACTATTATTATTATTATTAAATTATCAATATTATTACCAATATTTTTATTATTTTATCACTTCTTACCTATTGTTGCTTTTATTATCGCTTATCACCTTAGAAGTGTCCAGGCAAAAAAGTTACCAGCCTTGAAATATCACTGGAAAATACGGAAACATAAGGATTCAGCACATATGCTAGGCCACAAAAATCTCCTGAGCCGACCAAGTATAGAATTGAATACAATATGGGAACCAGTAATAAGGTGTGCTAGAGAAAATCAATGAATGACAACAAAAATTACAATATAAGCTCTGTTAAAAAATGAATAATAATAACAGAAAAATTGCAATATGAGCAATGGCAAAAAATGGTTCCTGAGACATTAGGTTTATAAGTCCCAAAAATTCATACAGTGGTTAAAGATGTTGGTTAGATTCAGTGACTAGATCCAAAGAGTTGTGAGTTCAATACCAGGTTACAGCAATGATCACCCAAAACATGGATAGTTGAGTTAAAGGGAAATAACTGAGACATCCGGAAGTGGCATAGCAAGTGGAATTAGAAAAATTCACCCCAGTGGATCAAATAAGGGGTTCGGTTCGAAATTTCAATCACCTGAAGAAGGCCGGAGCGTACAACGGCCGAAAAGTTGTGAATATAGAAATGGAGATGAGGATAACAGTCCGAATGATGTGAATAATGCAAGTAAAGCAGTATTGTCTTTTAAATATTTATCATTCTTTCGCATTCTTCTTCAACTTTAGTTATACACACTCACAGACGCATATATGTGTTGTTTTTTGCTTTCTTTTGTTTTTTGTTTTATTTTGTTTTGTTTTACTTTTTAGTTTGTTTTTTCTGCGTAACAAATTTTATTTTTATACGGCTCTGAACATTTTTTTTATTTTCCGCGAAAAAATTGAAGATTGAACACTTTCGACTTTCATACGTCATTATCAATGAGCTGTGTCGGAAGCATTATGTCTATGTGTAGCAATGTTTTGTTGCTTTGTTTAATGTTTTTAGTTTAGTATTTAATATTATTGATAGGATTTCAGCTAGAACTATTATAATATTGAAGAAATTATAACAAAAATAATTCCTCGATTTTTATTTAAATATTCTAAACACTTGTCCAAGAAAGTAATTATTATTTCTAGTCTCTTGGAAAATACATGCATAAAAGCAAAACAAAAAACAAAACAATGATGGATGCCGTATAGGCTGGCGTACAAGGCGTATATGACGACACCCAAATTCAAAATGTAGGTTTCGGCTTGGATTGGTTTGGTTTGTTTTACGGCATATCAACCTTAAGGGTGTTTGCTGCCATGTATGGACTGGTGCCCCTTCTGTTTGCCTCGGGGTTCTTGATGGGCTTCAGAGGCAGATATGCGGTATAGTTGGCCCTGCTCTGGCATCTCTTCTGCAGTTACTTTCTCACAGACGCGGCGTCGCCTCTCTCTGTCTGTTCTGCAGGTACTTTCATGGGGGTTGCTCCGAGGAGCTGCGTTCGCTGGTTCCCAGACTTCATGAGTTCAAGCGCCCTACGAGGCTGGCATCCCGCTCGCACCCCTTCACTGTCAAAACTATTAAATGTAGCAGTCTCTTCTACTCTAATGGCTTCATGTCTCTCACCTCTTGCCTGTGGAGCTCCCTTCCCTGTTCCAGTTTCCCTGAGAGCTATAGTCTCCGGGTGTTCAAGTGTAATGTCAATCGACATCTTCGGTTGCCTTGATCTGTCCACTATCCTTCTCCTCATACTCTCTTCTATCACTCCTATCTGA
>OZ010574.1:51235486-51352986 GCA_963932145.1 Acanthosepion lycidas | reverse complement strand
CATTCTTTTTATAGATACAAATATTTAAGTAAATGCTCTGTTTATAATAAATGTCCGAATGAATGTCCGAGAAATTTTCACAGGATATATTCGTCCTCCGACAGGATTCGAACCTGATGTGCCTTAACCGATTTAGCCACAAGGGAGCGTTCGGTTAGCACGGTCGAATTCAATGTATTTGAACCTCAATCTTCTATGAATCTCTCACGTACATTCATATCTGCTCATTTCGTATCAAATGTAAACAAATAACGTCACACTTTATACAGTAAATTCAACATTGCTAACCGAACGCTCCTCTGTGGCCAAATCAGTTAATGCACGGTTAGCTAAATGACGGTTCCGTAGAGGATACAGGTTCGAATCCTGTCGGAGGACGAATATTTTCTGTGAAAATTTTCCTGTCGGAGGACGAATATTTTCTGTGAAAATTTCTCGGACATTCAGGCCGGTAAATGTTGTTTAATACTGTTTATTATAAACAGAGCATTTACTTAAATATTTGTATCTATAAATAAAGTATGTATAAACATAAAAATGTCTTAAAATAATTGTCGGAGTTTGTCCATTTCATATGCATATATATATATATATATATATACAATAATAATTGCGTATCACAAAATATATGGGGTACGTTTGGAAATATACATATACACACTTGTATATATTGTGGGGGTGTTTGTATGTATAGGTGTCTGTGTGTGAGTGAGTATGTGTGTGAGCCTGTATGATTAGTATTTTATATCTTGCATCAGTAGGAATCGTCCCATTTTCCATTCACTAAGCTTAATTAGACGTATGATCTACGTCACGACAAACTTTGTCGTAAAAATCTATAGACAAAGTAAAATGAAATGTTGAAAACGTCCGATGCATTTTTTTTTTTTCTTGTTTTGTAATTTGAAAGCGTCAATAACGAAAATGATTGTGTATGAGCTCAGGAAAGAAATCTTTTAACTTTGCACAATATACACGTCAATTCCTCGCCTGACATTAGAAACATCAGTTCTTCTAAATCACAAAGATATGCTTTGATGACTGACACCATTGTCAGCAAGCTCGCTTCTCCTGGTGTTTCTAGTTTTATCTCTCACTCACTCACTTTCTTTCTCTCTATCTATCAACTTTCTTTCTGTTCGCAGCTTTCCCTCTAATTCTAATTATTTTTTATCCACCCCCTTTTCATTTTCTTTCCCTCCCTTACTTGAAGTGTGTCACTTTCAGCTCATATTTTCCATGTTATTTTTTTCTGATATATTTCTTTTGTTTTTATTCTTTTGCATTTAGGCTTTCAAGAACTAGTTTTATTTTATCTTAATGCAACCATATTTTTCTTATATTTTTAGCCTTACACTTGCTATTTACTACGTATCCGTCTATATTTTTGTTTCCTTGAATATTTTCATTTTTTTTTTTTTTTTTTTTTTTTTGTCGTATGTGTTTATCTATTTATTTTGGACAACGTGCCATGTCCAAGCCGTCTGAATAGTCATCAGTTAGTTTTTGCAATTTCATTCAACGATTTTTCCCTATCTTTTCCTCTTTTCTCCAATCAGCGTTTTCGAAGACAATGACGTTCTATTCATTTTTTTTTCTTGCGTTTGATTATAGTTTTTGTCTGTTTGTTCAGTCCATCTACGGACTTCTGTTGATGATTTAACGGATGTGATGTCACAAGTGTCAAACAATATTATGGGATGAGCCGAAGAAAAGCAATAGTTTTTTTTCTTCTGCTTATTTTCTAAAAAAAAAGAAAGAAAGAAAGCTTGATGATATATAGCCGCAAGCTCAAATTCACGTACAGGCGATAACGGAAGCAAACAAAATGAGAATCTACGATATTATAAAACAAATACCCACAAAGATTTACTATAAAGAAGCCTATTATATGATACATATGTATAGACTGCGAACATGCTCGATCACGCAAATATACAAATACTAAACATACACACATAAGTCTATAATATACATAAGTGAGAAATAAATAGACCTTTTTCACTCTTATAATTATATATAAATATACGCGTGACATATTAATTTACTTTACACTATTTATACTGTTCGCACTGTTTTCCTCATCTTTTTTGTCATATATACGATGTTTCGGTTGTTGTACGCTCCGGCATTCTTCAGATGATTGGAATTTCGAGATCACATAGCCGAGTGGATAAAAGCGTTCGTTGAATCCGGTGACTTGACGCAAAGAGTTGTGAGTTCAATACCTGCCTACAGCTGAGGTGAGAAAAAAACTCGGAGAGTTAAGTTAGAGGGAGGTAACTGATATTGAGGTATCTGGAAGAGGTATGACCCGTGGAGCTAGAATAATCTACGCCGGTAGAGGGAATAACGGTTTCAGTTCGAAATCTCAATCACCTGAAGAAGGCCGGAGCGTACAACGGCCAAAACGTCGTGAATATGGCATCAAATATGAGGATAACTGCCCGTACAATGAAAATAGTGTAAATAATTACAATACCTCATCTCAGAAATATAGACAGATATATTAATTTATATAATAAGTTGCACATATTAATACATATGAGTAAGTCTGTTTAGTTAAATTCACAGATTAATTCTGTGGACAAGACAAATTGGTACAAGATTACAATTGAAAAGCAAAAATGAAATGTTTTTGTTGTTATAGTTACATTACAAAATCCAAATTTAAAAAAATAGGGTCGCTTCTGCGTATGCCTCTTTCTGGTTAATTGTAAATTTCCTTTATATTAGGTTGGTGCAAAAATAATTTCGTTTTCTCACATAGTAACATATGTTAGAAAACGAAATTATTATTGCACCAACCTAATACTAAAAGTTAGTTTTTCCTTTCTTTCTTTTTTCCATGTCCACAATATAGTTAAATTCCCATGTCAATATTAGATATGAGTAAATATATTGGAAATTATTCATAATATGCTAAATTCTGTTAGGTAAATCAATATTTTCGTAAATAAGTCGTTATTAACCAACTGATACTCTTAAATATTTCAAGATAGCTAGTTCTCGAGGTGTTAGCAAGTTTGCTTCCCTAGAACAATTACGTGAGTTCGATCCTCACTGTGTTCCCCCTACTTTCCGTCTTGTGCTACATCTAAGCTATGCTTGGAACGCTAGTTGCTGGTATTTAATTATGCCTATTTTCTAGGGTGGCAAGCTTATCCCTGCTACACACGCCTACCCAGGTTTTATTTGAGTTTCTTTAATACAAACAAAGGAAACTGATGGTTTATCCTGCAACTGTACCGAGAATTTAGCAGATTATCTGAACTAGCCTGGACCAACAAATGCTCAGTGTCGACAGTGTCGATGAAGCGACCACTCTTATCTACAGCTACGGTAGATAGAACATATCTCCAGGATGAACAACTAAAACCTCGCAACATTGTATTGCATAGTAAACTTTCTACTGGACATCGTTAGTGTGGAGGCGAACAAAACGTAGATACAAAGACTCTCTGAAAAAAATGCCATACTATCGTGACTGGTCTGAGCTGGGACACTTGGCCACACACACTACATCGAACTGTCTTCTTCGAAAATGAAGCTGAGGAGACGAAAATAAGGAAAATCCATTTCATACCTGATCACAAACTGTGAAGGACAAACGATAGTTTGCCAACCATTGTACATTTACAAAAAAATATTGATCGAATAGCAGATGCCTCAATATCAGTTACCCCCGTCAAACTTAACACTCCAAATATTTTTTTCACCTCAGCTGTAGCCAGGTATTGAACTCACAACTCTTTGGATCAAGTTAACGAGCTATTTAATATTCATAATTATTTAAATTCCGTAACAAATTACAGCAGCACTTATTTTGGTTAACCGCGTTACTTAAAAGGATTACTTCGCTACTTATTTATATATTTATCTAAATCATTATTCAGTGTCCTACTTACGTAAGACTTTTTTAAAACCTCATGATGAAAGTATTAAATAGAATGGTAATTGTTATTTTTTATGAATTTGAATTAAGTTTAAATCAGTACGCCATCATTTCGACACCCCGTGAGTTTTACATGTTTTCCCTTTTATGACATCATACTTACCTAACATGTCGGCTTTCTCTAGTGTATGGCCTATCCACTAATCCTCCAGTATATCATCATATCTTGCCATCCATTTTCTTCCTTTACAAAGTCATGGTTTTGTAGGCCTCGTAACCGTTTCTGTTTTACTGGCGGGAGATGTTGAGGATGGCATTGAATAATTCATTTGAGAAGAATTTGCTGCAGTTTTTGTCTACAATGATGCGAAAAATGTTACATCTTTTTTTTAAAGTTGTCTTCAATTGAGAAAAGGTTGCACAAATAAAAAAAAACATTTTAACCTACTGGTTACGAAAGAGCCAATATGAATGTAACCAACGTGCGTTAGTACAGACGCAAAAGAGGCCCCAAATCGTGTGCAGAATTGTCTGTCAAAGCCAATTACATCCGAATGTCCCCGTTAGCAGCAGACCAGCTTTGTATGTCCAGATACGGATCTCTCTACAATGTGTCTTGTAGGAGTTCCTGTGTTTTCCTTTCTGTGTCCATTATCGGCACTACATCTTTGTGCAAAGTAATTGAATCAAAACGAATCATTTCCTTATTATTTATCTTTTTTAGTATTTTTCCAATGAAACGTTGCCCAGTGCACATGTCAGTACTTCATCTGTCCATTCCACGAGTTCATTCCTTGCAGATTGACTACAAATTCTCGATTGGATTTAAATCAGGAGGGTTTCCGTACCAGTCTAGTACTTTGATTTGCTCACAGGTAAGGCTTGCCAGTGTGTTCGTGTAGAGTTACAAATTTTCGTACGCTTCTTTAAGCAGACAATGGCCGTAGGACAACTAATCGACAGTCGGGACAATAGTATCTAGGCGTGATAAAAATCTGATGCAGTCACGGATGACGCAATATTTTTCAAGACCGAACAAATTTCATCACACACCCTGAAAACAGATTCATATTACTGCACACCACTCAAATGACCTAATATGAAGAAAAAATAGAATATCCTGTCACTCCAGTAGGTCTAAAACTGGATGTGTGGTGAAAGAAAGGAAACAAAATCGGTTATTTCAATCAATTTGCACAAGTATGTAAGTGACAGCTGGTTATAAAAATGCACCACTAATTATTTCCGACTAATTTCTTAAAATAATGCACTGACTATTGGCTGCGTTACTTGGCAATGATTGTGTTGTAGCATGCCTACGGAGGATAACGGGCATGTCGCCATTCGCATAAATACAGTAGTAAATACTGTATGTTCGTATGCCGCTGGAGATACGGGGAATTTTTGGCCGAGCCTATGGACTCGGATACCCCGCATTAAATTCGGTCTTGTACCACATCTGACTGCGTGGGATGGTTGATGGATATCCTGCAGTTGGAGATTCGTCTTCAGCTGTGCTGGTCAAACTCAGTGCCGCCGGGCAGAGAGGATTCCTAGACGAGGCTATGTCAAAGGGCAGAGTCTCGTCTCGGGAAACAGCTACCCGACTCCGTTTTATACGGGGTCTGCGGGGAATTTTTGGCCGAGCCTATGGACTCGGATACCCCGCATTAAATTCGGTCTTGTACCACATCTGACTGCGTGGGATGGTTGATGGATATCCTGCAGTTGGAGATTCGTCTCCAGCTGTGCTGGTCAAACTCAGTGCCGCCGGGCAGAGAGGATTCCTAGACGAGGCTATGTCAAAGGGCAAAGTATCGTCTCGAGAAACAGCTTCCCGACTCCGTTTTATACGGGGTCTACGGGGGATTTTTTACCGAGCCTACATGCTCGGACCCCCACTTCCTTAAATTCGGCTTTGTGCCACCTGACCGCGTGGGGCGGTTGGTATATGCCCTGCAGTTGGTGATTCATTGTGGAATTCACTTGACTCACTTCTAGCAGTTGATTACTTCTTCTACGCGCCGCTGGTGAATCTTATATGTGTTGTCCTTGTCCTAAGTATTATCGTTCATTACCAACCTTCATGTGATTATTCTATTCAGTAACCTTCCCTAGGCTACAACAGATTGTAAGAAAATGATGCATTATCATAAGTAATAAGTGACGCCAAATAATCGTTTTATGTTCTCTGAATATCAGAACCTTTAAATTCAGCTATTTACTTATTGGAAATATAATGTTCCAATTAGTATTGAGAAGTTTATTTATTATATTCAGTGAAACAAATTAATGCTCGATGAAAAACTTTTGATGACATATTGTATTTGTTACAATCGGCATTTAACCCATGGACGATGTTCCTTGGAACACTTTGAATACGATATGATAAAGTAAAAGAAAAATATACTTAATAATAACTGATTATTAGCGTTCATTTTTAAATTTCTTAATTGAATTAATATAATTTCGAGATATTAATCGTACTCGTTAGAATATGATGCAATTTGACTATTCCGAAAGTTAATAATTTCTCAAATTCATGGAATACCACGTTATTACGTGATATTCCAATGAACTTAACTAGATTTATTTATTTAATGCATCTCCAATGTTCGTAATGAAGTGGGAAATACGCAGCTCTTAAAGAATATTATTCATTGTTTTAAAGCTACTTAAGCCATATTTAGCGTAACATTATTCTTAAGAAAATTATAAATCGAATAAAAAAACAGAACACGTTAGGTAATATCGCTTAATAAAAGTACTGCTTACGAAACAGCAAATATGAATATGTCGAACACGCGTCAGTACAGACGAAAAAGAGGCCCGAATCGCGTGCAGACATATCTGTCAAAACCAGCTACATCCGAATTTCCCCGTTAGCAGTAGACCAGCTTGGTATGTCCAGATACGGACCTCTCTACAAAGTGTCTACAATGTATTTTCCTTTCTGCCTCTGTTATCGGTACTATGTGATCAGCATATCGATTTTTTTTTAAATTGTGGCCGCCAATAATGAATCCTGGAGGGACTTCTAATTATATCCTAATCATCTCACTGTATAGGTTGAATAAATCCGGTGAGAAAACATGTCTTTGTCTAACACACCTTTCTATTTTGTGTATTTACTGAATCCATTTTTTATGCGTATGTAGGCAATATGCTCCCAGTACAATTTCTGGATAATTTTAATACACTTCCCAAATATATCAAGCTTACATAACGCTTCCAACACTTCTTTGTGATATAATCTACACTGGAACAAGTAATGCGATATTTATGCTCAGAATCTCAGAAAAAGTAGTAGTATAGCTGGCCCTCGTATTCGAGGATACCCATTCACTAGGGCGGCTAGCCAATCCCTATGGCAGACGCTTGCTCAGACACATTTGTGTTTATTCAACACTCACCTGTGGTCTATGCTACAACTATGATGAGACAGATTGATGAGAAGAACTTAGCAACAGTTTCTGAGAAAGAGCGTGTTATCAGGCGTGATCAACAATTTGAACAAGGCCTGCACGCTGAAGCTCTCGGCCACGACGACTTATGAGTCCGTGCTAGCACAGCTATCGGTGGTTCCGTCCACCCAATGGTTCCGTTTACCCAATTTCACTCACAAGTCTTGGTTCAACCCATGGTATTTTTTTCAGGCACTTTCCAAAGGTGCCGCACGATGGGATCGAACTCGGTCCAGTCCGATAGCATAAATAAGTCTCCTTTCTGACAAATCGAACATGGTGACCATCGTCAGAATGCGAACGTTCTAACCACTCGGCCACGTGCCTATGATATCATAAAGAGTAATACAAAAGTAAAAGGATATATACCTATGTTTTAACATAGGTATACATTCTTTCACTTTTGTATTACTCTTTGTGATATCATTCTGTGCATAAATATTGCATTTCTTGTTTCACTGTCTTTTATGAAATCGAACTGTTCTTTTGCTGTTCCTGTTGTAATTCTTCTGTGCGCTCGATTCATCAGAATTCGGATGATAATATTTTGTTATGGAGTTCATTTGCCTGATTGTTCGATGGAATTCACCTTCGTTTGCTACTAGTTTATATTTTTCGGTGTGTATCTAGATATACGTGTCTGTATGCGTTAATTTAGTCAAAGTAAGTTGTAGTAACAAACTAATCAAAGTATTGCAGATGAAACATATAATTGCACAAACGTACTTTCATATAAAAACCCTATCAACAGCATACATATTACTGTGTAAGTGCTTGCATACATACGCAGTCACTAAATACGCAGTCACTAAATGTCTTATGCTTGGTCATTGTGTCAGATAATCAATTTTAATGCGTTTATATTTCTGTGGTTCAACTAAATGACTTTCCGATTTTTCATTATTCATTGGGCTGAGATATTAAACAAAAATTATCTTGGCTATTTTTTTTTCAGACATCAAAACAATTTTTTTTTTAATTTTTTACTGTATTTTGTTTATTCATTTTTTTTTTTTTTTTTTTATCATTCCTCCTTTATTTAGTTATCAGTTGTTGTTTAAAAAATAGAAAAATAAGGAAGCCTTTTAAAAACGAATTTTACACGGTTTCCAGCTCGGGCATAATTTCACCTTTAAATGTCTTATCTGTATAAACAGGCTGACCTCAAACTCTAAAGTAAACAAAAGAAAAACGGTGCATTTCTTTTGGTGGTGTGGAGGTCTTTTTTTTTTTTTTTTAACTTTTTTTTACTTTTTTTTTTAGTCTAGACTAATCTATTAGGTCGGTGCAAAAATAATTTCGTTTTCTAACATATGTTACTATGTGAGAAAACGAAATTATTTTTGCACCAACCTAATAAAAACAAATAAACCCCCATGTGTTTGAAGCTAAATACATTTCTGATATCACCGTTACTTGATATATCACCTTTATATTAGGTTGGTGCAAAAATAATGTCGTTTTCTCACATATGTTACTATGTGAGAAAACGACATTATTTTTTGCACCAACCTAATATTACCTTTACGTTTCGCATTTAAGGATAACATCCCTTTTTTTTTTTTTTTTTTACAATTTCTCTTTTATTCAGATAACGATTTTTAAATATGAAATATTTAACGATTATTTTTCTGGCCTCTTCCAGATAAGTTCAAATTCACGACTCATTATAAATTTCGCATATTTCCTATTTTTATCTTTCTGAGTGTATTACGTTGTTGCGTTTTATCGAGGTCTTTATTTACACACTTATTGCATTTTACAGACCCTATTGTTAAAGACTTTCTTATTCGACTTCGGAAAAAATAGAAAAGTCACATCCGCATCATGTTCTTCTTTAACAAAGATAGTTATTAGTAAGTTTTAAATATTCTGTGAATGTTTTAAGAATGTCGTGCAAAACCAACAAATGCGGGTTTCAACTGATATATATATATATATATATATATATATATTTATTTATATATATATATTAGTATTTCATCGAGTCTAGAAAAATGCGCAACAGAAAAAATGCACTGGACGGCCGTTTCGTCCTATACTTGGGAGTCGCCAGTAGTGCGCATCCATTATCGAGAATTGAAACCCGACCAGTTACATTGACAGGCAAACGCCATACCAAGTGCACTAGCAGGACTCGGTGAGGAAGAGGTAGCGAACTAGACTCCATATTGCCCCGCTCGTTCACAAATTCCGTGGTGGTACTCATCCAAGTTCCTTTACCCATAGGACTGTGCCCCGTAGAGGCACGACTACTATCCCGAAGCTACCTCTTCGTCACCGAGGCCTGTTAGTACAGTTGGTATGACGTTTGCCTGTCCGGGTTTCAATTCTCGGTAGTGGATGAGTACTGCTGATGAGTCCCAAATATAGGACGACACGGCCGTTCAGTGCTTTCTGCATTCTGTTGAGGTTTCTTCTTGACTCAATGAATTACTTAATTATCTCAAATGCTCCTTAATTGCTATCATTTATATATATATTATATATATATATATATATATATATATATATATATATATATATATATATATATATACAAACTTTATAAAATTACATGTAACTCGAAGACGCGATATTTTATAAATGATGAATCTGAGATACTGTATACACGGGAGTATAATGCGAGATTTTATTAACAGTTTTTTTATGCAAAATTTAAAAATAAAAAATGGTGAACAAAAACTTGAAGAGTTGAGTTAAAGGGAGATAACTGAAACATCAGGAACAGAGATGGCACGTGGAATTAGAACAATCTACACCGGTGGTCTAAATAAAGGATTCAGTTCAAAATTTCAATCAACTGAAAACAAAAAATCGGATAATTTTTGCACACTTTATGTCCAGATAAGAAAAAAAATATATGGTCACAAGAAAAATTAAATAAAAAGCTTGAACGCAGTATCTTGTCAGTCGTTTTAAATGAAACTTGTATAAAAGAGTGATTGCTACCCATATACACAATCATATATATATATATATATATATATATATATATATATATATATATATAGAGAGAGAGAGAGAGAGAGGGAGAGAAAGATGGATAGACTCGTTTACTAGTGCTGAGCATGAAATGGTGTAGGTATAGAAGAATTTAAAAAGTTTTCCCCTTCTTTATCTTGGTGTGCTGGAATGTAATTCAAAGGGCTCTGAGATAAAAACATATGATTAGTCCTGATTTTACAGGGTAAGAATAGTTTTCTTATCAAAATTGAATCGATGAGATCTGATAAGATCGTAAATCAATTCCCCCTTATATGATTATATACTTATATCGTTCCTACTTTCAAACCGTTTTCGACAATTAAAGTATTAGCTTGCATACTACAGGCATGGCTGTTTACGAACAGAATAATCCTCAAGAAACTTTTCCGGATATGTTATTCATATTAGTTCTTAGACTGTTTAATTCAGTAAATCTTCACCAGTAAAAAATTGATCATCTATGGTAAAAGTCGTTATGTGGGTAAAGTTTTGCATTAATTTTTATTGCAAGTGGCACTCAGTTTGTCAAAAGAATTTCCCCTACCCTCAGATCTTACGTGAATAAAAAAAAAAATAGTTGCAATGGAAGCGTTTTAAAAGCAATTCAATAATAATTCAAACAAGAGTGTACATTTAATACTACTGAATTTTTTTTTTTTCATCTTTGGTTTTTACATTAATTTTTTTTTCTTAATTTATATATTTTTTCCCTTGTAATTAATTGATATTAACTGGAAGCATTTTATGAGAATTGGCTGCATTGAAGTCCTGCAAATGACCAGATTTTATTTGCCCATACGCAATTTTTTTTTTTTTTTTTTTTTTTAATAACTTTCATAATATTGCCGTATTTTTAGTTTTACATTTTAAGTTTATTTCGATTTTATCTGAGTTCTATATGCATATCATTATGAAATTTCTTTGATCATGGGTAAATATTTGTCTTGCAACAAAACTGTATGGCGAAAAATCAAATTCTTTTATGACGATGACATGGATGAAAGAAAGCAAAGATTGTTTTATCATTACTAGCATGGTACCCGTCAAAATTGATGGGATTATTTATATAAGTATTGACATTTCTGCTTTGGATCAAAGTAGAACTCTCAGAAGAGTTTCTTTACATATTTTTACTATCTACGCGCTCTTTGAAATCAGTTGAATATACATTGCTTTGTTATGGAAGTTCCTGCCGTTTTCGATATATGAGGCCCAAAACAGATCCGTTTAGAAGGAAAATGCTACCGTACAAATAATGTAATCTTAGCCTTATTAGCGAATTTTATACTATTTGTATTCATGTACTCGAGAATATATGATAAATAAAAAAAGCTTGCTAATTTAAGAGATACCGACCCACAATCCAAAAATTAAAAAAAACAGAATCGAACATTAAAAGACAATGAAATACCTGTTACCAACATAGAAATCAGATCTGGATTAAGCTATGGGAACAGAGAAGAGTGCATCACAGCATGTCTGACAAGCTTGAAATAGAAATTACAGCTAAATACTATTGAATGAAAAGTAATTATTTGCTTAATTTAGAACATAAATATAAAGTATGTTTAGCGGGTGTTTATCAATTGGAAAATATTTACCAGGATTCTCTGTAAGTATTTTCTACCTAATAAACTATATTCTTTTCTTATTAGGTTGATATTTATTAAATACAAATTATGGCCTATGCGCTACAAGCGAGTTCAAAGGGTTATCCCGTTACGTTCGCAGATGCGGAATTTTAAGTTTCTGGCAATATTATAAATTCCAGCATCCGATGGCGGTTTGGGTCTGTTTCTTGCTAACTAAATCTCTGATCGTCTTAAAGATGGTGGTTGTGATCCTAATGTTGGTCATCATTAGTTCGTTTTTAGATATTGTTGATAGAGTGTTAGTGGGTAACATTATAAAATGTGTGTTTTTGTTGTCGATGGTACCTAATTTTTTTTAACCTGTTAACTTTGTATGCTCATTTACTAGTGTTAAGGATGAAATGATGTAGGTAGTGAATAATGTATTCCTCTTTTTCATCTATCTGTTCTGGACTGCATTTTCAAATAGATCTGAGATAAAAACATATGATTAGTACTGATATTAATTTTTGGTGGGGATAGAAATTGTTTAAATCATTTTTGGTTGTGGATTTGTGATAAACTTTAAATCTAATTTGTTCTTTTTTCGAATTGATATAATAGGGAGGACAGGTAGGGTATTGTTTTTTTTTTCCATGTGTGAAATCGAGGGTTGATTCTACGTTATCGATTCTCTTCATAATGAGTACATTTTAGTAGATTTCCATTGTGAAGATACATTAGAAAGATACCATCTAGGTATCTGAGCTAAGTGGAGTGTTTATGTATGACGTGTTTATATGGGCGAGGCAAAAAAGTACACCGCTTATAGTGGATCCCATCGGTAAACCGATTTTTTGTTTGTAATTTTTTTTTTTTTTTTTTTGCTGAAAGACAAGAAACATTGGTTATTAATTAGTTATATAATTTTGTGGAACGGTAGAGGAAGTTTTTCTCTAGATTTGATGAGATGGTTTCTTACTACAGGGTGCCACACAAAAAGACAGGAAATTTGGTACTGATTATTTAATTGTTGTAATTTTTGTTACAAATATTTGAAACAAAACGAAAGGATAGAAATTTATTAGCTTAAAATAGAGAAAAAAATACAAATGTTAGATGTAGTGTTTAAACTAAAGCAATCAGGTAAAATTTCTTGGCATTTTTTTCAGTCCCCAAGTTGGATGTTCGCGTTGGAAATCTGATAACTGCGGCATTCTGGAACAACAAATGGTTAAAACATTTTATATGTTAGTTATTTTCTTTTTTCATTCATATAATAAACTATATAGTTTATTTTTTTTATATGTTTGTTAATTTTTTTCTTTCATCATATAGTCAATTTAAAATATCCTGTTTTTGTGGGGTACCCTGCATGTTAAGATATTTTTGTGGGGTACCCTGTATGTTGAGACATTTTTGTGGAGTACCATGTACGCTGAGACATTTTTGTTGGGTACCATGTAAGTTTAGACATTTTTGTGTGGTATCCTGTATGTTGAGACATTTTTTGTAGAGTAGCTTTTGTGTTGAGACATTTTTTGTAGGGTACTCTGTATGTTGAGACATACTGTTAAGCATAGGTTTGTGCATAATAAACTGGGTATTACTTTATTTTCATGTTTATGTTTCTTATTCTCTGGATGAATTCATCAGGGGTTTTAATATGTGTTAAGTTGATGGTGCCTAGGAACAGTGGTAGGAGTTTTGCGATTGCTTTAGGTAGTATGTGGCGGGGTCGCTGTTGATACAATGAGTCAGATTAGTTTGGGTTTTTGAGTCAACCGTATAATGTAGGAGTTGTGGGATGGATTTCTATTATTTTTTTTCATAGATTTGTTTTCATTTTAACAGTTTCTTGACCGTTTTGTTGAATGGCTCTGTGTCAGTATTTACCGCCCGTTCCTTTGTTTTCATTATTAGGAGTTATGAATTTTTTTGAACGTGCAGTAATGCGACACTAGATTTTTTAATAATAATAATAATAATAATAATAATAATGATAATAATAATAATAATATCACCCGTTTTTAATAAAACATCTTTCGGCAAGTATCACATTTATTTTCGTCTGGGAATCTTACCTGAAATTGTGAAAAAAAAAAATCTATGCGTGAGGATGGTAAATGTTTTTACCGAAAGTACTTGCAACCAGTATGGACCGCACATCTAATCCATTGTACAATTAATAAAAACAAGGATCGTGTCGTTCAGTCAGTGGTCTGTTAGCGAAGACATTTCGACATTAATTACATTAACTGATTTATTCTTTGAATGACTATTTTACAATATATACATACACATACACACACACACAAATGTATGTTTGTGTGTGTGTGCGCGTGAATCGGAGACTACTATAGATAGATAAGACTCTTACACATTGATGACAGAGAAAACGGATTCGGCTGAGGAAGATCACATGTTGCGCTAACATACGTAAGTAGTCATTAATTCACATTTTCAGTCTCAGATGACATTATGTTGAAGCTCGACTGTGAAAGGAAACTACTACGGTAGGAGGGTAAAGAAAGCGAGAAAAATGGACTCACCGTCAAGACAGAAAGTATGGTCATCAAGAGAAAAAGCCCAAGATGCCATTTATGAATTGGATATACAAACCTCCAACTTATGCAGAAATTCAAATATCTGCGAAGCGTTTTAACAGAGGATGGAAAATGTGACACCAAGATCCAAACACTAGTGAAAGAAGCTTTCCAAAAGACTAAGCAGGGAGCTGAGAAATAGAAAATTTTCGTTAGAAACAAAGAAAAGAATGCTGGATTGCTATATATTATCCATCCTCTTATATGGCAGAGAATATGGGCAATCTCCCCATGGATAAAGAATAAAACTTGAGGCAGCAGAAATGTGGTTCTACAAAAGGATTCTGGATATTTCGTGGACGGAGCGAGTAAGCATCAAGGAAGTCTTAAATAAAATGGCAACAGAAAAGAACACTTATACTCAGAATCGGGAAAAGACAGCTGAAATTGCTTGGACACATGAGGAGGAAGAAAAGGCTTCGAAAACTCACAAAGGGGCAAATTGAGGTCAAGAGAGATAGGGGAAGGCAACGAGTCACTTACCTAGATGGTGGAATGAGAAGTGGAGCATTAGTAAAGGGAAAAACGGTTACGAACGACACGTGGTTGGAAGTTGTGGAGAGCCATGATCGTCTATGTTCAAAAGGGATACAGTGCTTAGAATAATAATTTATATCATTTCTTCTCTTGCTAATAAGATTTCTTGTCATCAATAAATATAACTGATGACAAAATAAGAATGAGTAAATGATGACTTAAAAAAAACACTCTCCCATATCTGTCAGTAGTAACTAAATCTACACCCACTTGACATGGATATATTGATCTATTTTTAGATTTTAAAATTCCTGTTATTTTTGTTATTTTTTTTTTTTTTTGTCCTGTTTTCTCATATCTTTCACATTGTGCTGATCGAATTAAAATAAATCAGTTAGAAATCAATTAATGAGAAATCGTGGTTAAAATTGATCGAATATCACTCTAAAATACCCAATCTTTATGCACTGGCAAACACACTAGCAGGTATTCCTATACGACCTGTCATATCTGGGATTGTTTAGTACTCCTATAGATTAGATAATTAGCAAGATATAATCATCACTAGTGGTTGAAACTGACTGATAGACAAATTTCCTGTAAAATATTAAAAGAAAAAGAGAATCAGAAATTGGAACAGACTTCTTAAAGACAACCAACCATCGAACCGACTTTCTCTTATCTAAGAAAAACAAAGCGCATTTTGTCTGACAAAGATCGAAAAATGCTAAATAATAATTAGTAAAATTTATAACTCAGAAAAAAATATTCAGTCTAAATTTTTGTTGTAATTTTCACCTGTTAACTTATTCTAATTTATTTTTATTTATTTATTATAATTTTTTTATTGTTCTGACTGAACGTGTGAAACAGTTGATTGAATGTTGTTCAAACGGGTGACATTTTATTTTTATGAACTTATTTTTCTTTATCAAACTTTATCCTAAGGGTATGTTTTGAGCATAGAAAGTAGATAATTTTATTTTAGTATTCCATCAGAAACTTATAAATCCGTTCATCTTTAAAACGAAACATAATAATGACGGAACGGACACACGATCTTGTTACGTCGTAAACCTGTGTTTGTTAACATCGAAACCGGCAATAATAGTCATTTAACTAATCAAACAAATTAAATTCTGTGATTTGAATGTATGAATAGTTAAAATAATAATGCTCTTTAAACTAAAGAAAATACCGAGTGATAAAAATGTATTTATTGTAATACGACTACTAAGCGATTTATGTATGACTCCCAATTGTTGAGATGAATGACGAAATGAAATGGTATCTTTTCTCCAAAGTCGAATGATAGACTTATTCTTTTAATTTTATCCCAGATTTAAAGAAACCTAACTTTACAAAAAAAATCTAGTTGTTATATTTCCTCATTTTTAGATTAGATAATGTTAATCCCGAATTTAGGATCTGTTAGACCTCCACATACTAAAACCTCTGGAGACTTTGTTGAAATACTAAAACACATAGGCATGAAAAATAGATTCCTGGCCTGTTTAGCTATATCAGTTTCATTTTACAAAAGTGCTTGAATATCCTGATGAAATATCTCGTCAAATCCAAAACTAATGTTATTTCACTTTCGATGGTTTTTATGGACAGAATTTTGGATTATCTCCTTGGCTTTTGCTAGACATTTCTTAGAATGTCTTGATGCTAGTTCTTTAACATTATCTCTCTTTATTTTATTTTCTTCCTTCTTTTTGGCATTCTCTTTCGACCCTATCTTTCACTCCGTTCTCTTTATATCGTTTTCTCCATCAACATATACTTTTAATTACGTTTATTTTGTCCTTTTATTTTCACTTCGTATTCCTTTCCATGACTTTTCTTCTACATGTCTCTTTTTACCTCCGTGTGTCCTTCCGCCTTTCTAAAACTCTGTTTCCTATTCACACGTTTCTTTGGCTATTTCCATTTTTCTAATTATCAAATATAACGAAATTTCTATTGAATTCTTCAAATTCGAAATTTCACATTTTTATTCATTTTATTCATTTAATTTCATTCCTTCTTCTCACTTATTTTTTTCCAATTTTGATTCTTCTTCCAAAAAAAAAAAAATTAAAAAAAAAAACAAAAAACAATTAAAAATTTTGTCTTCTTTTTCCCTCTGAATAACCATTTATTAAAAAAGTTACTTTCGCCATAATAAAGAAACTGATCCCCAAAAAGCAGAATGTAATATGAGCATGAAAAAAAATGTAGGAGAATAGTTACAATATATTCACGTAATAAACTTCATTTATTCATTCATACATTCATTCATATATTATTTTTCCAGTTTTTTTTTTTTTTTTAATAATCATTATTTCAGTGTGTTGATTTAATTCCGACCCTGTCCTATTTTTAGAGTTTAATTAATACTTTGATTCGCTTGTAATTTTCTTTTATTTCAATTTTCTTTTATCTTATTTAAATGCAACTCATTTCATTCACGAATATTCTATCTCTATGGAACAATTTTTACTTTTTTAAGGCCTCTTTTATTTGGTTCAAATATCATTCCGCCGAAGTTGAGCCGCCTCCTCTACATTGCCAATACAAATATAATAGAAGGCTTTTCTTCTCGCGATCGTAATCTTGTGGCTGGTCTTGTTGACGCTTGGTCGGCTTCGATCAAAATCAGCCAAGTTAAATTTGTCATCTTAATATTGTGATTCGAAACTATATCGTTCAGAATTTAATCACTAAGGTTCAGTATTTTTCTATTTATATAGCGCTTGCTCGACTACGATTTACAAACGTTGTTATGATAAATACTAGTAAAAAATGGGATTTAATTTTTATATAATCATTTGCAGCAAACAACCATCAAAAGCCTCATTGGAATCCCTTTAACATTATCTATCTCTATTTAAATGAAGCTTGCGTTTTTTCCAGTTAATTTCTTATTTGTATTTTAGGGAGGATTTCAGTAAAATCATATTTTTCAGCACTATACATCCATGGCACTAATGGGGAGTTGCGCTGTTGGATCCGAAGCTCCTTGCGTTTTTCAGGAAGTAAAAAGAAAACTAAATTTGTTTTCATGGATTAAATCTATGGTAATGCTATAGATTTAATCCGTATCATTTGCCTGAAATTTTTAATGCTATTCATTTTCACATTAAATCAGAAAATTTAATTCTCATGTAACATTCGAAAAAATAAATAAAGGAAAACAAAAATAAATTATTTATATAAAACCACAACAAAAAATATTTACAATAGTAGAATAGATCTAAAATCTAGAATCACGAATCTTTAAAATTTAACAACTGATTTCGCCCCACCCAACATTTAACATCTGAATCTGATTTAGCCCAGCCAACTCTTTATTTTGTGGCGCCGTACTTGAATATATATTGTATATGTATATATATATATATATATATATATATATATATGTATGTATATAAATTGGATATATATATATATATATATATATATATATATATATATATATATATATATTGGATATATATATATATATATATATATATATATATATATATATGTATGTATGTATGTATGCATGTATTGGATATATATGTATATATATATATATATATATATATATATATATATATATATATGCGTATTGGATATATGTATATATACATGCATATATATGTGTGTGTTTTGGATATATATATATATATATATATATATATAAATTATATGTATATATGTATATATATATATATATATATATATGTGTGTGTGTGTGTGTGTGTGTGTGTATGTGTGTATGTATGCATGTATTGGATATATATATATATATATATATATATATATATATATACACACGTCTTGGATATATGTATATATATATGTGTGTGTGCTCTGTATATATATATATATATATATATATATATATATATATATATATATATATATATATATATATATGTACACACACACACACACACACATATATATATATATATATATATTTATATTTCCAATCAAAAATGTACTAAATATTCTTGCTGCTTTCAATTATGTCTGAATAGTTTTATTTTTCCGACAGATTTTCAGTTATTCAAGATTGTTACAATAGTCTTTAAAATTGTTCACGATACGCCAATGCACAATCATTACTTTGATATTCTACAAATTCAGTTTCCTTATACATAATAATAGTTTCTTTTTCTTTCATTGTGCAGTCTGTTAATTCATCTGACCTTCAAGAAGAAGTTTTTTCACTTTCTTAAAACAGCGTCTTCTTCTCCTTCTTCTTCTCATCATCATCATTATTATTATTAATATGGTTTTTGTTGTTGTTAATATTGCTTGTTCTGAAGTGTTCATTATCGTCATCATATTGCCACTGACAGCAAAACACGTAAAATCTCCAGCACCCTCCTTATTGTTCACACTGACTCCAACACTGACGATGTCTAAATAGGGATCAACAGGTCGGTCTTCAATTATTCCAGTTTTGCTTCTGGTGGGTTTAGAATACGTTACATTGCGTAATTTGTTCTTGATACAATACTACATCTCTTCTTTGAAATATTCTTAACAATCCTGTATTTTAATTATTGTTTTGTTTTGTTCTCTATTTTCCGCCAAAACCAACACAGAATCTCTTAATGTTGGTGATGCTAATAAATCAGAATTGCCAGTATCACGAGAGCATCCACAACCAACCCGGTTGGTGAAGCACCTGTAACCGATTATGGCATAGAGACAGTGGACAAAAGAGCCTGGCGGTGTCCGTTCTTCTTTAGGTTGTTTTTGAATTCACAACTCTCCTTCAACTAGCTTGTTTGCCAACCAAAGGCAATTCCTCTCTGCACTTTCTCGCTTAATGTCACTTATGGTACAACTAAGGATGCTGAAACTGTATTGCACCACAGGTACAGCCAAAGTTTATACAGCTGGATATTCTGTTTTATGAATTAAATTCTTATTTAAACCCAGATGCAAACGCCTGTACTATACTTTTTTTTCATTTGGATATACTGTATTCCATTTTCTTTTACTAGATATTTACAGACTTCTTCTTATATCAGTCCCTTAATCTTTGCAACAAAATCTAGATCTATTGAGCAGGTTTCTCTAATTCTCCTTTTCTTGAATGTTACATTTGCACATTTATCTAATCCCAAACCCATGCTGAATCACTTTACATTAGAGAGGATCCACTTCAACACATTGCCAAAGAGTTTGATATCATCCATATAAAATAGGTGATTAAAAACATTCTTTTTTACTATCTATTCATATTTATTACTGTTTAGCTCATGCGTAAGGGGGATTAACGATAGATAGAACATAAGTGGCGACAGGGAGTCTCCTTGAAAGATTCCTTCTCGGATATTCAAACAATTGGATGTGGCAATATCTTTAGTGTGATTTAGATATAATGTAGTTTTCCACATTTCCGTGCTATATTTAATGAAATATACTATCACCTAGGAGATTTTGTAAATTTTCAGAGCCTTAAGGATCCAAAAGTGAGGCACAATGTCGATGGATTTGCTGTAATCTATCCAAGCTGTGCTGAGATTTCTACATTTTTCCTGTAATTTTCTAGGTTAATTTTATTTGTTAGTATTTGATATATGCAACTATATGAACCTTTTCGACATCCCTTCTGTTCCAAGAGAAGAAATGCTGCTTTTATCGAGAAAAAAGTAAGTACAGTTCGTCAGTACAGACGTGATCAATTTATATGTGATGAAAAGATATGGTATTCACCTATAATTTTTTGACTCATCTGATTCACCCGTTTTTGGTATGAAATATGTAATACCTTCAGTGATTAATTCAGGAATTTGATTGGGTTATTAATTAGCATTGATAATCTATGCGAAAGCGTTCTATGGACTTATGATAGATCCATAAGTTGGGTACCTTGTCATTTCCTAGGGATTTCTATTTCGGTGATTTTTTTATAACTTTTCAAACATTATTTGTAATTATAATTTCTTCATTCTTGTACAGGTTTATCCTTCATTCATTCTTATTCTTGTTTGTACCACTCTGCACTGGGTTTATTTTCCTGTAGGATGTTCAAAATATTCTCCCAAAGTTTTTGACATCTATTATGGCTTTTCTAATTTCCCTGCAAAATTTCTTGAGGTCTCTGTAGAATATCTTATGTTTGTTGAGAGAACCTACAACCGTTTTTATATCGTTTTGATTTTTGTTCCTTTAATTACAGTTTCTATTTATCTATTTCCTTGACTGGTTTAATTTCATTTACTTCTTTAATTTTATATTTCTTCTTGATCTTCTTACTTTTCCGTGTTAAAACATTTGAATTTCTTGAAATATCATGTTGTATCGATAATTCGCCTAAGATTTTCTCAATTTCTCGCTTTTAATCTTCCAAGTGGGCACATTTTGTCTGCTGTTTAATCATTTGTCTTTACATTTATTTTTTTCAGTATCTGCTAAAATTTCGTTCTGGGTCCCGCCCAGAGACATAAGGTTTGAAATGGTATCATGACATATTCCACTGACAAAAAAAAATATTTTACATAGATAAAGCCCTTCGTAAGGTGTAGCCTGTACTCTTGAGAACATTTTTTTTTTGTATTTCTTCAAGGCACGGGCTTCCAGGAATCCCTTCAATTCGTCTACTCGATTCTTTTCCAACCAATCCGAGGGCTCCAACTACAAAAGGGATTGTTGATGTTCTCATGTGCCACATTTTTGAGATTTCGATTTCAAGGTCCTTGTATTTTGATAGCTTTTTAAAGATCTTCAAAGATACATTGCAGTCTGCAGGGGCTGCCATATAAATAAGAAGCACTTTTTTGGTTGCGGTCTCTAATAACACTGTCTGGGCGGTTAGATTTGAGTGTTCTGTCTGCGTGTATTGTGTAATCCCATAAAATTGTAACAGGTCCTATCTAAGTAACCGAGTCTGGGTGGTGTTCATACCACTTTCTTTTAGTTTCCTTCCCGTAGAAGTTGCAGATTCTCCAGTGCAGATATTGCCCCACTCTTTCATGCTGGGTTTTATATTCATTGGTTGCCAATACCGTGCTACCTGACACAAGTTGATGAATTGTTTCTGGGTAATTATCACTGAATCTGCGTTTTGGGCCAACACAATATTTTAGTATGTGTGCTTGATAATTTCTAGTTAACAAGCACTGATCTTGTGCAGCAAGGATAAAACCTTCCGTTTCAGCTTTTAACCCTTCACTACGTAGCCACTGATGTGTACGGGGCTTTTCTATATCAGCTTGTTTGATATGGGCAGAGTATCAGCCATAAAGCGGTTTATCTTGCTATTGTTTCTGTATCTGGTCGGTTGCATTTGTTTGTTTTTTTTAATGTATTTTGCAGTTTCAGTCGGTGTATTGTGCTTTACTTGTATTGCTGAATTCATTTGAAAAATTATTATCATTTCAGTTTCTGCAATGGTCACACTATATACCAAGTCTGCGGAAAGATCTAAGGCAATTTGTAGTCTATTGTTATGACTACATTTCATGATTTGTTCCATAACACAACAAGTGTTACATGAAGAAAGTTCTTCTTAGTGTATGGGACGTACTTATCAAAGAAAATTTTTGTATTTCTCTTAAGCCCTTAAGCTGGGGTTTCCAAGGATTTTTTCAATGTGTTTTTGTGTTCTATTTTTATCATTCCAAGCGCACCTATTATGATTTAAACTATTCTTATTTTCTTCTTGTTTTTCTTGTTGTTGTTATTGTTGTTGTTGTTGTTCTTCTTCTTCTTCTTCTTCTTCTTCTTATTATTATTATTATTATTATTATTATTATTATTATTATTATTATTATTATTATCAACATACCAATAATCAATATCGTTTAAGTCTTAAACGACAGGAAAAATATTGCACGAGGATAAAAACGGTTAGTAAGAAAATTCCCTTTTAAATGAAGTTTTATGCATATTTTCGCTTGAATTAAATACAGAACTCTATAAATTATATTTTAATACTTAAGGTAAATGCAAAATGTTATGTTTGTAGACTTAATATTTTTTGTCAATAAGATACAGTTGCAAGCATTTCCTGTACAAGAGAGATGTGCATTATTTGCATTTTCCACTCTTTTCTCTTCGAGATGCAAGCATCTTTAGCTTGTTCTTCTGGCTTTATTTGCATTCACATAATCCATGAAATGGCGTAATAATAAGGATTTTCGAAAATAGTAACTTCATCGTTCCTAGATTTGCCAATTAGTCATTTAGATTTGAATCATGAATGAAGGATGGCCATATCGTCGAAAAAGTTTAAATCATCAACTGATGATATCCGCTGAATCAATTGATGCTCTCCGCCGTTTAAGGGTTAATAATGTTCCCAACTGAAGACTCTGGCTGCTTACATTATTATCTTCCTATTTTATTATTTCAAAGAGTATGTCTTCAAATACTATAGCTCAGAAAACTCGAGCTGGCAATGATAATGCTGTCACATATTTATGGCTGCAATGAAATTGAACAAATGAGGCTGAACAAAGACGAAATGCTATAAAAAGGAAAGAAAACCACAAAAAAAGATGCAGATTAAAAAAATAAAATAAAATTTTGTTCTTGCGTTTAATGTTGTCTCGAATGAAAAATCAAGAAAAAGAAATTTCCCCCAAAATCAATTTTACCTTCTTTCTTTATTACCTGTGTTTTTTAAGTTGATTTTTATGTTATATCCGTTCCGCATTAAAAAAAAAAAAAATCTTATCTGAAACGAAATGTGTGGAAATGGGACACTGCTTTCTCTGGATGCGGTATTGAAAATTTCGCTACTTTCGTTAGAGGTGTTGACCAATTATAAACTGAAAATTGGTATGAAATCGATATTAGCAGTGAATTATCCTCTGAATTTAGAAAATTTTCCACTGCTCTTGCTCCGTCTTGCGCTAATTTACCGTTCGGATATTAAATCAGATTCGCCTGTAATGTTTGCAAGGAAAAATTGAAGTACGAAATTGGAATCCCTTTCTAAGAGGCTCAGCAGTAAAAAAAAAAATATATAGGATTGATTTTCTTGCTTCCATATTTTAAATCGCCTATTTATATAATTTTGTTTTGAATTTCAATGAAAAATTATAGAAAATTTAGCTTTCATTAATAGTGCGTCAAAAAAGCACATCAAAAATACTAAAAAATATATTAGCAGTCCTTCTGATAATCAAGCGCATTATTTTCTTCACTATGTGTGTGCGTATGTTTGATATGTGCATGCGTGTGTTATCTCATACTAGTCTCTTAGTCTTTTTATTTTTATTACATATTTTATGTCATGTTACTTCCTGCTTTTAAGAGATTCAAATTTTGCTTCGATAAAGCAGGCTCCTTTCCTCTTTTATCTGGTTTCGCGGTATTATTTTTGCCTGAATCTTGCAGTGAAGCCATGACCCCCCCACACACACTTTTAACATCGTTATGGATGGTAGAATGTGGTTTAGGAGAGATAGCATAAATAAAAAACAAAATGTACTAAGAGCTACAAAAGGCATGAAACTGTGGAGAGCCATGATTTCCAACGTCCTGAAAGGACACGGCACATAGAAGAAGTGCTTCTTATAAAACGGTTTTGAACCTCGAGTATATTAATGATTCTCTCCTAAGTAACGGCACTAATAATCTATTAATTGTCGGTTTTTGTTTACAGATTGCATCATATAAGGAAAAATATATACACGATATTGCTTCAAACTTCTCCACTGTTGTTTCTTGACTGATATCAAATAACGGAGAAAGTACTTAGAATTAACCTATGTTAAATTAGTAACTACTCAAAAAAATTATTTATATTATTTACATTGTTAGGACTGTTGGCCTCATCTTTATTGCCATATTCACGACATTTCGGCCGTTGTACACTCCAAAATAATAATGCTTAAAAAATATACAATATTTTGATTTTACCATTTTTTTTTTTTTTTTTTTTGTCTATTGCCGTCTTGGAGCCTCTGAACAACTCCAAACCGCTAGTGATTATGGTCGCAGTTATTACTTTTTATTGCATGCTTTCTAGAGGATATCGTCGAGTGACTTAGGCATTCAAGACATTTAATTCAATTTTGCTGGGTACGAAAGATGTGTGTCTGAGATGATAATTTTTCAGGAAAAATACCTTATTGTGATATGTTATAGATAAACATGACAGACCTGCATTTATAGAATGTATCACTCAACTCTAAGAAATCGCACATCTTTGTAGATAAAGTATCAACACATGCTGTATCAAATAGTATATGTCATTGTAATACTTAACTATCCACTGAACATCTTTTGCATGAAATTGTTTTTCTTTTATATCTAATATCCTTTCTGGTCGCAGACGATCATAGCTTTCAACAATTTCAAAACCAAAAATATATATATATATACATGCATGCAACATGTGCAAATATGAATTTTATTCATAGTTCATATTTTGAAATAATCCCATCATTCTTTCAGTAATCGAATGTTGTGAAAAACCAGATAAATAAACAAGGAGGGAAAAGCTATCTGAGCGGATAATTTTACGGGAAAAATAATTTACTGTGATATGTTATAGATAATCATGACAGATCCGCATTTTTAGAATGTATCAGCCAACTCTTAGAAATGCTGCTATTTTGTAGAAATGGAAAACGTCAACACACGCTATATCAAATATTATGTCATTGTAATCTTCCGATCTTCCACCGCTGACGTATACAAGTAATCAGTAATACGGGGCCGTTTTTATGAGGAAAATAAAAAATAACAGATGTTTCTAAAAAAAAAAACAAAAAAAAAAAATTCTTGCTACTATTTTTTGCCAAATTGATTCGTCATACTTGTAGAAATTACACGATGATTGTTTAAATATAAAGCTTTCCACTGACCTGAGGTGGAACAACTACATTGAATCGATAGCTTCATCTACTGCAAGAAAAGTTGGTTCTCTGTGTCACACCAGAAGGTTTTTCTCGCCTGAGTGCATCCTTCAAATATACGAATCTACCATTCACTCCTGCATTGATTACTGCTGCCATATATGGTCTAGTGACCCTGCTGTTCATCTCGAGGTCCTCGACAAAATCCAAAGACGGATATTCAATGTGATAGGTCCTGATCTGGCATCTCGTCTACAGTCACTTTCTCACAGACGTGATGTGGCTTCCCTCTGTCTTTTCTACAAATATTTTCATGGCAACTACTCTGACAAGCTACTTTCACTGGTACCCAAACTGCATGAATTTAAGCGTGCTACTAGGTTGGCATCTCGGTCCCACCCTTTCACAGTGGGAAATGGTTAAATGCAGCCGTCTCTTCTACTCCAACAGCTTCTTATATCGCACTTTCTAAGAGTGGAATTTCCCTTCCTCTTACTTGTTTCCCTGATAGCTATAATCTTCAAAAATTTAAATGTAATGTCAATCGACATCTTCTGATGCCTTGATCTTGACCCCGGCTTTCTCTTTATCCTTTCCTCAAAAACCCCTCTTTGCTCCTAACACTCTGTCTCTGTAACCCCTTGCGTGTTAGTGACACCTTGCTTGGGGTGATATGCAAAAGAACAAATAAACACAAAAAAAAAACTCTCATGATTTTTTTTTCCATTTCGAACCATTATTTACTTTTCTACACATTTTCTCTTCTACCTGTTTCTGTTACCTATTTCATTTTCTGCACATTTTCTCTTCTACCTGTTTCTGTTAACTATTTACTTTTCTACACGTTTTCTCTTCTACCTGTTTCTATTACGCGTTTAATTTTCTACCCATTTTCTCTTCTACCTGTTTTTGTTACCCGTTTAATTTTCTCCCATTTTCTCTTCTACCTGTTTTTGTTACCCGTTTAATTTTCTACCCATTTTCTCTTCTACCTGTTTTTGTTACCCGTTTAATTTTCTCCCATTTTCTCTGCTACCTATTTTCTCTCCTATCTATTTCTACTACCAATTTTCTCTTTTAACCATTATTTCTTTTATCATTTCTTCTAACCATATTTTCAAACGAAGTGTATTTTTTATTCGGTAATATAAATATTGCTTAGGATTTTGCGGAGCCACTCGATAGGATGGATTGAAGTGATGTCTTCTTTAAGGTTTAATATATTTATTCGTTTGTTTAAATACATTTATATAATTGATGTGATAAAAGTGATAAATACAGATGACGGTTCTAAGATTTATAAAAGAGATAGACGTTAAGAATGACCTCCATATGTGAATCTAGATCTGGCAGTGATATTATATATATGAGTCGAGATTTTATGCAAATGGTTGATTTGGTTTGATTGGATTTGGTTTGTTTTACATCATATCAACCTTAATGAGTTATTTAATACCGACGATGTTTTCAAAAAAGTATTTTTGGTAATTTTTTTTTTTTTAAAAAAGAAATTGCAGGTAATGTTTTCTTCAAAATTTTATTGCTGATAATAATTTTTTGCAAAAATGTTTTGCTGGTATTAAAACGTATTTTTACATGGTTAGACCCCAGTCTGGGAGTTAACTAATTTGCCTATACCTGGAATCCTATCAGTTCCTACCCACCACAGGTCAGGTTGAACGTGGGAGCACCAGCAATTAAGAGCTGGTTTTACGCTCCTCATAACCTAATGAAGAGAGGCCTTGCTGTCGGATGTAGTTTATCGTCATACCCAGGACGGCCAAAAGTTTGGTTTTGAGCATCATATCAAGTTGAACAATTATTTCTAGCGCAACCTAATCTGTGCTCAATTTCTTTATCTCTTATTTGTTATAACTGATCAATACACTGATGTATGTGAAGCATTTCGGATAACACATTATTTATTTTTCATGATGGATTCAAAATAGGTATGATCCCAATGTTTTTACTTTGAAAAAGTATTCTCGATTTAATTTAACTATTACAAACATTATCATTTCATAGCTTCTGTTTTAAAGATTCAAATAATTCAAAAGAATTACAAAAGTTTGAATTTAAAATCGTTTTCACTCATATATTTGACCAATTTACTCAGGCTCAAGTGGAATAAAAAGACTTAATATTCTGTCTGTTCCAGCAGTTACGTATATATTAGGTTGATGCAAAAATAATGTCGTTTTCTCACATAGAAACATATGTGAGAAAACGACATTATTTTTGCACCAACCTAATATATATATATATATATATATATATATATATATATATATATATATATATAGTGTGTGTGTGTGTGTGTGTGTGTGTGTATTTAAGCATCATTTTTCATTCATACATGTTTTATTAAATAATACAGACCAGGGTTATCTATTCATTTTATGTAAATTCTTTTCATAACGTCTGATAAGCTTAATAACATTATCATTAAACGAAGAAAGAAAATCACAATATTGATACCTATTTTTTAATCCAATCTAAGCTTTCGGCTTACATAAGCCATTATCAAAGATGACAATTACAGTAAATGAAACATGTATGAATATATATATATATATATATATATATATATATATTCGAAGATACACTGAAATCATAGCGTAGACTGGTTGAAATATATCATTAGTAAATTTAAGCGTGCTACTACATTGGTAACTATGTCTCATTGTTTTACTGTTGAGGTGTCATTCTAATATTTTCTATTCTAATAGTTTATTTTCTCTCCTGTAGAAGTCCCTTACGATTTGTTTTGCTTACCTACCACTTAAAATCTTCAAAATTTTAAATGCAACCCTAATCACCATTTTCTGTCTTCCTGAATCCTGTTCCTTTATTGTCCTTTCTCTTCTGTCACTTCTCACTAATGTCTTCTCACTCACTTCCATCCCTAGTGGTGTTATCGCATTCCTTGATGTGAAATGATAAAAAAAAAATATTTATCTATAGTCATTTCAGTTGAGAAGTGTGAATTTTATAAAAAAGCTTATTTGCCTTTGACTTTTAATTATCTACATCTAAATTTACCACATCGTTTGTCCGAACTCTTGAAGCAATTAACAGTGCACATTTCGTTCTTGATGAATTACTCGGACTAAGATCTCAATCTATTTTCGACTACATATTTTCGTTGTTTCCTTTGATTAGGTTTTTCAAGAATTCTTCAAAATTCTGAGACGAGGAAATGGGAGCGTTTAACCCATGTTCTGTCGGCGTCAGTTGAACTGGAGGCTTCTTTTTCTTGTCATATAACTATAATTGTAAGCTACAAATTGTCACAATACATGGAATAAAAAAGACACTAGTTTAAACTGATGGGATAAAAGTGATAAATACAAATGACGGTTCTAAGATTTATAAAAGAGATAGACGCTAAGAATGACCTCCATATGTGAATCTAGATCTGGCAGTGATATTATGTACATGAGTCGAGATTTTATGCAAATGGTTGATTTGGTTTGATTGGATTTGGTTTGTTTTACATCATATCAACCTTAATGAGTTATTTAATACAGACAATGTTTTCAAAAAAGATGTTAGATAAGGGTAACCGATGACGTTACGAATATTTTTAATCGAAGATCGTGCCTCCTTGAAATGTAGCTAACGTCTGATAAGAATTCAGAGCTGAAATAATGTTTAACTCACTTCTACACTCCGTTAAAATAACGTCAGCTGAATACAAAGATATTTGATTTCGGGTCATTCTTCTAGCGTTCGATTGTGCGTTCGGTTACCATATATGTGCATATAATACATGCAGTTTACACTCACTTCCCGCTTATGTTGCACATCATCTTTGAGATCCCACGCTGCACATGATGCTTTTTAGAACACCTGAAAAGTCATCATTCGAGGTAACACTGTCTTTTAGCATTCTAAATGATGTCTTTTAGGTCACCTACTAAGTCATCCTTCGAGTTACCACTGCCTTTTAACATTCTGAATATCTTTTAGCTCACATACTAAACCATCGTCCGAGGATCACTATCTTTTAACATTCTGAATAGTGACTTTAACTCAGCTATTAAGTCATCACTCGAGGTATGGCTCACATTCTCAGTCATCCTTCGAGGTACCATTGCCTTTTAACATTCTGAATGATATGTTTTAGCTCACATACTAAACCATAGTTCGAGGACCACTATGTTTTAACATTCTGAATGGTGACTTTTAGCTCAGCTATTAAGTCATCACTCGAGGTATCAATGTCTTTTAACATTCTAAATGATGTCTTATGACTCACATACCCAGTCATCTTTCGAGGTAACATTGCCTTTTAACATTCTGAATGATGACATTTAGCCCAACTCTTAAGTCATCACTCGAGGTATCACTGTCTTTGAACATTCTGAATGATGTCTTATGGCTCACATACTATATCATCCTTCGAGATAGCATTGCCTTTTAACATTCTGAATGATATCTTTTAGCTCACATAATAAGCCATCGTTCGAGGACCACCATCTTTTAACGTTCTGAATGACGTCTTTTATCTCAGCTACTGGCTCATCTCTCGAGGTCCCACAATCTTTCTTTCTCCATGTTTGCCAACATATTTGCTTGAAATATTGGCGCAACACAATCGTTCTCCTTCTATTATACCTTTTACGTGCTTTTACGTAAGCTTGGTAAATATATGACGGAGAAAATATCTGTCAAAGCATTAATCAGAAGACTTTAGTGAAAAAGAAAATAAAGAATTGAAACTTGAAGAATTGCATAGGCCGTCCTGGGTAAGACGGTAAACTACATACGCACCCTGGGTAAGACGATAAACTACATCCAACAGAAAAGCCTCCGGTCAGGAGGTTTTTTAGGAGCGTGGAACCACCTCTTAATTGCTGGTGTTCCCAGGTCTACCCTGACCATGAGTGATAGCACTTGTTAGGGTCCCAGTTATGGGTAAATAGTTAACCCCCAAACTGGGATCAAAACACTATAAAAGTGTAAAAGTACGTTTTAATACTAGCAATAATTTTTTTGAGGAAAAATTATTACTAGTAATACATTATTAATAGCAATAATTTTTTGAAGAAAAAATATTGCCAGCTATACATTTTTGGAAAAATCAAAATCTTGTTGGCATTGAGGTCCGTATGTCGTAAAACAAAACAAACAAACTAATAACAGATTGTGATAATTTTATAAATGAAACAATATTATAAGTATGTAAATGAATGAAATTATTAAAAACGGATTACTGAAGTTAAATGAAAAGATCATGACTATTTTAAATAAACGAAACAGACAAACTCAGATATATCTGAATAAAAAATTATTTTCTTTTTATGTTCCGTGTCTCAAATATATGAAGGTTACTGAGCAGTTCTAACAGATCTTTGTGGCGTACTTTGTCGAATAAAAAACAAAGAATGAAAAAAGAAGGAAGCTAATCAGAATAGAATATAAAAAAAATGAATCAAAATTGTATCAATATCCAAAGAAAGAAAGAAATGAAGAAGGAATCACGTTTTAGCATAAAACGAAAGGCTATAAAAGCTTAAATCTGAACCCGTTTTCTGCAGACTCAGTAAACGTTGGTTTCATTACACTGACCCTACTTCATACACTTCATCATCGTCACCGAACTGATTATCCTCCTAAACACTGCAACCTTATTCCACAATGTCGCATCCTTCAGAGCAGCAACGCATTTTAATGCGTTGCTCATTCAACCCCAACTACCGGTTACCCACATCACAAAAAAAAAATAAATAAATAAATAAAATAAAATAAATACACGTTATACAAACAAGACGAACAACAACGCTGAGGACATTGTTATTCCTCCGCCGCTGCTCGTTGTTTTCATCGTTGTCGGATATTCATCCGCACCCTCAGGGTGACTTTCTCAGGAAAAGTAAGCAGGTGCCCTCTTTTCGTTCGGCTCAAGACCTACTTACACGTTCCTACCCCTATCCATCTCATCCGCTGTCCGCACAACCGCCGTTATCTCTTCCAGGTATGGTTGTCTTTGTCGATTTTTAATCTTTCGCTGAGGATGCCCTCTGATGTGATGCTGGTGTTGATGGGCAACCTCGTGAACGGGTGAGTATTCGTTAACGCTTAATATCTCTTTCCGAACAAAAATCTCAGTTCATTTCAAGAGCTCGGTAAATGAGAAAGGGAGTGGTTGCTATGTTATTCCAGTCCGGTGATGGAATGGACAGACAGATAAATATCCGGTCGCAAAATAATATACAAATATTAAGTGGTAAAAGTATGCATAGATAAGCCGAACACATGCATAAAAGATCAGGAACACATCCATATCTATAATAATACATAGGTGCTATATACACTTATATATATATATATAACCGTAAATTCTTGAAAATAATACGCTCCTATAAATAATACGCACGCCAACAAATGATCTAAAAATAAAGAAATATATCAATCCCCATGTATAATGCGCATCTATAAATTTTTGTCAAAAAACAAAATAAAAATAACTACGAAGATATTTTCTCGACCTTGACATTAAGAATAAATCGGAGACTAAGCGGCCAAAATAATGTTGAAAATTACCATCGCGGTTTTCCCGATAAATATAAAATTTTATTTTACCGCCAAAATGTCGTCAAAACGTGCGAGAGATCTCAAGAAGTGTAGTATCACGATAGGCATAGATGGCTCTGAAGGTGACATCCTTCGGCAAGAGAATGAAGAGGGAGAAGATAATTTTGAGCAGGACGAAGATAATATTGTGAATGATAATTTATTAATGACAATTTTGATATTTCTTCTATAGAAAGTGATGATGATGATGATGATAATGATGATGATGATGATGATGATGATGATGATGATGATGATGATGATGATGATGATGATGATGATGATGATTAAAATATCAATAAATTGTTAACTTAATATTCTCTTTTCTTCGAAATTGGCCTTTTTACAGATTCTTTATTATTTCGCCAAAAAAAATTGCGGTTACATAAATTTATTGACAAAAAATGTTACTATTATTATTGTTGGAATTAAAATGCAAATTGGGGTAATATGTTTCTTATTTTAGGACAAGTACGTATTTATTATTACAAATCAATAACGAAAAGATTTTTTGTTTAAACCTATTTATAATACGCACCCCTATTATCACCTGTAATTTACAGTAAAAATGCGTATTATTTTCGAGAAATTACGGTATATATCGAGGTGTGTATGTGTTCTTCGAGCACTTCTTAATGCAACAAAAATGTTTACATATACTTTTGTCACAAACTACGTGATTTTTTTATTTCTTAAAAAGATATGGGATTTTATGTTATAACTAAAATGCAATATAATATTTTACGCATTACATCCATTATCAAATTGCACGCATACATAAATGTTGTCACCAAGTAATTGGTTAAGGAATAACAAAACAAGAGGCTGCAAATAAATATTGTCATGAACAGTAAATACAACAGTATTGTGTTACCGAACTTGAAAGTGTGTGTCGGTTGACCAACGTTCAGTCTATATCACTGTTCCCTCGAGGCTTACTTTCCTATTACTTTATATAGTAAGTGGAAAAGTCCACAATAGATTCATTAGAGTTAAGACACCACAACAATAAATATTTACGCACGTGTAGTTACACCGATTTAAACATCACTTTAATCCAATGAAGTCCTAAATAATAAAATGCGTCACACGAAAAGAATTTCTCAATTAAACATTAATATTAGCATTGTTCTTTATATTAAAAAATTATATAAAATGTTACCTTTCATTTTGCAACAAATATTTATAAAGAAAATAAATAAAAAATATATAGATAAATAAATGAATAAATAATAAGAAATATCGTTAGTTTTTAAATATTTTCAAATTTGACGAAGATTAGGAAAAAAATAGGTTCTAGGATAGACCCCAGGGTGCACAAGTGCATTGGTTCAAAACGATCGAGAAAAGTGACCGTTCCAGACAACTTTTATTTTGTCAATTGATAAAACAAATTGAATAAGTTCATAAATTCGTGAGAAGTAGCAAAAATTTTCACCTTGTGGCGAAGAAAACCAGTATGCGAAAACTTGCCATTTGCCTTCGACATATCCAATGCAACAGCCAAGGCCTCATCATTCTTATTATCTAAAGCTTGATGGACTCTTTCAGCAATAATGGTTAATACAACTACTAGATTATCAATCAATTCAGAGTTGATTAGAACATCTAGGACAATGCCAAAATGAGGTAGAATATAAAATCTCAAACAAAAGAAGATGATTTCCAAAAGGCAAAAAAGCCCGAAGCAGCAAGGCATTTATTGCAGAATTTAGAGAGAACAGGATCCAGTACAGGTGTATATTTCTTAAGAACTATTGCAAAGATATCATCGTTCACATGCTTTGTCGGATCCAGTTTAGAGATGATAGCAGAAACTATAGAGACTTTGTTCTATGTGAAAAGTCAGGCAAAGATACACTAGATGAGTCAAAAGTAGAATGGGAAAAGAATTTACGAGCAAAGCATTCTGCATTATCAGCAGAAAATGTTAACACCTCAATTTGATTAAAGTTAGAAATCTTATTCTTATTTAAGATACTATTACAGATATGCTATTAATCCCGAGAATCAGACTTCTTAGAGGCTATATGCTGCCTCATTGTATCAGTTGACAAAGATTTAGCCTCTTTGAGGACACGTTTACAATCGTTATGAGCAGAAACATAGAGGCGTCTGTTGTCTTCGGAAGTATCACGCTAATACAGCCAGAAGAAAAATGGTTCCTGTGTGCTGTAACGTCTGAACAGGCCTGTGTGAACGAAGATAAGATTCCCCATGATATTTCTGAGGAGGTATCCCAACAAGAAACCTATATGGCACAGTTCTCAATGGGAAGGCTAAGAAAATCAATCCAATGAGTGTCTCGAAGAAAGTGACGAAATGAATCTCAGTTTCAAGAAGTCTTGTTAATAGGAACTAACTGACGGCTCAAAATAAATATAAACAGATACTACAGTTTGATCCGAAATGCCAAGATGACAGAGTTGTAATGCTCGTCAAGAACTACGAGAAGAGGTATGGAAGAAAGCAAGTAAAGAAAAATGTTGATCAGATTTATTCAGGAAACAAGTAAGAAAATCCACTATTTGCCCGAGAGACTGAACAACAGGAATACTGAAAGTTTAAATTTTTGTTGAAAGCTGATTTTTTTTCCAGTTATGCATATAGGATGTCTTTGTAAAATCGAAATATATTTTATATGATTCTCTTTACCTAAATCAAATATCCAGCCGTCTCTCCCCCAAAACACCGCAACACTATAACAGACACACCACCATGCTTAACTTTTGGAATCACACATTCATCATTCAATCTTTATCCTGGCATTTTTCTCATATGCAGTCTCCTCTTACTACCAAAAAGTTCAAATTTGAACTCGTCGGTCCTAAATACATATTGCCACTCTTTCATTTTTTTATGCTGTTTTAGTCATAACAGTATTGTCTGCTTATTCAATGTTCGTAACTGGGCTATGCGCCTCCTGATCCCCGCTGATCTAAGTCGATTTTTCATAGTCGAGAGCGACACTGATTGCTGTCGAGAGGAATTATGTTCAGGTTTCAGCTCTGAAGCAAATTTGCTCTCAAATAATCATGTGTTTATATTCAGTTATTACTTTTATTGCTCCGGTTCTATTTTCTGACAAAATTTGCGCCAGTTTCTAACTGTCTTTCTAACGAATAGTGCACACCATGTCTAGAAATCTGTAATTTCTTGGCAATTTGTCTTTGAAAGTAGCTTTTTTTTAATAAAATTTCAAACTTTCATGTCAATGCTTAGTCTTCATGTCAATGCTTAGTTGCTTTGATTTTGCCATTTTGCAAATTAAAATTAAAAATAAAAATTTATGCAAATAATGTAGTAATGGCACAATCTTTTTCTTCAAACAGAAACAGCTACAAATGTTTTGTTTACAACATTAGTCAGTGCTGAGTTAACATTTAACTTAGTAGAAATTATTGGTAATCTCAAAGTCTACTGAGGGGCTAATGGTGAAAAAAAATAATATTTTTCATAAAAATATTCATAAAATAGCTTGTAAACTTGAATGCCTCCAAAACGAAACTGCTTTCCTTTACCCACCACAGAGAACCCTTCCTGCCTCCCATCAGAATGACTGATTCTTAACTCCTTGAGAGCGCCTCGTTACGCCTGCTTGGTCACCCGCTGTCCACTGACATGAGGTAGGAGTAAATACATTGAATCAATAGCTTCATCCACCGCAAGGAAAGTTGGCTCTCTATGTCGTACCAGAAAGTTTTTTCTTGTCTGAGTCCATCCTATAAATCTATAAATCAACCATCCGTCCTTGCACGGAATACTGCTGTCATATATGGTCTAGTGCTCCCGCTCTCGAGGTCCTTGATAAAATCCAGAGACGAATATGCAAGATAATAGGTACTGATCTGGCATCTAGTCAAAAATCGCTATCCCTCTGTCTCTTCTACAAATATTTTCACGGCAACTGTTCCGACGAGCTACTTTCACCGGTTCCCGGACTACATAAATTTAAGCGAGCTACCAGGCTGGTATCTCGGTCCAACCCTTTCACCTTCAAAACGGTTAAATGTAACCGTCTTTTCTTCTAAAACAGCTTCTTCTCTCGCGCTTCCCGTCTGTGGAACACCTCCCCCCTTACTTGCCTCCCCTATCATCATCAAATATTCAAGTGTAATGTCAATCGAAATCTGACACCCTGACCTTGTTTCCCGTCCTTCTCTGTATCCTTTCCTCAAACACATCTCTTTACTCTTGTTCTCAATCCTCTGTAAGCCCTTGCGTGGTAGTGGCACTACCGCCTTGCTTGGGATGTATTGCCTTAAAAAAATAGCAAAATATGTTGCGGACAGACGAATCCAAATTTGAACTTTTTGGTATACTGTTTGTAATTACCAGTACTCAACCATTGGTTTGTAATTACCAGTAATTAACCATTGGTATGTAATTACCAGTACTCATACATTGATTTATTATTTTGAGTTCGTAATTTTCTCGATGTGACCTTAGAATTGAGTACTGATAATTAATTACAAACCAAACTGTATAGTAAAGACCTGTATAACCATTAATACACCATATATATATATATAAATCTTTACAATTTAGATTATCCACTAACTCCAGCAAAAAGGAAATATTTGATAAAAATAAAATTAAATATATAAAAGCCTTAGAACAAAGCAACCACAAAGAAAATATAGAATACTTAGAACAAAAAAAAGAGGCTAATAAGAAACAGAGACACCGTAATATGTTATTGTTTAACTCACCTTATAGCTGCAATGTTCAAATGAATATTGGCAGAATTTTCTCAAATTTAATACATAACAAACTTCAATAATTCTGTAATATTCAAAATTTTTAACGTAAAGATCAGTTATAGCTGCGTTAGAAACACTGCAAAATCTATATCCCAAAATAAAAATATTATACTGAATAATTGTATCACTATCAAAAACGAGAACTATACTAATATCCCATAAAATAAATGCAAAAAGATACGATTTTCTCCCTAAACAACAAATGTATGACTAAAAATTTCGTATATCGAGCTAACATACATTTTAATAATAATGTTAGATTTTATTTCGGGTCCACTGATACTTCTTTTAAGTTTCGATTCAGTAACTATAAGAAGACTTTAAATAACGTGAAATGCATTAATAGCACAGCTCTTTCCAATTATTTCTGGAAATTAACGAATGACAGTATTTCACCCATAATTACATGGGATGTGATAGCTAAAACCAAATCTATTTTCCAATCTAGAAAAAATAACTTTTTAACATTTAAATAACCCTAATTTATTAAATAAGAGAAAACACCATTATAATATTCACCAATAGACGGACAGAATATTCTATTTGGCCAAACAGATTAAACACGTAATTTTAAAGTTTTAATTGTTATCTTGCCTCACATCTCACATCTCTCTCTCTAACTATCTCTCTCTCTCTCTCTCTCTGTCATATATATATATATATATATATATATATATATATATATATATATATATATATATATATTTCTTCAGGTTATTTTAATTGATACCCGTATTTAATAGAGGTTGAGTTTATTTTAAACAGTATTTAGTTCTAGACGAAGTAATTGCTATTTAAAATAAACGTAGACTCTACGCAAATACGGGTATCCAGTAAAAATAACGTTTGAATTAACAATATATTATATAAAAATAGGAGTAGATAAGTTCATCTATTGTCCTCTTCACAACGCTCCCCATTTTTTTTTTAACATGGTTTAGAGGTTTATCCCTTGTCTCCTGTTTGTTATTGTGTTTATTTTTATTTCCATTTCAAGTAAGCGGTTGCGTCTCAGTGGTATTATTGCCTTGTTTGTTGGAAATTAATTAAAATATAATATATATATATATATATATATATATATATATATATATATATATATATATATATATATATATATATATATGGGGGTGTATGTATATATAATTTAAAATGTGTGTTTGTGTATGTTTATGTCTCAGTAGGATATTTCTGATTTATATATGGTAGACTTAGAAATCAAAATAACATCTCTCCATACACACACACACATACATTATATATATATATATATATATATATATATATATATATATATATATATATATATATATATATATATATATGACATTAACGATTAAACCTACGTGTGTCAAAGCTTTTGGCTGGATTCTTTTCCCAGTCCACTTTAGTTGCCGGGTAGAGAAGATAGATGGCAGATGCGTGCCAGAATTTAAGAGTGACCAGTTCAAATATTGATTTTACAATCGATACTCGATGTCGACCTTTCTTGTCTAGTGTCCACGTTGAGTTCCTGTCATAACAGAGAAATCTTTTCAGCTGGGTTGTTTTGATCCAAGACAAAAGTTATTTTCTCGTAAGGCCGGAGGTCTGATGATCGAAATCTGGTATGCGGGCCGCGCCGTTGTCTTGATGAATATCCGGAATCAGCGAACAGAGAAGTCGCCCGAATAAAAGGAGATCGTTTGGATGCGATGAACGAGCAAAACTAGCGGCCGAATTCGATGAAATGAAAAGGATCGACTTGGATTACAAGCGCAGCTGAACTTAACAGCTTCAATGGAGATAAGATGATGTTGTGCTACAGAAAGAAATATGCGTTCGTTGGGTAAACAATTACTGTGTGCAGGTGTATATCTTTACAAGAGTTTAGTTAGTTAAAGCCCCCAACATTATGCAATGATATTGTATGATTTTACTTAATACCAATACAAATTAATGAGATGTATTATTTAATAGTAAGTCATAGAATGTCTTCTTGTAACCTGTGAAGAAAACCACTTATATTAAAAAAAATAAAATGTTAAAATATGCAATAGAAATAACTAAAAGTATGCAACTGTAGCTTTGAGGAATGTTCTTTTTCCTTATTATTCTTAGAATATGGAAGGATTAACATTTCATTAAAGTATACATGAACATATACAAACATATATATATACTCGAATTGAATTACCCTTTAAGTTTGGCAGCAACACCTGGGTAACAGTTAAAAATATTCGTCAAAATGTGCGTAGCCATTCAAGTTACAAATAAACACGCACATACACCCTTCCGTGTATTATTTACTTTTTGACGTATTTTCCAATGAAACATGACCCAGTTCGCATGTCCATTTCAAAAAGTCATTCCTTGCAAATTGACCACAGATTCTCGTTTGGATTTAAATCAGGAGAGTTTCCGAGACAGTCGATAGTACTTTGATTGGGGGCAATGTCATCAGGGATCTTTTGCTTTAGATCAATGATGCCCCATATCTTTGTTTGATATGCGATACCTTTGACATAACCCCACAGAATGAAGTCCAGGGGAATGATATCTGATGAACAAAGTGGCTAGGGAATTTGGCTACCCTTTCAATCTACCGGCCTGGAAATGTTAACAGTTCATTTAGCAGTACCTCTTTCATCAACAGAATACCTAACATACACAAATTAATTATTAAAAACTTTGATAAGAAATGAGTACATAGAACTAAGCTGATATTGAGATATTGCCTTTGTAATATATTTTAATATTGTAAAGAGATTTTATGAACACCTTGTATTTTTGTCAAAATTTCCGGATTAGGAGTTATCACTATTTACACTAGCGTATTCATCTTTATTGTAATATCACAGCATTTCAGCCGTTGTGCTCTCCAGCCTTCCTCAGGAGTATATCGATCTGGGTAACCTACAGAAAATTCCGAACTAAAAACTTTATTTATTCTACTCTTCTCGTTCTACTGCTCATGTTTTGGATGTTTTCTAGTTTTTATCATTATTTAGCACTGCTCAATTATTGTTCGTCGGCTGAGTGCAAACGAGACAATGGCCTAGTGTGTAAAAACGTTGGTTTGTGTACTTGGTGGCATAGTGACTGTGAGTTCAAACCCTGGGTCGAGTAGTGTATATTTGTACCCTGTAGAAGACCAGAAGGTACAACAGCGTTATGATAAAAACATCAATGAGAACAGTCCGAATATAAACTGTTTAAAAAAAATTGAATATGGTTTTTAATAAATATAATATTTTAAATAGATAGTTCATTTAGATACCGACTAGTTTTTATAATAATAATAATAATAATAATGATAATCTATAACATTTATAGAGAATCACAATATTCAGATTACAATATTCACCGAAATGTCGCTGCTGTAGATATACTTGTACCTTGTTACAGAATTTAAATTGCCTGCTGTCGACGTGTGTGTGTTTGTGTGGGGCATATATATATATATATATATATATATATATTCGCGGGAAAAGCAGACGATGTAGCAAATAATCTTTCTTCCAACTAACATCATAAAGTCCCTGCGTGATTCTTGGTCCAAATTCAGTAAAAGCTCTTATATTCGTTATTTAAAAGGCATCGGCAAGAATTTTTTAAATAATTTCACCCCACTCGAGACGATAATGCCACTAAGACCAAATTTGTTAAAAATTAATGTAATAGAAGGCATAAATATAAAATCCAATTCCCATCCATTAGTAAGTCTACAGCTGTCAACTCGGATTTGTCAGCTGCAGCTTTTTTGTGCGCATGTGTGTGTGTGTGTGTGTGTGTGTGTGTGTGTAATAGGAGTAGATAGGCTTTCCTGTCGTCCGGTCAATACTCCTCCCACTTCTCTTGGACAAGAGTAGAGGCTCACTCATTGTTTCTTGTCTAGGAAGGGGTTCCCGGATCTCTCCCTTCCTATCTCTCTGACCTCCTGTGTTTCTTCTGTGATGTGTGCAGTCTGTGGCAATGTCTCTTCATTCTGAGGGTACGCGGTTGACAATTTTCTGGTTGCTGTTTCCGACTAGTAGTTAGGAGTATTAACTCTTGCGTAACGTCTTGATCGGCCGTTCTTATCAACAGTTGTATTATACCGGAGTGTCTGTAATGCCATGTCGCGCATGGATAGGTGACCCTGCATTCATCTCCGGTGGGCAACACAGAGGCCATATTATGTTGTAGGCTGAGCCAATTTTCGTCTGCCCACGTCGCGGTCGAAAACAGTCTGCTTCTTCTACTTCAGGCTTTCTTTTTTTTCTTTTCTTTTTTTTTTTTTTTTGCTTCCGCAATTACACATCCTGAAAACTAACAACGATCCCCCAAAAAATGCTAAACCCGCCCTTTAAAAAATCACCATAAACCATTTAACGTTTCATTTTCTAACATCCGTGGCATTAGAACCATCTTCTGCAGTATTGAACCTTTCCTTGTTGCGAACTGCACGGATATACTGGCTCTCTGTGAGACCAGCCTTGACTCTTCTATCCCCTCCTCTGAAAGCTCGATCCCCGGCTCCCTTCCACTCAAAAGACTCTCAAACCTATATGCATGGCCTTGGTGTTTAGGTCAAGGACCATCTCCCGCTGGCAAAGAGAGCTGTCTCTTGAATCTCCAGACCGTTCGGACATGTGTCTGCGGCTATCCTTTATCAATGCTGTAAGCTACCTCTTCTTCCTTGATCGCTCTCCATCCTCCCAAGACTGTGGTGTACTCGAATAACAAGGCTCTCTCTCTCTCCATCCGTTTGCTCGCATATTTGTGTTTGGCGATTTTAACGCCCATCATACCAAGTGGCTTAATAACGCTACTACTGACCTTGCAGGCATACAAACCCTTATGTTTTCAATTTCTCACGCAAATAGTTGACTTCCCCACACGTTTTCCCTACAATCTGGATGGTAAGGCTTCTCTTCTTGATCTAGGCTTTACCTCCTTCCCTGAGTTCTGTAGCACCACGCAGCTCTGCCCTCTTGGCAACTCCGATTACGCTGTAGTATTAGGTTGGTGCAAAAATAATGTCGTTTTCTCACATAGTAACATATGTGAGAAAACGACATTATTTTTGCACCAACCTAATATCTGTCAACATCTCCTTCAACTCCACCCCCTGTAAAGAAACAACTACCACTAGAACATCATTCTGCTATCAACGAGCAGACTGGGACTCGTTCCGGGATTTAATTCGCGACGTCCCCTAGGACGTTGTCTTCACGCCCCCACCCCGTTCAAGAATGTGCTTCTGAGGTCTCCTCCTCCGTTAAAGCGGAATCAAGGAAATATAAGGTCAAATCGCGCTCCTCCCTCTGGTTCTCCGCTGCATGCTCATCTGCCATTGGCCATAGGAACCACTTCTTCTACCTATATCGTAGCGACGTGTCTGACTGCAATAGACATCTCTTTGTCTCTGCCCGTAACGACTGTAAACGTGTCCTCAATGAAGCAAAGTCACTATTTACTGCTCGAATGAAAGAACGTATTGCATTTCGAAAATTCGGCTCCAAGGATTATTGGCGTCTCTGCAAGAGCGTACTTAACAATAGCAAACACTCTATACCTCCTTTGTTCAACCAGTTTGAGGTTCTGACCTCTTCTGCCGACAAGGCGAAATGCTTTGCACGGAAATTCTCATTTAATTCAATGCTCAATTCTTCCGGTGTACCCACACCTAATTCCCCCACTTCGAACTGAGGCTCAATTGAGCGACTTGCACATAACCTCGTCATCAGTTCTGGGTATCATCTCTAAATTAGACCCCACAAGGCTAGTGGTGGAGATGGGATACCACAGGTCTTACAGGTTAATTGTTCGACTTAATACACTCATTCCTGTCAAACGGTGCATTGAAGGTCGTTTTCAACGGATTCTCCTCCAACTCTTATCCCACGGACGTAGATGTTCCCCAAGATTCTATCCTAGGCTCTACTCTATTCCTTATCTTCCTTAACGATCTCCCTGATGTCATAGGTTCCCAAGTAGGCATCTATGCGAACGAAACTACTATTTACTCCTGCCTCAAAAACAAATCTAGTGTCGCCGACAAAACTAACCTGGCCCTTTGTCATGAAAAGAACCTCCAATCGGTTGTGGACTGGGGCAGGAATTGGCTGCTTAACTTTAATGCCTCAAAAACAAAACTGCTCTCTATTACTCGCCAGAGAGAACCATCCCTGCCTCCCATTAGAATATCTGACGCTCAACTCCACGAGAGCACCTCTTCGCTACTGCTAGGTCTGACATTGTCCGCTGAACTAAGATTGAACGAATACATTGAGTCAATAGCTTCGTGCCGCGCTAGGAAGTTTTTTTTTTCTCGCCGGAGTCGATCCTTCAAATCTACAAATCAACCTTGCATGTAGTATTGCTGCCATATATGGTCTGGAGCCCCTTCTAATTGTCTCAAGGTCCTTGATAAAATCCAAAGATGGATATGCAATGTAATTGGCCCTGATCTGGCATCTCGTCTGCAGCCGCTCTCTTACAGACGTGCCGTTGCCTCTCTCTGTCTTTTTTTACAAATACTTTCACGTTAATTGGCCCGATGAGCTGCTTTCTCTGGTTCCCAAACTTCATGAATTTAAGCGTTCAACTAGGCTGGTATCTCGCTCTCACACTTTCACTGACGAAACTGTTAAATGTAGCCGTCTCTTCTACCCGAATAGATTCATGTCTCGCATTTCTCGCCTTTGGAACTCCCCACCCCATTTCTTGTTTTCCTGATAGCTATAATCGCCAACTAATCAAATGTAACGTCAATCAACGTCTCCAGATGTCTATCCCCTTTATCCTTTCCTCTATCAATCCTCTTTGTTCTCGCTCCAACTCTGTAACCCCTTGCGTACTAATGGTTTCCCGCCTTGATTGGGGTTGAATGCTTAAAAAAAAAAGACGTAAAGTGTGGAAGAAAATGAGAAAACATTAGTGAGGAGAGAAGACAATAAAAGAACAGATTTCAGGTAGATAGAAGATGGTCACTGACGTTGCATTTACATTTCTTAAGATTTTAGGCGGGAGGGAAGCAAGAATTCGGAAGAGAGTTCCACAGGTGAGAATTGCGAGAAAAGAAACTATTGGAATAGAACTTACGGTAACATTTAGCAATTTCAACAGTAAATCAATGAGACCTAATCGCCAATCTAGTATTACGTTTAAATTCATTCGTTTTAGGTGACAAGAAGTAGAGTTCATTAGAACAACTCCCATGAAGACAGAGGAAAGTGGTGTTACGGCGATAGGAATGTGACGGAACTCGAGATGTCAGGTCAGTACCGATAACATTACAGACAATTCTTTGAGCAGTAGTATATAATATACGCAAATTACCAATCTGCAATTATGTAAGCAACCGTTGCTTCCTACAGATTCTATTTATTATCGATGAATCTATAAGAGTTGTGAAATAAAATTATTTCCCGTTGAATTCAGAATATTTCGTCTGCAAGAATGGTCGCCACACATGTTTTTAAAGCATTGATTTATCCAGCTATTAAATCTATATCCGAAGTGTGGAGAATAATGGTTTAATGTCATTCCCAAGAAAATTACCGACGAAAACGCAACAGAAATGTCCCTGTTTCGCTACCCGCATATCCCAACATTGAATAATGCTCGTTATTTTTCAGTCCTGTTATGTGCGTTTATTTTTGCTTCATCGTGTATTTGCCTCCAATACTAGACTTTATATCAATTGAAAGACTGCAAATACGAAAGGTATTGGGATGCCATTATTTAATAGTTTTCTCAGAAAACTTATTTTTTTTACTCAAATTCTAGAATATTGATAGCAATGAAAAGAATCATTAAAAAGCATTAACGTGTCTGGTTGCCGTAATAGAGCGACGAATAAGATGGAAAGCTCATGACAGACACAACATAACCGAATACGAAAAAATGGTTTCGCTTTACTCTTTTGTTCCATGCGGTACGATTAAATTATCTTTCCAACTTTTCACCCTACAATGTTTAATTGGAACAGCACGCTTATTTTTCAAGGAATTTTCTCCGCATCACGTTCCCGTACGATCGTATGGCAACATCGGTTCCCGTACGATCTTATATGTTCATTTGATTTTACAAGACATCGTTGGCTATTCCAATGCAATTTCAGATTTGTGTCACGATGACCTCGGCCACGATGACTTGTGACTTCGTGCTAGCACAGTCACAAGGGTTCTGTCTACCCAATTTTAACCACAAGGCTTGGGTCAACCAGAGGTATGGTTTTCAGTCACTTTCCAAAGGTGCCGCACGCTGGGATCAGGAAGTCTACTTCCTGAAAAATGAGATTCGAACGTTGGTCTCATGGTCACAATGCGAACGTTCTAACCACTCGGCCACGTGCCCATTACACAAATTAAATATTAACAGAATATACGTAGATAAACTAATATGTCCATAACATGATGTTGCTGCTAACATTGCAGACTCCTGTGTGGAATACAAAGCCACAACCTCATAACGTAAGTGTTGCTGTTTTGTGTTCTGTTGCAAATAGGCTTTTTTGTTGGCTCAGTGCCCAGCCTGTTTTTAATTTAGAGCTGTTTTTCCCTAGAATGGATTCCAAGCAAAACTAGAGTGTCCAGTTTACCTCGATAATAATCACTGGCTTGGAGAAGATTTAGGTTGTTTCATACCTTTCTGAAAAATCAAAGTTGGGATAGGTTGGAACTGGAACTCGACACGCCAAATGTGACACACTAATTTTCGCGCCGATAACCGCTGATCTACGCGCACAAACTGGGGACATTTTCTTTTTATTCTACGCAACAAATATTTTTTTAATATATTCGCCTTAATGTGCTTAATCTGTTTAACTCAATATTAAGTGAAAATTTAGTGGAAATACTGTGAAAATTTTAGGAAAATAATGAAAATACGGCAAAGATTTAGTGAAAACTCTGGAAATATTAAGTACACAATGTGAAAAAATAATGAAAATGCAGTGAAGCTTTAGTGAAAATACTGTGAAAAACAGTGAAAATTTAGTGAAAAAAAACAGTGAAAATACTGTGAAAATTTAGTGAAAATACAATGACAATATAGCGAAAATACCGTGAAAATACAGTTAAAGTACTTTGAAAGTTTAGTGAAAATAGAGTAAAAAGTGTGAAAATACAGCGAAAACTTAGTGAAGAATTGGTGAAAATACTGTGAAAACGTATTTAAAATAATGTGAAAATTTTGTGCAAATACAGCGAAAATTTACTGATAATATACAGTGGAAATTTAGTGTAAACACAGTGAAAATTTGGTTAAGCTACAGTGAAAACAATGAAAATTTATTAAGAATCTAAGATCAAAATTCATGACGTGTCAACGTAGTCATATTCTTACTTCTGAAAGTGGAAAATTAAACAGTAAATAATAAAATCTTGTCTAATTTCTAAACATCAATTTAACTCTTTGGTAGATTTGAGTAACTTTTCTTTGATAAACCTATCTCGTTCTGCTCGCCAAAGATATTTACCAATTCCATTAACCAGATTCTCTTGTCTCTAAATCTCAAAATGTTCCTTTCGAACAAAACATTTTTGTTCTTTGTTTTATTTTGTGCAAAGTTTAAATCTTTGGACGACATCCAGCCGACTAAGTGCGATTAAATTAGTGATTATCTTAATAAAAAAAATAATCAGCGAGTAATCCTATTCGAGCTTCAGGTAATTTTTAATTTATTTTTATCGCGTTTAACTTTTTTTTTAAGATTTTGAATTTCAAATCAGCACGAGGATTCCAACCTGATCTCCGTGAAACCTTGCTAAATCGCGAAATTATCTTGAAGCTAAATTAATTTGATGTTTCAAATTTCGCATTCAAATCTCAAATATTTGAGTTTTGCCGTAGTACACTAGTGTACCAAATATACGTTCCGGCATGATTAAATTATTTCCTTCAAATTCCATTAAACACAAATTTGGTAAGGAACCCTTCTTATTTTTCAAAAATCATTTTCAGTGATTGGATTATTTTTCTCAGAAAGCAATAACTTCCCTCTTATTTCATAAGTTTAAAAATTCTTGCCAGTAGAACTGTTCCACGCATCCCTCGTAAAGGAAACAAAATAGTTAAGCTTAAATTCAATTTTGTCTAATGTGAATTATTTGCCTTTCAAATCAATGTATATATCCATTCGGCCACGTAAGTGTGTGTGCGTTTGTATATATATATATATATATATATATATATATATATATATATATATATATATATATATATATATATATATATATATATATATATATATATATATATATATGCGCATATCTGAGGGAATAAATTATATATACATATATATATATATAATTTATTCACTCAGATATGCATATATATATATAAATAAATGAAATGGACAAAGCCCAACAATTATTTTAAGACATTTTTATGTTTATACACCCTTTTTATGGATACAAATATTTAAGTAAATGCTCTGTTTATAATAAACAGTATTAAAAACATTTACCGGCCTGAATGTCCGAGAAATTTTCATAGAAAATATTCGTCCTCCTACAGGAATCGAACCTGTAGCCTATACGGAACCGTCATATAGCCTGATGTTACATCGTATATAGAAGTCGAATAATGCACGAGCCGCAAAATATTTTGGACTACGCCAAAGTCACTTCTGTCTTTATTTTTGTTCTGTTCCTGTAGAACGTGAGTCAGATTTTTCGAAATCTGGATATATTAAAGAATTCCCTTATCCATGCTGTCTCGTCGATAAATTTCAAGCGGACTAAGTAAGCTGATTATATGGACAGCAAAATTATTTGTATCAAAACAAGATTCTATTGATGCTCGCCTATCTGAGAAGTCTAACTGATTTTTTTTATTCTTTTCCAAGTCAGAGTTGCGTCTGTTTTCATTGATAGACCCTAAAATAATAATCAGATGAAGAAACGTCATTCACTGACGAAAGGAATTCAAATCTGGTTGCATCTAATGAAATAAAAAAAAAACGAAATAGAAGCCTTTTGATCTCCACCATAAAAATTATCTTTAAAATGTGAGTCTTTGTTCAAAGGGCCTGAAAATCATATATTAGTTTACAGTAAATGTAAATCAACCCGAAAAAACCTAATATATTTATCTAATCCAACTATAAAATGACGATTACTTAATGAAGCTTATTGTGTAAATAATAAAACATAGTTATTTAAAAACAAGAAGTAAGTCTTTGTTTAAGTCTGTTCAGTCTCGCGTTGGTGTTTTTCTTCTGGAGAACATACTATAGTAGGATATTATCCTCTTAAATCAAAAACTGTGTCATATTTTTAAAAATCCAATAAAATCTTATTAATACTTTTATAGGAAAATGAATTATCAATCACCAGTTGTAAAAAAAACAATTTAAGTTATAATTGTCTATACAAATATGCAATATATAATATTGTGAACACGCGTTACCGCGAGAAATTTCTAACATAAAAATGATTTACAGTATAAGTCTAATTAAAATATATTCCTTATCTCACAATCGTTTTACACATCGTATTAATAGAAATATTGACCTTTTCCTCTTTATCGCTATCACAATTGCCTCTATCACCGTAATTACGTTTTTTAAATGATTTTCACGCCATAATTTGGATGTGCTGCCATTGCGATTGGGTATCTGCGCGGAAAACGGAGTCGAGTCGAGTTCAATTTCTTACCAAGTGTGTTAAAATTTAGTTTTAAAACTACATGTACTTTTTTGCACGACATACTAGGCTCGTTTGCTTTTGCTGGCAACCAGTCTAGGAAAAGAAAACTCTGAATTCACCCCCACTAGTCATAAATTTTAGAGAAGACTGGGACATGGTAGAACCAAGAGTCTAGGATAAAGAAAAACTGTGAATTAAACATAAGCCTAAAGAAGGATTAGGCTAGTCACACCCGTTGATTATACGGTTGCAGTATATATGCTGCCATTAAAATCTTAATCTTTTTCGGAACTCTTGATCGTGCTTGCTAATTTTATCTCTTGGAACAAAAGAAAAAAATTCTGTTCAGTGTATCAGCACCCACGTCTTCATGTTAATTTGTCTTATAATATTAATTTCGATCATTTCCTATATTTCTAATGCATCCCGTTTTTGTAAATGTTTTCCTCGAGGTTAGTTCCTTTGTTTCATTTGAAAACAAATAAAACAAATTCTCAAAATTCTATTGGTTTTATATCTTCGTTTTGTTCGAATTACCTATTAATAATGATTGATTTTTGTTTATTTGTAACTATGAGATTTGATTTTTTTTCATCTGATTACCCAAGCTGGTTTGTTATCCCCGTTGATCATAGATTTTCTCGGTTTCTCATTTTTCCTCTCACTGCGAGGAAGGAAAACGTCACAATGTATAAGCAAGTTTTTTTTGTATTATGGCACCTCTCTCTCACTCTTCGTCTTTCTATTTAGTCGAAAGTACACAAATTTAAATATCTATGAAATGGATATAGAAAGTACAAAAATTTAAATATCTATGAAATACTTTAGCAGAGGACGAAAAATGCGACGCCGAAATCTGAAGGCACATTGGAATAACGAACAACGTAATGCAAAACGCTGTGAAAATTATTAAGAACAGGAAACTTTCGTTACAATCAGAGAAAATACTTTTTAGCTGTTATGTAATATCAGTCCTCTTATATGTCAGTTAACGTTAGGCAATGTCTTCTCAGATGAAAAAGAGACTTGAGGCAACAGAAAATTGGTTCTGCAGAAATAAGAACATGTGAATAATGGAGAAGTTTTAAGGAAAACGGAAACAAAAAAGCCTTTTTATATTTAGAATCAGAGAGGGTTGAAATTTATATGGCACATTATGCGGAAAGAGGGTTTCCAGAAACAGAAAATCAAAGAGCAAATTGAAGGCAGAAGGGGTCAGAAGAATGTGGCAAGTAAACTACCTAACAAATTTGCATAAATGGATGAGAGAAGCGGGACTGAAAGAGAAGAAGAAGAAGAAGAAGAAGAAGAAGAAGAAGAAGAAGAAGAAGAAGAAGAAGAAGAAGAAGAAGAAGAAATGGAAGAAGAAGAAGTGGAAGAAGAAGAAGTGGAAGAAGAGGAAGAAATGGAAGAAGAAGAAGAAGAAGAAGAAGAAGAAGAAGAAGTGGAAGAAGAAGAAGAAGAAGAAGAAGAAGAAGAAGAAGAAGAAGAAGAAATGGAAGAAGAAGAAGAAGAAGAAGAAGAAGAAGAAATGGAAGAAGAAGAAGTGGAAGAAGAAGAAGTGGAAGAAGAAGAAGAAGAAGAAATGGAAGAAGAAGAAGTGGAAGAAGAAGAAGTGGAAGAAGAGGAAGAAATGGAAGAAGAAGAAGAAGAAGAAGAAGAAGAAGAAGTGGAAGAAGAAGAAGAAGAAGAAGAAGAAGAAGTGGAAGAAGAAGAAGAAGAAGAAGAAATGGAAGAAGAAGAAGAAGAAGAAGAAGAAGAAGAAGAAGAAGAAGAAATGGAAGAAGAAGAAGAAGTGGAAGAAGAAGAAGAAGAAGTAGAAGAAGAAGAAGAAGAAGAAGAAGTAGTAGAAGAAGAAGAAGAAGAAATGGAAGAAGAAGAAGAAGTGGAAGAAGAAGAAGAAGAAGAAGAAGAAGAAGTAGAAGAAGAAGAAGAAAAAGAAATGGAAGAAGAAGAAGAAGAAGAAGAAGAAGAAGAAGAAGTGGAAGAAGAAGAAGAAGTGGAAGAAGAAGAAGAAGAAGAAGAAGTAGAAGAAGAAGAAGAAGAAGAAGAAGAAGAAGAAGAAGAAGAAGAAGAAGAAGAAGAAAAAGAAGCTCAATTTAAATCGGCACATGACCAAATATGGGGTAAAATCCGAAGGTGACTTGTATCTCATCTTTGCTTTTATCTCTTGTGTTGAGCAGCTATTAAAAAAAAAAAAGATTGCCTTTTCAAATGTCTTCTGAAGAACTGATTATGCCACTGACAATACATTTTAAATCGAAGCAGGTTGCCACAAAATAAAAAAATATATATTTGCGATGGAAAATCAGATAAGTTTTAAAGATTCCTCATTCTATATATTTTTATTTGATCTTTTCACGATATGAAAGATTTTAAATTTATTATGCTACTGCAAAGTTTTATTCATTTGTTTTTAAATAAACATTTTTGCGCCTTGTAATTATTTTTTGGAATGAGACCTATAGACTTATATGTCGCATTCCGCGTATAAAACTTATAGAAACGTTCTGGGTGGTAATGTCTCGCAAACAAAAAAAAAACCCAAAAAAACGGAAAATGACGGTTTTAAATGATGATGTTCGATTGAACTCTACGGCTTTTCATTGTTTATTATAAAATATAAACAATTGTAGACAAATTATGTAGGTAAATTGATGCCAAGAAGATAAAAATGGTCTTCGTTTAGTTTCAGTAAAAAGTAGGAGATAAAGACTGATGACATGTTTTTTTCATATAGTACCTCAGATGTTTATTGCTTAATTTATGTGATCTCTCACCTTTGTTCTCCTTTTTTTATGTTCGCATCATCTTTAAAATGTTCTCTGGTTATCATTGTCTTCATTATCTACCACAGCGCAAAATCGCCCACTTTTATGGCTAGAGTTTTGTAACTGTTAGCTTTGTTCCAATGATTGTGCTTCCTATGAACAATTCAAATTCTGCAATTTTCTTGGGTCTCCAGCAAATTGCATTTAAATTATGGAAGTTCATCGGAAAGCAGGAAGACGGAAGATAGTGCCACAAGCGAAGGGTTATCAGCATTCTTTCACTTTTAACCCTTTGACTGACTTGAACAGTCAATCACCGAGATGAGACATTCTTAAATTTTATTATTAATGTGTAGTTATTGTGTTTTAACACAAGTTATATCTTGTAGCATTCAGTGCAAATAAAGTTCACGAATGTGTGTCCAGTATGTCAGTAATGCCTATACTATTCATGCTTATCTTCGACGTAGTGCCAGTTAGATGGTCTTAAGTCTTTTTCACATTCTCAAATTTTGTAATAATTTGGCTAAGCTTTTTGACAATATCCCAAATACATCGATGATAAATGTTACACTGTGTCTTTCTTCTTCAGCAGTTTGTTTTTTTTTATCCTACAAAACCTTGATTATTTTTACCGCTATTATTGTTTAACTGGGATTCGTAATAGTATTAACGATACTGTTTTTGCTGCAATTGTTATGATATATAAAAATAAATAATATCTATCTAATCAGGATAATCATTTTTATTATTGTCATAAATATCAATATAATCAGTTATCAGTATCATATTATTATTATTATTATTATTATTATTATTATTATTATTATTATTATCAAAGCTGTCGATCGACGATGTTGGTGACTACGCGCCAAACACTCATGTCTCATCATCTGTACTAAAATTCTTCTCAACCATTATAGGACACACACACACACACACATTATAGGACACACACGTTCTGTAACCCACTGCCCACCCCCAACTTGCGTACGTTCCTTTCTTTTGCTTTAACTTCTTTCCTCTTTCTCTGCCAATCACAAAGTATTAATTACCCAATTCTGTCACGCTCCGCTGTGCCGGCAAATTCAGATTTTCGTCTCCACACCGTCATCAAACCACGCCATTACCCGGCGTTCTTTCCACACCGGCAGGGCTTTCTATGCCATCGTTCACCCATTCTGTGCCGTCTCTTTTCTCCTTCGTTCCCTTTCAATTCTTTAACTGTTCCTAATATTTTGCTTCTGCGTCCTTTTTAATCGTTTTCATGCATCTCACTTTTCTTCATTTTTTTTTTCTTCTTCCATCACCTTTTTTCTGGGTTTGTATAAATTGTTTCTTTTGTTCTGAATATTCGTTCTTTGACTGTCATGTGTAAGTTTTATTCACTTTTTTTCAAATTACTCTTCTGCTATTTCTCTTTTTTTTTTCTTTTTGAAGTGATGTCTCATTCTCAGGTGTCTTTCATTTTTTTTTACCATTGTTAACTTCTTTTTTTACATCTCATTTTCTTTTTTTAGTTCTCATCAATGTATCGTTTTTCCTATCAAACACACAGGCATGAACATATATAAATATGAATTGGGAACCTCAGTGTGGTGTAATGGTTAACAAGCTTGTCTCGCTAAAACAATTACGACTGAGTAGTGAGCTCAATCCTCACTGGGTGCCCCAAACTTTCGGCCTTGTGCCACATCTAAGCTACGCTTAGAAAATCACTATATAAATACCCAACAATATTGTTTTTCAATGACTTAACCACTCTCACGTTCAAACACACACACACGTGAGTGCGTGTGTGTGTGTGTGTGTGTGGAGAGTGCGATGGGTGAATTAGCCTCTATATTACCCAAAAATGAAAATAGCATTGACATCCCATTTTAACAGATATATTTACTAAAATTACCCAAAAATAGCTTGAAATACTAGAGTAAATTTATTCAATACAATCGCCATTGGCTTCAATCACGGCCTCCAGACGATTTCGGAATCTTCTGCAAATCTTCTGGACATTCTCCTTGCCTTCAGTTCATCATTGGTTTTACAAAGAAGTATGTTGGTCTCTCATTCAACGGCACCCCACACATAATAATCAATAGGGTTGCAGTTTGGAGAGTTAGGTGGCCAGATGTTATGGGTGATATGGTCGCAGAAATTAGCCGACAACCATGACTGCATTCTCCTGCTTGTGTGGCATGGTGCGGAGTCCTGTTGTCAAATAAAAAGTTCTCCAGAAGCCACCCTCTTGACCCTGAATAGCACTACTTTCTCAAGGCACTTGATATAGGCTTCCATATTGAGTCCTGTGGGAAGCGAAATGAAGGCATGGCGTTGCTATTACTAGATATCACACCAACCACCATGATGTCGGTTGTATATATCATCCAACTCTTTCCAACTACTCAGCACCCAAACATTCTGAAATTTTCGTATAAAAGCTTCCAGAGTGAATGCCAAGCAATAAATTTCTGGCGGAGTGAATTGCGTCATGTCATGGTGGTCTTTTTCTCACAGACGGTGGCCAACTGACCCTACTATACAGTGCAAAATCAAGTCAATCAACGCGCATGCGCGAAATTAATTTGATGACAATTTACCGATCTCACCATATATATATATATATATATATATATATATATATATATATATATAGAGAGAGAGAGAGAGAGAGGGGGTGGGGGACAGAAATATATAATTTCAATAACACGAATATATTTTCATGGTAATTTTAATATATACTATTTTCTTTACTTCTGGGCATATTGGCATTGTATACATGAGTTTTATATTGGTTACTAACATTTTGGATTCCCATCGTCCATGTCCAAAATTATATATATATACATTTTTCCTCACCTGTAGCACAACTCAGCACCTGAATATTGCGTTGTATATGAAATTCAAAGTTGTGCTATTGGCGAGGGAAAAATTACACGCGTTTGGTTAGACATCTCTTTATTTTTAAACAGTATAAGTGGAGTGTCTTTCATCATGAAAAATATACTGTTCGAGTATGTGTGCTCCTTAGATAGGGGAAACCTTCGTATAGCTCGGTGTGCTTTTCGACTAGTGAGTTAGGAAGGATATCACGGCAAAAGAAATGCTCCCTTAACGTTATGAAGGAAAGTACATATCTCGTTAAGATCTTTCGAAACGCATATATCAACTAATTTTCTTTTCGTATTCAAAACGTAATTTTTAAAGAATTTATGGTTATGATCATTCGTAATATATATATATATATATATATATATATATATATATATATATATATATATATATATATAGATTATTTCCTCCTATTTCTATGTATATTATTACTTCAGATATTATCATAGGTAGACACTTCTTATTTGTAATGGACGGTATATTTTAATTTAGCAGTGTGTAATACATCTATCGGCTTGAGCATTCGAGAAAATCTTAGTAAAGAAGATGTTTCCCCCAGCAGGGATTGAACCTACGCCCACATTGTAGAGGAAACTACTGACATGTTTTACCGCATAGTAATCAAGGCTTATCATATCCTCATATCTCGAGAGCCAATATCTGTTTTGTCATGTCAACGAACACTCATTGCCACTTTTGTGATGTCAAAGAATACTCGTTATCAGTTTCATAATGCTCGTTGTAGTAGAGACGTTGTAATCGCAGATAAAACTATAGTAACGCCGTTGAACAATACTGCTGTCAGACGCCTTCGTATAACACTCGCACTAATAGTAGTTTATCGATAATAATCACTCGAATAGTGACTCGTATAGTGATAGAAGATCGAGGAGAAATAGCCATCCGAGTAGTAATAGAGGATAGACTAGAAATGCAGATTCGAATAATAACAGAGGATAGCAATAGCGATAGTAAGTCGTAAGCTACTTCCTACATATATATGTTTCCTCTATGGTCACGTGGTCTACTTAATACAATAATGGAATAGCCTGTGTTTGCTCACTGGTGATCTATGTTCAAACTCAATTGTCGGTAACGACGCTACTCCTATATAACAATCTGCTAAGTTTCATATCCAAAACGGAAATAAGGGAGTTTTAAACAATTAATGGATTTATATTTAAATACATTTTTAAATAACATCATTTCATTCCAAATAAGGCACTAGGATGCAAGAGGTTACTGAGAGTGAAAGAAGGCAGAGTTGACAATAAAAGAAAGGTTCACGGAGATATATTGGCGATTGACATTGTATATTTTTTACATTGACATTGTATGGTTTTAAGGAAATTTAAAAACAAGGTGTTACCTATTTTCCGAAAGATTCAGTGGGAGGAAAATAAGGTCAAAATTAAAAATAGAATTGTGAGTATGTCTTGATTAACCAATTAAATGTCTGATCTACGCAAAATAGAAAAGTAAGCCCAGAGAAAATCATTTAATCAACAGTTACTTACGACGCTACTCCTATATAACAATCTGCTAAGTTTCATATCCAAAACGGAAAGAGTTTGTAAAGAATTAATGGATTTATATTTAAACACGAAAGCTTTTGTGTAGCAGTTTCAATTATGTTTTTCTTATTATTTCTTATAATAAAAATAATAATTTATTGCTCTACTTTGTATTGAGCACTTTTTTAAAAGTAAATATTACGAACTGTGAAATTTTACTCCATGTGTTCTTTCTCTCACCTGGATATATATATATATATATATATATATATATATATATATATATATATATATTAGGTTGGTGCAAAAATAACGTCGGTTTTTGACGTATTTTTTAACGTCAAAAACCGACATTGTTTTTGCACCAACCTAATATTATTTATTATAAAAAGAAGATTCTGTGTGTGTGTGTGTGTCTGTACTGTACGTTTATATACTGAATCGAATTTCCTACATTTTTCAACCGATTTCAATAAAACTTCACAGGACTACGTAAAATAACCTTGCGGTGGTTCTGACAGCGCCAAAATTTGGAAAAACACAATTTCTTTCGCACGAAATCAATTTGAAAACACGATTAAGAGGCATTAATGAAAGTGGGATAACTCATATCGAGTTATACTTATTAATATCGAGTTATCGAGTTATACTTATTATAAAACCCAGGTTCTTTGTGTGTGTGCGTGTTCGTTTATATATGGGATCGGATTTCCTACATTTTTCAACCGATTTCACCAAAACTTTATTTTTTTTTTCTTAGCAGGTAGTGTTTCTTATTGTCTTGCACACTTTTTTCTTTATTTTTACATTCAGAATGCTTTAAAAATTCCATTTACAAGACAATTGTTTATGATAAAATTCTATTCAATCGGTAGACTCATAACGATTGAAAACAATGTTTTTGTTTGAGTTTGGGTTTGACCAATTCGTAAAAAACAAAACTAATTAAGACATGCGTGTCCGTCAACCTCAAACAATAATCTTTGTCAGTTTTATTTTTCAGTCTTTATGATGGTCGATACTTTATCTATCTCTTACTGTTACATCCCCGGGCAACGCCGGACTCTACTGCTAGTATTTATATATATATATATATATATATATATATATATATATATATATATATATATGGCGAGCATTGTGGTACATTGTCTCACCACGCTAGAATCTGTGGAAGAAGAAGTTTTACAATACACTAGAATTATGAAATCAAATCATAAGAAATCACCATCATTACCATCATAAGGTATTTAAATGCAAAAGTATAAAATAAACTACATAAAATCTTTGGCAAGTCCTAAACCTTCTTCATACAAAAAACACAGAGAAAACTGATGTGCACTGGGTTATGTAATAACAAGTAATGCGTTTGAAGGATGCCAAAGATGTTTGTGCATTTGGAAAAGTCTTCCAGAAAACGTTAATTACAAGAGAGACTATAAACTTTCAAATAGACATATTGTTTTGCACTTTAAAAGATGTCCAATCTCTGTCTTTGTAAATAATCACCATTAGCTATATACAAACTAATGATAAAATGACTGCATTTAAAGAAACGTAGTAATTCCTTCACTGCAATAGGATAAACTTTAAATGTTATACTTGCAAAAAGATACATACAGTTTCACTTAATGATAGATATGAATCTGGGAACCTGGGAAGAATTCAAAGTGGAACTTCTTCATGGAAGCACCGGTGACTACATCAAATGAATTCAGCCCAAGAGAAGAAAGACAATAACAAAAGAAGCGAATAAAAAGAGAACTATAAAAAAAAGACAAGAGAAAAAGTCACAGAACGCAGAATATATAGTATAGCTGGCCACTCGTATTCGATACATTAACATCAATAAGAGACTGTTGAAATTTCTAAGGCACTTGATGTAAGAAAGAGGACTTAGAAAAATTGACACTTTCGGGATATATTAAAGGCAAGAGCTTGTGTAAATGGTTTGAAGAACAGTGTTTAACTCTGATAGAAAAAAAAACATTTACTAAGAGCTACAAAGGACAGAACGTTGTAGATCACAATGATCGTCAATGTCTAAGGCACATAGAAGAATGACATTGATCAAATATATATTTTAAAATTTCTTACATGAAAATAGAGAGGTTAAACCTACAATAAATAAACGCCAGGAAGAACAAGTAATATTTAAATCTACACTGTTATGTCAGCACTGGACAAGATGAAAACGAACAAAACAACAGGAGGCGATGAGATTCTAATTGAGATATTGACAGACTAAGATAATTTTTGGATTAATACGGTTACCATAGTGACAGAGAAAATAGATGACAGCGTCGAAATAGCCGAGAATCTCAGTAAATATAAATTTCTATCGTGTGAATGAATGCGAACTCCGTCGAGCAATCAGCTTACTGAGTCATATAACTGAACCAATGAATAAGGTTCGTAGGACAATTATTCATGGAATACGGTAAGAGAAATAAAGCTTTGTTCAAGACACCGGAACAAAATTGCAATATTCATGTTCAAAATTCGATCACAAAGCATTCGATAATGTAAGAACTACTTGAAATGTTAAGGAATCTTGATCTACACAAAGAAGATATACCTTCTTCTGGGAACAAACTGCTAATAGGGAACGAAATAAATAAATACACAAAGAGGATGTCAACAATTTGTTTTCGTATCCGGTTTATTTATACAGTATAATGATTATACAGTGGAGATGATTTTAAAAGGACTACCTACAAGTACTTATTATTGGAGAACGAGAATATAATGGCATACTTTACGCAGGTGACGAGATGATTTTAAAAGGAGCAAAATACAAGGATTTATTATCAGGGGACGTAACTCTAACAACATACGCTATACAGATGACTGTTTTGATAATGGCTTCAGTAAGAAAACTGAAAGAACTTTTAGTCAAATTGTTCAAGGAATGCAAAAAGAAATGACTAAAAATATACTGTAGGAAGACATAAGTCTTTTTTCCTCGTGAAAGACAGGCTCCAACGAGACTTAGGTATCGAGGACATAAAAATCCACCAGGTGCGGAAATTTAACTATCAAAAATTTTAACGCAGAAATTATAGAAAAGATAAGATATCGCCCCTAGATAGAAAAGGTACCTTGATAACAGAAAGGACGTCCACCACGACTAACGAAGCTGCCAGACTGTTACAGTTACCATACCTTCCGAACAGAGGACGTCCTTCAACCATTTATGAAGTGGGCAGACATAAAGAACAATGCTTCCGAACAGGAAAATATGGGAATTGTAAGACTACCCATCTGGCCTCGAAAAGACAGAGGTAAAAATACCACAAAAAATTGTTTAAGCTTCACAAAATCACAAAGTTATGTACATATATACATATATTTTTAAAGGATGAGAGATTGTTAAATATTGTTGCATTTAGCAGTTAATGTGTCAATTACAGAGTAATATACAAGAAAGAAAGGAAGAGTATGCGCAAGCTTAGAAATGTGTTTCTAAGTTTATATATTATCTCTTACTTGGTCTGGTCTGCTACGAATCTTGCTTGTGGAGATGGTGTTCTTGCTTGAGTTCAGCTTTGTAAAGTCTGGTTGTTCGGAAGCTGTCTTTCTCAGTCTGCCCACTTCATAAATGGTTAGAGAACTCTATTCTGAAGCATTGGTCTTTATGTCTGCCCGCTTCGTAAATGGTTGAAGGACGTCCCCTTTTCGGACGGTATGGTCAGTCTCCAAGACTACCCGCTTCGCAAATCGTGGTGCACGTTCTTTCTGTTTGGAATCAACCTCTCGTCTCTCTGACAAGCGCCCCTTACGCATCCCCTGGTGGCGATAACCTATATTTTCTATAAAATCCGAAAGGGCACGGACAAAGAAGATTGGACAAAGTATTAAGAGATCGTAAAACGTTCTTAAAAACAAGTAAATGATTGCTTGTCCATGATTTGATATAACGTCTAATCTCCAACTTGATAGTGAATCTTGGTGAAGTTCCATAGAGACGGAAAAAAAAAACATGAAACGATAAAATTTTTGTTAAGAATCTATGTTAAGAATAAAATGGACAGAGTATGTGAGACATGAGGAAGTTATGAAATAAAAATCAAGAAAGAAAAAAAAAACATGCTAACACTCAAAAGGAGACTGGTAATGTTGTAATGGACATTAAATAAGGAAAGAAGGCTGGAGAATTAAACACTCATATAGCATAATGAAAGCAGAGGAAACGGCGTGTAAATTACGAGCAAAGTGATGGGCGAGAAAGTACTACAAAAATAATGGTAAATAATTAAAATAGTAAGATAAGACGGGAAATTGCAGGGCGCTTTCATCGACGACGTTTGCAGAGGATACTGCATAGATTATTTATTCGTATCATTTTCAGTAAAATAATTTGTCAAGATTTTTGATAGGATATATTTATTCAAAATTATTTGCAAACAATCTTTACAATGTTCGGAAAGACTAGATTAATATTGTCTATTTTTGTCGCCCGTTAATTCTGGTTTTCATTATCACTAAAGGCAGGTGAATTACCGATTCACCGACAATTAGCAGATTTTAACCGGAACAAAATTACGAGTAAATTTCACACAATCTCCAAACTAATATGTATATAATAAGAGTTGAAAATAAGTTACAAACCATGCAAAATTTACACTATTCGGACTGTTATCCTCATCTTCATTGCAATATTCACATCGTTTCGGTCGTTGTAAGAACTGGCCTTTATGTCTATGTCTCTCTCTCTATCTGTCCATATCTCTGAGGTGAGGTATTATGATTACTTGCATTATTTACATTATTCGGACAGTTATCCTCATCTTCATTGCCATATTCACAACGTTTCGGTCTTTAGGTCTATGGCTCTCTATATATCTGCCTATATATCTGACACGAGATATTATGATTACTTGCATTATTTAAATTATTCGGACTGTTATCCTCATCTCCATTCCCATATTCACAACGTTTCGGTCTTTAGGTCTGTGACTCTATATATCTCTGCCTATATATCTGACACGACGTATTATAAGTACTTGCATTATTTACATTATTCGGACTGTTATCCTCATCTTCACTGCCATATTCACAACGTTTCGACCTTTAGGTCAATGTCTCTCTATATATCTGCCTATATATCTGACATGAGGTATTATGATTACTTGCATTATTTACATTATTCGGACTGTTATCCTCATCTTCATTGCCATATTCACAACGTTTCAGCCTTTAGGTCTGTGTCTCTATATATATCTGCCTATATATCTGACATGAGATAATATGGTTACTTGCATTATTTACATTATTCGGACTGTTATCCTCAACTCCATTGCCATATTCACAACGTTTCGGCCTTTAGGTCTGTGTCTCTATATATATCTGCCTATATATCTGACATGAGGTATTATGATTACTTGCATTATTTACATTATTCGGACTGTTATCCTCATCTTCATTGCCATATTCACAACGTTTCGGCCTTTAGGTCTGTGTCTCTATATATATCTGCCTATATATCTGACATGAGGTATTATGATTACTTGTATTATTTATATTATTCGGACTGTTATCCTCATCTCCATTGCCATATTCACAACGTTTCGGCCTTTAGGTCTGTGTCTCTATATATATCTGTCTATATATTTGACATGAGGTATTATGATTACTTGTATTATTTACATTGTTCGGACTGTTATCCTCATCTCCATTGCCATATTCACAACGTTTCGGCCTTTAGGTCTGTGTCTCTATATATATCTGTCTATATATTTGACATGAGGTATTATGATTACTTGTATTATTTACATTGATCGGACTGTTATCCTCATCTTCATTGCCATATTCACAACGTTTCAGCCTTTAGGTCTGTGTCTCTATATATATCTGCCTATATATCTGACATGAGGTATTATGATTACTTGCATTATTTACATTATTCGGACTGTTATCCTCATCTTCATTGCCATATTCACAACGTTTCGGTGTTTAGGTCTGTGTCTCTATATATATCTGCCTATATATCTGATATGAGGTATTATGATTACTTGCATTATTTACATTATTCGGACTGTAATCCTCATCATCATTGCCATATTCAAAACGTTTCGGCCTTTAGGTCTGTGTCTCTATATATATCTGCCTATATATTTGACATGAGGTATTATCATTACTTGTATTATTTACATTGTTCGGACTGTTATCCTCATCTCCATTGCCATATTCACAACGTTTCGGCCTTTAGGTCTGTGTCTCTCTATATATCTGCCTATATATCTGACATTAGGTATTATGATTACTTGTATTATTTACATTATTCGAACTGTTATCCTCATCTTCATTGCCATATTCACAACGTTTCGACCTTTAGGTCTGTGTCTCTATATATCTGCCTATATATCTGACATGAGATATTATGTTTACTTGCATTATTTACATTATTCGGACTGTTATCCTCATCTTCATTGCCATATTCACAACGTTTCGTCCTTTAGGTCTGTGTCTCTATATATATCTGCCTATATATCTGACATGAGGTATTATGATTACTTGCATTATTTACATTATTCGGACTGTTATCCTCATCTTCATTGCCATATTCACAACGTTTCGTCCTTTAGGACTGTGTCTCTATATATATCTGCCTATATATCTGACATGAGGTATTATGATTACTTGAATTATTTACATTATTCGGACTGTTATCCTCATCTCCATTGCCATATTCACAACGTTTCGGCCTTTAGGTCTGTGTCTCTCTATATATCTGCCTATATATCTGACATGAGGTATTATGATTACTTGTATTATTTACATTATTCGGACTGTTATCCTCATCTTCATTGCCATATTCACAACGTTTCGACCTTTAGGTCTGTGTCTCTATATATATCTACCTATATATCTTACATGAGGTATTATGATTACTTGCATTATTTACATAATTCGGACTGTTATCCTCATCTTCATTGCCATATTCACAACGTTTCGGCCTTTAGGTCTGTGTCTCTATATATATCTGCCTATATATCTGACATGAGGTATTATGATTACTTGCATTATTTACATTATTCGAACTGTTATCCTCATCTTCATTGCCATATTCACAACGTTTCGGCCTTTAGGTCTATGTCTCTCTATATATCTATCTATATATTTGATATGAGGTATTATGATTACTTGTATTATTTACATTGTTCGGACTGTTATCCTCATCTCCATTGCCATATTCACAACGTTTCGGCCTTTAGGTCTGTGTCTCTCTATATATCTGCCTATGTATCTGACATGAGGTATTATGATTACTTGAATTATTTACATTATTCGGACTGTTATCCTCAACTTCGTTGCCATATTCACAACGTTTCGGTGTTTAGGTCTGTGTCTCTATATATATCTGCCTATATATCTGATATGAGGTATTATGATTACTTGCATTATTTACATTATTCGGACTGTTTTCCTCATCATCATTGCCATATTCACAACGTTTCGGCCTTTAGGTCTGTGTCTCTATATATATCTGCCTATATCACTGAAATGAGGTATTATGATTACTTGCATTATTTACATTATTCGGACTGTTATCCTCATCTTCATTGGCATATTCACAACGTTTCGGTGTTTAGGTCTGTGTCTGTATATATATCTGCCTATATATCTGATATGAGGTATTATGATTACTTGCATTATTTACATTATTCGGACTGTTTTCCTCATCATCATTGCCATATTCACAACGTTTCGGCCTTTAGGTCTGTGTCTCTATATATATCTGCCTATATCACTGAAATGAGGTATTATGATTACTTGCATTTTTACATTATTCGGACTGTTATCCTCATTTTCATTGCCATATTCACAACGTTTCGGCCTTTAGGTCTATGTCTCTCTATATATCTACCTATATATCTGACATGAGGTATTATGATTACTTGCATTATTTACATTATTTGGACTGTTATCATCATCTTCATTGCCATATTCACAACGTTTCGGCCTTTAGGTCTGTGTCTCTATATATATCTGCCTATATATCTGACATGAGGTATTATGATTACTTGCATTATTTACATTATTCGGACTGTTATCCTCATCTTCATTGCCATATTCACAACGTTTCCGCCTTTAGGTCTATGGCTCTCTATATATCTGCCTATATATCTGACACGAGGTATTATGATTACTTGCATTATTTACATTATTCGGACTGTTATCCTCATCTCCATTGCCATATTCACAAAGTTTAGGCCTTTAGGTCTGTGTCTCTATATATATCTGCCTATATATCTGACATGAGGTATTATGATTACTTGCATTATTTACATTATTCGTACTGTTATCCTCATCTTCATTGCCATATTCACAAAGTTTCGGCCTTTAGGTCTGTGTCTCTATATATATCTGCCTATATATCTGACATGAGGTATTATGATTACTTGCATTATATACATTATTCGGACTGTTATCCTCATCTCCATTGCCATATTCACAACGTTTCGGCCTTTAGGTATGTGTCTCTCTATATATCTGTCTATATATTTGAGATGAGGCATTATGATTACTTGTATTATTTACATTATTCGGACTGTTATCCTCATCTTCGTTGCCTTATTCACAACGTTTCGGTGTTTAGGTCTGTGTCTCTATATATATCTGCCTATATATCTGATATGAGGTATTATGATTACTTGCATTATTTACATTATTCGGACTGTTATCCTCATCATCATTGCCATATTCACAACGTTTCGGCCTTTAGGTCTGTGTCTCTCTACATATCTGCCTATATCACTGAAATGAGGTATTATGATTACTTGCATTATTTACATTTTTCGGACTGTTATCCTCAACTTCATTGCCATATTCACAACGTTTCGGTCTTTAGGTCTATGTCTCTATATATATCTGCCTATATATCTGACACGAGTTATTATGAGTACTTGTATTATTTACATTATTCGGACTGTTATCCTCATCTTCATTGCCATATTCACAACGTTTCAGCCTTTAGGTCTGTGTCTCTATATATATCTGCCTATATATCTGACACGAGGTATTATGATTACTTGTATTATTTACATTATTCGGACTGTTATCCTCATCTTCATTGCCATATTCACAAAGTTTCGGCCTTTAGGTCTGTGTCTCTATATATGTCTGCCTATATATCTGACATGAGGCATTATGATTACTTGCATTATTTACATTATTCGGACTGTTATCCTCATCTCCATTGCCATATTCACAAAGTTTCGGCCTTTAGGTCTGTGTCTCTATATATATCTGTCTATATATTTGACATGAGGTATTATGATTACTTGTATTATTTACATTGTTCGGACTGTTATCCTCATCTCCATTGCCATATTCACAACGTTTCAGCCTTTAGGTCTGTGTCTCTATATATATCTTCCTATATATCTGACATGAGGTATTATGATTACTTGCATTATTTACATTATTCGGACTGTTATCCTCATCTTCATTGCCATATTCACAACGTTTCGGTGTTTAGGTCTGTGTCTCTATATATATCTGCCTATATATCTGATATGAGGTATTATGATTACTTGCATTATTTACATTATTCGGACTGTTATCCTCATCATCATTGCCATATTCAAAACGTTTCGGCCTTTAGGTCTGTGTCTCTATATATATCTGCCTATATATTTGACATGAGGTATTATCATTACTTGTATTATTTACATTGTTCGGACTGTTATCCTCATCTCCATTGCCATATTCACAACGTTTCGGCCTTTAGGTCTGTGTCTCTCTATATATCTGCCTATATATCTGACATTAGGTATTATGATTACTTGTATTATTTACATTATTCGAACTGTTATCCTCATCTTCATTGCCATATTCACAACGTTTCGACCTTTAGGTCTGTGTCTCTATATATCTGCCTATATATCTGACATGAGATATTATGATTACTTGCATTATTTACATTATTCGGACTGTTATCCTCATCTTCATTGCCATATTCACAACGTTTCGTCCTTTAGGTCTGTGTCTCTATATATATCTGCCTATATATCTGACATGAGGTATTATGATTACTTGCATTATTTACATTATTCGGACTGTTATCCTCATCTTCATTGCCATATTCACAACGTTTCGTCCTTTAGGACTGTGTCTCTATATATATCTGCCTATATATCTGACATGAGGTATTATGATTACTTGAATTATTTACATTATTCGGACTGTTATCCTCATCTCCATTGCCATATTCACAACGTTTCGGCCTTTAGGTCTGTGTCTCTCTATATATCTGCCTATATATCTGAAATGAGGTATTATGATTACTTGTATTATTTACATTATTCGGACTGTTATCCTCATCTTCATTGCCATATTCACAACGTTTCGACCTTTAGGTCTGTGTCTCTATATATATCTACCTATATATCTTACATGAGGTATTATGATTACTTGCATTATTTACATTATTTGGACTGTTATCACCATCTTCATTGCCATATTCACAACGTTTCGGCCTTTAGGTCTGTGTCTCTATATATATCTGCCTATATATCTGACATGAGGTATTATGATTACTTGCATTATTTACATTATTCGAACTGTTATCCTCATCTTCATTGCCATATTCACAACGTTTCGGCCTTTAGGTCTATGTCTCTCTATATATCTGTCTATATATTTGATATGAGGTATTATGATTACTTGTATTATTTACATTGTTCGGACTGTTATCCTCATCTCCATTGCCATATTCACAACGTTTCGGCCTTTAGGTCTGTGTCTCTCTATATATCTGCCTATGTATCTGACATGAGGTATTATGATTACTTGAATTATTTACATTATTCGGACTGTTATCCTCATCTTCGTTGCCATATTCACAACGTTTCGGTGTTTAGGTCTGTGTCTCTATATATATCTGCCTATATATCTGATATGAGGTATTATGATTACTTGCATTATTTACATTATTCGGACTGTTTTCCTCATCATCATTGCCATATTCACAACGTTTCGGCCTTTAGGTCTGTGTCTCTATATATATCTGCCTATATCACTGAAATGAGGTATTATGATTACTTGCATTATTTACATTATTCGGACTGTTATCCTCATCTTCATTGCCATATTCACAACGTTTCGGTGTTTAGGTCTGTGTCTGTATATATATCTGCCTATATATCTGATATGAGGTATTATGATTACTTGCATTATTTACATTATTCGGACTGTTTTCCTCATCATCATTGCCATATTCACAACGTTTCGGCCTTTAGGTCTGTGTCTCTATATATATCTGCCTATATCACTGAAATGAGGTATTATGATTACTTGCATTATTTACATTATTCGGACTGTTATCCTCATCTTCATTGCCATATTCACAACGTTTCGGTCATTAGGTCTGTGTCTCTATATATCTCTGCCTATATATCTGACACGAGGTGTTATGATTACTTGAATTATTTACATTATTCGGACTGTTATCCTCATTTTCATTGCCATATTCACAACGTTTCGGTCTTTACGTCTGTGTCTCTATATATATCTGCCTATATATCTGATATGAGGTATAATGATTACTTGCATTATTTACATTATTCGGACTGTTATCCTCATTTTCATTGCCATATTCACAACGTTTCGGCCTTTAGCTCTATGTCTCTCTATATATCTACCTATATATCTGACATGAGGTATTATGATTACTTGCATTATTTACATTATTTGGACTGTTATCATCATCTTCATTGCCATATTCACAACGTTTCGGCCTTTAGGTCTGTGTCTCTATATATATCTGCCTATATATCTGACATGAGGTATTATGATTACTTGTATTATTTACATTATTCGGACTGTTATCCTCATCTTCATTGCCATATTCACAACGTTTCGGCCTTTAGGTCTATGTCTCTCTATATATCTGCCTACATATCTGACATGAGGTATTATGATTAATTGTATTATTTATATTATTCGGACTGTTATCCTCATCTCCATTGCCATATTCACAACGTTTCGGCCTTTAGGTCTGTGTCTCTCTATATATCTGCCTATATATCTGACACCAGGTATTATGATTACTTGCATTATTTACATTATTCGGACTGTTATCCTCATCTTCATTGCCATATTCACAACGTTTCCGTGTTTAGGTCTGTGTCTCTATATATATCTGCCTATATATCTGGTATGAGATATTGTGATAACTTGCATTATTTACATTATTCGGACTGTTATCCTCATCATCATTGCCATATTCACAACGTTTCGGTCTTTAGGTCTATGTCTCTATATATATCTGCCTATATATCTGACACGAGGTATTATGATTACTTGTATTATTTATATTATTCGGACTGTTATCCTCATCTTCGTTGCCATATTCACAACGTTTCGGTGTTCAGGTCTGTGTCTCTATATATATCTGCCTATATCACTGAAATGAGGTATTATCATTACTTGCATTATTTACATTATACGGACTGTTATCCTCATCTTCATTGCCATATTCACAACGTTTCGGTCTTTAGGTCTGTGTCTCTATATATCTCTGCCTATATATCTGACACGAGGTATTATGATTACTTGTATTATTTACATTATTCGGATTGTTATCCTCATCTTCATTGCCATATTCACAACGTTACGGTCTTTAGGTTTATGTCTCTATATATATCTGCCTATATATCTGACTGAGGTATTATGATTACTTGCATTATTTACATTATTCGGACTGTTATCCTCATCTCCATTGCCATATTCACAACGTTTCGGTCTTTAGGTCTATGTCTCTATATATATCTGCCTATGTATCTGACATGAGGTATTATGATTACTTGTATTATTTACATTATTCGGACTGTTATGCTCATCTTCATTGCCATATTCACAAAGTTTCGGCCTTTAGGTCTGTGTCTTTATATATATCTGCCTATATATCTGACTTGAGGTATTATGATTACTTGCATTATTTACATTATTCGGACTGTTATCCTCATCTTCATTGCCATATTCACAAAGTTTCGGCCTTTAGGTCTGTGTCTCTATATATATCTGCCTATATATCTGACATGAGGTATTATGATTACTTGCATTATTTACATTATTCGGACTGTTATCCTCATCTTCATTGCCATATTCACAACGTTTCGGCCTTTAGGTCTATGGCTCTCTATATATCTGCCTATATATCTGACATGAGATATTATGATTACTTGCATTATTTACATTATTCCGACTGTTATCCTCATCTCCATTGCCATATTCACAAAGTTTCGCCCTTTAGGTCTGTGTCTCTATATATATCTGCCTATATATCTGACATGAGGTATTATGATTACTTGCATTATTTACATTATTCGGACTGTTATCCTCATCTTCATTGCCATATTCACAAAGTTTCGGCCTTTAGGTCTGTGTCTCTATATATATATGCCTATATATCTGACATGAGGCATTATGATTACTTGCATTATTTACATTATTCGGACTGTTATCCTCATCTCCATTGCCATATTCACAAAGTTTCGGCCTTTAGGTCTGTGTCTCTATATATATCTGCCTATATATCTGACATGAGGTATTATGATTACTTGTATTATTTATATTATTCGGACTGTTATCCTCATCTCCATTGCCATATTCACAACGTTTCGGCCTTTAGGTCTGTGTCTCTATATATATGTGTCTATATATTTGACATGAGGTATTATGATTACTTGTATTATTTACATTGTTCGGACTGTTATCCTCATCTCCATTGCCATATTCACAACGTTTCGGCCTTTAGGTCTGTGTCTCTATATATATGTGTCTATATATCTGACATGAGGTATTATGATTAATTGTATTATTTACATTGTTCGGACTGTTATCCTCATCTCCATTGCCATATTCACAAAGTTTCGGCCTTTAGGTCTGTGTCTCTATATATATCTGCCTATATATCTGACATGAGGTATTATGATTACTTGCATTATTTACATTATTCGGACTGTTATCCTCATCTTCATTGCCATATTCACAACGTTTCCGCCTTTAGGTCTATGGCTCTCTATATATCTGCCTATATATCTGACACGAGGTATTATGATTACTTGCATTATTTACATTATTCGGACTGTTATACTCATCTTCATTGCCATATTCACAACGTTTCAGCCTTTAGGTCTATGTCTCTATATATATCTGCCTATATATCTGACATGAGGTATTATGATTACTTGCATTATTTACATTATTCGGACTGTTATCCTCATCTTCATTGCCATATTCACAAAGTTTCCGCCTTTAGGTCTGTGTCTCTATATATATCTGCCTATATATCTGACATGAGGTATTATGATTACTTGCATTATTTACATTATTCGGACTGTTATCCTCATCTTCATTGCCATATTCACAACGTTTCGGCCTTTAGGTCTATGGCTCTCTATATATCTGCCTATATATCTGACATGAGGTATTATGATTACTTGCATTATTTACATTATTCGGACTGTTATCCTCATCTCCATTGCCATATTCACAAAGTTTAGGCCTTTAGGTCTGTGTCTCTATATATATCTGCCTATATATCTGACATGAGGTATTATGATTACTTGCATTATTTACATTATTCGTACTGTTATCCTCATCTTCATTGCCATATTCACAAAGTTTCGGCCTTTAGATCTGTGTCTCTATATATATCTGCCTATATATCTGACATGAGGTATTATGATTACTTGCATTATTTACATTATTCGGACTGTTATCCTCATCTCCATTGCCATATTCACAACGTTTCGGCCTTTAGGTATGTGTCTCTCTATATATCTGTCTATATATTTGAGATGAGGCATTATGATTACTTGTATTATTTACATTATTCGGACTGTTATCCTCATCTTCGTTGCCTTATTCACAACGTTTCGGTGTTTAGGTCTCTGTCTCTATATATATCTGCCTATATATCTGACATGAGGTATTATGATTACTTGCATTATTTACATTATTCGGACTGTTATCCTCATCATCATTGCCATATTCACAACGTTTCGGCCTTTAGGTCTGTGTCTCTCTATATATCTGCCTATATCACTGAAATGAGGTATTATGATTACTTGCATTATTTACATTTTTCGGACTGTTATCTTCAACTTCATTGCCATATTCACAACGTTTCGGTCTTTAGGTCTATGTCTCTATATATATCTGCCTATATATCTGACACGAGTTATTATGAGTACTTGTATTATTTACATTATTCGGACTGTTATCCTCATCTTCATTGCCATATTCACAACGTTTCAGCCTTTATGTCTGTGTCTCTATATATATCTGCCTATATATCTGACACGAGGTATTATGATTACTTGTATTATTTACATTATTCGGACTGTTATCCTCATCTTCATTGCCATATTCACAAAGTTTCGGCCTTTAGGTCTGTGTCTCTATATATATCTGCCTATATATCTGACATGAGGCATTATGATTACTTGCATTATTTACATTATTCGGACTGTTATCCTCATCTCCATTGCCATATTCACAAAGTTTCGGCCTTTAGGTCTGTGTCTCTATATATATCTGTCTATATATTTGACATGAGGTATTATGATTACTGGTATTATTTACATTGTTCGGACTGTTATCCTCATCTCCATTGCCATATTCACAAAGTTTCGGCCTTTAGGTCTGTGTCTCTATATATATCTGTCTATATATTTGACATGAGGTATTATGATTACTTGTATTATTTACATTGTTCGGACTGTTATCCTCATCTCCATTGCCATATTCACAAAGTTTCGGCCTTTAGGTCTGTGTCTCTATATATATCTGCCTATATATCTGACATGAGGTATTATGATTACTTGAATTATTTACATTATTCGGACTGTTATCCTCATCTTCATTGCCATATTCACAACGTTTCGGCCTTTAGGTCTATGGCTCTCTATATATCTGCCTATATATCTGACATGAGATATTATGATTACTTACATTATTTACATTATTCGGACTGTTATCCTCATCTCCATTGCCATATTCACAAAGTTTCGGCCTTTCGGTCTGTGTCTCTATATATATCTGCCTATATATCTGACATGAGGTGTTATGATTACTTGCATTATTTACATTATTCGGACTGTTATCCTCATCTTCATTGCCATATTCACAAAGTTTCGGCCTTTAGGTCTGTGTCTCTATATATATCTGCCTATATATCTGACATGAGGTATTATGATTACTTGCATTATTTACATTATTCGGACTGTTATCCTCATCTTCATTGCCATATCCACAACGTTTCGGCCTTTAGGTCTATGGATCTCTATATATCTGCCTATATATCTGACATGAGGTATTATGATTACTTGCATTATTTACATTATTCGGAATGTTATCCTCATCTCCATTGCCATATTCACAAAGTTTCGGCCTTTAGGTCTGTGTCTCTATATATATCTGCCTATATATCTGACATGAGGTATTATGATTACTTGCATTATTTACATTATTCGGACTGTTATCCTCATCTTCATTGCCATATTCACAACGATTCGGCCTTTAGGTCTGTGTCTCTCTATATATCTGCCTATATCACTGAAATGAGGTATTATGATTACTTGCATTATTTACATTTTTCGGACTGTTATCCTCAACTTCATTGCCATATTCACAACGTTTCGGTCTTTAGGTCTATGTCTCTATATATATCTGCCTATATATCTGACACGAGTTATTATGATTACTTGTATTATTTACATTATTCGGACTGTTATCCTCATCTTCATTGCCATATTCACAACGTTTCAGCCTTTAGGTCTGTGTCTCTATATATATCTGCCTATATATCTGACACGAGGTATTATGATTACTTGTATTATTTACATTATTCGGACTGTTATCCTCATCTTCATTGCCATAATCACAAAGTTTCGGCCTTTAGGTCTGTGTCTCTATATATATCTGCCTATATATCTGACATGAGGTATTATGATTACTTGCATTATTTACATTATTCGGACTGTTATCCTCATCTTCATTGCCATATCCACAACGTTTCGGCCTTTAGGTCTATGGATCTCTATATATCTGCCTATATATCTGACATGAGGTATTATGATTACTTGCATTATTTACATTATTCGGAATGTTATCCTCATCTCCATTGCCATATTCACAAAGTTTCGGCCTTTAGGTCTGTGTCTCTATATATATCTGCCTATATATCTGACATGAGGTATTATGATTACTTGCATTATTTACATTATTCGGACTGTTATCCTCATCTTCATTGCCATATTCACAACGATTCGGCCTTTAGGTCTGTGTCTCTCTATATATCTGCCTATATCACTGAAATGAGGTATTATGATTACTTGCATTATTTACATTTTTCGGACTGTTATCCTCAACTTCATTGCCATATTCACAACGTTTCGGTCTTTAGGTCTATGTCTCTATATATATCTGCCTATATATCTGACACGAGTTATTATGATTACTTGTATAATTTACATTATTCGGACTGTTATCCTCATCTTCATTGCCATATTCACAACGTTTCAGCCTTTAGGTCTGTGTCTCTATATATATCTGCCTATATATCTGACACGAGGTATTATGATTACTTGTATTATTTACATTATTCGGACTGTTATCCTCATCTTCATTGCCATAATCACAAAGTTTCGGCCTTTAGGTCTGTGTCTCTATATATATCTGCCTATATATCTGACATGAGGCATTATGATTACTTGCATTATTTACATTATTCGGACTGTTATCCTCATCTCCATTGCCATATTCACAAAGTTTCGGCCTTTAGGTCTGTGTCTCTATATATATCTGTCTATATATTTGACATGAGGTATTATGATTACTTGTATTATTTACATTGTTCGGACTGTTATCCTCATCTCCATTGCCATATTCACAAAGTTTCGGCCTTTAGGTCTGTGTCTCTATATATATCTGTCTATATATTTGACATGAGGTATTATGATTACTTGTATTATTTACATTGTTCGGACTGTTATCCTCATCTCCATTGCCATATTCACAAAGTTTCGGCCTTTAGGTCTGTGTCTCTATATATATCTCCCTATATATCTGACATGAGGCATTATGATTACTTGCATTATTTACATTATTCGGACTGTTATCCTCATCTTCATTGCCATATTCACAACGTTTCGGCCTTTAGGTCTATGGCTCTCTATATATCTGCCTATATATCTGACATGAGATATTATGATTACTTACATTATTTACATTATTCGGACTGTTATCCTCATCTCCATTGCCATATTCACAAAGTTTCGGCCTTTCGGTCTGTGTCTCTATATATATCTGCCTATATATTTGACATGAGGTATTATGATTACTTGTATTATTTACATTATTTGGACTGTTTTCCTCATCTTCATTGCCATATTCACAACGTTTCGGTCTTTAGGTCTATGTCTCTATATATATCTGCCTATATATCTGACTGAGGTATTATGATTACTTGCATTATTTACATTATTCGGACTGTTATCCTCATCTCCATTGCCATATTCACAAAGTTTCGGTCTTTAGGTCTATGTCTCTATATATATCTGCCTATGTATCTGACATGAGGTATTATGATTACTTGTATTATTTACATTATTGGGACTGTTATCCTCATCTTCATTGCCATATTCACAAAGTTTCGGCCTTTAGGTCTGTGTCTCTATATATATCTGCCTATATATCTGACATGAGGCATTATGATTACTTGCATTATTTACATTATTCGGACTGTTATCCTCATCTCCATTGCCATATTCACAAAGTTTCGGCCTTTAGGTCTGTGTCTCTATATATATCTGCCTATATATCTGACATGAGGCATTATGATTACTTGCATTATTTACATTATTCGGACAGTTATCCTCATCTCCATTGCCATATTCACAAAGTTTCGGCCTTTAGGTCTGTGTCTCTATATATATCTGCCTATATATCTGACATGAGGTATTATGATTACTTGCATTATTTACATTATTCGGACTGTTATCCTCATCTTAATTGCCATATTCACAACGATTCGGCCTTTAGGTCTATGGCTCTCTATATATCTGCCTATATATCTGACATGAGATATTATGATTACTTGCATTATTTACATTATTCGGACTGTTATCCTCATCTCCATTGCCATATTCACAAAGTTTAGGCCTTTAGGTCTGTGTCTCTATATATATCTGCCTATATATCTGACATGAGGTATTATGATTACTTGCATTATTTACATTATTCGTACTGTTATCCTCATCTTCATTGCCATATTCACAAAGTTTCGGCCTTTAGGTCTGTGTCTCTATATATATCTGCCTATATATCTGACATGAGGTATTATGATTACTTGCATTATTTACATTATTCGGACTGTTATCCTCATCTCCATTGCCATATTCACAACGTTTCGGCCTTTAGGTCTGTGTCTCTCTATATATCTGCCTATATCACTGAAATGAGGTATTATGATTACTTGCATTATTTACATTTTTCGGACTGTTATCCTCAACTTCATTGCCATATTCACAACGTTTCGGTCTTTAGGTCTATGTCTCTATATATATCTGCCTATATATCTGACACGAGTTATTATGATTACTTGTATTATTTACATTATTCGGACTGTTATCCTCATCTTCATTGCCATATTCACAACGTTTCAGCCTTTGGTCTGTGTCTCTATATATATCTGCCTATATATCTGACACGAGGTATTATGATTACTTGTATTATTTACATTATTCGGACTGTTATCCTCATCTTCATTGCCATATTCACAAAGTTTCGGCCTTTAGGTCTGTGTCTCTATATATATCTGCCTATATATCTGACATGAGGCATTATGATTACTTGCATTATTTACATTATTCGGACTGTTATCCTCATCTCCATTGCCATATTCACAAAGTTTCGGCCTTTAGGTCTGTGTCTCTATATATATCTGTCTATATATTTGACATGAGGTATTATGATTACTTGTATTATTTACATTGTTCGGACTGTTATCCTCATCTCCATTGCCATATTCACAAAGTTTCGGCCTTTAGGTCTGTGTCTCTATATATATCTGTCTATATATTTGACATGAGGTATTATGATTACTTGTATTATTTACATTGTTCGGACTGTTATCCTCATCTCCATTGCCATATTCACAAAGTTTCGGCCTTTAGGTCTGTGTCTCTATATATATCTCCCTATATATCTGACATGAGGTATTATGATTACTTGCATTATTTACATTATTCGGACTGTTATCCTCATCTTCATTGCCATATTCACAACGTTTCGGCCTTTAGGTCTATGGCTCTCTATATATCTGCCTATATATCTGACATGAGATATTATGATTACTTACATTATTTACATTATTCGGACTGTTATCCTCATCTCCATTGCCATATTCACAAAGTTTCGGCCTTTCGGTCTGTGTCTCTATATATATCTGCCTATATATTTGACATGAGGTATTATGATTACTTGTATTATTTACATTATTCGGACTGTTTTCCTCATCTTCATTGCCATATTCACAACGTTTCGGTCTTTAGGTCTATGTCTCTATATATATCTGCCTATATATCTGACTGAGGTATTATGATTACTTGCATTATTTACATTATTCGGACTGTTATCCTCATCTCCATTGCCATATTCACAACGTTTCGGTCTTTAGGTCTATGTCTCTATATATATCTGCCTATGTATCTGACATGAGGTATTATGATTACTTGTATTATTTACATTATTGGGACTGTTATCCTCATCTTCATTGCCATATTCACAAAGTTTCGGCCTTTAGTTCTGTGTCTCTATATATACCTGCCTATATATCTGACATGAGGCATTATGATTACTTGCATTATTTACATTATTCGGACTGTTATCCTCATCTCCATTGCCATATTCACAAAGTTTCGGCCTTTAGGTCTGTGTCTCTATATATATATCTGCCTATATATCTGACATGAGGCATTATGATTACTTGCATTATTTACATTATTCGGACAGTTATCCTCATCTCCATTGCCATATTCACAAAGTTTCGGCCTTTAGGTCTGTGTCTCTATATATATCTGCCTATATATCTGACATGAGGTATTATGATTACTTGCATTATTTACATTATTCGGACTGTTATCCTCATCTTAATTGCCATATTCACAACGTTTCGGCCTTTAGGTCTATGGCTCTCTATATATCTGCCTATATATCTGACATGAGATATTATGATTACTTGCATTATTTACATTATTCGGACTGTTATCCTCATCTCCATTGCCATATTCACAAAGTTTAGGCCTTTAGGTCTGTGTCTCTATATATATCTGCCTATATATCTGACATGAGGTATTATGATTACTTGCATTATTTACATTATTCGTACTGTTATCCTCATCTTCATTGCCATATTCACAAAGTTTCGGCCTTTAGGTCTGTGTCTCTATATATATCTGCCTATATATCTGACATGAGGTATTATGATTACTTGCATTATTTACATTATTCGCACTGTTATCCTCATCTCCATTGCCATATTCACAACGTTTCGGCCTTTAGGTATGTGTCTCTCTATATATCTGTCTATATATTTGAGATGAGGCATTATGATTACTTGTATTATTTACATTATTCGGACTGTTATCCTCAACTTCGTTGCCTTATTCACAACGTTTCGGTGTTTAGGTCTGTGTCTCTATATATATCTGCCTATATATCTGATATGAGGTATTATGATTACTTGCATTATTTACATTATTCGGACTGTTATCCTCATCATCATTGCCATATTCACAACGTTTCGGCCTTTAGGTCTGTGTCTCTTTATATATCTGCCTATATATCTGACACGAGTTATTATGAGTACTTATATTATTTACATTATTCGGACTGTTATCCTCATCTTCATTGCCATATTCACAACGTTTCAGCCTTTAGGTCTGTGTCTCTATATATATCTGCCTATATATCTGACACGAGGTATTATGATTACTTGTATTATTTACATTATTCGGACTGTTATCCTCATCTTCATTGCCATATTCACAAAGTTTCGGCCTTTAGGTCTGTGTCTCTATATATATCTGCCTATATATCTGACATGAGGCATTATGATTACTTGCATTATTTACATTATTCGGACTGTTATCCTCATCTCCATTGCCATATTCACAAAGTTTCGGCCTTTAGGTCTGTGTCTCTATATATATCTGTCTATATATTTGACATGAGGTATTATGATTACTTGTATTATTTACATTGTTCGGACTGTTATCCTCATCTCCATTGCCATATTCACAAAGTTTCGGCCTTGAGGTCTGTGTCTCTATATATATCTGCCTATATATCTGACACGAGGTATTATGATTACTTGTATTATTTACATTATTCGGACTGTTATCCTCATCTTCATTGCCATATTCACAAAGTTTCGGCCTTTAGGTCTGTGTCTCTATATATATCTGCCTATATATCTGACATGAGGCATTATGATTACTTACATTATTTACATTATTCGGACTGTTATCCTCATCTCCATTGCCATATTCACAAAGTTTCGGCCTTTAGGTCTGTGTCTCTATATATATCTGTCTATATATTTGACATGAGGTATTATGATTACTTGTATTATTTACATTGTTCGGACTGTTATCCTCATCTCCATTGCCATATTCACAAAGTTTCGGCCTTTAGGTCTGTGTCTCTATATATATCTGCCTATATATCTGACATGAGGTATTATGATTACTTGCATTATTTACATTATTCGGACTGTTATCCTCATCTTCATTGCCATATTCACAACGTTTCGGCCTTTAGGTCTATGGCTCTCTATATATCTGCCTATATATCTGACATGAGATATTATGATTACTTACATTATTTACATTATTCGGACTGTTATCCTCATCTCCATTGCCATATTCACAAAGTTTCGGCCTTTCGGTCTGTGTCTCTATATATATCTGCCTATATATTTGACATGAGGTATTATGATTACTTGTATTATTTACATTATTCGGACTGTTATCCTCATCTTCATTGCCATATTCACAACGTTTCGGTCTTTAGGTCTATGTCTCTATATATATCTGCCTATATATCTGACTGAGGTATTATGATTACTTGCATTATTTACATTATTCGGACTGTTATCCTCATCTCCATTGCCATATTCACAACGTTTCGGTCTTTAGGTCTATGTCTCTATATATATCTGCCTATGTATCTGACATGAGGTATTATGATTACTTGTATTATTTACATTATTGGGACTGTTATCCTCATCTTCATTGCCATATTCACAAAGTTTCGGCCTTTAGGTCTGTGTCTCTATATATATCTGCCTATATATCTGACATGAGGCATTATGATTACTTGCATTATTTACATTATTCGGACTGTTATCCTCATCTCCATTGCCATATTCACAAAGTTTCGGCCTTTAGGTCTGTGTCTCTATATATATCTGCCTATATATCTGACATGAGGCATTATGATTACTTGCATTATTTACATTATTCGGACAGTTATCCTCATCTCCATTGCCATATTCACAAAGTTTCGGCCTTTAGGTCTGTGTCTCTATATATATCTGCCTATATATCTGACATGAGGTATTATGATTACTTGCATTATTTACATTATTCGGACTGTTATCCTCATCTTAATTGCCATATTCACAACGTTTCGGCCTTTAGGTCTATGGCTCTCTATATATCTGCCTATATATCTGACATGAGATATTATGATTACTTGCATTATTTACATTATTCGGACTGTTATCCTCATCTCCATTGCCATATTCACAAAGTTTCGGCCTTTAGGTCTGTGTCTCTATATATATCTGCCTATATATCTGACATGAGGTATTATGATTACTTGCATTATTTACATTATTCGGACTGTTATCCTCATCTTCATTGCCATATTCACAAAGTTTCGGCCTTTAGGTCAGTGTCTCTATATATATCTGCCTATATATCTGACATGAGGTATTATGATTACTTGCATTATTTACATTATTCGGACTGTTATCCTCATCTCCATTGCCATATTCACAACGTTTCGGCCTTTAGGTCTGTGTCTCTATATACATCTGCCTATATATCTGACATGAGGTATTATGATTACTTGTATTATTTATATTATTCGGACTGTTATCCTCATCTCCATTGCCATATTCACAACGTTTCGGCCTTTAGGTCTGTGTCTCTATATATATCTGTCTATATATTGGACATGAGGTATTATGATTACTTGTATTATTTACATTGTTCGGACTGTTATCCTCATCTCCATTGCCATATTCACAACGTTTCGGCCTTTAGGTCTGTGTCTCTATATATATCTGCCTATATATCTGATATGAGGTATTATGATTACTTGCATTATTTACATTATTCGGACAGTTATCCTCATCTTCATTGCCATATTCACAACGTTTCGGTGTTTAGATCAGTGTCTCTATATATATCTGCCTATATATCTGATATGAGGTATTATGATTACTTGCATTATTTACATTATTCGGACTGTTATCCTCATCTTCATTGCCATATTCACAACGTTTCGGCCTTTAGGTCTATGGCTCTCTATATATCTGCCTATATATCTGACATGAGATATTATGATTACTTGCATTATTTACATTATTCGGACTGTTATCCTCATCTCCATTGCCATATTCACAATGTTTCGGCCTTTAGGTCTGTGTCTCTATATATATCTGCCTATATATCTGACATGAGGTATTATGATTACTTGCATTATTTACATTATTCGGACTGTTATCCTCATCTTCATTGCCATATTCACAAAGTTTCGGCCTTTAGGTCTGTGTCTCTATATATATCTTTCTATATATTTGACATGAGGTATTATGATTACTTGTATTATTTACATTGTTCGGACTGTTATCCCCATCTCCATTGCCATATTCACAAAGTTTCGGCCTTTAGGTCTGTGTCTCTATATATATCTGCCTATATATCTTACATGAGGTATTATGATTACTTGAATTATTTACATTATTCGGACTGTTATCCTCATCTTCATTGCCATATTCACAACGTTTCGGCCTTTAGGTCTATGGCTCTCTATATATCTGCCTATATATCTGACATGAGATATTATGATTACTTGCATTATTTACATTATTCGCACTGTTATCCTCATCTCCATTGACATATTCACAATGTTTCGGCCTTTAGGTCTGTGTCTCTATATATATCTGCCTATATATCTGACATGAGGTATTATGATTACTTGCATTTTGTACATTATTCGGACTGTTATCCTCATCTTCATTGCCATATTCACAAAGTTTCGGCCTTTAGGTCTGTGTCTCTATATATATCTGCCTATATATCTGACATGAGGTATTATGATTACTTGTATTATTTATATTATTCGGACTGTTATCCTCATCTCCATTGCCATATTCACAACGTTTCGGCCTTTAGGTCTGTGTCTCTATATACATCTGCCTATATATCTGAAATGAGGTATTATGATTACTTGTATTATTTATATTATTCGGACTGTTATCCTCATCTCCATTGCCATATTCACAACGTTTCGGCCTTTAGGTCTGTGTCTCTATATATATCTGTCTATATATTTGACATGAGGTATTATGATTACTTGTATTATTTACATTGTTCGGACTGTTATCCTCATCTCCATTGCCATATTCACAACGTTTCGGCCTTTAGGTCGGTGTCTCTATATATATCTGCCTATATATTTGACATGAGGTATTATGATTACTTGTATTATTTACATTGTTCGGACTGTTATCCTCATCTCCATTGCCATATTCACAACGTTTCGGCCTTTATGTCTGTGTCTCTATATATATCTGTCTATATATTTGACATGAGTTATTATGATTACTTGTATTATTTACATTGTTCGGACTGTTATCCTCATCTTCATTGCCATATTCACAACGTTTCCGTGTTTAGGTCTGTGTCTCTATATATATCTGCCTATATATCTGATATGAGATATTGTGATAACTTGCATTATTTACATTATTCGTACTGTTATCCTCATCATCATTGCCATATTCACAACGTTTCGGTCTTTAGGTCTATGTCTCTATATATATCTGCCTATATATCTGACACGAGGTATTATGATTACTTGTATTATTTACATTATTCGGACAGTTATCCTCATCTTCGTTGCCATATTCACAACGTTTCGGTGTTTAGGTCTGTGTCTCTCTATATATCTGCCTATATCACTGAAATGAGGTATTATGATTACTTGCATTATTTACATTTTTCGGACTGTTATCCTCATCTTCATTGCCATATTCACAACGTTTCGGTCTTTAGGTCTGTGTCTCTATATATATCTGCCTATATATCTGACACGAGGTATTATGATTACTTGTATTATTTATATTATTCGGACTGTTATCCTCATCTTCATTGCCATATTCACAAAGTTTCGGCCTTTAGGTCTGTGTCTCTATATATATCTGCCTATATATCTGACATGAGGTATTATGATTACTTCCATTATTTACATTATTCGGAATGTTATCCTCATCTTCATTGCCATATTCACAACGTTTCGGCCTTTAGGTCTGTGTCTCTATATATATCTGCCTATATATCTGACATGAGTTATTATGATTACTTGTATTATTTATATTATTCGGACTGTTATCCTCATCTCCATTGCCATATTCACAATGTTTCGGCCTTTAGGTCTGTGTCTCTATATATATCTGTCTATATATTTGACATGAGGTATTATGATTACTTGTATTATTTACATTGTTCGGACTGTTATCCTCATCTCCATTGCCATATTCACAAAGTTTCGGCCTTTAGGTCTGTGTCTCTATATATATCTGCCTATATATCTGACATGAGGTATTATGATTACTTGCATTATTTACATTATTCGGACTGTTATCCTCATCTTCATTGCCATATTCACAACGTTTCGGCCTTTAGGTCTGTGTCTCTATAAATTTCTGCCTATATATCTGACATGAGGTATTATGATTACTTGTATTATTTATATTATTCGGACTGTTATCCTCATCTCCATTGCCATATTCACAACGTTTCGGCCTTTAGGTCTGTGTTTCTATATATATATCTGTCTATATATTTGACATGAGGTATTATGATTACTTGTATTATTTACATTGTTCGGACTGTTATCCTCATCTCCATTGCCATATTCACAACGTTTCGGCCTTTAGGTCTGTGTCTCTATATATATCTGCCTATATATCTGATATGAGGTATTATGATTACTTGCATTATTTACATTATTCGGACTGTTATCCTCATCATCATTGCCATATTCAAAACGTTTCGGCCTTTAGGTCTGTGTCTCTATATATATCTGCCTATATATTTGACATGAGGTATTATAATTACTTGTATTATTTACATTGTTCGGACTGTTATCCTCATCTCCATTGCCATATTCACAACGTTTCGGCATTTAGGTCTGTGTCTCTATATATATCTGTCTATATATTTGTCATGAGGTATTATGATTACTTGTATTATTTACATTGTTCGGACTGTTATCCTCATCTTCATTGCCATATTCACAAGGTTTCGGCCTTTAGGTATGTGTCTCTCTATATATCTGTCTATATATTTGAGATGAGGCATTATGATTACTTGCATTATTTACATTATTCGGACTGTTATCCTCATCTTCGTTGCCTTATTCACAACGTTTCGGTGTTTAGGTCTGTGTCTCTATATATATCTGCCTATATATCTGATATGAGGTATTATGATTACTTGCATTATTTACATTTTTCGGACTGTTATCCTCATCATCATTGCCATATTCTCAACGTTTCGGCCTTTAGGTCTGTGTCTCTCTATATATCTGCCTATATCACTGAAATGAGGTATTATGATTACTTGCATTATTTACATTTTTCGGACTGTTATCCTCATCTCCATTGCCATATTCACAACGTTTCGGTCTTTAGGTCTGTGTCTCTATATATCTATGCCTATATATCTGGCACGAGGTATTATGAGTACTTGTATTATTTACATTATTCGTACTGTTATCCTCATCTTCATTGCCATATTCACAACGTTTCGGTCTTTAGGTCTGTGTCTCTATATATATATCTGTCTATATATTTGACATTAGGTATTATGATTACTTGTATTATTTACATTGTTCGGACTGTTATCCTCATCTTCATTGCCATATTCACAACGTTTCAGCCTTTAGGTCTGTGTCTCTATATATATCTGCCTATATATCTGACACGAGTTATTATGATTACTTGCATTATTTACATTATTCGGACTGTTATCCTCATATTCATTGCCATATTCACAACGTTTCAGCCTTTAGGTCTGTGTCTCTATATATATCTGCCTATATATCTGACATGAGGTATTATGATTACTTGCATTATTTACATTTTTCGGACTGTTATTCTCATCTTCATTGCCATATTCACAACGTTTCAGTGTTTAGGTCTGTGTCTCTATATATATCTGCCTATATATATGATATGAGGTATTATGATTACTTGCATTATTTACATTATTCGGACTGTTATTCTCATCTTCATTGCCATATTCACAACGTTTCGGTGTTTAGGTCTGTGTCTCTATATATATCTGCCTATATATCTGACATGAGGTATTATGATTACTTGCATTATTTACATTATTCGGACTGTTATTCTCATCTTCATTGCCATATTCACAACGTTTCGGTGTTTAGGTCTGTGTCTCGATATATATCTGCCTATATATCTGACATGAGGTATTATGATTACTTGCATTATTTACATTATTCGGACTGTTATTCTCATCTTCATTGCCATATACACAACGTTTCAGCCTTTAGGTCTATGTCTCTATATATATCTGCCTATATATCTGATATGAGGTATTATGATTACTTGCATTATTTACATTATTCGGACTGTTATCCTCATCTTCATTGCCATATTCACAAGGTTTCGGCCTTTAGGTCTGTGTCTCTCTATATATCTGTCTATATATTTGACATGGGGCATTATGATTACCTGCATTATTTACATTCTTCGGACTGTTATCCTCATCTTCGTTGCCATATTCACAACGTTTCGGTGTTTAGGTCTGTGTCTCTATATATATCTGCCTATATATCTGATATGAGGTATTGTGATAACTTGCATTATTTACATTATTCGGACTGTTATCCTCATCTTCATTGCCATATTCACAACGTTTCGGTGTTTAGGTCTGTGTCTATATATATATATCTGCCTATATATCTGATATGAGGTATTATGATTACTTGCATTATTTACATTATTCGGACTGTTATCCTCATCTTCATTGCCATATTCAAAACGTTTCGGCCTTTAGGTCTGTGTCTCTATATATATCTGCCTATATATCTGACATGAGGTATTATGATTACTTGTATTATTTACATTATTCGGACTGTTATCCTCATCTTCATTGCCATATTCACAACGTTTCGGTGTTTAGGTCTGTGTCTCTATATATATTTGCCTATATATCTGACATGAGGTATTATGATTACTTGCATTATTTACATTATTCGGACTGTTATCCTCATCATCATTGCCATATTCACAACGTTTCGGCCTTTAGGTCTGTGTCTCTATATATATCTGCCTATATATCTGACATGAGGTATTATGATTACTTGCATTATTTACATTATTCGGACTGTTATCCTCATCTCCATTGCTATATTCACAACGTTTCGGTCTTTAGGTCTGTGTCTCTATATATCACTGCCTATATATCTGACACGAGGTATTATGATTACTTGTATTATTTACATTATTCGGACTGTTATCCTCATCTTCATTGCCATATTCACAACGTTTCAGCCTTCAGGTCTGTGTCTCTATATATATCTGCCTATATATCTGACACGAGGTATTATGATTACTTGTATTATTTACATTATTCGGAATGTTATCCTCATCTTCATTGCCATATTCACAAAGTTTCGGCCTTTAGTTCTGTGTCTCTATATATATCTGCCTATATATCTGACATGAGGTATTATGATTACTTGTATTATTTATATTATTCGGACTGTTATCCTCATCTCCATTGCCATATTCACAACGTTTCGGCCTTTAGGTCTGTGTCTCTATATATATCTGTCTATATATTTGACATGAGGTATTATGATTACTTGCATTATTTACATTATTCGGACTGTTATCCTCAACTTCATTGCCATATTCACAACGTTTCTGCCTTTAGGTCTATGTCTCTCTACATATCTGCCTATATATCTGACATGAGGCATTATGATTACTTGCATTATTTACTTTATTCGGACTGTTATCCTCAACTCCATTGCCATATTCACAACGTTTCGGTCTTTAGGTCTGTGTCTCTATATATCTCTGCCTATATATCTGACACGAGGTATTATGAGTACTTGTATTATTTACATTATTCGGACTGTTATCCTCATCTTCATTGCCATATTCACAACGTTTCGGTCTTTAGGTCTATGTCTCTATATATATCTGCCTATATATCTAACTCGAGGTATTATGATTACTTGTATTATTTACATTATTCGGACTGTTATCCTCATCTTCATTGCCATATTCACAACGTTTCAGCCTTTAGGTCTGTGTCTCTATATATATCTGCCTATATATCTGACACGAGGTATTATGATTACTTGCATTATTTACATTATTCGGACTGTTATCCTCATCTTCATTGCCATATTCACAACGTTTCAGCCTTTAGGTCTGTGTCTCTATATATATCTGCCTATATATCTGACATGAGGTATTATGATTACTTGCATTATTTACATTATTCGGACTGTTATTCTCATCTTCATTGCCATATTCACAACGTTTCGGTGTTTAGGTCTGTGTCTCTATATATATCTGCATATATATCTGATATGAGTTATTAGGATTACTTGCATTATTTACATTATTCGGACTGTTATTCTCATCTTCATTGCCATATTCACAACGTTTCGGCCTTTAGGTCTGTGTCTCTATATATATCTTCCTATATATCTGACATGAGGTATTATGATTACTTGCATTATTTACATTATTTGGACTGTTATCCTCATCTCCATTGCCATATTCACAACGTTTCGGTGTTTAGGTCTGTGTCTCTATATATATCTGCCTATATATCTGGTATGAGGTATTATGATTACTTGCATTATTTACATTATTCGGACTGTTATCCTCATCTTCATTGCCATATACACAAGGTTTCGGCCTTTAGGTCTGTGTCTCTATATATATCTGTCTATATATTTGACATGGGGCATTATGATTACTTGCATTATTTACATTATTCGGACTGTTATCCTCATCTTCGTTGCCATATTCACAACGTTTCGGTGTTTAGGTCTGTGTCTCTATATATATCTGCCTATATATCTGATATGAGGTAAATTGATAACTTGCATTATTTACATTATTCGGACTGTTATCCTCATCTTCATTGCCATATTCACAACGTTTCGGTGTTTAGGTCTGTGTCTATATATATATCTGCCTATATATCTGATATGAGGTATTATGATTACTTGCATTATTTACATTATTCGGACTGTTATCCTCATCTTCATTGCCATATTCACAACGTTTCGGCCTTTAGGTCTGTGTCTCTATATATATCTGCCTATATATTTGACATGAGGTATTATGATTACTTGCATTATTTACATTATTCGGACTGTTATCCTCATCTACATTGCCATATTCACAACGTTTCGGTGTTTAGGTCTGTGTCTCTATATATATCTGCCTATATATCTGACATGAGGTATTATGATTACTTGCATTATTTACATTATTCGGACTGTTATCCTCATCTTCATTGCCATATTCACAACGTTTCGTCCTTTAGGTCTGTGTCTCTATATATATCTGCCTATATATCTGACATGACGTATTATGATTACTTGCATTATATACATTATTTGGACTGTTATCCTCATCTTCATTGCCATATTCACAACGTTTCGACCTTTAGGTCTATGTCTCTCTATACATCTGCCTATATATCTGACATGAGGTATTATGATTACTTGCATTATTTACATTATTCGGACTGTTATCCTCATCTTCATTGCCATATTCACTACGTTTCGGCCTTTAGGTCTGTGTCTCTATATATATCTGCCTATATATCTGACATGACGTATTATGATTACTTGCATTATATACATTATTTGGACTGTTATCCTCATCTTCATTGCCATATTCAAAACGTTTCGACCTTTAGGTCTATGTCTCTCTATATATCTGCCTATATATCTGACATGAGGTATTATGATTACTTGCATTATTTACATTATTCGGACTGTTATCCTCATCTTCATTGCCATATTCACAACGTTTCGTCCTTTAGGTCTGTGTCTCTATATATATCTGCCTATATATCTGACATGAGGTATTATGATTGCTTGTATTATTTACATTATTCGGACTGTTATCCTAATCTTCTTTGCCATATTCACAACGTTTCGGCCTTTAGGTCTGTGTCTCTATATATATCTGCCTATATATCTGACATGAGGTATTATGATTACTTGCATTATTTACATTATTCGGACTGTTATCCTCATCTTCATTGCCATATTCACAACGTTTCGTCCTTTAGGTCTGTGTCTCTATATATATCTGCCTATATATCTGACATGAGGTATTATGATTACTTGCATTATTTACATTATTCGAACTGTTATCCTCATCTTCATTGCCATATTCACAACGTTTCGGTGTTTAGGTCTGTGTCTCTATATATATCTGCCTATATATCTGACAAGAGGTATTATGATTACTTGCATTATTTACATTATTCGGACTGTTATCCTCATCTTCATTGCCATATTCACAACGTTTCGTCCTTTAGGTCTGTGTCTCTATATATATCTGCCTCTATATCTGACATGACGTATTATGATTACTTGCATTATATACATTATTCGGACTGTTATCCTCATCTCCATTGCCATATTCACAACGTTTCGGCCTTTAGGTCTGTGTCTCTATATATATCTTCCTATATATCTGACATGAGGTATTATGATTACTTGCATTATTTACATTATTTGGACTGTTATCCTCATCTCCATTGCCATATTCACAACGTTTCGGTGTTTAGGTCTGTGTCTCTATATATATCTGCCTATATATCTGACATGAGGTATTATGATTACTTGCATTATATACATTATTCGGACTGTTATCCTCATCATCATTGCCATATTCACAACGTTTCGGCCTTTATGTCTGTGTCTCTATATATATCTGCCTATATATCTGACATGAGGTATTATGATTACTTGATTTATTTACATTATTTGGACTGTTATCCTCATCTCCATTGCCATATTCACAACGTTTCGGTGTTTAGGTCTGTGTCTCTATATATATCTGCCTATATATCTGACATGAGGTATTATGATTACTTGCATTATTTACATTATTTTCGGACTGTTATCCTCATCTTCATTGCCATATTCACAACGTTTCGGTGTTTAGGTCTGTGTCTCTATATATATCTGCCTATATATCTGACATGAGGTATTATGATAACTTGCATTATATACATTATTCGGGCTGTTATCCTCATCATCATTGCCATATTCACAACGTTTCGGCCTTTAGGTCTGTGTCTCTATATATATATCTGCCTATATATCTGACATGACGTATTATGATTACTTGCATTATATACATTATTCGGACTGTTATCCTCATCTCCATTGCCATATTCACAACGTTTCGGTCTTTAGGTCTGTGTCTCTATATATATCTGCCTATATATCTGACATGAGGTATTATGATTACTTGCATTATTTACATTATTCGGAATGTTATCCTCATCTCCATTGCCATATTCACAACGTTTCGGTGTTTAGGTCTGTGTCTCTATATATATCTGCCTATATATCTGACATGAGGTATTATGATTACTTGCATTATTTACATTGTTCGGACTGTTATCCTCATCTTCATTGCCATATTCACAACGTTTCGGTGTTTAGGTCTGTGTCTCTATATATATCTGCCTATATATCTGACATGAGGTATTATGATTACTTGCATTATTTACATTATTTGGACTGTTATCCTCATCTCCATTGCCATATTCACAACGTTTCGGCCTTTAGGTCTGTGTCTCTATATATATCTTCCTATATATCTGACATGAGGTATTATGATTACTTGCATTATATACATTATTCGGACTGTTATCCTCATCATCATTGCCATATTCACAACGTTTCGGCCTTTAGGTCTGTGTCTCTATATATATCTGCCTATATATCTGACATGACGTATTATGATTACTTGCATTATATACATTATTCGGACTGTTATCCTCATCTCCATTGCCATATTCACAAAGTTTCGGCCTTTAGGTCTGTGTCTCTATATATATCTGTCTATATATCTGACATGAGGTATTATGATTACTTGCATTATTTACATTATTTGGACTGTTATCCTCATCGCCGTTGCCATATTCACAACGTTTCGGCCTTTAGGTCTGTGTCTCTATATATATCTTCCTATATATCTGACATGAGGTATTATGATTACTTGCATTATATAAATTATTAGGACTGTTATCCTCATCATCATTGCCATATTCACAACGTTTCGGCCTTTAGGTCTGTGTCTCTATATATATCTGCCTATATATCTGACATGACGTATTATGATTACTTGCATTATTTACATTGTTCGGACTGTTATCCTCATCTTCATTGCCATATTCACAACGTTTCGGCCTTTAGGTCTGTGTCTCTATATATATCTGCCTATATATCTGACATGACGTATTATGATTACTTGCATTATATACATTATTCGGACTGTTATCCTCATCTCCATTGCCATATTCACAAAGTTTCGGCCTTTAGGTCTGTGTCTCTATATATATCTGTCTATATATCTGACATGAGGTATTATGATTACTTGCATTATTTACATTATTTGGACTGTTATCCTCATCGCCGTTGCCATATTCACAACGTTTCGGCCTTTAGGTCTGTGTCTCTATATATATCTTCCTATATATCTGACATGAGGTATTATGATTACTTGCATTATATAAATTATTAGGACTGTTATCCTCATCATCATTGCCATATTCACAACGTTTCGGCCTTTAGGTCTGTGTCTCTATATATATCTGCCTATATATCTGACATGAGGTATTATGATTACTTGCATTATTTACATTATTCGGACTGTTATCCTCATCTTCATTGCCATATTCACAACGTTTCTGCCTTTAGGTCTATGTCTCTCTACATATCTGCCTATATATCTGACATGAGGCATTATGATTACTTGCATTATTTACTTTATTCGGACTGTTATCCTCAACTCCATTGCCATATTCACAACGTTTCGGTCTTTAGGTCTGTGTCTCTATATATCTCTGCCTATATATCTGACACGAGGTATTATGAGTACTTGTATTATTTACATTATTCGGACTGTTATCCTCATCTTCATTGCCATATTCACAACGTTTCGGTCTTTAGGTCTATGTCTCTATATATATCTGCCTATATATCTAACTCGAGGTATTATGATTACTTGTATTATTTACATTATTCGGACTGTTATCCTCATCTTCATTGCCATATTCACAACGTTTCAGCCTTTAGGTCTGTGTCTCTATATATATCTGCCTATATATCTGACACGAGGTATTATGATTACTTGCATTATTTACATTATTCGGACTGTTATCCTCATCTTCATTGCCATATTCACAACGTTTCAGCCTTTAGGTCTGTGTCTCTATATATATCTGCCTATATATCTGACATGAGGTATTATGATTACTTGCATTATTTACATTATTCGGACTGTTATTCTCATCTTCATTGCCATATTCACAACGTTTCGGTGTTTAGGTCTGTGTCTCTATATATATCTGCATATATATCTGATATGAGTTATTAGGATTACTTGCATTATTTACATTATTCGGACTGTTATTCTCATCTTCATTGCCATATTCACAACGTTTCGGCCTTTAGGTCTGTGTCTCTATATATATCTTCCTATATATCTGACATGAGGTATTATGATTACTTGCATTATTTACATTATTTGGACTGTTATCCTCATCTCCATTGCCATATTCACAACGTTTCGGTGTTTAGGTCTGTGTCTCTATATATATCTGCCTATATATCTGGTATGAGGTATTATGATTACTTGCATTATTTACATTATTCGGACTGTTATCCTCATCTTCATTGCCATATACACAAGGTTTCGGCCTTTAGGTCTGTGTCTCTATATATATCTGTCTATATATTTGACATGGGGCATTATGATTACTTGCATTATTTACATTATTCGGACTGTTATCCTCATCTTCGTTGCCATATTCACAACGTTTCGGTGTTTAGGTCTGTGTCTCTATATATATCTGCCTATATATCTGATATGAGGTAAATTGATAACTTGCATTATTTACATTATTCGGACTGTTATCCTCATCTTCATTGCCATATTCACAACGTTTCGGTGTTTAGGTCTGTGTCTATATATATATCTGCCTATATATCTGATATGAGGTATTATGATTACTTGCATTATTTACATTATTCGGACTGTTATCCTCATCTTCGTTGCCATATTCACAACGTTTCGGTGTTTAGGTCTGTGTCTCTATATATATCTGCCTATATATCTGATATGAGGTAAATTGATAACTTGCATTATTTACATTATTCGGACTGTTATCCTCATCTTCATTGCCATATTCACAACGTTTCGGTGTTTAGGTCTGTGTCTATATATATATCTGCCTATATATCTGATATGAGGTATTATGATTACTTGCATTATTTACATTATTCGGACTGTTATCCTCATCTTCATTGCCATATTCACAACGTTTCGGCCTTTAGGTCTGTGTCTCTATATATATCTGCCTATATATTTGACATGAGGTATTATGATTACTTGCATTATTTACATTATTCGGACTGTTATCCTCATCTACATTGCCATATTCACAACGTTTCGGTGTTTAGGTCTGTGTCTCTATATATATCTGCCTATATATCTGACATGAGGTATTATGATTACTTGCATTATTTACATTATTCGGACTGTTATCCTCATCTTCATTGCCATATTCACAACGTTTCGTCCTTTAGGTCTGTGTCTCTATATATATCTGCCTATATATCTGACATGACGTATTATGATTACTTGCATTATATACATTATTTGGACTGTTATCCTCATCTTCATTGCCATATTCACAACGTTTCGACCTTTAGGTCTATGTCTCTCTATACATCTGCCTATATATCTGACATGAGGTATTATGATTACTTGCATTATTTACATTATTCGGACTGTTATCCTCATCTTCATTGCCATATTCACTACGTTTCGGCCTTTAGGTCTGTGTCTCTATATATATCTGCCTATATATCTGACATGACGTATTATGATTACTTGCATTATATACATTATTTGGACTGTTATCCTCATCTTCATTGCCATATTCAAAACGTTTCGACCTTTAGGTCTATGTCTCTCTATATATCTGCCTATATATCTGACATGAGGTATTATGATTACTTGCATTATTTACATTATTCGGACTGTTATCCTCATCTTCATTGCCATATTCACAACGTTTCGTCCTTTAGGTCTGTGTCTCTATATATATCTGCCTATATATCTGACATGAGGTATTATGATTGCTTGTATTATTTACATTATTCGGACTGTTATCCTCATCTTCTTTGCCATATTCACAACGTTTCGGCCTTTAGGTCTGTGTCTCTATATATATCTGCCTATATATCTGACATGAGGTATTATGATTACTTGCATTATTTACATTATTCGGACTGTTATCCTCATCTTCATTGCCATATTCACAACGTTTCGTCCTTTAGGTCTGTGTCTCTATATATATCTGCCTATATATCTGACATGAGGTATTATGATTACTTGCATTATTTACATTATTCGAACTGTTATCCTCATCTTCATTGCCATATTCACAACGTTTCGGTGTTTAGGTCTGTGTCTCTATATATATCTGCCTATATATCTGACAAGAGGTATTATGATTACTTGCATTATTTACATTATTCGGACTGTTATCCTCATCTTCATTGCCATATTCACAACGTTTCGTCCTTTAGGTCTGTGTCTCTATATATATCTGCCTCTATATCTGACATGACGTATTATGATTACTTGCATTATATACATTATTCGGACTGTTATCCTCATCTCCATTGCCATATTCACAACGTTTCGGCCTTTAGGTCTGTGTCTCTATATATATCTTCCTATATATCTGACATGAGGTATTATGATTACTTGCATTATTTACATTATTTGGACTGTTATCCTCATCTCCATTGCCATATTCACAACGTTTCGGTGTTTAGGTCTGTGTCTCTATATATATCTGCCTATATATCTGACATGAGGTATTATGATTACTTGCATTATATACATTATTCGGACTGTTATCCTCATCATCATTGCCATATTCACAACGTTTCGGCCTTTATGTCTGTGTCTCTATATATATCTGCCTATATATCTGACATGAGGTATTATGATTACTTGATTTATTTACATTATTTGGACTGTTATCCTCATCTCCATTGCCATATTCACAACGTTTCGGTGTTTAGGTCTGTGTCTCTATATATATCTGCCTATATATCTGACATGAGGTATTATGATTACTTGCATTATTTACATTATTTTCGGACTGTTATCCTCATCTTCATTGCCATATTCACAACGTTTCGGTGTTTAGGTCTGTGTCTCTATATATATCTGCCTATATATCTGACATGAGGTATTATGATAACTTGCATTATATACATTATTCGGGCTGTTATCCTCATCATCATTGCCATATTCACAACGTTTCGGCCTTTAGGTCTGTGTCTCTATATATATATCTGCCTATATATCTGACATGACGTATTATGATTACTTGCATTATATACATTATTCGGACTGTTATCCTCATCTCCATTGCCATATTCACAACGTTTCGGTCTTTAGGTCTGTGTCTCTATATATATCTGCCTATATATCTGACATGAGGTATTATGATTACTTGCATTATTTACATTATTCGGAATGTTATCCTCATCTCCATTGCCATATTCACAACGTTTCGGTGTTTAGGTCTGTGTCTCTATATATATCTGCCTATATATCTGACATGAGGTATTATGATTACTTGCATTATTTACATTGTTCGGACTGTTATCCTCATCTTCATTGCCATATTCACAACGTTTCGGTGTTTAGGTCTGTGTCTCTATATATATCTGCCTATATATCTGACATGAGGTATTATGATTACTTGCATTATTTACATTATTTGGACTGTTATCCTCATCTCCATTGCCATATTCACAACGTTTCGGCCTTTAGGTCTGTGTCTCTATATATATCTTCCTATATATCTGACATGAGGTATTATGATTACTTGCATTATATACATTATTCGGACTGTTATCCTCATCATCATTGCCATATTCACAACGTTTCGGCCTTTAGGTCTGTGTCTCTATATATATCTGCCTATATATCTGACATGACGTATTATGATTACTTGCATTATATACATTATTCGGACTGTTATCCTCATCTCCATTGCCATATTCACAAAGTTTCGGCCTTTAGGTCTGTGTCTCTATATATATCTGTCTATATATCTGACATGAGGTATTATGATTACTTGCATTATTTACATTATTTGGACTGTTATCCTCATCGCCGTTGCCATATTCACAACGTTTCGGCCTTTAGGTCTATGTCTCTATATATATCTTCCTATATATCTGACATGAGGTATTATGATTACTTGCATTATATAAATTATTAGGACTGTTATCCTCATCATCATTGCCATATTCACAACGTTTCGGCCTTTAGGTCTGTGTCTCTATATATATCTGCCTATATATCTGACATGACGTATTATGATTACTTGCATTATTTACATTGTTCGGACTGTTATCCTCATCTTCATTGCCATATTCACAACGTTTCGGCCTTTAGGTCTGTGTCTCTATATATATCTGCCTATATATCTGACATGACGTATTATGATTACTTGCATTATATACATTATTCGGACTGTTATCCTCATCTCCATTGCCATATTCACAAAGTTTCGGCCTTTAGGTCTGTGTCTCTATATATATCTGTCTATATATCTGACATGAGGTATTATGATTACTTGCATTATTTACATTATTTGGACTGTTATCCTCATCGCCGTTGCCATATTCACAACGTTTCGGCCTTTAGGTCTGTGTCTCTATATATATCTTCCTATATATCTGACATGAGGTATTATGATTACTTGCATTATATAAATTATTAGGACTGTTATCCTCATCATCATTGCCATATTCACAACGTTTCGGCCTTTAGGTCTGTGTCTCTATATATATCTGCCTATATATCTGACATGACGTATTATGATTACTTGCATTATTTACATTGTTCGGACTGTTATCCTCATCTTCATTGCCATATTGACAACATTTCGGCCTTTAGGTCTGTGTCTCTATATATATCTGCCTATATATCTGACATGAGGTATTATGATTACTTGCATTATATACATTATTCGGACTGTTATCCTCATCTCCATTGCCATATTGACAACGTTTCGGCCTTTAGGTCTGTGTCTCTATATATATCTGCCTATATATCTGACATGAGGTATTATGATTACTTGCATTATTTACATTATTCGGACTGTTATCCTCATCTTCATTGCCATATTCACAACGTTTCGGTCTTTAGGTCTATGTCTCTATATATATCTGCCTATGTATCTGACATGAGGTATTATGATTACTTGTATTATTTACATTATTCGGACTGTTATCCTCATCTTCATTGCCATATTCACAACGTTTCGGTCTTTAGGTCTATGTCTCTATATATATCTGCCTATATATCTGACATGAGGTATTATGATTACTTGCATTATTTAAATTATTCGGACTGTTATCCTCATCTCCATTGCCATATTCACAACGTTTCGGTCTTTAGGTCTGTGTCTCTATATATCTCTGCCTATATATCTGACACGAGGTATTATAAGTACTTGTATTATTTACATTATTCGGACTGTTATCCTCATCTTCATTGCCATATTCACAACGTTTCGGTCTTTAGGTCTATGTCTCTATATATATCTGCCTATATATCTGACACGAGGTATTATGATTACTTGTATTATTTACATTATTCGGACTGTTATCCTCATCTTCATTGCCATATTCACAACGTTTCAGCCTTTAGGTCTGTGTCTCTATATATATCTGCCTATATATCTGACACGAGGTATTATGATTACTTGTATTATTTACATTATTCGGACTGTTATCCTCATCTTCATTGCCATATTCACAAAGTTTCGGCCTTTAGTTCTGTGTCTCTATATATATCTGCCTATATATCTGACATGAGGTATTATGATTACTTGTATTATTTATATTATTCGGACTGATATCCTCATCTTCATTGCCATATTCTCAACGTTTCGGCCTTTAGGTCTGTGTCTCTATATATATCTGCCTATATATCTGACATGAGGTATTATGATTACTTGTATTATTTATATTATTCGGACTGATATCCTCATCTTCACTGCCATATTCACAACGTTTCGGCCTTTAGGTCTGTGTCTCTATATATATCTGCCTATATATCTGACATGAGGTATTATGATTACTTGTATTATTTATATTATTCGGACTGATATCCTCATCTTCACTGCCATATTCACAACGTTTCGGCCTTTAGGTCTGTGTCTCTATATATATCTGCCTATATATCTGACATGAGGTATTATGATTACTTGTATTATTTATATTATTCGGACTGATATCCTCATCTTCACTGCCATATTCACAACGTTGTTCTTGTTTATTGTATCTCTCTTACACTCTTTATTACTGGATACCTTATTTTATTCATTTCTATGTGTGGTCGTCTCAGAAGATTTTTGTGGCCTAAGTCCCCAAAATTCATATACATATGTGACGTCGTCCCCTGGTCGCAGCGCCAACCGTGTCGTTGTATCCCAGTCTACCACGGCACCAACGGTGACGTCCTACTTTGATTCCCAGTCTGCCTACACACGTTGTGATTTGATCTAGGCGGAGGAAATCAATCAGTCATCTGGGCCGTACTGCAAACCGAGTCCAACGGGGGTGATACCACAAAAATACGCATAAAAGGCAATAAAATAAAAACTCAAAAGTTCGAAGTATCAAAGAAAAAGGTAACAAACTTTATGTTTAGTTGTTCTATACATAGAACTGCATCTATCTCCGACCCGTTCTATGGATTGTGGCACGTCGTTTTCCGCTAGGCAAGTTTTAACACTTCAAGTCGTCTGCTCTTTAAGAAATTGGTGTTTCGGTGGGTCTTTGGACGAAAGTCAAAAGAAAAACTTATTTCGGTGATCTGGATCTAAGTTGCTCTTCAGAATAATTGTTCTTGGTTTGAAGATGTGGGTTGGAAAATGTGCGGGAATCTGGTCAGCTATCTACGAGGCTTGCCTTAACCGAAGACTGCTGGAACTCGACTCATTTCTGCTCGTTGTGGCTTCGTTTATATGGGCGCCGACCAAAACCGGGGTGGCTTTGTCGGCGCCGGGGGGGTTCCTCGATAATTCTAAATACATATCCACCTCTCTGGTTAGGAATTTCCACCTTTTTCCATTTTTGGGAACCTTTCCTCACTCCCACCTTCTCATATTACCTCAGAGGGGCGTGAACTGCCTTCCCCACATCTTCGTGGCAACCTCTCTTACTCATCCTCCAGTTGGGCGGCAACAGCCTCCCTCGTGCATCACGTGATCACCACACGACCAATGATGTCTTAGTCGGGCGTGGACGAATCTGCGGCTTTGTTTCAGAAAAAAATTATCTTGCTTAAAAAAAAAATTATCTCCTTTTTCTTTCCTTTTTCTTCCCCTTAATGGTTTATCATTTCTCCAGCCTCGAACGGGACAATATGACAATGGCGGTCATAACTCTTGTTCTACACGTGGTTTACTTCAAGTATTTTATCGCTAATTATCAGAATGTGTGGTCTTTCCGACATGGTCTCAAAAAAGGACATCTTCAAAGCCCCAGTCGGTCTGTCGCCTCGAAGAAAGAAAAAAAAAACATTTATTTTCTTTCGGCACAATTCCTGATAACAAAATTTAAAATAATAATAATTTAATTTTATTATCGCAGGCCTAGGATGCTTGTGGGTGTTTTTTTTAAATTTTTCATATCTGTCTAAGTCTTTTTAGTTGTATGGTTTTCGTCACTTAACGAAATAACATTTTCATTTGGATTTTTCTTTCTCTTTCTCTGGCCAGCCGGCCTGTAGCTGATAATAAGATGTCTTCCCGTACCTATAGTTTGTTTTCATATCCTTAGCCGATGCCAAAACATATCTGATTCTTTTCTTTTTTCCCTTTCTTTTTACTCAGAACTTCCCTCTCATTGTAATGACACTCCTTCGCCATTTGTTACTTATCAAAATATCCTTTTATCCATTGTCTCTTAGCTGTGTGTGTGTTCTTGCTTAACACTCACGATTCGGTTCTTAGCCTCTCCTTTTTCTTCTTTTCTTTCTTTTCCTTTTCTGCCTCGTTAAATGGTGCCACACATAGGTCTTCAAGGACACATGGCCCAGTGGATAAAGGCGTTGGTTAGATCCAGGGACTAGACCCAAAAAGTTGTGAGTTCAATACCAGGCCACAGCAGTGTTGAATAACATTCACTAAGTCCGACAACCGGTATACCCCCAAGATCTCGCCACATATCAGGGATATAAATATAAAAGATGACATTCTGTCATGTTTGCATAGAAATGTGCGATGCGACGATAAAGAACAAAATTTATTTCCATACCTGAGGATGTCTGTAGGAACAGACGAAAGCTTGTAAATAATTAAAAAGACCTTATGCAAATGGAATTTGTAAATAGGGATCATATCATTCATATACAGGTTTGGGGTTGGTGTATATTATTTATATTGTTTGCGAAGATGTATTCTCGCCATTTAAATCATTAACATCTATATTTGTTTTTTGTATGAATGATTCATGAATTCATAAATTGTAATTGCACATTTGATTGATATATACATATATATATATATATATATATATATATATATATATACAGAGATAGTTTTTATGCTATATTTATATGTTAAAGTGCTCAATATCAGGGATATAAATATAAAAGATGACATTCTGTCATGTTTGCATAGAAATGTGCGATGCGACGATAAAGGTCACGGAATAACAGACGCAGGTCGTAAATTCGTAATGCGGTTCTATGACGTCGTATATGCCCACGTGAGAGAAAGATATGTTAATACCAGCATATGTTTAAATCCATTGTAATATGTTGTGACTGGTTTGTAATGTAATTTCATATATATATATATATATATATATATATATATATATATATATATATATATATATATATATATATATATAGTACAGGTAATGAATCTGTTTGGTATAATAAAGAAATCCAAAATTACCTCATGAGTATAGACTATTACAACTAACGTCGAATGCGTTAGCTTTATTCAACTCAAATGGTGGACTGTATTCAGTGTCGGAACTAGGGATATAAAATTTAATATTTAAAAAAACGCAATTGAAAAATTGATAGAGCCAACGAATAACATAGGAGACAACACAAACTGCCCGAGTGGTGGTAAGGGAAGGGCGGATGCTGTCTGGTTTAAATGGAAAGAAGCTACACAAATTCAACCCTGATATTAGCCCTAACACCCCAAATTGGGGTTATAAGAAAGATGAAGTGAAACTAAAGGAAGGCCAAAAAATATATGCATATTCCCAGCAATAAAGTTCTACAATTAGCTCTAAGAGAATCAATGATTTGATCACCAAAATTATAGAATCATCAACGCTAGGGATGTATGAAATAGACTGTCTTGCCATAATAACGACATCACTGATATTTGAACAAAAGCAAAATTTACAGAGAAAGTTGGATAGGAAAAGTGTATCAAAATCATGTAATCAATTTGTTTTAAAGTTCAATACGAACTAAAATCAATCTACAATTCGCGCCAACAGAAGCAACCAAAAAGGGGTAAGAACTAAAGTAATATATTTTGCACATTTCTTTCTTTCCGTAGTTTAAACTTTCTCTCATTTTATCGACCTCTCTCTCTCCGTCTCTCTCTCTCTCTGTCTCTCTCTGTCTCTCTCTCTCTCTCTCTCTCTCTCTCTCTCTCTCTCTCTCTCTCTCTCTCAATAAGGACAAATAAAGTCAGTTGTAGACGTCTGATGTATTTCATTCTTTCTTTCATTTATTCATTCACTGAGCGATTCAGTCTTTTTTTTTTTTTTTTTTTTTGGCTTTCATTCATCAGGATCGCTTCTACGTTCGTTCATTCAATCACTTGATCAGTGCATCGTTTCTTGTAATCTAAAGTAAAAAAAGAAAAGAAAAAAAACAGTCGGGGGGTGATAAGGTAGTAAAAGGGATGAATAACGAAAGAGGAATTTTCTACTCATTCGCCCGGAGGCAATTTCACGGGAGTAAAACGGAGTCTTTATTCCCAATTGTGGACAGTACGCCACAATGTCGGCACAGGCCCTTTTCCGTGGAGACCATTGTCTGGAAACACTGGCTTGGAGACAAATTCAACAGGAAGAAACTTGGCGTGCTGGAGTCGGAGAGTAAACCAGAACTTCGCCCTTAATGCTTCTGCTGATGTTAATAAAGAACTTTGTGTTAGCTGATGCAGATGCATCTTGGGTAATACTATTATTTACTACTATTAGAGGAGAAACTTGGTCTTTTCAATCTTTTTTCCAGACTATTTTCGTTTTACAGTTCTTCCTATTTCTTTTATTGTTTAATATATATTTTTGTCTCTTTTTTTTTTATCTAGTCAAATGATAGCTTGCTCCTTTCTTTCTTATTATTTGTACTAATTTTACTCGTTTATTTATTCGCCTGTTTGATTTGCTGCATTTCTATTCCACTTCTTTTGCGACATTTTTTTTTTTTTTTTTTACTATTTTATTTGCCAGTTTATCAGACTTGTGTTTCCCTTATTTCTCGATTCTAAATTTCGCTTCAGTTTTTTTCTATTCGTTTTTTTCTATTCGTTTTTTTCTTTTCTTTTTTTTCTGTTTATTTCTACCAAATACAATTTTCTGTCATTTTTCTGTTTAGTTATGATTTTGATTTCTCTGTTTTATTTTTTTATTTTTTATTTTCTTGCCATTTGTATTTTCGTATTCATTATTTCATTTCTACTCTCGTTCCTGTGATTATTCGTTCCTAATTTTATTCTTTGATATAATTCTTTTTTTTTTTAAACTTCTAATTGTTCACCCTCACTTATTCATCTTTCGTTCGTAATTTTATTCTCTTATTCATTTGTTCTTAATTTTATTTTTAAATAATTTTTTTCTTAAATTTCTTCACCTTCAAATTTTAAACTTTCGTTCCTAATTTATATTCTTTGATATAAGTTTACGGCCATACCACGTTGGAACACCAGTTTTCGTACGATCACTGAAGTTAAGCAACCGAGCCTCGTCAGTATATAGATGGGTGACCACTTGGGAATACTAGGTTCTGAAATCGTGGGAGGGTATGTAATGGATAAAGGCTCGGAATTGGATAATTGAAGAGCCGAGTTCCAATTCCAGTTGGGTTCGTTACGCGCAAACACACTTGAGAAATTATGAAACCACCTCTACTCCCCCAGCTAGGGATTAATTAGAAAGACATATATTAGTAAATCATTATTATCCCCAAAAATTTCTTACAATCTAAAAATATTTTCTGACTTTAAATAACCTGAAAATGGTTGATAAACCGTAAAAAAACAATATTTTAAAATAATAATTTTCTTAAAATTATTAACCTTCCACTTTTATTCTTTCTTTCCTGATTCTATTCTTTCATATATATATATATATATATATATATATATATATATATATATATATATATATATTTCCTAAATTTGTTCACTTTCTTTTTACTCTTTCGCTCATATTACTAATCTTTGAAGTATTTTTATACTTCCCCTTTTACTCATTAGTTTTCATTTACTACAAAATTCTTCATCTTTTTTTCTTTTTTCTTTCAGTGCTTCTCTTTTTATTTTCTTCGCCATTTTTCCTTCTTCTGCTTTTAGAATCTTTCTTTATTTTACCTCTTTTTTCGTTTAAATTTTCAAGAAATGCATTATTTTACCCTAGATTTTTTGTAAATTTTATCTTTTTATTGTATTTTTCAAACTTTCTTTCATTTAAAAGAAAATTTTATTCTACTTTTTTCTTTTATATTTATTCTTACTCTCTATCTATAAGATTGTCTTTATTATTTTTAATAAAAGAAAATTATGAAGACTGGTATCAATCGGATCTTTGATGACATAAGTCTATATCATCTCGTTAATAACATAAATTCCGTCACATGATATTTTATTTGCTTTTTTTCTCTGTGACTGTTCATATTCTCAAAAAATAAAAGCTAATAAAAATATAGAAGACAAAACCAAACAAAAGGCGTCAAGTAAAAAAAAACAACAAAACAAAACAGTTCTTGTAAGACAGAAATACGAAAGGAATTACTTTTGAACGAAAACTGAAAAAGGAATTGAGATATAAAACAGTTTTGAAAGATTAAAAAAAAATGTGTATAAAATAGTTAAAAATACACGACGCAAACAAGCAAAAATAACGATAAAGAAAAGAACGCAAAGTTCTTTTATGCGAGCCCAGGGTCGTCGCTAGGCTTGGAATTCCACTTCAGCGAATGATTTATTTTTATAGGCCTTTAAAATGGTCTCGGATTCAAGCACTAACATGACATCGCGGTGCTTCAAAGAACTAAACAAAATCTACTGTCATTCGCAGACACCACCGCCGAATAAAAATAAATACATCTTATACAATTAAGCATATAAATATATGAATAAATATAAGCGCGCACGCACAGACACACACATATATATATATACACATACACACGCACAAACACATAGACACACATGTAAATTATTTTCAGATAGAGAGTAAAGGGACATAATGAATAAAAAGACAATTATTGGCTAAGAATTCATATATATGTATATATATATATATATATATAATGGACAGAGTTGAAATATTAATGGTCAGAGTTGAATCAGACGTGGAAATAGTAATATTAAAAAGTGATCAATACACGTGTGAAAAAATAAAAGAAAAGAAAAAAAAAGTCATGTAGAGCTTGTAACTTTAAAAATTCGGAGGTGAGTTGAATCTGCTACCTTGGTTTAAATTTTTAAAGTGTATATATATATATATATATATATATATATATATATATATATATATATATATATATATATATATATATATATATATATGCGCAAATATATAGATTTATCATTTTAAACGTTATCCTTAGTGGATACCCATATTTGAGGAATGCTCCGTTTATTTAATAAACAGTATTTTAATTTTGTTTGCCGACCTAGATATTCGAGAAATCATATTAAAGTAAAATACCCCCAACACCATCGTCAATATTCGAACTTGTGTTTCCTTTTGTAAGAAAAGGGCTTCATTCGATCCTACATGCTTTTAAGTGACTCGGCTACTGAGCGCGACGTCGATTAAGCAATTTTAAACCCATCTTTCTCCGTTAGATTCCAGAAAGTTCTTAATTTTTCAGTTTTGTATCCGAAACGTAAACAAAGTAATTTCTCAAAAATAATGGAAATGTTATTATATTTATTACTCCAGTTTCTCGTTTAAAGAGATAATGGATCATAGTTTGGTTTGGTTTGGTTTGTTTTGTTTTGTTTTGCAGCATATCAACCTCAATGTGTTATTTAATGCCGACAATATTTTTATGATAGGTTCGTATAAATAGAATATGTATTTTTGGCTTGGTTTGGTTTCGTTTGTTTTGTTTTACGGCATATCAACTTCAATTGGTTATTTGATGCCGACAAGATTTTTATTGCTCGTAACTTCTTTTTTTTCAAAAATGTATTGCTGGTAATAGTTTTTTCCCAAAAAATATTGCTGGTAATATATTTTTTCAAAAATGTATAATTAGATAAAATGTTCAATAGATTATTTAGGCCGCCAAATTTAATTGATAAAGTTTATTATAAACAGAACATTTACTTAAATAATTGTATCTATAAAAATACCATATAAACAGAAAATATCTTTAAACATATATATATACATATATATATATATATATATATATATATATATATATATATATATATATATATATAATGAAAAGACTTAATCCAATTCATCAGACCTACAAATTTGTAGTTCTGATGAATTGGATCGTACTTACGATTGCAATGGAATAAGTTATGACCATGGGATATTAGTGTTTACGCCTTTTTATTATATCCTTACTCTGTCCTGGACATTGAGTTCTACCTGGATTCTATCCTCTTGGATTTATTTTTTATACATATATATATATATATATATATATATATATATATATATATATATATATTAGGTTGGTGCAAAAATATTGACGTAATATTTTTGACGTTAAAAATACGTCAAAAAACGACATTATTACGTCATTATATTTTTGGACGTATTTTTTAACGTCAAAAAATGATATTATTTTTCCACCAATATATATATATATATATATATATATATATATATATATATATATATATATATATATATATATATATATATATATATATATATATATATATATATATATATATATATATATATATATATATATATATATATATATATATATAACACCAGCTCACGTACAGTCACTAAGGTTAACCAACGTCGAGCCTAGTCAGTACCAATATGGGTGACCGTTTGAGAATACCAGGTGGTGTAAGCTTGGATGTTCGGAGGTGTAATAAATAATGGCTCGGAATTGGAAATCAGAGAGTGAAGTTTGAATTCCACTCGGGTTCGTTATATTCGCATACGCAAATACCCTTGGGAAATGTAGGAATCTGCTTCTTCTCAACCCCCAGCTATGAGTTAAGTATTTGGGCATATCATTTTAATGATTATAAAACTCTTGCAAGCACGCTAGAAAGCGAGACAAAGGAAAAAGACCAAAAAAGTAGTGAAAAATAAACAACCGAAATATTTCAAAAGATAGCCCTGATAATAATAATGTTTTAGAAAATACCGAATACTTTTTTAAAAAAGATGTCAAGAAAGAAAGAAAACAAGCAAGTGAAGAAGAAGGTATGAAAGCAAGTAAGAAGGAAAGCACGCAAGCCAACAAGGAAAGAAAGAAAGAAAGAAAGAAAGAAAGAAAGAAAGAAAAGAAAGAAAGAAAGAAACAAAGAAACAATGACAAGAAAACAAAAAAGAAAGAAAGAAAACAAAACAAAAAAGAAAGAAAGAAAGAAAGAAAACAAAACAAAAAAGAAAGAAAAGAAAACAAAAAAGAGAGAAAGAATGAAAGAAAGAAAGCAAAAAAACAAACAAGAAAGAAAGAAAGAAAGAAAACAAGAAAGCATGCAAGAAAGAAAGAAAGAAAGAAAGAAAGAAAACAAAAAAGCAAGAAAGCAAGCAAGAAAGAAAAAGAAAACAAACAAGAAAGAAAGAAAGATAGAAAGAAAGAAAGAAAACAAACAACCAAGAAAGAAAGCAAGAAAGAAAGAACACAAGCAAGTGAAGAAGAAGGTATGAAAGCAAGTAAGAAGGAAAGCACGCAAGTCAACAAGAAAGAAAGAAAGAAAGGAAGACAGAAATAAAGAAGAAAGAAAACAAACAAGAAAGCATGCAAGAAAGAAAGAAAGAAAACAAGAAAGAAAGAAAGAAAGAAAGAAAGAAAACAAACGAGAAAGAAAGAAAGGAACAAAGAAAGAAAGAAAGAAAGAAAGAAAGAAAACAAACAAGAAAGAAAGAAAGAAAAGAAAGAAAGAAAGAAAGAAAGAAAAGAAAAAGTAAAGAAAGAAAGAAAGAAAGAAAAGAAAACAAAAAAGAAAGAAAGAAAGAAAACAAAACAAAAAAGAAAGAAAGAAAACAAAACAAAAAAGAAAGAAAGAATGAAAGAAAGAAAGCAAAAAAAACAAACAAGAAAGAAAGAAAGAAAGAAAGAAAACAAGAAAGCATGCAAGAAAGAAAGAAAGAAAGAAAGAAAGAAAGAAAACAAAAAAGCAAGAAAGCAAGCAAGAAAGAAAAAGAAAACAAACAAGAAAGAAAGAAAGATAGAAAGAAAGAAAGAAAACAAACAACCAAGAAAGAAAGCAAGAAAGAAAGAACACAAGCAAGTGAAGAAGAAGGTATGAAAGCAAGTAAGAAGGAAAGCACGCAAGTCAACAAGAAAGAAAGAAAGGAAGACAGAAATAAAGAAGAAAGAAAACAAACAAGAAAGCATGCAAGAAAGAAAGAAAGAAAACAAGAAAGAAAGAAAGAAAACAAACGAGAAAGAAAGAAAGGAACAAAGAAAGAAAGAAAGAAAGAAAGAAAGAAAGAAAGAAAGAAAGAAAGAAAGAAAACAAACAAGAAAGAAAGAAAGAAAACAAACAAGCAAGAAAGAAAGAAAGAAAGAAAACAAACAAGCAAGAAAGAAAGAAAGAAAGAAAGAAAGAAAGAAAGAAAGAAAGAAAGGAAGACAGAAATAAAGAAGAAAGAAAACAAACAAGAAAGCATGCAAGAAAGAAAGAAAGAAAGAAAACAAGAAAGAAAGAAAGAAAACAAACGAGAAAGAAAGAAAGAAAGAAAACAAACAAGCAAGAAAGAAAGAAAGAAAGAAAACAAACAAGCAAGAAAGAAAGAAAGAAAACAAACAAGCAAGAAAGAAAAGAAGCAAGAAATGAAGCAAGAGACGAAGGAAACAAAAATGTAGTAGAAAAAACAATACAATATTTCGCAAAGATAACTCTGGTAATAATAAGGTTTTAGAAGATACCGAAGTAATAATTTAAAAAGTCGTCAAGAACGTTCGAATTTAGTGTCAACATAAATGATATAAGTTATGCTGAAAAAGATGATAGTGACAAAAAAAAAAAAGAAAAGAAAAAGAAATAAGGAACCAAAACCATAAAAGTCAGATTAAATAAAAAGAAAACCAGAAAAATGTTCGAAATAAAAAATAGGAAGCGAATAATAAGATGAGTAAGAACAAAGACGAAATAGGAAACTAAGCATAAAATAAATAACAGCAATACACCGGAAAACATTCAGAAAGTAAAAGAAAATAACGGTGGCCACCCTCACTGTTGTACAAACGGGCAGGGTAGTTGAGGCGAGATGAACTGAGCCTGATCAATGAACAATTTACAGTGTTTTGGCCGTTGGCAATAATTAGGCCACATCTGTGTATTTCAATCCAGCCATTATTGTTTAGCTCAGTGCTGTAGGCGAAGCAAGCTCAAATGGCCAACTGCAGACGCTCAACGAAAACCTCTGCCTCAGGGCTCAGCCTCCGACACTTAACACTGGGAAAAAGAACTGGTTTGTTAGTTCGTCATTTCCGACATTTGCCTTATATTTCCTATTTATATTATCTATTTACATTTATCTCCTCTTTGTAGATGTTTTCTTTCTTTATATCAATCTTTCCCCCCTTTGTATATTTGGATTTATCTCTCAGTCTGCCTATTTATCATTCTATCTTTCATATGAGAGTATAAAAATAATTTAGACATAAGAAACAATAGCGCCGGATATAGATAGATTGATAGATAAATGGATATATAGATAAATAGTTAAATAAATAGAATCTGGGATAAATAGACAGACAGATAAAGAGATGAATAGATATATGGATAAAAAAGACATAGATAGATAGATAGATAGATAGATAGATAGATAGATAGATAGATAGATAGATAGATAGATTAATTGATAAATAGAATGATAAATACATAGATAGATAGATATAAAGATAGATAGATAGTTAGATACTTAATTAAAAAGAAAGTTGTATAAATATAGATAGATAGTTATCTAAACAGATATATATAGATAAATAGTTAATTAAATAGGAAGTTAGATTGATTGATATGTAGATATATAAATAAATAGATCAATAAATAGACATATTAATAAATAAATTGATAAATAAATAAATAAATAGATCGATAAGTATATAAATAGATAGATGGATAGATAAATAGATTAATAGATTGATAAATAGATTGGTTAATAGACACATTAATCAATATATAGATTAATAAATGTGAGTTGATTGCTGTCCATATTTCGTTCTTTCACTATTCTTACATCTGCAAATTTCGATTTCATATGATATTTTTATAATAACATTCACGCTATACAAAGAACCAAGCGCCACTCAAAGTAGAGGATAACTGAAGTGGGGTTTTGTAAGAGCAATGATAATAATAAATCTATTAACGTTTTCTCTTTCACTTTTGAGATTTTCTCACCTGATAATTCATCTTTTAAAACCGTTGAACAGCCATTCGTGAAAAGAAAAGGTTTATTAAGTGATAGACCATTATCGTTAGACTGCTGAACTGATACGCAAAATCTATTATCCTATATATCGCAGAGAGGTAGAAGTGACTTGATGCCACAAGATATGCGCCCTTAACGCCGATAACTAAGAATATTGAGCAGCGCGGATCTCTTTAAAAATATGAACAAAAAATCCGAAAGAGTCAGATGAGGTTTCTGAGGCACATAATAAGGAAAGACGGTCGGACATATTTGATACGCACAGGACATACTGAATGCAGAGAAGTAGAAAGAAATTGCAAGCAATCTAATTAGTGACTTTGTGTGAATGGATGTCAGAACAGAGACAGAGACAAAGAATAATGATGAAAGACCAAAACTAACTTAAATGTAACAAAATCAGAAAGTTTGTAAAAGCAGGATCACTAAATGTCTGATGGGACATGGTACACGTGGTAGAAGTCTTGAAATGACATCCCATATATATATACATATATATATATATATATATATATATATATATATATATATATATATATATATATATATTATATATATATATATGGGGGGGTGTAAGTAAATTGAAAACTAAGAAAGAACCGTTACGTTAAAAATCCAAAGTTATTTTGTATTTTTGTGTTTATTTAAAAAAAAAAACTATGTTCGTTACAACAGTAGAACCACTATTATAATTATTTTTTAAATGATGATTCCATCGCTACATAAGAGGTCTCATGTTTCAAAAACAGAAGCTAAAAACTTCAATTTCATTTATAGAAATTAAATTAAAGCAGCTAGTTCTGTTTCATCCACAAGCGAATTTTGGAATAACTAATTTTGAAATTTACGGAGCTTTATAAGCATATAAATTTGTTGACACTTTTGTTACACCGTTAAATACCAAAAGTAATTTAAATGTAACAAAATCAGAAAGTTTGGAAAAGCAGGAACACTAAATGTCTGATGGGACATGGTACACATGGTAGAAAATTTGAAATGAGATCCCATATATATATATATATGTGTGTGTGTGTGTGTGTGTGTGTGTGTGTGCGTGCGTGTGTGTGTGTCTGCGTAAGTATATTGAAAAATAAGAAAGAACCGTTACGTTAAAAATCCAAAGATCTTTTGTATTTTTGTGTTATTAAAAAAAAAACAATGCTCGATACAACAGTAGAACGTCTATTATAATTATTTTTTAAATCATTATTCCATCGCTACATAAGAGTTCTCATGTTTCAAAAACAGAAGCCGAAAACTTCAATTTCATTTATAGAAATTAAATTAAATTAAAGCATCTAATTCTGTTTCATCCTCAAGCGAATTTTGGAATAACTAATTTTGAAAATTTACGGAGCTTTATAAGCATATAATATTTTTGGCACTTTTGTTACACCGTTAAATGTGTATTAGCATATAGTTAACAGCGTAACAAAAGTGCCAAAGAATTTCTGTCGTTGAAATAGACCAGACCATATTCGTTGAACGGACGTAATCATTCGTTTGAGAAAAAGCATCCCGATTCTACCTTGACTTAACATCTTTTCTGAAGTAACTAATATATTGATACTATAGTTGTCAGTGAAAATTAATACCGTACCGCCTCTTATTAAAATGATTAGTTTTCTCCATATCCATAGAAATTAATATTACGAATGTATATGCTTATAAAGCTTCGTAAATTTCAAAATTAGTTATTCCAAAATTAGTTATTCCAAAATTAGCCCCCAGAATAATACGAAACACAACCGTTACTGAACATCTAAATAACCGTTAGAATAATGCAATCGACAAACCAAAATGCAATACGAAAGTCTAACCACAATGCATCACTAACCTGTATATATAAATAGTCGAATACAAATACAATGCACAAAGTCTGACGATTGCATTTAGCAGGAAACAGACTGTCATTTCTGGGTGTTGGCTTCGTTGATCACACACACACACACGCACACATACACACACACGCACACACACACACACACATATATATATATATATATATATATATATATATATATATATATATATATATATATATAAAAGTATGAGAAGACTTTACTGGAAAAAGAGAATGAGGAAAAGGACAATGAAGGTAAATGATTCTAGAAGACAGAAGTTGGCAATCGACTTTGCATCGAAATTTTTGGAGATTTTAGTTTGCAGGAAGATAAGAAATCGGAAGGGTGTTCTACAGTCGGAAAGTGTGAGAAAATAACCTCTTAGAATAGAAGCGACCGTTCTATCTAGCTATTTGAAGAGTAAAACGGTGAAACCTAGTCGCCAATCTAGTAGAACGCTTAAATTGATGCAGGGGAGTATCTATTCTCTTTAGAAGAATTGCCATGAAAATAGTTGTAGGACAGCCAAAGAGAATTCACATCACATTGGTAAGAAAGTTACTGAAGTTGAGTGTTAAGTAAAGAACGATTACATTACAGACACTTTTTTTAAACTTTTGGCGAGAAAGCAATTGAGCACTATGGGGAAAAGGAAATTTTAAAAACACAAACACCTCCTGTTTATAATTCATTGCTCGTCAATTATGAATTGAGCGCTCTGGTTGCTAAATTGGCGTTTATATACATCAGGTATATAATAGGTTAAAGATTCTCTTTCTCTGCCCTGATTGACGCCAAATTGTTCGAGTTTCAATCCCGGTTTGAAGCAATCGGATCTCTAGCCACATTGATGAGCTGTGATACAGTGAAACAGGCTTGTATGTGGGTATATATATATATATATATATATATATATATATATATACGTGTGTGTGTGTGTGTGCGTGCGCGCGCGAGTGTGTGTTTGTGTGTGTATTTTTTCCGTTTTACAGAGCTTAAATAATATATAAATTGTCCATATTTATAATTTTTCGATCTACATAGTAGTTTAGTTGTGTGGAACCCGTGTGGAGCCCGTGTGTAGCCCGTGGGGTGGTGGAGTGTATGCTTTTTTGTTGGTCCCGTGCTATATGCGAACGGTTGACTTGGCCATCACTTCTACTTTTAGCAAGCAATTAACATGGCGTCTTCACTGCTAAAAAGGGTAATATAGATAGCAGGAGAACGGTATTTAATCAGCAATGCTTCTCTGATAATAAGTTGTCTACGACTATGTGATTTGATAATAATTTTTGTGTTATTAACCAGGATTTTTCTTAAAGGTTATTGTAAATTCTTAGTTAATGAAGGTTTAATAATCGCACTCTGCTTCGAAGGGTAACATGTAAGACATCTATTTAAGGAGGTAGTGTTGTGTTTGATATAGGTAGATAATTTTTGACAAGCCCAGTATAAGACTGTGTTACTTGTAAAAAATCAGTTACCTATATCGGACACACCACTACCTCCTTAATTAGACGCGTTGTTTTGTTTTTATTTTGTCGACTGCACAGCATAGTAGTGTCAGTTAGAAGAAAAAGGACACTATGACGCAAATCAGCCCGCCAAATTTGGAAATGGCATGCTGTACTGCTTGGTATTCGCGCCGGAAGGTCCAATACGAACATTTCAGTGTGTTTGGCGGATTCAGAAAGAGTTGGATAATATATCAAATCAACATTATGGTGTTTGGAATAATCACTAGTGATAGCGACGCTATGCTTCCATTCACCATCCCACAGTGGCTCAGACTCAACACGGAATGCTACATCAAGTGACGTGAGGAGGTAGTATTGCCCTGGGTCAAGAGAGGGGATGCTGGCAGACCCTATGTCTGGCAACTGGACCCACAAGCAAGATAACCCAGTTACGGCTCTCGTGCAATTTCTGTGAGTACACCCCTTACATGTAGCCACCTAATTACCCAGACTGCAACCCATTGATTATTATGTGTGGAACACAGTTGATGTAAGGGCATTGAAATACCAAACATGAACTGAAGGCAAGGATTATAGCAGCATTCACCGTCTTAAACAATGAGGCCACCCAGAAGAGAAGCAGAAAATTCCGAAGTCGTGTGGAGGCCGTGGTTGAAGCAAATGGCTAATTTATTGAATAAATTTACTGTAAATTTTGTGTAATTTTGGTAAATATATCTGTCAAAATGCGACTTCCGTGTTATTTTCATTTGAGCATAATTCAAATGACAATTTATCCATCACACCCTATATTGGAGTAGAAAATTGTCAGTTTTGGTTTAAAACTACCGAATGTTTTTGATGATTTTTTATATGATAACGTCATTAAAAGAACTTAAAACAATTAATTGGTTACTTATTGTAGTACTAACAATTATTGACACGTGACGCAAGCAACAGTCTGTGCACTATTTAAAAAAATAGCCGTAAATAATCAACAGTGCTTTTTTATTGGTATCTGCACCTTATAACATGTTCAACTAAGACATTTTTTTACATTTGCATAGTAGCGAAGTAATCCTTCTAAGCAACACTGCTAATTGGAATAAGTGCTGTGTAATTTATTACATTTTAAAATTAATTTTCTACGGTTCGAATCATTTACTTTTGCAGTGATAATTTGAACATAAATTGTCCCATAGCTTTCTCTTTTTATAATTTATCATCAAAGATTATTATTTTTAAGTTATTATTGTGCATGCGTGTACATCCATTGTTTACTTTGGTATTTTCCGAAAGACGTCTTAACAAATCGAGTGGTGTCTGTCATGTTGTTTTGATTTTGTTTTTGTAAGAGTAATGGATGAAGTAACGGATAGCAGCTCGGATTGAGGAATCAGAGAGCCGCGTTCGAATTCGTGCTAATAACTGTAGGAAAGATATGAATCTTTTTCTTCTCCCCACTACCGGGTTCTATAGCCTTGGATGGCAACTGGTCAACCGCAGAAAATAAATGGCAACTTACCGCGGGTAAAAATCTGCCTCGTCAGCGTTTAGCACGCATGGCGCATAACTGACTGGCTGAAGAATCACCATTGATTGTCTTCTTGGGTTTTCGAGACAATAATTGTAAGTCATAAATTTACAAGGTTTTTATTATTATTATTATTATTATTATTATTATTATTATTATTATTATTATTGATCCATTCCTGTATTTTAGTGTTGAAGGTGTACAGGAAATTGCCAGAGATTATGTTAGTTTTCGTTGTGATTTCCCATCGTTATCAAAAAGAAACAAGAATCAAATCCATGTAATAGTTTGCATATTTGAAATGATTTTGAATTTCCTGCTTTGAATGCCACTGTGTTCACGTGGGCGGGATATATATATTTTTTTTGATTTTTTGAAACTCTGTGTTGTCGCTTGGCCTTAAAGTCAGAATATCTAATCACTTATGATTCTGGAATAAGCATTCTATTTTTTTTAATCATTTCAAGGCGGTAATGCCACTAGAACGCGGGTAGTGAAAGTGAAAGTGAAAGTGAAAGTGAATGAGGCAACTGAGAATGTGGATGACTGAGGAAAGGACGAAAAAAATGAACAGGGTTCAAGAAGACAAAATGGCGATTGACGTTGCATTAATATTTTTGTCATTAATATAAAGGATATATGTTTAAAATATTTTACAAATTAGGATTTGCAATAGACATAATATCTAATCCAATTATATCAAATTTTTAAACATAACATTTAATTTAAATAATAATACATACAATGCATACAGGAAAGCAAATAATAATTCCATATATATAAACAAAACTTCAGATCATTGATTTAATCTTGTATTTAAGCATATACCAATATCTAATAATAAAATAATTGTGACTAATTCTAGCAATATAAAAATATTTAATGAAAATAAAAAACATATGATTCAGCATTAAGAAGTGGTTATTCGAATAAAGTAAAATATATAACTAACAATAATACATAAAAAATAAAAGAAAAAAGAAATATAATTATATCTAATCTACCTTATAATAATATAATAAATACAAAAATAGAAAATATTTTCAAATTAATTGAAAAACACTTCCCTAAAAATAGTAAAGTATCAAAAATCATTAATTAAAATCAATTATTGTTGGATGAATAATATTCAGAAAATAATAAACATAATAAAAATATTAAACAAAAATAATAGCAATTACAATGACAAAAACCCTCAAAATAGAATCAATAATTGTAATTTTCGAAATAAGTCAACTGCCCAATTAATGATAAATGTCTAACTAATAATATAATATATAAAGCAACTGCATTAAATAACATTAACACGGAAGAAAAGATTATATAGGAGAAACTGGAACAACGTTTACAGAAAGATTTAATAATCATTAAATGTCATTTAAATAGACATATATACAAATAACACATATTATCAAAATATATATGGAATCAAAAAGGAAAACATTAAATTTACTAAAATTAAATGGAAAATCATAAAAAGGACTCCATATAATATTAATAACAGAAGATGTAGACTGTGTTTAGAAGAAAAAATTTATATAATAAATTTCAATAATCAAATTATTAAACGAGAGAAATGAATTAATGGGTAAATGCAGACATTTTACTTAATATTTACTTTGGAACTTATATACTAATATAATAATATAATGAATACAACAGAAAATAATAAAATTAAATAATAATATAACGTAATATAATGAACACAATACAATACCTACATATATTTAAACACAATCAAAGATATACCTGCAAACAAAAATATCAATCAAAAAATAAAAATTAAAAAATATAGATATGAAAAATATACAATCGAAAAACAATTACGTCTATGAATTACAAAATATGCAATTGAAAAACAATTATGTTTATGAAGGAACACATGAGCACATGTAAAAACATGAACATGCGCGCACCCATGACGGAGATAAATAAAGATACAAATATGAAAATTAAAAAAAAAAAAAACGGTATTCATTACAATTGGAAATATTTAATATACGATTTAATCTCTTGAAAATGTACATATTACCAAGAAACTTCGGAATCGGGAACAATTACAGTTAAGTAGTTCTTTTGTATATATAAAGAAATATATTATCAATGCCCTACTTTTTAAAATATTGGGTACTACATGAAAATATCTGATTCACTTTTAAATCCTAAAATTTAAATTATATATATATATATATATATATATATATATATATATATTGCGCATGTGTAATGTATTTGTCTGTATTAATTTCATACATCCCTACCCCTACCAAAACGTAACTAATAACTGATACATCAAAATACAGACATAATGAACACGCAAACACCCCTTGTCTGGTTAAATGGATTCTGTATCCTTGTAAACGTGAATTATGATTTTTGCTGTGTCTTTAAACCCGGTAATTTTAAAAGTTACTCCAAAATTCGCTTGAGGATGAAATGGAACTAATGTCTTTAATTTAATTAGAAAATGAAATTCGGAGCTTTCAGCTTCCATTTTTGAAACATGGTTAGAATTGTGTAGCGAAAAGCCATATTTTAAATCAATTAATTTATAATATTAATGCTCTTTAAATTTACATTGAGCACTATTTTGTAAAAATAAAAATATCTATAAGGACACCGGATTATATATCTTACTGTTCTTTATATATATATATATATATATATATATATATATATATATATATATATATATATTGCCTTTTTAATCATATGGTCCATATCCTGAAAATAACTTACAGTAAGGCTACAGATTTTCATATATACCTTTCTGTACTTATCATCTCTCATATGTGTGTGAATGTGTATGATTGAATGCAAGTTTAAATATGTGTGTGCATTTAGTACACTCTCGTGCCTCCACACACATGTATGAATGTACCGTAGCTGGGATAAAACACAAGATATAGTGAGTGACATCACTATGCATATAACAAAGGTCTATTCACGTAGCCGCGTGCAAAACGTCTTACTCTCAAATTAATAACTCCTATCAATTTCGCGACTCTTACCATTATTGAAGTATTGACTGCCTCAAACCTTCTGTCATTACCTTTTCATTACCTCAACGCCCGTAACGCCAAGCTGGAAATGAAATCTAGAACGACTCTACAAAGTATTTTCCCCGTTACCCTTTTTGGTGAATGGGTTCGCACCGAAAGGCCGTCCCTTTTCCTATCGTGCC
>OZ010574.1:51227986-51232986 GCA_963932145.1 Acanthosepion lycidas | reverse complement strand
TATATATATATATATATATATAACGTTAATTGTCAGAGTAGAATCAGAACAGAAAGCAGTAGTATTAAAAAGTGCTCAATACACGTATATAAAAAAAATTAACATGTAGAGCGTTTAAGAATAAAAGATTAGGAAATCATCCGATTTCGCTACCTTGGTTTCAACATTTCGGACCAGAAAACGATAGTATTAAAAAGTGCTCAATAAGCGTATAAAAAAAATGTAGGTCTTTTAAGTGCTCAATACTCATATAAAATTTCAGCGATCAGCCGATTTCGCTACCTTGGTTTCAGCCTTTTAGTATATTCAGGCGAATTCGGTCAATTGATTTTTTAACGCATTATTTAAAAAAAAAAAATAATTAAAAATTAATGAACGCTTTATTCAGATAACTAAATAAACGCACGACGTGACAGAATAGCAGGAGGAGTAGGAAGAGGAAGAGAAAAGTAAAGGTATTGGAAATGTATCCTCTTTCTATCATACTTCACATCTTGCTTTTATTTATTTATTTTGAAATAATAAAACGCCTGAAGATACCGAAAGGTTAAAACCAAGGTAGCGAAATCGCCTGATCTTCTATTTTTTTCATAGACACATATAAAACTGGGTAGACGACAATTTCGCTGATGATTTTTCTACCACGCTATCAAAAGTCGTCGCGAAAGATGTACACGGGGCTGGTGACCCTCGCTATCTTATCAACATTTGCCTTTTTCTGCCTACATTTCTATACGTTACAAATTAAACTAAGCAAGACTGACTATAAAAAATGATATTTTTTTCCCTCTAAATCGGTAAATTTGTTTTGCCCATGCGAAATCTCCAAAAAATACTATATAAAATTCACTATTTTTATCCATAATGTTGAATCTGTTAAAATTATTTAACAAGAAAAACTTCAAGTTGATGTTAAAATTGCCCCAAAACATTGTTGATTTATTTATCTATTAGGACATTTATTTAAGATGGAATGATCTATTATGACATTTATTTAAGATGGAATGATCTATTATGACATGTCTCTGATTTGTATTTAGAAAATTGTGATGTAGTAGAGTGGTGGCGTATCATAGATTCGGGGGTGGGGTATATCATAAATTTGGTGGAGGCCCACGCGACCCTTGCACCGAAGATAGAGGCAATCGTAACATGAAGAGAAAATAATTACATAATCAAGATGTTGACATTGCACACTATTTCAAACAAAAGTTTAGGAAGGAAGCCGCCATTGTTCATAAACTTACAAAACGTATTTTACATCGTCTATATTATCATCGCAAAACAATTTTGTCACGAGCCAAATATATTGATTTTTCATAACTGAATAAATACGTTGAATCAAGAGTATGGAGTAATGGATAGCGGATTATTGAGGAAAGAGAGACGAGTTCGAATTCCAGTCAAATTCATTGCATTGCAGTTACGTGCTAATACTTGGGTAAGATATGAATCTACCTCTTCCCGCCATAAATATCAAGACAGTTTGGGCAAACCTCATGGAGAAAAAAAAACCTCATTTTCCAAGCCACCATAGAAAGGGTTAGGCTGTCATACTGTGTCTGCAGAGATTACGAGATTCGTTATTGATCGAAAATACATTTAAATTAAATAAAGGAAAATAATAAAATAGGATATATAATAATAAACAAATCGAAAATAATTTCTTATGAATTGATTGATCATTTTTACGGTTTATCAACCTTTTGCAGGTTATTTAAAGTCTGAAATTATATATTTTTTTTAGAATTTTTGAGAGGCAATAATGATTAACTGATAGTGTACATACAAAATAACCCAGAGTTGTGGTGAGAAGAGCTGGCTACCAACCATTCCTAAGTACTTGCGCTTAAGTTAATATAACGGTACTAATTGTGATCTCCGATTTCCAGCTCGGAGCAGTTATTCATTACACCACACGCAGATTCAAGCTTACCACGTGATCATCCATCTAGGTACCGACCAGGTTTGAGGTTGCTTAACTTCGGCGATCATACGAGAACCGTTATTTCAACGTGATATAGCCTATAAAGTTACTATACAAAATTTGGTGCAAGTAAGTCTCATTTTCTGAATATTGTTCTGAAATTCTAGAGTATTTCATGATTGCAACATTGACTTGATTATGCATTGAATTATCGCCGTACTATGTTCATATTTGTTTTTGTTTTGTTTTTTCAGATGTGGAATTAAGATAATTAAAACTATTTCTTTTTTTCTGTTAGAATTGAAATCTTTAGAGCGAACCTTTCCGCTAACCATAATTATGAAATATTCTGAACACGACGCCATTAATACACCTAAAGTAATTTTTAAAAATCCATCATTGTTTTCTTGCCTTTCTCTTAAAATATATGTTGATCCTTTAAAAAAAATGATCCATAACTACTATACAAAAGTACAGCAGAATACGCGCAGAATATTCGCTCTCATGATGAGAGCGAATATATTTACCTTTTTTTTTTTTTTAGCTGCAGTTCATACCTTTGTAGGCTGGCATCTCGGCCCCACCCTTTTACTGTCGAAACAGTTAAATGTAGCCGTCTCTTCTACTCCAATGGCTTCAGGTCTAGCACCTTCCGTCTGTGGAATTCCCTTCCTATTACATGTTTCCCTGATAGCTATAATCTCCAACTATTCAAATGTAATGTCAATCGACATCTCCAGATGCCGTGATCTATTTCATGTCCCTCTCTTCATCTTTTCCTCTATCACGCCTCATACCTCCGCTCCCATTCTCTGTAACCCCTAGCGTGCTAGTGGCATCCCGCCTTGCCTGGGGTGAAATGCTTAAGAAAAAAATTTAAAGTAAAATAAACTAACACGATAATAATGGATATCCTGAGGAATCCCAGCCAGTCTTATTATCGTCATCTTCAATAACCTGTGGGAGGACATAGTGTCAGCACGAAGCTGAGCATCTGACTATCTCGCTCAATATGATCTAGTGGATATTCATTCATGCTTTGGCGGATCCCTCCCCCGAAATACATCCCACATAATGGTAAGTCATTCGAGGCAATGGTGTCGTAATCTAGCTAATGTCTTACATTACGTGGAAGACACTTCTGTCGCACCTTATATATTAAAAATAGGACGAACACGTATAGATATAAAAGAGAGGAATATAGCCGATGTCCTCCGACTTGAAGACTCGTCGCGATGACAGAGACGTGACTGTTTATTGCAACGGTCTAGACGTTGAATTTATTCTTAGAAACCCTCCAGCCAGCGATGACCCTGGCTATACTATCATTAAATCAGTATTATGTGTAGATGTAACATCCAGACAGCCGAAGTTATCATCTATCGGTTGAATATCTCATTGACCTGGGACCCCTGGAACCACTATACACAGAGCTGCTAACTTAGTTCGGTACCAATGGCGAAGAATTTGTTGAAACTAAATTGCTTGAACCTTCAAACACACAGCGTTGACGCAGATCTATCCCTATGATCATATACTTTGGAAGTGTTTTGATGTTGTCCACATTTATACTTTAATGTAGCCTAAATGCATATCTTGATTATGTTTTGCGTATATTGTGAAAATTTTATAGTACTAAGTTTTATAGTCCTAAATTTATCTCAATGAAATTCAGCTTTATGCAGTAACTATTATCAATTTCTTATTAAATCCTATTTGAAATGTAAAACTATTAAATGTAAAATATTAACACGAAAGAAAAAAGAATTCTAAAAAGCAAAAAGGGAGAAAGAAACATTGTTACAACAAAATGGAAGAAAGAATCATTTTAAAATACAAAAAGGGAACAAGAAACGTTGTTATAAGAGAAAAGGAAGAAAGATACTTTCTAAAAAATCAAAAAGCAAGAAAAATTATAAAAAGAAAAAGAAAGAAAGAAACTTTCTAGAAAACACAAAGTAAACAAGAAACATTGTAAAAACAAAAATAAAGAAAGAAACATTATAAAAACAAAAATGAAGAAAGAAACATGCTGAAAAACAAAAAAAGGAAGACAGAAACATCTTAAAAACAAAAAGGAAGAAAGAAAAATCCAAAAATCCAAAAGGAAACAAGAAACATTCTAAAAACAAAAATGAAGAAAGAAACATGCTGAAAAACAAAAAAAGGAAGACAGAAGCATTTTAAAAACAAAAAGGAAGAAACAAAAATTCTAAAAAACAAAAAGGAAACAAGAAACATTTTAAAAACAAAAATGAAGAAAGAAACATTTTAAAAGACAAAAAAGGAAACATGAAACATTGTAAAAACAAAAAGAAAGAAAGGAAGTTTCTAAAAGACAAAAAGGAAGAAAGAAAGAAACATTATAACAACAAATTCTGAGCAATGTCCTAAAATCCTCCAGTATTTCGCCATTGTTGCATTCACTGACTATATACTGAAGTCTCGCTGAATTACACTTATAAATGTTTCTGATACGGAAGTTTTTAAGTTACTTTTTTTTGTCTGCTTTTTTTTGTTGTTGTCAGAACTGTAATCTTTAGAGTGAACAAAACCTTACTATATTACTAATCTTAATTATGACATATTTGAATGAGCTGATACGGAGAATATCAACTGAAAAATGTTATTTTTGTTTCTACTAAAGTATAATTCGACACTTTAAAAGATTATCTATAATAACTATACGAAAACTAAAAATATACATTGAATGCGTATACAACGTTAGATATACCGTCCACAAGTTTAGAATTGTATTCATTTTTTTTTCTGTATCAAGAATTTTCACCTGTATAATTGTCGCATGTGAAAAAAGATTTATAGATCATTAAAATAAAAATAAGTCTAAAGCAAAATTAATAATTATTGTATATTATTAAAACCAATATAATAGCAACCTCATATATTATATTTACTAAAAATATAATCCTTTTTAGCCGTCAGATATTTCCTCCTGTTAACTATAACATCGGAATGTTTCATTCCGATAAAAATCAGATCAGGATCCGTGACCAATAAATATGTTAACTCAAATATCTTCTATAGATTAATACTACTTTTTCTTATTTCCAGT
>OZ010574.1:51189108-51227786 GCA_963932145.1 Acanthosepion lycidas | reverse complement strand
TCCATATGTATATTTGAGACTGAATGTGTATGAAAATAACAATATGTATTTAAAAAGGTCTTTTTCCTTATGTATTGCTATACGGAGTGCTGCAGAAATACCTCCCAGACATATATTCCACATAATGTTAACACATTTTTGAAAATAGTGCTTTCATCTAACCAGTCTTTTCTACTGCACCCTGTATATTAAAAAGAAAATGGAGGAAGACGTATAGATATAGAAGCGCCATTCGAATGTGAAAAATGAGCCTTGCAATATTTTGCGATGAGCATATTCGACAACGACGTGCCAGTCATATATATATATATATATATATATATATATATATATATATATATATATATATATATATATATATATAGTTTATGAAAAACTAGGTAATCCGTATGGGTAGAGCCAAGGAGGATAAAATCCAGAGAGCTCAATGTAAATCCAGAGCAAATAATTTAAATAAAAACAGAAAAAATATGTTTTTTTTTGTTATTTTTCGTTTCAACATTTGGAAGTAAAGTCTGAGATCCGCGGTCCTTTAAAAGGGCTGTGGTGAAATAATTTATTGCATGAAACCTTAAAGTGGTCTGTTTTTATTTAAATTATATATATATATATATATATATATATATATATATTAGGTTGGTGCAAAAACTAATGACGGCATAATGTCGTTTTTTGTCGTATTTTTAACCTCAAAAAACGACATTATTACGTCATTATTTTTGCACCAAACTAATATATATATATATATATGCGCGCGCCCGTGTGTGTGTGTGCGTATGCGCGTGTGTGTGCGTATGCGCGTGTGTGTGCGTATGCGCGTGTATGTGTGTGTGTGCTTCTGTTTGCGTATTGTACCGCATATTTATCTATAAATTTACATTTTGTCGATGTGTTTGGCTTTCTATTTTTTAACGTTGGTTCAGGATTTTTTTTTTTTCTTGGCTGTTATTTCCGTTAGAGCTTCCCATAGTTTTCTGGTTATTAAAAGCAACTGGACCTAAAGATAATCTACCTACTACTTTAACTTTACCTGAACGTTTTCTTCTTCGCCACTGACACAGAAATTATACACTTTAAATTACTTTGTGACTTGCTAAAGTTTGCCACAATTTTATTTTTAATATTAGTCAGGTTTCTTCTATATCTGTCTATATTTCTGAGATGAGCTATTGTAATTATTTACATTATTTACATTGTTCCGGCTGTTATCCTCATCTTTGTTGCCATATTCACCACGTTTCGTTCGTTGTTACTTTTCGGCCTTCTTCAGGATCTGTCTATATTTCTGAGATGAGGTATTTTAATTATTTACACAAATTAAATTGTTCGGGCTGTTGTCCTGATCTTCGTTGCAATATTCACGACGTTTCAGCCATTTTTACGCTCCTCTCATCTTCAGGCGATTGGAATTTCTCCAAGGTTTTGTTCACTCACAATTTCGTGCCATGTGTTCTTAAGAACACATGGCCCAGAGGATAAAAGCGTTGGTTGAATCCAGTGACTTCACACAAACAGTTGTGAGTTCAATACTTGGCTACACCAGAGGTGAACACAAATTTGGAGAGGTGAGTTAAAGGAAGATAACTGATACTGTGACATCAGAAAGAGACATGACACGTGGAACTAGAATACTATACGCCTGTGGACGAAATAAAGGCTTCAGTTCGAAATTCAAGTCACCTGAAGAAGGACGGAGCGCACAACGGCCGAAATATCGTTAATATGGCAAGGAAGATGAGAACAACAGTCCGAGCAACGTAAGTAGTGTAACTAAATACAGTACCTCATCTCGAAAATATGGAGCGATCCCGAAGAAGACCAGGGAGTACAACGGCTGAAACAGCCTGAATATGGCAAAGAAGATGTGAACAACAGTTCGAACAATGTAAATAGAGATCTTATATCTTTTAATATTATCTACATGGTTTTAATCTTCATACTTTTAAAAATGGACTTTACCAAATATGTGAAATAGGAAAGAGAAAGAGTAGCGGTAGCAGCAAGGGGGTATAGTCAGCTTTTAACCTTCTTTAACCAGAGTGAAGGGACATAATATCTATTCATACAGTTATTCAGCCATTACAATACCGAAGAGCCACTAATATTTGAGGGTTAATGTCGTTGTTGTAATAGTGTACATGGAGATGTAAGAAGTGTATATTATACAGATATATAACATAGATTGAGATTAAACCTAGACACAAAGATTGTGGTGGTCAAAGAAGCATCCTATCGGGTGTTCCACAAAGTAATAATTCTGGAGAAGAAGCTGTCAAAATGGAAATTCTTCCTTACCACATGAATACGAAGGGAATGAGGATTATTTAACGCCTTGCACGTAGAGTGATGGGTCCTAGCTTCGAAGGTCTAGTGCAGCTAAAGTTTATAGCTTGTGTGGCCGAATGTAGCTTGCCATGGAAATAGCGATAGAATAGCGAGAAGAAAGTCTCTTCTGTAGGAATTACATAGAAAATAATTCATCAATCACAATAACTCTTTCGAGGAGAATGAGAACTGGGGAGCACGAACCAGATATGGCAGCATTTTTGGTCTGATCTGACATTTGTATAGACACTGCATCATAGTACCTTCTGCAGAGGTACAAGGAACCGACCATTCTTGCAGCATCTGTGAAGACAATACAAATATAGGAGTTCCAATTGAGGTCTGGAGTGGGCTTTATTTCGAAGAGACGTTCAAACAAGGACTCTCAGTACAGCCGTAATAATGACGTAATAATGTCGTTTTTTTTTACTTATTTTTAACGTCAAAACCGACATTATTACGTCATTATTTTTGCACCAACCTAATAATAATCCAATGTCACCAGTACTATAGTAAATTTAGAATGGACTTGGTGGAAACACGTTACCAGCTTTTTTTGTGAAGGATATTGAATGATAGAAGTCATTATTTCCTTCATTGAGTTGTTTGAACTATATCTGCGATGGGATCAGTTGCCAGGTTCTGGTCATTTAGATTTTCGGACGTGACATATATTTACAAAGTATTTACTAAATCTTAGAATGCTCTTAGACATATCTTTAACATTAAGCAGAAAGATTGTAGGTCCTAGAAGAGTGTCTTGGGAAACGCCAGCATTAATCACTGCGACAATTAATGACGGCCTTCATCTCTCTATCTGATAGGAAAGGCTTGATAATTTAAAGACTATTCCAGAGATTCCACAGGTAGAGATTTTGTGTCAACCGGTTGTCAAAGTATTTCGTGATATCTAAATCGCTCGCTATCGATATGTGTTCATTATCACTTCATTGATTTTATTATTAATAATTAAATCATCAGTAGTGGATATAGGGAAGTGAAAACAATACTGTTTGTCTCTGTTAAGGTCATCAACAACATACTTGTTGATGATAGCTTCAAAACGATTGCTGATGACACTGAGAGGGCTAGCAGGGCAGTAGTGACGAGATGAGAGCTCATTGACATTCTTGAAAAGAGGGCATACATTTCTAATTCAGGCATCTTCTTTTATCCGAACCAGTAATCTTCGTAGGGTCAAGAATGTTTTTATAAGTATGGAAACCGAGCTGAGAGTTATCGCAAAGTTAGAACATGATGCAATGCCCTAATGTAACAAAGCTCAACATTATTATATTAGGGCATTGCACTGTGGCGTATTTTAGACACTTCATTTTGGATATATCATTTAGCACTTAATATTATTGTTATATACTTTCTATTTCCTTCCTGGTTTTTATTTGATGAAATAAAATGGAGAAACTGAAATAAAATGCAATATTTAAGATGAATATTTAAGTTTCATATAAAACATGATTTTCATATTATTTTCTGTAAAAAATATTGGGAATTGTATTGACTTAAAAGATGTCTTCTGAAATGTACTTCACTAATCAAAAAATTTTGTCTCATTATTGTCTAAATATTTCTATTTCATGAGGTGTTCAAATACACGCCGGTACAATCGAATGGTTAATTGTAAACTATAATTATCTGAACATACCCACTATATGAAAATATGATTTTAATTTCTCTTAATTTTTGTATTGCAGGTATAAAGCTATTAACTTTAGGTCAATATTGATTGAAAACGCTTTTAACAGGACATCCTAAAATGCATATAGACATGCATAATTTGATATGCATCAATAAAGAGGGAATATGTATATATATATATATATATATATATATATATATATATATATATGAAAGGGAACATTGAAGTCAACACTGAGAGGCGACAGTCTGTTTCATGCTAGACGCAATCGTCAGGCCACGAGCACTCGTGGTACGACGATTGCGTCTAGCATGAAACAGACTGTCACTCTAAGTGTTGACTTCAATGTTCACATTTATATTTACACACGCTCTATCTCTGATATTGAGCTCTTTATCACATAAATATAGCACACCTTAAGACTATATATATATATATATATACCCATGATTACTTTAAAAAAACCTACATCATCAGTCATAGACAACGCTCGGCTTATTTTCGGGAGAAAATCTTGGAAACAACTAAAATAAAACATATATATATATATATACATATATATATATATATATATATATATATATATATATATATATATATGAAAATTTCTCAGGGTTAAGCTGTAGAAAAAGACAATATGTATAAAGGCAAAATACAATAGGAAAACTGTATTATTAACCGACGCATTTCGTCCAGTGTGGACTTTTTCAAGGTAAAAACGAAATAAATTTAATAAAAACAAAATGGCTATTAACAACAAACAAAATGTCCTTAGCAACTAGAAGAAATTAGAAAACGCTATTATATTCATATTGTCAACTGAAAATTACGTCAAGTACTATCACGTGTAGAAATATTGATTTTATTGATGTGTCGACGGATTCAACCATTTTCTTTTGATTTAATAAAAACAAAACTTCTAGATATTATATCTATTTAATTTTACTCAAATTCACGGATCAGTTTCTTAGTGCTATTACAAAACTGAGTAAGAAAGACGCCATAGTTTTGGATATTTCTTTTATTTTCCCAAGTTATTTTATTCTCGTCCAAAATCATCTTCAGGAGTGAACTGCTAAGAGAAAAACAAATGTAATACGTTGTTGTGAATCTTTTTGTAAATGCGCATGAAATGCGCTCCGTTATAATCAATTTATGTTAAGAATATGTAAGGATGTAACTTTTTTTTAAAATTATTAATATTAATGGTTTTAAAATACTCAACCTGCAAATTTTTCAGTTTTTTTTTAATAATTTAAGCATAACGAAAGATTGCTTTTACAGACATTTTAGAAGATTGTTGCTATACTAATATATTTTTTTTTTTTTTTGGTGGGGGATCATTGTATATGTTGGTTTCACCACCACAACATTATCAAGAAGGCTTACTTTACACATGTCGGATTCAAGTTCTATTGCACAACATTTAAAAGAACATTCTTGTCCACATTCACGTTTTAGAGAAATATTAAGTGATAATACAAGTATACTCCACCATGAAATTAAAAACATCAAATTTTCGAAATGCTCTATATACAAAAAAATGACTTCCCACGCGTAGCTTAAATGTTGCCCACGGCCGAAAGTATGGGACACCCAGTGAGGATCAAACTCACTATTTAGTTGTAAAATGATTTTCTAAGTGTAGCTTTGACGTGGCACACAGCCGAAAGTATGGGACACCCAGTAAGGATCAAACACACTATTCAGCCGTATAATGATTTTCGATAGGTAGCTTAGATGTGACACACGGCCGAAAGTATGGGACAACAGCGGGGATCAAAAACACTATTCAACCGGAAAATGATTTTCCATACGTAGCTTAGGCGTGGCACACAGCCGAACGTATGGGACAACAGTGGGGATCAAAAACACTATTCAGCCGGAAAATGATTTTCCATACGTAGCTTCGATATGGCACAGGGCCGAATGCATGGGACACCTAGTGAGGATATAACTTACCATTCAGTCGTAAAATGTTTTTCTAAGCATAGATTAAATGTGGCAAATGGCCGAAAATGTGAAGCTTCCAGTGAGGATGAAAGTCACTGCTCACTCGTAATTGATCTAGCAAGACATTACACCACGTCGAAGTGTTCCCTTTTTGTTCAAAGTTATGTATGGAAACAATACAACGTTTTTAGCATGATTAATCACTTGTCTGCATTGAACAGTTGTGATAAAAACTTGAGTTTGACAGTAATATAATTTAATTTTGGTAATCTGTCTGACATTGATGCTATGGAAGAATGGTATCAAGGAAAATAATGGCTGACTACTGCTGGAATTTAGAACGGGGCAAATGAACCAAACATTTGCGAAAATCTGTTGTTTATTTGAATCGACCCATCACCAAGTAAAGGCCGAGAAATGTGGTTAAATATAAAAAATAAACTTTATTTTCGTGTTTTCTTTTTTTTACAACTAAATTTTTCTTAACGTGTACGAGTGCTAAAGTTCCTTTTTTGTAGTTGTTTGTTAAGATAAAAAGAAGTCAATGGACAATATGAGGAGGAAAGCGTAAATATCATGTAGGTTGGTGAGGAAGACGAGTGAATGAATAAGCGAAGCCGCTCGTCGTGAATTGATGCCGCATGTATCCGTCTCTATCTTCTTACTCTCTTGTTTGGCCTGGTGACTTTGCTTATACACGCTTCAAATTGATCAGGGAGCATTGTCGGCTGAAACGTAGCACATTGGCTGAAAAAATGTTAAATATTTATTTTCAAAGGATTCATTTATTAACCGGAAGGATGCGCAGATCCTCCGACTCAGTAACCTATTTTTATTTTTCGTTTTTATTTTTATTTTTTTATTCTATTTTTATTTATTTATTTATTTTTTTGTTATTTGATGATTGACTGTCTTGGTGTTTATTTCTCTCTTCGCTCCAAAAATCAAATAAGCGAAAGTTCCCGCTATGAATACCATTTGTTCTCAATATTCGAATGTTAATCACTTACAGTGTGATATAGATTTCATGTTTCAAAAGGTGTGTTTTATTTCACACTAAGATTGGTTTTAAGCTTCAAATGATCATTTGCTACACCTTCATATTTACCTAACAAATCATGACTAACTTTTTACGGTAGATATTGAAGAAGGAAAACTATAGGTTAAGTCGAGAAATAGATGCTATTTTTGGATTCAGCAGCGCCAAATTGTAAAAAACAGTCGAAAACATTATATGTTATATGCACCATTCCATAAAACCTTAAGTCAAGTCTTGTAACCGGTTGGCATTTTTTATACATTTACTAGAGCGACTTTAGTTTGCTATCTACAAGGTAAAAATATCTACAACGTCAAAAAAAAAAAATATTTTGGATTGATATCTACATAGAGAAACAGGCGCTACTTTGGCTTGTTATCTTTTGCTTGTAGATAACAAGCCGAAGTAGCATCACGTAGATATTCAAAAATAAAATTTGTACGGTGTAGACATTTTTAGCCAATGCAGTTTATCGCTAGATAAATGTTACAAAAAATTTTCTTTTATTTATGTAAATGAAAGAAATTTTTTTAACATTTTAATTACATTTTCTTTATGTTATATGTGTGTTATATGTTTTATTAAATAGATATTCCAAAATAAAATTTGTACGTTGTAGATATTTGCTATTTGTAGATAACAAGCCAGAGTAGATCATTTTTCGCTCTAGGTACCAAGACAAAGTAGCATCCATTTATTTTATTCTCTTTTTACGATTTGTCTCTTTACAGTAATGAAATATTTTCCTTCCTCCTTGCTCTTCTTTTCACTGCTACATATATTTTACAAAGCCAGTATTTATCAGAAATATGTATTGTTATTCAGTGATACATCTACATGACGAAATGAAACAAAGATACTCGCACACATGCTTGCATACAAATACACAGATATTGTTATATGTATGAATGACGTAATTACAGAACGCACCACATCGAAACGTGATAACATGCATCTCGGAGCCAAACCTCATCTCTAATAGACTGACTAAAATAACTTCGCTAGTTTAAAAAAACTTTTAAAATCTTGAAAATTTATGCACAAATAGAAAATAAATTGAGCTGATAGCAGAAATCAAAATTTCAACAACATAAAACTATTTTAAAAAACGAAAATAAAGATTACCAAAATCATCTCCACACCCGCAAATTCTCACTAACTAAACAACAACGGCCCCCCACTGCACCCAACTCAAACTCCACCCAAACACAAAGAGTAACAAGGCTTGGCTTCTTGTTTTTGTTTTTTTGTTTTTTGTTTTTTAAACGCTTGTGGAGAGCAGCTTGTGTTCTGAAGCAATCAAGCGTGCATTTCATTGCTTTTAACTTCGTCTGAATCTGTCTTTGTGCATGGGTCCTGCAACGATCCATTCAACCACGAAACATCAGGTTGAAATACGCGTCGATGAACGCCTCAGAAATGGCATAAACTGGCCTCCATTCTTTTCTTCTTTTTTTCTGTATTTTGCTGCATGCTGTCCGATTTCACGCCATAAAAGACGACGAGTTAAATTTAGAAAAGAGTTAAGAGGAGTCAAATCAAAGCTGACTAAACAAGGACGGGCGGGATTTTTTTTTTTTTTTTTTTTTTTAATCTCTCCGTCTTCATTTTTTTTTCTCCATATTAGATTTTATTATAATTATTTACACTTTCTTCCTTTGCTTTCATCTTTCGAAAAACAATTCTTCCACATTTTTTGATCCAAAAATGCCCAACAGTTGTTATTGTTGTCGTCATCATCATCTTGGCACCAATGTATGTCTGAATAGTGGGGATGTTTTCTAAAGTCGTTTCTTTTCATTTTTCTCAGAAAATCGAACTACATCATGAATGGTTTACGCACGTACATTTTCAAGTACAAACGCAACATACGAAGAATGTAGAAGTACTTTTTTAATAGAAATGTTGCAAGAGAAGCCTAAAAATAAATGTGTGAATTCAATTAAAAAAATATATATGCACTTGTTGTGCATAAGTTGGTTTTTGTTTTTTAAATATTTTTTTTCTTATAATTATCCTTGAATTAATTTCTTTCCTCGGACTGTGACCTCCAGAAATATTTTAAATAACGAAAACTGTATCGCCTTGATATTGAATGCAGACATGTATTTTGTTCACAGAAATATGATATTCACCTGCTATTATTTAAATTCCCAAAAATCATTGTTACCCTCCTTGCATTTCTTAATTACTCTTTTAAAATTATATCTATTTGACGACTCAAGAAATTCTCTTAAATATTAAGATGTACTTTTCTTGGTACATTTTGTATATGATCTTAAATATTTACATCTTTGCGCGAATTAATTGCAACAAAATGAATAATTCCGCTATTATTTACTTTTTTTCGTATTTTTTTCTAATGAAACATGACCCAGTACCCAGTACATATGTTAATACTTCGTATGTCCATTCCACGATGTCGTTCCTTGCAGACTGGCCACAGATACTCGATTGCATTTAAATGAGAAGAGTTTCCAGGCCACTCTATAGTACGTTGTTTTGCTCACTGGTTAGGCTTACCAATGTGTTCGTGCAGCGTTACAAACTTCGTACGCTTCCTTGGAATAACGTCCATCTCAGGCAATGGCCATAGGACAACTACTCGACAGTCGAGACAATCGTGTTTCGGCATGATAAAAATCAGATGCAATCACGGATGACTCAATATTTTGAAAGCCAAACAAATTTCATCATATACCTCGAAAATAGATTCTTATTGCTGCACACCACTGCAAAAAACCTAATCTGAGGAAAAATAGAATCGATTACACCCTGTCACTCCAGTGGGTCTAAAACTGACCGTAGAGTGACAGAAAGGAAACTGAAGCCGTTGTTTCAATTAATTTGCACAAGGGTGTATATAAAATTATTTCGATATATCCTGTTGATAAAATTAAATAAATCTACATTAAATCAACAAGGAAAGATATTTTATTTATATTAAGTTGCCAATGGAGTCCGGTTAAAAATATGTTCAGGTTGTACCCAGGTATCTACATGGAAGCCTCTAATCACCTTAGCTGATTCATAATTCAAACATAAAGTCATCTTCAGACATGACCATTTACTTTATTATTATTATTATTATTATTATTATTATTATTATTATTATTATTTAATACATTGAACTTGAGCCTAAATCGTTTGAAACAAAAGTACGAGAGTGTACCAACTGGCAGTTTTTAATCACCAGAGAGGAAACATTTTTTGCCTTAAAATGCTAAGAAAATATAATATCAATTTTTAACACAGCCACAATGGCCTGACGGCGTTTGGAAAATAAGAAAAAAACATCCACGTCACTATGGATACGCATATATAAAAATTGAGTTAAAAATTAGACATCATTCACAATGGCTAATAGAATAAGTGGACATGTTGAAAGTTTCACACACACACACACACACACGTATATATATATATATATATATATACATATATAATATAAATATATATCTGTATATGTATATGTTATAAATATATATATATATATATATATATATATATATATATATATATATATATATAATATAAATATATATATAATAAAAATATGTAACATAAATATGTATATAATATAAATATATAAAGTATATATATGGCATATATAAAGTATATAAAATATATAAAGTCTATAGATATGTAATATAATATGTGTATAATATGAATATAAAATATGATATAAATATAAAATATGATATTAATATATGTATATATGAAAATAACATGAAGTGACAAAAATTATATTTGTATCAAAAATATACACACACACACGTAAAGGTAAATGGACAGACCAGGAAACAGTATTATTAATAAGTGCTCAATATACGAGAGAAAAAACATATAAGTAAAATAAAAATAATATGTAGATCTTTTAACTTTAAAAGTCAGGATGCCAGTTAAAATACGCGACCATGACTGTCTCTTCTGGCGATACTTTTAAAATGACCACTTTAACGCTTTATTTCAAAAAACCACAAAGAACATTACATAATTATCTTTCGAAAATAACTTTATTGTATACATCTAGAATACACTTGTATTGCCTTAACTTTACATTCTTTTCTTCTTTTTTTATTCAACCTTCTTTTCCCTTCCTTCACTCAATGCCCGGCCTTTCAATCATCATGAGACTGTTATTTTTTAAAGATAATTATGTAACGTTATTTGTGTTCTGTTTTGTTTTTTTTTTAAATAAAGCGTTAAAGTGGTCATTTTAAAAGTATCGCCCGAAGTGACCGTCCGGTCGGAAGCATGGTCGCGTATTTCAATTGACCTCCTGATTTTGTTACTTTCTTTGCATTTTCACACAGTTCTTAAAATTCTTCCTCTACATTACTCTGTAGGGGTAGGGGTGCTAAGTACATTCATCTTCTTAATTAGTATCATTATTTTTTTTTATATTCTCTCCGACTCTTTTCGGCCGGATAATGACGATCATATCTCAGCCGTTAGCCGCAGCTTAGCGACACAAGAGCTGTTCCAAGCATTGCCGTCATCTGCGCACTCCAAATGAGGTTAGGTATCACCAAGGATATTACTATTATTATAATTGTTCAAAGTTTTATTTCCTTAATATCTCGGTATGTTTTCTCATTTTTTCGAGTCCATTCCTTGGAATTGGGGCTACCCTAAATTTGTGATCGATTTATGTGACGGAGATTCTCCTTCTTAATAAGTGAGCAATACCGAGAAAGATGATTTTCTAGTGTATTCTGGAAAATTCTCAGTATAAAAGCCTCAGTGCCCACTATCATAAATGGCCTTGAGGTTATTCCATCCTCGTCATATAAGTTAAAGCTAATTGCATTTAACTTTACATCAAACTTCACGTTAGATTACATGGGTCATCAACCTTTTCGACTTCCTCATTCTTCTGGAGAACAAACTAATATCTCTATCACGATCCGGAAAAATTCTCGACTTATCAAATGTCCCAAGAAGGCTATTGGTCCAGATAAAATATAGGTGGTTTTAAAATAAACAATTAGCCCTGAGTTATTTCCTATCTTGTAAAAGTTTGTTTAAACGTTACCTAAAAGAGAAATCCTTTCCAAGTCTATGAAAGTGTCAACAGCTTGCTAGAATGCAATCCATCAGACATCAGACTTCTTAATGTCATCAGCAAACTTTCTGTGGTTATCATCAACAAGAATGTTGTTGATCACTGACCAAAAAAAAAAAAACAGATTCCGCTCTGCTACGTCCACTGCTGATAACCTGTCAATGCCCAGAGAATCAGGAAGACATCTGATAATAAATGCATCACGTGGTCAATCGCCTTCCATATGTAGACAAGCTATTTGATAAGATGTGTTCTGCAGGTTTGCTACACAAGTTCTCCAGCTATGAAATCACTGGAAGAGTTTTCTCAATTTTCCAGTTGGTCCTAACAGTTCGATGAATGTCATTGTCAATGGCCAGTTCTCGGAGGCCCATGCGAATATATTTATAAACACTTCACTATCTCCTATTTTCAATATATGTTCAAATTTATGATTAAGTATTAACCTGCCTATCACCAGGAAGTGAGCCTTAGGAGAGACTGCTCCTCCAAGTCTCGCTTCGCGTCATGCCATCTTTCTTCTCAAACCCTTTGAGTGGCGCTTGAGAAAATAAGTAAAAATTGATATTGCCAGGTATTTTGTTGGTATATTTTCCATCACTTTATTGACCAGAGCGATAATACAAGGTCCGGCGAAATTAACGTCGTTTTTTATTTAACTTTAATCGAACAAAAATAAAGTAGTTTTAGAAAATGCATAATTACAGCAGAATCCCTGACAATCCGTCTAGGCCTTTCGGATATGAGGAATTGGTTACAAAGTCCGGATATGAGAGTTATATTAGGTTGGTGCAAAAATAATATCGTTTTTTGACGTTAAAAAATACGTCGAAAAACGATATTATTTTTGCACCAACCTAATATAATAATATTTAGATTAAAATAAAAGAACTGAAATCAGGTTTAACATTTATTTTCAATTTTTTATAGTAAACAAAATAAGCTAATGGCGAGTGAAATATAACGAGATTGATTTTAAGGAAAAAGAAATAAATTATATAATTTTAATGAAAATTCATTAAATTAAGTATGCCACGTATCCAATACAAATAACGTAACGAGGATTTTTTAATTGCTTTTGCATGATGATTCTTTCTCCCCTAATGTCATTCACAACTTTTTCTGCAATTCGTTTAGCTTTTGTTCTTGAAAGTTTTTAAATGAAAGACAATTTTTAATTCTGTGTGCGTTATTGCAATCATCAAAGTTGAATGCTGGATTTCTTTCCATAAAACTGACAACTTTTTCAATATCTTTTGCGATTTCAGTCCGGGTTTCATCAAAACCATGTTTTTATTTCCTTGTTCATTATGACAGTGTGAACGCTGGGGAATATTTTCTTTGGGGAATTTTATATCATACAATGTTGACTTTTCTATGTTGAACTCAGGCATTAGTTACAATAAACTTGCGATAACTTTAAAGTTGTTCTTTTCCTCTTATTCCCATCATCTTTTGCACCAATACAAGCCATTAAGGTGAAATAAGCATAACCAATTATTCAAAGTAAATTTCCTGAAAAACGGTAATTTCAAGTCAGTTACATATCACCCATATAGTTCAAATATCACCATCAAAATTATGTCCGGATATGCGGGATTCCAGTTATGAGGCACTCCGGATATGAGGGATTCCAGATATGAGTGATTCTACGGTATTATCACATCAAAACAAAATGATTTGTTATGATTAAGATGTTCAAAATAATCCCTACATGTTCAATATCGTACAGCGTTGAACCCGATCAGAAATGCTTCTACAAATCATTTGACACATTCCTACATTTATTTCAGAAAATGTATAAGAAATTGCTCGTTTTAATTCAGAAACTGTGTTCGGTTTGAGCCTGTAAACAATGTATTTCATTCAGTAGACTCAACAAAAACATTTCGTGATGATTGTGATGGCCAGTCAATTGCTCTTTTTCGTCCTATTCAGCTCAGCTCTAAAAGAAAGGAGCTTCTTTTCACCTCTTGTATTATCATTTAGAATGTCTGAAGTTGGAGAAAAGAAAACGATAAAAAAAAGTGTTTTAAAAAAATTCGTTAGTGCCAACTGGACGATTATTTTTTATGATAAATCAGTAATAGTAAGAAAGATGCAAACCGATTGAAAATAGGGAATTTTCTATCAGTCTTAAGACATAACATAACTCAATCGATCGATCAATAGACGCCTTTTTTAAAGGAAAAACTGAGACATTCTGTCATTTAAAGCATCCTCTTTTTCTTTCTTTCTTTGTATTTGGTGACTGAGGTGTAAATACACAAAACAAAAAAGGTTTAATTCCTCTTCTTTCTTGCTTCAATTTATCTTTTTTTTTTTAATTTAAATTTAATGTGAATAAAAGTCATCGAAATGAAACGGCAACAAAGAGTTTGAACGCAATAACATGGAAATGCCCATATTTTGAATTAGAATTTAACGACCTCGTTCGTGTTGGTTGTCTTTCGTTTTTAAATAAAATATTAAATGATGGTAATTAATTTTATGTTTCCATGAGAGTTAATTTTGTCTTTTGTTTCGTGTTCAAAGTATTTTTCAGTCATTTTTCTTTTTCATATTTAAAAAATTATTGCCTAAATTTATGTTATTAAATTTGATATTATATTTTATACTCTATAATAAATTATTTAAATTCGTTTGAAAAATGTCATTATGCTTTCCCTTTAAAATTATGTATCTTCTGTAAAATTAAACACGTCTGTTTCAATTCACATAATGTTTTATACACGCTCGTTTGTTCGTTAATTTGAATTTTGAAAATAATCTTTAAATTATCCTTGCTGTACCCTCAATCACACAGGAAAAGCGAGTGAAATCATTTTTCTCGGACCACTGGTCTCACTCAACAAAAATAGTTGTAAAACTACTTAAAAGGGATTATTAAAATCTCGAACCCACATATAATTATAAATTAGGACTAAAACATTCATCATAATTTATAACAGCACTAGCATCATGGCCCGGCGTTGCCCGTGCTTGATTCAAAAATCGTACGACTCATACAGCAATCGCCAATACTTGACTTAAAATTAAAAATATTTTTGCCCTTCCTTGCCTTTAAAGGAGTGCCCTTTGTCGTGCTGATGTTGCTACATGCCTTACTTCTTGCCTATCTCACACTGCGAATTTTTTCTAAGCTCTATACTAAACATTAAATCTATTATGAAAAAAGAACTAAACAAAATGTACACAAAAAGACCAGCTTTAAAAAAGGACTCGTATCTGGAAAAACCGAATGAAAAAATAATGTTAACAACAAATACTTTTTCACACCCAACCCAGTTCCGCGGAATCAGAATCAACGTTGTGTTTAAGCAAGCGAATGAGCCAATTGGAGTAAAGTGCCATGCAGATTTAAATTTTTCCCACTTGTGATGAATGCAGCTATCGATTATTTTTTGCATGCTAATTATGATTCTTGTCAGTCAACTGTTAGCTCTCACGCTGGCCAATAGAATCTTCCTGCCTATTCGTGGCAGCCAGCTATAGGCTCTCACTCTGGCCAGTAGAAAATGACTGCAAACTACATGAAAACTGCCGTAGAAGCATGAAAAAAATCGATTATTTCCACTATCAATGGGAGTTGTAAAATGCAAAGTCGGTCTTGGACTTTCTTGGAGCATGTGCCTGTAAACTTTGGTGCAAATCCGTCGAAAATTGCGGCCGTGCATTCGTTACACACACACACACACACTGCTTTTTATAGATAGAGATTTATCTACTTGATTATTTTTCAGTAAACCGATCATTTTGATGAATACTCTTTTCCAAATATACACATATTGGCAGCAATGAAAATTACTTTACTAAAACCGCCATAAATCCTATAATTTAGTGAATACACTTACAAAGAATTCGCTCTCAGCTATTTGCAAGATGCGTTCAAATCTATACTTAAGTATTAACTTTTCTATCAACGAATTTTAAAATTTGTGTAAAGTGCATCAGGGTGCTTTGTTGGTTAGTATCAATGTCAAAATCAGCTGATTAAAGGACTCTTCTTTTTTTTTTTAATTTATCTGAAGAAAAACACATTAAATGTTCTACAAAATAACTTGCGTCGATGTGTAACCGCCATTTTGATTCACCTCCCGCGATTTCGTATTAAAAGCGCCAAATTAGTACCAGAAGTGTAATTTGAAAGAATATGTGAGCGCTTCGGCGTCGGGCATTGGTTAACAAACCAATACCTGAAAGTAATACTAAAAAAAGGACAAATTGATGGCAAGAGAGAGAGAGAGAGAACGACAGCGCATAAACTACTTTTTGAATTTTGTGGAACAGGGATTAGGTGAAATATAAAAAAGAGATACAAAGGACAGGAAATTGTGGAGAGCCATGTTCGCCTACTTCCTTAAGGGATACGGCACAGAAAAAAAGATGGCAGCAGTTGCTTGGAAACAATTTTCCGGTTGAAATATTGCTAGCGGCTCGTTCTATCTTTGCAAAACAAAAAAAAAAACACGACTTCAATGAAGATGAAACTACACACTAGTGGAAAAATTATTGATAAGCTCCAAAATTCACAAGTGTTAAAGATATTACTTCCTACTATAGAAGGAGTGGTTCTGGAAAATTTTCACATGAGAAACATATCTTAAAAAGGATTCAATGATTGCGAATGAATAAATCTGCACTGCAGTTTGACAGTTATTAGGTAAGATTTGATTTGAAATTTTATGCAAAATGAGGATCTCTGTGATCAGTTCAAATGGTTTGGGCTTTGTACTCTGATCAGAAGAAAAATCATGTCGACAAACATTTACTGTGAAAAATAAAATCGTATCACTAGAGGCTCTAAATTCGATATCTGAGTTCAAATTTAAAATATAAAATGTTTAATTTTGATTTATTAGGTTGGTGCAAAAATAATGTCGTTTTTAGACGTTAAAAATACGTCAAAAAACGATATTATTTTTGCACCAACCTAATATTTCTCTTAGATTTCAATCATTTTCTATTTTGCTGATTTCATACGCAGGGCCGATGAAAATGTCTTGTGGACACCCCCACCCCGAATTTATGATACGAGGCGCACAATTATATTACATCTTAATTAGCATAAGGTAGTATTCATAGAAAATACAAATTATATTATAACTTAATTATCGTAATTATAACAATAATTGGTCATATGCATTATAGGTGATAGTTCAACTAGAGAAATTGAAAATAAATAGAATGTATCTAAATACAAATTAGAGACATGTCGTAATAGATCATTCCATCTTAAATAAATCAACAATGTTTTGCGACAATCTTGTATGATATGCATGACGTCCATGGGAACGTGATTATCTCACGAGGCTATTTAAGTACATGACTCGAGTAACTGAATACATGTACATGCAATATGGAATGCATGATCATGAAGCACTCACTTAGATGGGCTGGTCACCTTGTTCGCTTAGAGGTCGCTCTCATACGGAAACAGTTGCTGTATGGTAAGCTCGGAAAAGGCAAGCGTTCTCAGTGCCCGTGCAAACGACTTAAGGAGACAAACGATTACCGTAGATACTAACATCTGGGATAATCTTGCATCAGACGGAGGTGTAGGAAAATCCGACTGTTGTTGTTGAAGAATTTTGTAAACAACAGACTTGTTCACACTGAGCTGTAAGAAGCTGGTCCTAACCTGACATTTCGGCTTCAGTCGCTTTTCCAGCGCCGTAAATTTGCTTCTCTGTATCTTTTCTATAAATACTTTCATGGTAATTGTTCGGGTGAATTCTTCCCCATGGAACATAGACTTTATGAATTTAAGCGCAATACTAGATTGGTAACAAGGTTTCATCATTTTACAGTTGAATGGCTTAGATGTAACCGTAAGTTCTATGATAACAGCTTTTTTTTTCTCGCACTTCTCGCAAGTGGAACACTTTTCCGGCTCCATATTTTCCAGCCAGCATTGATCTTTAAAAATTTAAATACAGTGTCAATCGTTATCTACTGTCTTCTTGATTAATTGTCTGTTGTTCTCGCTCCTTAATAAGTTTTATTTTTCCTATTTTTTTTTCACAGATCCCTTGTGTCCTAGTGGCTTTAGTACCTTGCATGGGTAAATTGATTACAAAAAAAAACAAAAAACAAGAAAACATATGGAAGACCTCAACCCTCTTCCCGAGAGGGGCTCAAAGGCACAAATGAGTCCGTCTCGTGTGGTGAATGTGGCCGTATGAACTACTCGCCGGCCGGTCTCCTCAGTCATGTGCACGCAGAAATACCCCATCTATTAATATAATATCTAGCAAGAATTTTCCTTCAGCATTTATGACAAAGTGTGCAGGTCAAACAGTGGCCTCACTTGACATTATGAAAGTAAGCATACAGATAGCCAAATTGCTATCAGAAAACTCGCCTGTACACAGTGTAGAATTACTTGCAAGTCACTTGCAGGTCATATGAGCCGTTTAAGACATAATCAGTGACATGGAAATCCTCCTTAAAATATTCGTTTGTGTGTCATGAGTTTTAGAGGTAGTCTTACTCGTTCACGGGTCAATTTCCATATGTATGCATGTTAAACCTGTAAAATAGGCTGTTTGATTATGGGGATGTAATAGGTATTTCTAATGTGGTTTCAGTAGCAAGTAGATTCATACGAAATCCTAGCCGCACGCTGAACGACTTTTGAATCTAGAGGTATCATTCTCTGAGACTGCTTGCCAATCAAAGCTAGATAGACGAGGCATTACTGCTATTAACCTCTAACTGGTAAGAGGAAGACGAAATAGACTCATACCTTTCCCTTGGAAAGTTATAACTATCTGTGCAAAAGTGAACTCAGCAGCATTGGATGCTATCTGAATTCGACACATCAATCACGTTTTCTGCCTCGAAAATCGCTACACATACGCACATATCGAGACGTTAACTGAATAATTCAGATATTTTATATAAGTTTTATAAAATATTAACGTGATCAATTTAACAGCATTTTCAATTTTGACCCTATATTACCACAAACTAGTCCTTTTTTTCTCCTTATTGCTATTTTTACTATTGTCTAAAATCCTACAAACTTATGGCTGTTTTTGTTGTATTATGAGGACCATTAACTTCCAACATGACAATACTGAGTGGAGTCAATGATTGGAGAGTGTTGATCTTAGAACACGACTGCAATTTCCGATACACATCTTTCAGGCAGACGGACGCCCTGCCATTGCAGTGTGGTCTGATTAAAAGAGGTGTGTTCTCCTAGCAGAATTAACTGTACCATGGGGCGAGAACAGAGAGGAGGTGCACGAGTAAAAGAAAAACCGCTACGAATCGCTGCGATCCGACAGTGGGGAAAAGGGATGGACATGTCATGTACTACCTACCGAAGTCGGGGTCCGTGGGTTCCTTGGACGGTCAAACGTTTCCTTCCATTTGAAGATGAGCATCAATGGCCGGAAACTACAGCGTTCTTCACATCGTCTCCAGATCACAGCTCAACAGGCATCGAGTTGGATCTGGTCAAGATCAAAAATAAATAAGATTAAATACGACCATGCTCGAAACATAATGCTACTTCCGACGTTAAACATAACCTGTTTACTTGCCATTCTCCGTTATTAATAACGGTCTCTACAAGCACGTTGCGCATTTTAACACAATGTTAAACATTTCATTTATAAAAAGAAATCGAAAGAGGCTGACACGTATATAAAAACAGTACCCACTCCAGTAGCAAAAGTTGTTTGTGGTGACAGAGTTGGCAGTACCGACTTAACCGCCAAAATTGTGTTATCTCCACTGGTTGGCGGCTGACGAGGGCAGGGTATCGCGCGTGCTTTTACGCGTTGCATGTAGAGAACTGAATTACTACTATTGTCTAAAAGCACAAAACTGACGGCTGTTTTTGTTGTATTATGAGGACCATTAATTCTGCATTTTCATTCAATCTTTAAATTATTTTCTTTCTTAAACTTCTTTGAAAATCTTATGATTTCCTTATAACTTCTTCTATTTTATTTTTCGCATTTCTGCATACTTTTTTTTTTTTTTTTTTTTGCTTTCCAACCGTCCAGATATAAACCTTCACCCACCCTGCTTATAAATTAAATCATGCCATTTCGGTCTCTTTCATTTTTCTCTTCTTTCTAAAATTCATCGGCGCCCACTGATTTTGCTTCGTTCTAGTCTCGCATTTTGATTTTAATAATTTTAATTAAATCTAATTCCAAATAATTTTAAACTTCAAAATATGCAGAGACAAGGGCAAAGACTTTCGTGACATTTTCAGCGTCCGCATCTCCTTTGTTGCTTGCCATTTTCTGATAACTTTCCCACAATCCTTTTTTGGCTTCGGGTAACTTTCATTCTTCTGCCTTTTTCGCTTTGTTTTCTTTTGTCAGTTTTTTTTATTTATTTTTTTTTTCTCATATCTCTCTAAACGTGTTTCTATGAACTGAACAATTGAGCAGCTATGAAGATCTGGGAAAAATGGAAATAAAAAGGACATTTATACTTAGAATCAGAAAGAGAAAGTTGAAATTTTTCAGGCATAGAATGAAGTAAGAGAGCTTGGAGAATTACATGTACATGACATAAAGAATGCAAGAGGGACCGGGGAACGAAATAATCTGCAATGTTATTCGTCCTGAACTGACATCTCGGCTTAAGTCACTTTCCCACTACCGTAACATAGCTTCCCTGTGTCTTTTCTATAAATATTTTCATGACAATCGTTCTTATGAACTTCCTCTTTGGTAGCTCGAAGTTAAGCGCAATACATCAATTTTCATTTTAAATTATTAAATGTTACTATAATTTCTATGCTGTTTCTTCTCTGGCATTTCTTGCTTTCCAGTCAACTTCGATCTTCAAATGTTTAAATGTCAATCTTTATCTTCTGTCTTCCTAATTTTTATTGTTTCATTGTTCACTCCTTGATAATGATTTTCTCATGTCCTTTCGCACTTAGTAACATCCTTGCGTCTTAGTGCCTTTATTTCCTTGCTTGGTGTGAAATTATTTACAACATAGATATAAAACAGATAGATAGATAGATAGATAGATAGATAGATATGAACAGACTGAGATAGATAGATAGATAGATAGATATGAACAGACTGAGATAGATAGATAGATAGATAGATAGATAGATAGATAGATAGATAGATAGATATCTTCACATCGTATCCAGATCACAGACACTTAATTTCGCGCATGAGCGTTGCTTGAAGATAGATAGATATGAACAGACATAGATAGATAGATAGATAGATAGATAGATAGATATGAACAGACTGAGACACATAGATAGATATGAATAGACTGAGATAGATAGATAGATAGATAGATAGATAGATAGATAGATAGATATGAACAAACTGAGACATAGATAGATAGATAGATAGATAGATAGATAGATAGATAGATAGATAGAGAGATAGATAGATATGAACAGACTGAGACAGATAGATAGATATGAACAGACTGAGATAGATAGATAGATAGATAGATAGATAGATAGATAGATATGAACAAACTGAGACATAGATAGATAGATAGATAGATAGATAGATAGATAGATATGAACAGACTGAGATAGATATGAACAGACTGAGATAGATAGATAGATAGATAGATAGATAGATAGATAGATAGATAGATAGGAACAGTCTTAAATCGATCTTAAAAAACAAACAGATAGATGGATCTTAACAAAGAAGCAGGTAGATAAATATATAGATAGGAAAGAACATAATTTATCATCAAAAGGAGAAGATTTGACAGACAGATAGATTTTAACAGTGAATAAGATAGGTAAAAAGGAACACTTTCAGATAGATATAGATAAACATAAACAGCCAGCAAAATTAGACCTAAAGTAACAGAAGAACAATGCGGTTACGTTAAAGATATTGGAGCAAAGAATGTGATCTGTACGCTCAGAATTATAACAGAAACCATATTACAGATTCAAAAGGACGTATTCCTATATTTTATAGCTTATGCAAAAACGTTTTATAAGAATTCACTCTTTTTCTCTTTTTGTGTATTTACTTAATTCATTTTAGATCTTCCGGTATATCTCCGTTGTCGTGTATCTATATATGTTGTTTTGCCAATGTCTAAATCATCTGGTACATTCCTATTACAATTCCTATTTCTCTGTCCTAACAGAGTAGTATTGGCCTCACCGGGCACAGAATTGAACGAGCCTTCAAACTTTGATATCGAAGCAACTGCCTATAAGAAACACACACACACTTTTTATTTATTATTTTTTAATTCTTCGACTTTCAAACTTATGAATTTGAACGATATAAATTGTTAACAGTTAATTCTAGATTTAAGAAAAAAAAAGTTTTTACACACAGTTTTGTATCATCATCACGAGAACGCGACAGTTAACTGTCAGAATCTTCACACCTGAAGATTGCATTAACAGCATGAAATTCTGAGTTGTGTCATCGACGTTGGATGTCTATTCACTAATATATATATATATATATACTAATAATAAACCCACTAGATATATTGGTTTTACTACAACTACGCTCTCCCGTAAACTTACCTGTCAACTTTCTGATCTTAGTTCTATTAAAATTTCTTAGAGAAATATAGCCTTGTACATAATATTAGGCAGATAATAGTTGATAACACAATAATGCTCACACATACACACAATAAAAACAACCTTCAGATATTGGAGGTCATCTACATTAAAACAAAGCAAACAACATTCAACAAAATTAAATTTCAAACTAGTCACAACGCATTACATTGCATCTAGACATATGGTTCAGTTGTTAATATGTCGGCCTCTCACGTGGTATGACGTCATTGAACCACATTTTGAACTTACAAACTGCGTCTGCTATTCTGCGACCGTTATTGTCGCATAGCAATCATCTATGTCAGCATAACAAAATATTATCTTCTATGGTGATAATCTTTGTTAAAATGTCCGTATAACCAGTCTGAAGATGGCTCATGTGAGCCGGAAGCTTAAATCAAGGACCAACTTAATATAAAATATCCAAATGTTGGACAATTTTTGTTTATATTTTCACCCGAAATTAAAGCAAATATACGAACATTAGAACGGCCCATGATCAGGCATAATAGACATTCATTGTCTGTTATATTTAACAATATATGATTAAATAATGACCTGCTGCCCCAATGCACTAAATATATATATACACATACATACATACAGATTGCGATGTGTATATTGTTGCCATTTTATGTCTTTAATTTCGCGCATGAGCGTTGCTTGTTTTTGATTTTGTCGACGGCTCGGTATAGTAGAGTCAGTTGCGCACCGTCTGAGAAAAAGAGCACCATGACTCAATTCAATACACCCAAAATTTGGAGACGGCATGCTGTGCTGCTTGTAATTCACACCAGAAGCTCCAATACGAACGTTTCAGAGTGTTTGTGTGTCAATCGGTGCAGAGGATTCGGAAAGACGCTCAACACGGAGTCTTACATCAAGTGCCTTGAGGACGTCAAGAGGGTGGCTGCTGGAAGACCCTATGTCCGGCCACAGGACTCTGTACCATACCAGACAAACTAGATAACCCAGTCATGGCTGTCAGACAAATTCTGCAATCGCATCACCCCTTCCATCTGGCCATCTAACTCTCCAGACTGCAACCCCTTGATTAATAAGTGTGGGGCGGAGTTGAGGGTGTGCACAAAATTCTTTGTAATACCTAAGATGAACTGAAGGCAATGATTATGGCAGCTTTCACTAACATAAACAAGGAGACAATCCAGTCACCTGGAGACCGTGGTTGAAGCCAATCGCGATTTTATTGAAGAAATTTACTCTTTAGTATTTTAAGATAGTTTTGTGTAATTTTGGTAAATATATCTGTTAAATGTTATTATCACTTTTGGGTAATTTAGACGACAATTTATCCATCGCACACTCTGTGTGTGTGTGTGTGTGTATATATATATATATATATATATATATATATATATATATATATATATATACATATATATATATATATATATATATATATATATATACATACATACATACACACATATATATATATATATATATATTATCTTGTCAATTTATGAATCTGTGGAGCTTATTTCATTCATCCTCATGAATCTATTATCGTTCGACATGATGGAATAGATGCTGAATTAGTTTCACTAGCCTGCGGTAATAAGATCGTGTCTGATAATTTTCTACACAAAATGTTGAGACGACATACCAGAAAAGTTTCTAGAGAATAGAAAAAAAAAACTTCTGTTGTATATATACAATTTGTTCCCTCATTGCGTCTATGAGATTGTGCGAAGGACCCGTACTCTATGGAGTCAACAAAAGGAGAATATATTCGCCCGCGAAACTAGAAAAATCTTTATAAATCATTTATAAATCCCGTAACCAAAAACAACTCTCTGTGAGAAAAGCGTTCAATATACAACATCTGGCAGTATTAATCTTACTTTATTTAACAGCGGAAACAATGTGCTAAAGGTTTATTTAAAACAGAAAAACGCAAGCTTGAATTACAGCAACAATCCTTTCGCGAGGCTTGAAATAACCGCTACTATCATACAATATGCATCATGCAATTACATCTGAAAAGAAAGTATTTTAATATATCTGTTCGGACTAGTATACTCCAATTGGTTGCTATGATCAACGTTGTTGTACAGACACGTTTTCTCGAACTCATTTCGTCTTACTCAGTTACGATATTTAAATTCTGAACCAAACTCTATTCAGTCCAACGGGTAGAGTATTCTCGTTCCATGATATATATTTAAGAGATATTTGATACCAGTAAACACTCGCAGGTATTGTTCACCACTGTGTTGTTTCCCCTATTCTTCTCCCGACTAACCCCTAGGACTAAACTCACTAATGCGAAGAAATAGGTTACTTTTAACCTTCTGAGCTCTGCTTTCCTGAAAAATTTTGATCCTTCTGTCTGGGTTCCTGAGTCAAAATTCGCAAATAATTAGTATGTAATGTTTCATGGTAGATATAAAAATAGTTACAAAAAATATAACTTCCTGATTGCTTCCCTGACGGTCCAGGTTAAAACTCTGCACGCTTCATGGTAAAAACGATCGTTTTTTTTATCAAAAACACATGCACAAAATACAATGAAAATGCGGGGACATGTTGGTAAAACGTTCGATGACATCAGAATATTACGGATTTTCTGATTGGATCTTCGAAGTAAGACAACCAATAGCAAAACACGACGGAAGTGTTTACACACCGTTCAACCGGTGGCTGGGCATTACATCATTTCCTCTACCACCTGTAAAGCGGTGATCAGGGCTCGAAGAGTTAATCAGTATTTTAATCCACCGGCTTGATGTCTCTTGGATAGGTGTCGGTTACAAAATTATCTAGCTCCCTTGCTGTTGTGAGTTCAATCCTTTGTCTGGTTGTGATGAAAATCACATTATCCGGTTAAGTGTGAAAAAGTGAAAAGTGAAATCAGTAGGAGTGACTGATAAGTATTAAATGTTATGAAATATCTAAGCTTACTTCTTATTCGTCTTCTTCTATGTGCTGTGACCCTTCCAGACGTGGGCGATCATGGATCTCCACAACACCCTGTACTTTTTTTATCTTTAGTAAAGTTTATCTTTTTGCTAATTTTAGTTCTGTTAACCATTTGCATTAGGTACGTTATGCGCTGCTTTCATCTGTCCTTTTACGTGTTTCTGTCTGATTCTACTCATATTTAACCTTTTCGTTACCGTTTTATCTAAAACTCAGCTGTTGGTCACTTGTGCAGTTTAGGGTATTCTCAGCATCTACTATAATGAAATCGGTTCAAAATTCCTAGAATATTACCAGGAGAAACCTGAAGACCAGCCGAATCATTGCGAATATAACAGCCAAGAAGCGTGTAATGACAAAAGTACGCAGGTGTAGGCTTTAAGAAAGCTTTATTCAACTGAGAATACAAGATTCGCGTATAGTGTCCTTTTATAGTCTCAGTAAACAGAAATAGCTCTCTCAAAGAGGAGAGTAACAAAACATGGCGAGACCACACTTGACTATTCATAACAATGCGTATATTGGTTTTATCGAAATTTCATTCTTTTTTTTTTAAACTTCACATTATTATAATTTTTAAAATGTTTAATGGAATTCTCCTTGGTCGATTCATGTACAATAATTAGTCACATTCTCTGGCACAGAGATTATTTCGGATTTAATTTCGGCTAAATACGCGTGAATCTAAAATTCCAATACAGATACACAGATACATACTATACATGCATATATATATATATATATATATATACATATATATATATATATATATATATATATATATATATATATACACATATATATATATATATATATATATATATATATGCACACACATATATGTATACACATATATATATACATATATATATACACACATATACACACACACACATATATATATATATACACACATATATATATATACGCATATATATATAAACATATATATACACACATATATACACACACATATACATACACACACACACACACACACACACAGATATATATATATATATATATATATATATATATATATATATATTATTTTAGGATATGACATCGAAACATGTCAAAAAATCTACACAATCGCAGTCATGTTTCGACGACTGCAATTGTGCAGCGTTTTTGACATGTTTTCTATGTCATATCCTAAAATAAAGAATATTGCTCTACTTTGTATTGAGCGCTCTTTTAAATTAATTGTTGAGAACGTTGGAATTGTACTCTATTCGTCATTCACAGTCTCTTCATCAAACGTAAGGGGCGCATAAAATGCTCCTATTGTTTGCATTGATTCGCCTGCTAAAATTTGATGTACAAAGTCTCAAGTTATCGGAGATGGTAAACCGATGGACCTAAACTATGTAACTTGGAAAAAATGCGTCGTTATTCATTATTAATGTGACTTCGATTATAGACTCTATCTATTCGAAGGATCTTTTTACGACTGCCCTGGACTTTGCTGCTGTATATTCTAACCTGACAAAGGAAGAAACCAACATAATCCTCAGCGCAAAAAAATCCGTCCTCATTCATAATGGGGAGCAATGGAGAAAAAACAATAACGACCTGTTTGACATCACTATGGGATCACTAGACTCTGCAGAGTCTTCTGACTTGGTTGGTCTTTTAATATTGTACAACCTAACGGCACACCGCGAGATTGATATCTAGGACATCGGACTGTATAGTGATGACGGGCTCATGGTGGTGAGGAGTTCCACTAGCTTTAAGATAGAGAAGATCCGTAAAATTATGTTTAGTGAATTTAAAAATCTAAACTTAAAGATAACCGTCTCTTCTAAATTGAAAAAGGTAAACTTCCTCGACGTAACCCTAGATTTACCTAGCAACACGTACCAACCTTATAGAAAACCAAATGCTAACCCCTTATATATACACCCGAAGTCAAACCACCCTCCATCCACAATTAAACATATACCCTCATCAATAGAAAATAGAATTAGCAGTAACTCCGCTAACAAAGAAATATTCCACCAACATAACGACTTCTATAACACTGCCCTAAAAAGTAGTGGTTATAAAAATGCTAACATTAAATATAGGGACAATTGCAATAACCAAAAGCAAAAAAACAGGAAAAGAAACATCATTGGGTATACACCTCCGTTCGACCAAATGGTTAGTATTAAACTAGGACAGAAGTTCTTAGCTCTAATCGATAAACACTTCCCCACTAAAAGTAGGCTTAGTAATATATTCAATAAGAACACACTAAAAATGAGTTACAGCTGCACTAAAAATCTAGAAGGTATAATAAGAAGACACAATAATAAAATCCTGAACAACCCCCCTTACCTGAATAGTTTTAATAACTCTACACTTAAATCAGATAATGACAGGGAAAAATTATGCGATTGTAGAAACCCGGTAGACTGCCCATTAGAAAATAAGTGCTGCATCAAATCTGTGGTATACCAATGCACTATATTATCCACGGAGAACCCTAACAATAATATGATATACATTGGGTCCACGAAAAATACCTTTAAAACCAGATGGAGGCAGCATAAATGCTCCTTCAACAATATAAACTTTAGACATCAGACCTCTTTATCTAAATATTTTTGGCACCTGAAAGAAAAAGATAGGACACCTAAAGTAAAATCGAAAATCATTAACAGGACTAGAACTTGCATAACTTGGGATGACCCATGCCCTTTGTGCCTCCATGCGAAACTACACATTATTAAGCTTCTAAACAATAAAAACCTATTAAACAACAGGCAAGAATTAACGGTTTTCTGTCGACACAACCGAACTTACGCTCTGAATAACTAGCTAAAAACACGCATACAATAAAATAAATTTTAAAATCCATAGCCCATATGCATAGTTTTAATACCCTACAAAAACTGATAACCCTTTATGAAGTCGTCAAATAACAAACGTTACGGCTTTTTTATATACACAAATCCCTTTCATAAAGAGATATAATAAAAGAATAAAATAAAAATAAAAAAATAAATCTCCGTAGACGCTCAAGCCAGACTATGCGAAAACTTCCTCCGTCGTAAATTTGGCCACCCCCACCTTACCCTGACCCGGCATCTATGAAAATAACTCTATACTGATACAAATTATTAACACCACTCGTAAATTTCAGAAATAAGTCATTCCCCAAAAAAATTTCACTTGAAGATTGAACAGAGCCTCCTTTAACTAAAGTTAATTCAAATATTATTTTGAAGTTTTCGGCTCTTGTTTTGAAACATGAGACCTCTTATGTAGCGAGTTGGAATCATATTTTTAAATAAATAATTATATTTATGCTCTACTTTCGTATCGAGCACTATTTTTTAAAAATGATAACAAAAATACTAAGGAACTATGGATTATTTACCAAACCAGTTTCTTTCCTATTTTCTACAATATTTTCATATATATATATATATATATATATATATATATATATATACATATATATGTGTGTGTGTGTGTGTGTGTGTATGTGTGTGTGTGTGTATATACACACACACACATATATATATATATATATATATGTGTGTATATATATAAATATATATATATATATATACAGACTCAAACACACACACACATATATACATATATATATGTGTGTGTGTGTGAGTCTTATATATATATATATATATATATATATATATATATATATATATATATATATATATAATAAAATAAAAATGAAAAAAACAATAAAAAATAATGATAATTTTAGCTCTACTTCTGTATGAAGTACTGTTTTTTACAAATTAAAACAAAAATACTAAAGAACTCCGGATTATTTACCTAACGTGTTCTTTTCTATTTTTCTACATACTTGCCTACACACACACACACACACACACACACACACACACACACACACACATACACACACACACACACATACACACACACACACATATATATATATATATATATATATATATATATATATATATATATATATATATATATATATATATATATATATATATATATATATATATATATATATGAAATGGATTAAATCCGACAAATATTTTACATTTACCGGCTTGGATGTTCGAGAAAAAATTTGGGTTTAAAAAACAGTCATTAGAGCTTTGCTGACTCGGAATTTCTCACTGGTTAAACAGCCATAGCATGTTAGACTTAATGATGGTTCTGCATAAAATACAGGTTCGATTCCTGTCTGAGGACACATAGTTTCTAAGAAATTTTACGAACATTCAGGCCGGTAAATGTAATTAATAGTATTTAATTAAAAAAAAAAAGTGTATTCACTCAAGAGTATCCATAAAAAAGTATAAACAGAAAATATGTTTTTTTTAATTTTTATACACCCACACCTACACCCATATATATCTATATATATATATATATATATATCACTGTTTTTTTTTTCTTCTCAACTTCTCAATTTCTCACTCGTACCAGATTTCATTATTCCCCTCCGTTGAAAATTGCTTTAAGTTGAAATCTATAAATTATGAACATTTTCATTCATATTCGGTTTCAGTTTCTTTTTTTCATATCAATATTTATATTTTTCTTTTAAACAATCTTGTTACTTTCACTCATGCATTAGCATCTTAAATGCTATAGTTTTACCGATATACTGTAAATCACGTGCATTGAAGCTGAGTACAAATATAGCTAAATCAACAAATCCCAAGGATACTTATTTTTAATAAGCATTTCTTTTACACAAATATCTATTTTATAAACATTTTCGAAAATTAAAAAAAGGATTTTTTAGTTCGCACAAAATTATTATTATCGGATTTGGGGAGTTTTGTTTAAATAATTTTTAAAGGGTTTTTGCGGTATGCAATGCATTCCGAATAAGGATATCAAAATACGTTATTATTTTTGTTTAACATGTATAGCCAAATATACTTTCTATTGAGCAGAGCCAATAATATTGATTACGATAGGTGGAAAGATATAGAAAAAGACTGACGTGCGTATATAGAAAGATAGATAATGAGCAAAATGAGATAGATAGATAGATAGATAATGAGAAAACTGTGATAGATAGATAGATAGATAGATAGATAGATAGATAGATAGATAGATAGATAGATAGATAGATAATGAGAAAACTGTGATTGATAGATAGATAGATAGATAGATAATGAGAAAACTGTGATAGATAGATAGATAGATAGATAGATAGATAGATAGATAGATAGATACATAGATAGATAGATAGATAGATATAATGAGCAAACTGAGATAGATAGTTTGCTCATTATCTATCTTTCTCAGTTTGCTCATTATCTGTCTGAGATAGATAACTAGCTAGCTAGCTAGATAGATAGATATACTTGTAAAAATTCTCTGATATATTTTCCTTATATTCATCGTCTTATATTTGTTCCGTTTATCAGTCATATTGAACTTAGAAACTTTTATCTTCTTCCCGTTGCAAATTTTCCTCTGAAATATGTTCTGTCTATTTGCTTTCGTGTTTCATTTTTTTTTTCTCTACCTAATCTCGCCATTTTATAATTTACTCCTGCCACACATTATAACTGGGCGTTCGTGATCCTTCGATTGTAGTTGAACTGCTTGCCCAGCAAGGGGCGCCAATATAGACTCTTGTTTCATCTTTACCATATTATCATACACTTGCTTTTACTAACCAAAAAGCCTAGTTATGTTCACTTCCCTACAAATATCTACCACACTCTTTTTCATGGGCATCATCACCACCATCATCGTCTTCATCATTTTCTACAATGTATTTTACACAGTAAGTTCCATCAAGTTCTTGTTCATCCCTAGGTGCTATTCTCTACGTCGAAAGAATCTCTAACCCATTTTCCCGCTCTGTCTATCTCCATCCCAACCTGTCCACTGTTCTTTTTTCTTTTCTTTTTTTTTTTCTACGTCAGGAGTCGGCGACCCGGACTGTCTCCATTAACACGCCACTGATTTCAAATGTCAAACGGGATCACAAAAATTGAACAGCAAATTGAAAAGGAAATTGAAAAGCAAAAGTGAATTCGAAATTTTTTCAATTTACAACAACTCTTTGCCAACATCACCCAGCCCCATTCAACCATACAACTCGCTTATTTTCAACTCCTCGTCCAGGCATACGACTTTCTTCGGCCCTCAGCTTCTCTTTTATTTCTTCCTTCCAGCAATATCTCAGGCTAGTTTTACTTTCCATTCTTATAGACGACCTTTTTCTCTACCGATTTCTTTCCAAACTATGATTGTTTATTCCTTCCTGGTATTAATCCATTTCCTTTTTCTTTTGCACTATTCATTTAGAGTTTATTGTTTTTGGTATTTTTTTTTTTTTGTTTGTTTTTTTTATTTTTTGTTTTTCAATTTAAATTCTTTCATTTATAAATTTCTTCACGATTTCTTTGTATACGTTCTTTCGCTGAACATTTTACTTATTTATCCTTTTTAGCTTATTTATTTACCGAGTTAGATTTTACTGAATTTCTTCGCCCTTTTCAAGGGAGAATTTGAGCTTCAGTTTCCCGGTTTGATTTCCATCATTTATTTGGTTATTTTCATTCATTTTTTTTTTTCGATATATTTCATTTAGATGAAAATGAAAACAAATATATACATTTTTTTTTTCGTTTTTCATGCCTTTTCTATCTTTCTATTTCCTATTTATCAACTATATATTAAATGATTTTCCTTTTTTTTTTTTGTCTTCCTTGCTATTTCCTTTTTTTTTCTTCTTAAAACTCTATTTAGTTTTTAAGTTTTCATTCTTTTGTCTTTCATTCTACATTTTATATTTCCAGTCTTTTCTTTCTTTCTTTTAACTATATTTCTTTTACATTTTTTTTCTGCCCTCCTTCCGTATTTTTTTATTTATTCTTTCTTTTTTCTTTCTTTCTTTCAACGAAAACATTTCCTTTTTTTTTTTTTTTTTTTTCTTTATGTCTTTCTTTTTGAATGTCCTGAGTTACGTAGTTATCTTTTTATTTATCTTCTGGACTTGTATAGTCTTTTTTCTTCCAGATTTCTTTTATTATTTTTTTCATATTTCTCCGTTCTTTCAGTTCTTTTATTATTTGTTGTTCTTTTCTTTTTTTTGTTGTTGTTCTTTTTTTTTTTTTTTTTTTTTTTTTGTTTTTTTTTCAATCTTTAATTCTTCTGCGTCATCTTTAACATACGGAGTAGTTTAGAAATTAAATTATTCCTTGTCTCTGATATTTCTCTATTATTATTCAATCTTCAGGATTTCTTCTTAATTTTTTTTTTTTTTTTTCGTGCTTTTCTTTATTGAATTCTCCCAATCCCTTCTCATATTTCACGAGCTGTATACGTATACTGATATGCCGATTAATATTTCATTTGCTTATCTGTTTCGTTCACAAAACCTATGATTTCATTGTGTCTTTCTTACTTATAATTTCTGTATAAAAAAATGCCACTTACTATTATTATCAATGATTATCTTTTTCTTTTCCCTGTTGCGTTTTGCATATGAAATCTTAATCTTTCATTATTCAGAATTTCTGCCGTATCCGTTCAGGACATAGGCGATCACAGTTCTCCACAAATTATTATCCTTCGTAGCTCTCAGCAATGTATGTCTTTTTACTATCCTCTTATCAACACCCTGTTCTGAATCCAAATGAATGCAGCTCGTTAGGTCGGTTATCCGCCTTTTCCCTCTTCCCATCGATAGGCTTTGTGAGTGTCAACATTACCAAGACTTCTTTTCTCATTATGTGTCTTTCTTATTCTGCGTATAAATGTCCTTTTTGCTTCTGTCTTCCATAAAATTTCATCGTTTCATAGATGCTCACCGTTGTTTTTTTGTTTTTTTTCAGAACCACATCTCCGCTGTCTCAAATCTTTCCTCAGCTGTGCCGATTTTTTACAGTATTCACGGCCATATATGAAGACTGATATTACGTAACAGTTTAACACACTTTTCTTCGATTTTAATGAAAATTCCTTGTTTCTTAATACGTTGTTTAGCAGCTGGCTGCCATTATACATGTGCAGGTGTGCGTTTACATAATCGTTTTAATACTGTCATATGCACATAAATTCTAAAAATAATAAATAAATTCAATTATAAAACTAACCTCCTATAAGTAATACTTATGATATCACCAAACGAAATAAAAATAAATCGAAATAATAGCCCAGTGAATATATGAAGTGTGCGAATAAGTATATATATGTTTGTGTGTATATATATAATTATATATATATATGTGTGTGTATGTCTGTGTGTGTGTGTATGTGCACATATATGCATGTGTATATATAAATATTATCATTTAGACATTAACATAATTAGCATTATATATATATATATATATATATATATATATATATATATATATATATATATATATACATACATATATATAATCCGTATGGGTAAACCCGAGGAGGATAAAATCCAGAGAGCTCAATGTAAATGCAGAGCAAATAAATTAATAATTTAAATAATTTAATCCGCAGTCCTTTAAAAGGGCTGTGGTGAAATAATTTATTACATGGAACTTTAAAGTGGTCTGTTTTTCTTTAATATATATATATATATATATATATATATATATATATATGAAAATTAGAAGACAGCCGATTCTGCTACCTTGGTTACAAACTTTTGTATCTTCAGGCGATTTTGGTCAATTGATTTCCTAACATTTTTTTCTTTTTAAATAAATAACTTATGAACGCTATATTTAAAAAAAAAAAAAATACGCGCACGATGCGGGGTGTAGAAGAAGGTGCGGAGAAGGATAGAAAAAGCAAGTGTATTGGAAATATATCTTTAAGAGTTAAATGAAATATACATACTTTTTTTCATCCTTCTTTATATGAACTCAAAAGTATGTATACAACATAATTTGTGATCATTGATTCAAAAATTTTATTTAATCTGGAAATGTTGCTACAACAATATTTCTTATTGACAGAAGTTGCACATGTTACTGTGATTCTTGCAAGGTTTTGTTGTTCTTTTAAAATTTGAAAAACACTCGATAATATCCTTTCATATTCAATCAAAGAACATATAGGAAAACGCCGTGTTTCTACATATTTTATTTATTTCCGAGTACTTTTGACATACTACAATGTCATCAGCAGGGTATTGTTAATTACAGGATAAATTGTTGTGATCATTTGAAAATTAAATTTCTTATATGTGGAGCGAGTAGTGTTGCATATTGCCATGACGCAGCATTCCGCACTGTTTTACCGCAATATTTCTACCATCTGACTGTCGCCGCTATATATATATATATATATATATATATATATATATATATAATATTAGTGGTTAATATATATATATATATAAATATATATATATATATATATAATATTAGTGGTCAATATTCGTAATCACGATCCATTTAATGTATGTATGTATGCATGTATGTATGTATGTATCGAGGCAAACTTAACGCATCATCGAAAACACGGTTATAAATTAGAGTTTATTTCAACGGGTAAGTTGTTTACACCAGTCTCATCAGAAGTTACAAATTTGTGCTAAAAATTTACGCGTTGAAATAATTTATAAATGTGTTTTCGATCATGTGTTAAATTTTTCCTTGGTGTATATTATATTGCTCTATATACTATCCATTGAGCTCTTTTTATGGATCTAATTTTTAATATTTTATAGTATAAAGACCTACTTGGATAATCGTTTACACTTACGCATTATTATATATATATATATATATATATATATATATATATATATATATATATATATATATATATCATATAAAACGTTCGTGGCCAATTAGAAAATTAAAAACAAAACTCACATATTGGTCAAATGAATAGTCTCAATTTTTTTAACAACTGCCTCCCATCGTTTTACAACATTGCTGATGCCATTTTCGGAGAAACTTCTTTTTTTTTTCTTTGTTGAAAGAAATTCGTGATGTAGTTTTAGACCGACTCTACAGAGTCATTATTTATTTTTTTTTTTTTTTTGTCATTTAAGTTGTTCTGTAAAGAGTGGAACAAATGAAAATTCGAATAAGTCAAGTCGGGAGAAAACGTTGGGTTTCTGGGAGATTCCCTGTATCAAATCTTTAGGCTTCTGCAAGGTCTAATTTGCAATGGTGTAAAATACTATCTTTGCAATTTACCAAAATTGGTCGTTTTTCTTAGATTGCTGCATTGAGATTGGTGAGTTGGTCGCAATATTTCTTTGCAGGTAATTTTTCGCTGTCTTGAAGAAGCCCAAAGAGAATTATTCCTCTACAATCCTATCAAAAGGAGAGCAACAGCTTCACAGGATGCAAGCAAGTTTTAGCCACGGGTTCTGCATGTTCAAAAGCTAGTTTCCAGCTCCGTTTGCCTCAATCATAAATTATCCATCTTTCATTGCCTGGGAAATTTTCCGTCCAATAAGGGATCCATTTATTGACGTAACTGAACAGAAACAGCCGCAGAAACATAATCAGAATCGAGCTTGTTCTGTTCCAACAGAGAAAAGTGGCACCTACGTGTCAAGTTTGGAAACGAATCCAAGTCTCTTGAAATGGTGAAAGTCAGTTGAGATATCGATTTTCAAACTCTTAGCAATTTCGTACATCGAAATCTTCGGTTTATTCTCCAGCGACGTCGGAAGGTCACCAAGAGCGTGATTGATCGTTTAGGTTAAAATCATCCTGAAGCACAATCTTTAACGCTTACAACTTTCCGAAACTAGGAGAATAATATGGCAACATTTCATGCTCCATATTTAAGGCATTCATTTGTCGACAAAACGTCATCATTCAACAAAGTCTCACACGCAAATGAACGGCGCGAGGTTTCAATTTAGAACACATCAGAATTCCCTCCCGTCCCCCAAAATTGGCGCTCATTTTATATTGAGAAGGAAAATTAGGCACGAACTTTTTTCTGATTACACGCACACACACACACAACACACACACACATATATATATATATATATATATATATATATATATATATATATATATATATATATATATATATATATATATTATGAAAGGAATTCCGACAATTATTTAATATATTTTCTGTTTATACGTTATTTTGAATAGATACACTTTATTTAAGTAAATGATCTTTTTTTTAAATAAATGGTATTAATTACATTTACCAGCCTGAATGTTGTTTTCCTAGAAAATATGCGTACTCCGATAGGAATCGATTATAGGACACAGGTTCGATTCCTGTCGGAGAACGCATATTTTCTACAAATTTTCTCCAACATTCAAGCCGGTATATATATATATATATATATATATATATATATATATATATATATATATATATATATATATATATATATATATATATATATATATATATATATATATATATATATATATATATATATATATATATATATATATATATATATATGTTTTTGTGTGTGTTCTATTTTTAAATTATTTTGTTTAATCGCTATTTTTTATGGAAACTCTTATTCAAGTAGAAGCTCTGTTTTATAATTTTATCCATAGAAAAATAACTTTTAAAAATAAATTAACAATAGCCACCTGCTCTAATGTAAAGCTCTTCAGTAAAATGTATTGAACATTCTGGCTCTTTGGCATTTGTTTACATTCGTAAAAACAATACGCTTGATTTAGCTGCTTCACTCTGCCGAATAAAGATAGGTCAGTGTTAGAAAATCTGACTGACACCAAATCGGTTGGGTTTCAATACTGGCTTGATACATTAGGATATCTAGTCGTACTGAGGATACAGCGAAACAGTACTGTCTGCGAATGACAAACACACATATATATGTATAAGTATGTATGTATGCTAGTGTTTGTATATATATATATATATATATATATATATATATATATAAATATATATATATATATATATATATATGTATATATATATATATATATATATATATATATATATATATATATATATATATATATATATATATATAATATACATATGTGTATATGTGTGTTAAATCATTAAGTACACATATGACATTTCTACATTCTGCGTGTGTGGTAAAGAATGTGCTTTAGTTAGTGATATAAAATATGTTATGTAAATTCACCAAGATACCACTGTAAAACTCCTAGCAAGTACAGCCCAACATTGGCATTTCTGTGCAATACAATGTAAGTCCATCTCATGACTAAAAAGTCATGTTACCGCTGTCCACATTACAGTAAATCGAGACAAAAGTATCGTGTATGTTAATATTAAAATAGTTTACATGAAATTACATATTGTTAGAAACCTTTGTTATTTATACCGTAAATATATAAAATTCTAAATTCTAAAGACCTTTAGTTCAAAATTCTGAATTACGCCTAGGTCAACCGTATAGGTCAACCCCCAAATATACGGTAGGCTACCATAATAATTTTTAAGTATTATTAAAATACCGTATACATGAGTTACCGTTATTTTTTTAAGTATTATGTGGTATCTTAGAGTTAAGGTTTTAATCACAAAGTAACCTTTAAAATAATGAGTACCATAATTTCACAGTGCTTTTATGGCATGTGTACATTCAATAAAACTGCTCTTATTTGTCATTAAATTCTGATTACAATCAGAGGTGCGGTAAGTGGTGTACAGTACTTAAGGGTTCTGTTGTTTACAACTCAGGGGTAAAGGTTTGCATTTAATACCCGCCTTATGAATTGACCCCTAGTTTTTGAAACATATTGTAAGGCTTGAAAATTCAACTTCTACAGCACGATTTACAGCATATATATATATATATATATATATATATATATATATATATATATATATATATATATATATATATATATATAGTAAAGTTAATAAAACCGTTTGTATATAATCCAAATGGATCCTAGTAATCCTAGTAATATAAAATATTAAAACTGATTCACAAAAAGAGATCAATGTATTTCTTATTAAAGAGCAAATAAATAATAAACAATAAAATCCAAAATCACCTTATATGGGGAATAACCTATTTCGTCAGACGAAGGTATTTGTCGTCTGTCTTATCAACTCCAGTGTGGAATGAGTTAGTTTCAGAAATAGAAATTCAACAGTGAAAACTAAAAAAAAAAAAAAAAACACCGGTCAAATCGCTATTACAGAATTTATCGATTTCAATGTTTCAGTCAGACAAAAGGCACGAGTCAGGGGTCAGGGCTGGGGAGGGTGGAAGGTA
>OZ010574.1:51159108-51184108 GCA_963932145.1 Acanthosepion lycidas | reverse complement strand
TTTCTAATAATTTGGCACTCTCAAATCACCGTGCTGATAACAAATATGGCGCCAGTTTGTTTACATTGCGCAGATTAGTACGAAATCAGTGATTGCGCAGGTCAGTATTGCCAACGTTCTGTTAAAATTTTGTGTGAATTGATTGGACGGTTTTTGAAATATTAGAAAAAAGTTATCTCAATAATAATTTGGCACGCAGTCTATACACACACACATATATATATATATATATATATATATATATATATATATATATATATATATATAATTTGAAATATGTTAAAATTGACTCACAAAAGAGCGCTCAATGTTTAGTTTCATTAAACAGTGGAAATTTTCTTTACAATTGGAATTAAGATACGTTTAGTTAATGAACATATTTACCAACGAATTTTAATTTTAAAATTCGCAGGATTTTTCAAACTGTTTATGATATCAGTTTCTAGTGCGATAATGGCCCAACATTTTATATCATTTTAGAATCAGGCCGATTTCAGCGTTTTTTTTACATGATTTTTTGCAACATTTGTTTTGTATGATAAAACAATAACTTGGAAATAAATTTGTGATTAATTGCAAAATCCAGCAAAGTCACCCATTAAATAAAAATAATCATTTGTGCGGTAAGTAAGGACCTACGTACATCAAAATCTCTTTAGATGAAGTGGCGACAGAAGAATAATCGTTGAACTTCTAAAAGGTAAGCTTAAATATTAATGAAATACTTAAACGTAGCGATCATTTTTTAGTTCTTCTGTAGTTTATTGATGCCTATCGTATCTAATCCTCTCTACCTATTTTGATAAAGACCCAATCAAGGACATTCCATAGGAGCTAGCTTAAATGACACCGGATAGAATGGCTTTTAAGCTATTTAATAATAAATATACATTTTGTCCTCACCGGCAGCACAACATATATCTAAGTTTACGCGAACCTGTACAAGCCTTAGGATCCGAGTAAACGCGAACCTATACAAGCCTTAGGATCCGAGTAAACTATAGCATGGAAACTTGGAAAAACTAAGAGTTCTACATCGAATCTTTTAACTAGAACTCGGTCGCAGTAGCTAGAACGCACCACTGAAGCTGAGCCGCGTTGCCCCTATTAGTCCACGTTCACACCACCTCCCGTGGTGGGGGCCCATTATGATAATTATCCACAAGTTTAAACGTCTAGATAAAATCCCGAAATGGCAAAACATCTGGATTGTTACTACCCAATGTTTCCCCTATATGATCTATGTCGTGGTCAAAACGGCATTCCAGTCGCCCGCTAAAATTGCCCGATGAGTCATCGTCAAAAACGGCTTGATCTGCGCATGATCATTGGGCACATAAAGTTTCTTTGTTTTCAGAGTCCTTCATTTACTCCTATTTATATTTTTCTACGTTATCTGCTGATTTTGCAGTGGCTTGGTATATTACATTATTCTGCAAGCAATTGCCGTTTAAGGTACACTCGTTCTTTGTTCTGCAGCTACAGTTAGGTTTAATTTGTTCAGGTGGTTTATTGGTTGTTTTCCTATTGTTCTTTTTTATGATTTGTGTCATGTTCTCGGTGCAGCTGTAGCTGATTTTTACTGTTTTTTTTTGTGTGTGGTGGGGGGTATTTTTTAATATCTTGTGAAAAGTGCTTGATGCGGGTACGTGTTTGTTTATGTGTTTAATGAATATTTTTCATACGTTTGTTTTTACGTTTTTGTTGTACGGTGGGTTGAACCATATTATGTTTCTCTTCTTGTTGGGTTTTTTCTGCTGTGTGCTATTTATGTGAGTGTTATAGTGGAACACACCTATTCTATAGTTAATAGACTCTCTCACCTATAATAAGTAGGAGTAGTAAGAGTAATGAGGGAGTCGCTCAGTGGTTCGCTCAGTCAGTCGATGCCGGACGACCGTTAGTCGGATACTAAAGTATCAGCGACCACAACTAGATTTCTCTGCGTCATTACCTATTGTATCAAGTTCCTAACGTTTTGTACGTCGAACCTATTTTAGAACCGACTTAGTACAAATACAAGCCTCCACTGTGAAACCACTCCATAACCCACTTGGCGACGAGGTATTCGGATTCATACGGTGGAAGAGAAAAAAAATTCACACTCCATAACACACTTGACGACGAGGATTTGAACTCATACGGAGGAAAAAAAATTCAGCTGCCATAACAAATTTGGCCACGAGTATTCGAACTCATACGGGGGAAGAAAATTTTTCGTTCGCCACAGTATAATTTGGCGAAAGGATTCGGATTCATACGGTGGAAGAAAAAAAAATTCGCTCGCCACAACATTTGGTGACGAAATTCGTACTCATACGGAGGAAAATGAAAAAAATTGCTCGTCACAATTATTTCGGCGACAAAATCTCGGATTCACATATAAAAAAAAAAAAAAAAAAAACTTGGCAAAGTTTTTCGAAAGACAAGACCTCAACTTAGTGACGAAAAAAAACAGTCGTATTCTCAACTGAGAAATTTTTTTTCTCGATAAGACAGTTTGCTCAAATAAGTCACGAATTGCAAATTCGGAGGACCCCCCCCTCTACAGTATTTAAGCATTGTGTAAACTTTTGCGAAGATGGAGGAATGCAAAAATATATTCCAGGAATTTTTTAAGTTCCAGACGGAACAACAGATGACAATATTAGAGCAACAGAAGACATTCCAGATGCAACTATAGGAGGAAACTTTTAATAGACAAATGCAGTTTCAACGAGAAATGGAACAGATGCATAAGGAGTTTCAAAACAAAATTCTGGAAATAACTGAGATGAAGAGATAATTTTTGAGGAGTATTATAAAAAATATACGGACGTGTATAACGAGGACTGCCATTCGTGGTCGGAAGGAAAGAAGGTTAGGCTTCTTTTAAGCAAGTTAGGAACTGCTGAGCATAACAAATTGGTAAACTACATTTTACCGAAAAAAACTAGTGAGGCAGTAAATATATTAAGTGAACTATTTAGTAAAAAGACAACTTTGTTTCACAAGAGGTGGAAATGTTTGAATCTGATGAAAGATGACGAACCAGACTATATAACGTACGCAGCCAATGTGAATAAGCATTGTGAAGAATTCAAGCTAGCAGAGTTAAGCGCTGACAATTTTAAGTGCTTCGTGTTTGTTCAAGGGCTGGTATCGGAAAGAGACGCAGAGTTGAGAAAATTAGTGCTGTCAAAACTAGAAAACGAACCAAGGATTTCGATACAGATGTTGGCAGAAGACTGCACAAGATATGTTAGCGTAAAGAAAGATTCGAAAAAGATAGAACAGTCTGGCGTTTCGCATGTAAGGAAAATACGCTACAAAAAAGAAAGCCACTCTACCAAAAAGAATTCTAAAATTGAGGATTATCAAACAAAAAGGGAAATACCAGAGAAAAATAAACAAAAAATTCCCGAAACCATGTTTTGCTTGAGGTGAACTTCACTGGTACAGATATTGCAATTTTAGGAATAAAAAATGTTTCAATTGTAAAAGAGTGGGTCATAAAAGCTCGTACTGCAGGTCAAAAAATAAAGACAATAAAATAAGAAAATTAAAGTCCGACGAGGTGAACGATGGAATAAACAGAAAATTTGTTACCGTCTAAATAAGTAATAAAAAAAATAAAAATGCAACTCGGTACTGGTTCCGAACTATTTGCATACGTGGAAGAAGTTGGGGAAACCAACTTTAAAGAAGACAAATAAAATCGCGAGGTCAGTGACGGGAGAAAAATACAATTTATTGGAGAATTTTTTACAAAATAAAAACGCGGAAAGCTAAACTATTTGTCATAGAAAATACCACGAACTTACTTGGTACGAATTGGATAACAGAATTTGAATTATGGGATCTACCGATAGATTATTTCTGTTACAAAGTAGAAAAATTAAACTGCGAAGCCCAAAAATTGGTAAAGAAACTTAAGGAAACATTTCCTACTGTTTTTCTCCAGCTTTCCTTAGCTCTAAATTAATTATTTCTGATATTTTTTTACCTATTTTTACCTCGTTCAGTTTCTGTTGGGTATATGAGTCTGCATGTTGGCTTTGTTCTGAAATTATCCTCGTGGTCTTTTAGTGTGATAAATGCTTGTGATTTAGCGATACAACTTATTTCAGTCGTCTACGTCTAATCCAATATATATTACTTGAAATCGTTTGAATGAATATATAAATAAAATGAAAAAAAATACATATGGATTTGGAAGAAATCCGACAAAACAGCCAGTAGGCACAACTCAGTTATAGCTAGCCCTGAAGGTGTTGCAACTTATATACGCACGGAACGTCTCCAGTGCCCCGTACACTCCATGTTATGTCAAGTAACCGGCGTTATTCAGGTGAAGCAGAGAACAAGACGTTATGATGGAGCTGCCTTTAATATATATATATAGAGAGAGATGTGTGTGCGTGTCTATTTCGTATAGTTGTTTGTTTTCTCATCCGTTTTTACCTTTTTGGTATGTTACAATGAAATTTTAGCAATTCATTTCTCGTTTGAATATATTTTTATTATTCCTTCTCTCTTATATATATATGTGTGTGTGCGCACGCGCGTGTGTGTGTTACTGATAATAATATTTATGTTTTGTGCAAAAAGCATTATTTTTCCCGCGACTAAAAGAGGCTTATTGGGATTATGTTATTTCGGCTTAATTTATGTTATATTTTTTTTCCTTTCTGTATTTGCCTTCTTGGCTGCTACGATTTTGATTTCAACTTTTTTTCTCTGTGTTTTATATCTTTTCAGGTTATCCTTTATCTTGTGACCGGACTTCTTGTCATCGTTGGTTTTGTTGTTTATTGCTGTATTTACATACATACATATATATACATACATATATGCACACACACACACACACACACACACACACACATATATATATATATATAGATAGATATAGATATAGATATGTGTGTGTGTGTGTGTTCTTTGTATCTGTCATTATCAAGAGGACTAAGATTTAGTACTGCAGTCTTTGGTGCATGTTCGGCGGTGAGAAACACGGACAGTCATGGCGGTCAGCCGAATGATAAACGTTGAGTTTCTTCCTGTGACCACGTTCTGCTCGAAAGCTTCCTTTGCAGGTTTACGTCCATCTTTTTTTTTCTTTTTCTTTTTTTACTTCTTGCGCTGTTTATTTATTTTAATGTTTTTTTATCACTCTTTGGCTTACTTTTTTTTTTTTTATAGAGCCTTTCTTTTTGTATAGTCTTTCTTTCATTCAAGCATTTCTATTTTTGTCTTTCGTTTATTTTTCTTCACAATTACTGCTTATCATTTGCTTTCTTTTCTTTCCTTGTGTTTTCCCTCTCCTGGATGCATTTTTTTTTCTTTTTCCTTCTATTTTCTTTATCTTTTTCCGTCAGTTTCTTTTATATCACATCACTAAATATGGTCTCAATAATAAAAAAAAAGAATAAAATCTACGTTATCGGCTTGAAAAATAAACGAAGTTTAAAAAAAAATAAACAAAACCCCAAAATATACAAGAAAATTAAGGGAAAAACATGAAAGGGTATCTTGAACGTAACGCAGAGAAAGATGAGAAAACAAAATTACACAATGGAATTATTGCAAGCAGACAGCATGTTTAATATGTTTCAAAAAGCTTCAATGCAACAACGTCAAAGATAAAGGTGGCATAAATGACAGAATTAAAACCTAAATAAAACATTAAGAAAAAGCATTTACAATATAGATAAAAAGGTGGTTAGATTTATGTTACATTGTTCTATCTGAGGAAACATCATGAATGAAAAGAAAAAGAATTGCAAATAAGATATATTGATATACACATATGTATATAAATCTACAGGCATGCGTCTACAGATATTGCTACGCTTATAAACCATCATATAAACAATGTTATATGTATAAAAATTAACTACATTACCCATAACTAAATGCATCACGTAATTTCTCCAATAAATATTCGCGATAATATATATATATATATATATATATATATATATATATATATATATATATATATAAATTTTACTTACATATAGATTTAACAATTTAAAAAAATTACGTATTACCATTTCGTATACCCATAATTAATAGTCCAACCTCTGCGAGTAATTATTACCTTATTTTGTTTATTCAGCTTGAATGTTGCTATGTGTTACCGTCCAGTTAGTATTATTAATATCGTATACAGATGTTAAGCATTTGTAATTTTATCTATAGGCCCCTTTAAGAAGCTCCCTGAATATTTAAAAAAATATTCTGTTAATTTTACGTCTGATTATACCACCCCTCCCTTCAACTAATGTCATATTTGTTTACAATCACGATACATTTGTCGCTGGCATATTTTCCGCAATGGTCAATGATGACATGTCTATGTTCCGGTTTATCGTGTTATGGTAAAGTAATTCACCAACTCTCAGAGCTTACTTTTCTATTCAGCGTAGATCTAACATTTAATTTTTTAATCAACACATACCCACAAGTTTATTTTTAATTCTGACCTTATGCCCCCACTGATTTTACGCCCAGAAAAGACGTAACACATTGTTTTTTTAACTTTCCTTAAAAATCATTTAATCAACCGTTACTTACCATCGCCTGAAGAAGTACAATGATAATGTTGAAACATGAAAGTTTTTTGTAGCGATTTCAAAATGTTTTTATTATAATCTCTTAGAATAAAAATATTATATATATGTGTGTATGTGTGTGTGCGCGTGCGCGCGCGCGTGTGTGTGTGAATAAAAATGCAGATAAAAACAAAGTCATATCTGCAAAAAGACACAATAATTAAAGACGAAAGGAAAAATTATCTTTACCAACACGTTTCGTTCTCTGATGGACTCAATCAAGCATTTATTACTTAATTGCATGTTTCATTTTTGCTTCCCGATAAGCTGATTTCTGAATCTGCAAAACTCGGAGTAGGGATAAAGAAACAGAAAAAGAAGAAAAAGAAAAAAGAAAACGAAGACAATCAATTATATAAATTTAATAATAATAGTCAATTGAGTATAATCAAGAAATAAATTCAAAACACACTAATGTAATTAATAATAAAATTAATAAATTAATAAAAATGAAATCAACAATAAAAGTGATTTAAAATGAAACAACAAGCCTATAACAAAAATTCAACCCGTAAACTCATGATCTATCCACCTATTAATAATAAAAAAACAACACTATACAACAGCTATAACTTAATCACTTTCAGATCCATATTTCTATGCACGAGCCATTAACTTATTTTAAAGGGAAATAACTGTTACCGGATATAAATACCCATTAGAATAACACAATAAACCAGAAATAACTGACCTTGCTACTCATAATGCCTCAATGACTAACAGTTATGAATAATTAAGCCACAGTCCAAACGAACTATTCCGGATATTGAGCATTTTACACCATATATATAGACTACCTTAAAACTATACTTGATCTATCTATCTATCTATCTATCTATCTATCTATCTATCTATCTATCTATCTATCTATCTATCTCTCTCTCTCTCTCTCTCTCTCTCTATATATATATATATATATATATATATATATATAGAACAAATTAATGAAACGACAATAGGAAAAACTATACTTAGCCGACACGTTTCGTCCTCTGATGGACATTATCAAGGCACATTTCGGAATATTTTTGTTGCACATTTTTATATAAAAAAAAACAAAGATATCATTGGTTCATCAAGGCTTTTAAATTTGAGAATATTCATCAATATTCGTCAGGTGGTTGAAAGGCCAGTCAAAACATGTCACTGTCATAATTCAAAGTCTGGTAATGCAAAGGTAAGAGAATAATATTCAAGAAATATTATTATTATTATTATTATTATTATTATTATTATTATTATTATTATTCAATAAATGAATAGTAGCCATTTTGAAAAAAATTATTTATTTCTCAACTGATTTGTTTTTGTTTTTTGTTTTTTTTTGTTTTTTTTACGGAGTTGCTTACAGTATTAGATGTTCCGGAGCGGTTCCCCATTGGATTCGACGCAGCTTAACTAAGATATTTCTGTAAAATCAGCAAAGCTTGGCATACAGATGGAACAAGATAGAGTGATTTTTTTTCTGCTGTTTTCAGTCTTGTACTTACTGTAGATTTCGAAATGGTACTGTGTATTGTGATAACGAAAAGGCTCATCTTTCATTATTTCGATGTGCTTCTGTCAATCGAAATGATGACAGTCTGCTCCTTAGACATGTCCATTTTTAGAAGAATAAAATGAGTTGATGAATCGTACTTAGACGGCGTAATTACACATTTCAGATTATGTAAACACGTGCTAACAAGTATTATAATTTAACTAGCCAGAATATTTTCAAATCAAACGATATGACATACTGGACATTACTTATGAAAAGAATATATTCTCATTTCACAGACCCTTTGAAAGACAAAAGAACAAATAGTTATAATGAAAATACACCTGTACAGGAAAAGTATTTTCAAACATTCACTGTGCTAAATCGCAAACGCTGCGATGCGATGCCACAAGCTGACAAGGAGGCGCCATATCATTTCCTTTCTTTTAGCAAATTACAGCAATGGATAGCGGCTCGGATTGGGGAATCAAAGAGCCGAGATCTAATTCCATTCGAATCCATTACATTCAATTACGTGCTAACACCCTTGAGAAAGGTATTAATCCTCTTCTTCTCCCTCCCCACCAGCTATGGGTAAATAACAGGACAGACCGGGTTCTATAGCCTTGGATGGCAACTGGTCTACTGCAGAAAGAAATGGCAACCTACTGCGGGAAAAATCTGCCTCGTCACTTATGTCTCGAAAGATACATGATCGCCTAATCGTGTATCACGCACGATACATAACTGACTGACAAAGAAATGATTTTACAAGAATTTCATATAAAAATGATACGTATTTCTTTCTTCCATTTGAAAATTTTATAATCTTTTATCAAATAAAATATTCAATCAATCTCAGAGAAAGAAAGTTTGACACAAAATAGAAGCATTTCAAAATTATGCAAAATATTTACAAAACGAGAGAAAAGCAGAAAACAGATAATCAAATCTTGACTGTGGTTTTAATTTTATATTTTTAAATATTAGCGCAGAAGAGAAATTACGTTCCTGTAGATTGGCGGGTATTTTCCTCTTTAATACCACGCAAAATTTGTGTGAAAGAAATGTTTTATGAGAAATATAAACAATGGTTCCCCCCACAAAGACCTCACTGTAAAGTTGTAATGTTTCAATAAAATTTGAAAGAAATTTTACGTCAAATTATGCAAAAAACATTAAAAACAAAGTAGAATCTGAAAAAGATATAAGACAAGGTACATTCTCACCGGATTTATTCAACATCTACATCGAGCGAGGCTATCCAAACGGAGCTGGAGACAGTACTGGGATTTATTATGGGTAGTGCAATTTTAATATAAGATATGTAGATGACACTGTGTTGACACGAAAGAAAAACTACGGGATCTCCTAGACAAGGTAATAAAGTAAAGACTGACCATAACAAGACAAAATCCAGAGAAAGACGAACAATAATCAGCGATAAGGGAAACAACTGGTCCGAAAAGGCGAGCGTTCGTTGTAACGCAGTATATGTTAGGGATTCTAGGATTTGAAGCATTATAACGGATCGCAATCAATAATAATAATGTAGGATGTTGTCCAGTAATTAAGAAACCTGTGGAACCTGAATGGTACGGCTTATAATAGACAGAATTTTTCTGAATTTAATACAATTCGGTCATTCTCCAACACTAAAAACATATTTTTTTTTTAAATACATTAAAATAAGCTATAGCTACAAAAAAAAAAAAAAAAAAAAAAAAAAAAACATAGATAATTACATATCCCAACATAAGAATAATGTATTAAGCTTGGTTCCAAACAAAACACTAAAAAATAATCCTACTAAAAGTCAGTGCAACTGCCGTAAAAACGTAAAATGACCATTAAATGGCCTGTACATGACTGATAGCTTAATATACAGAACAAGGTTTAATTCAGACGATGATGTGAAATATTACTTTGGATCCACCGAGAACAGCTGGAAATCTCGTTTTTACCACCATGAAATGAAACTGAGCAATATCAAATACAAAAATTGCACACTACTTTCAAGGCATGTTTGGCGATTAAAAAACAACCATAAAATCCAAGCCATTAGCTAGGAGATAATGGCGAAAGCTAAGCCATACAATGAAAGGGAGACAGATGTTTGTTATATTATATTAAAACAGTTTAATAACCCTAACTTGCTGAACACCAGGTTTGAATTAACATCTACATGTATCCATAAATGCAAGCACCTGCTCAAACACATTGACCCCGATTAAAAGCGATTGCAAAAGATTTTACGAATATTAATATGATATGCAACATTTTTTAATATTGTTAGAACCCATCATTAATCACATTTCTTATATATCTATTCACACATACAATCCAATATTACAGTACTCGATTAATTTATAACGTGAATGTGTGCAGATATAATTTCACCTTTATAAGTACATTAGATATATAGTTACAACCTATTCTTTTTATATTTGTACCCTTATATTTCCACCTTGTGTTCTAGTTTAAGGATAACTAGAGTATTTTATCTTAAAGAAAAATAGTTATCCCCATTGATACATTGTTTACTTTTTAATTTAAATATAAATAATTTTAAAGATAATTAAGATTAAAAAATACGTCAAAAAACGACATTATTACGTCATTATTTTTGCACCAACCAAATATTATTATTTAATTTTAATATTTTATGCAACAATAATCAAATGAACAAGTTTTAACACACAGTTTTGAATCATCACCACTAGAACGCGAACTCAGAACATATTTGCACCTGAAGATTGCAAGAACTGCATGAAACTCCGAGTGGTACTATCGAGGCTGAATATCATGTATATGTACTACTATATACTTATAGCTTTGTTTTATAACATTGAGTACGGTATTTATAACACATAAGGAAGAATTACATTTATACGTACGTGCAAGTATTTATAAGTATATGTAATTTTTTTTCCTACACATTTTTTACACACACACACACACACATATATATATATATATATATATATATATATATATATATATATATATATATATATATATATATAACGAAAAGTCGTTAGTTTTCTTTATATACATACATACATATATATATATATATATATATATATACATACATATATATATATATATATATACATACATATATATATACATACATATATATATATATACATACATATATATATATATATATATATATTTATATATATATATATATATATATATATATATAACGGAAATTCGTTAGTTTTCTTTTATATATATATATATATATATATATATATATATATATACATACATATATATATATATATATACATATATATATATATATATACATACATATATATATACATATATATATATATATATATATTCATACATATATATATATATATATATATATATATATATATATATATATAACGGAAATTCGTTAGTTTTCTTTTATATATATATATATATATATATATATATATATATATATATATATATATATATATATATATATGCCAGATTAACCTGAAGATCCGTTTAGGTGAAAACTAGGTAGGTTGTTCCTGGCTTTTTAGGATTTATTTATTTTATTTATCACAGTTCTATTTAGCGTATTGAGCAGTCTATGTTTTAGCTTTATTACTCGCTTGGTTTTGTTCTTCTTTGGACTAAAAACTGAAGGCACTGTACAATTTGCTTCGCCCTGTTCGGATGTTTCTAGTTCTTTCTTTTTTTTTCTTCCAATTTTTTCCTCTGGGACCAGTTTGATTTGATATACTTTCAAGTTGTGCAATACGAGGGTTTTTACCAACCGGTATTACTTAGTATAATAATAATAATAATAATAATAATAATAATATATATATATATATATATATATATATATATATATATATATATATATATATATATATATATATATATATATATAAGGAGAACGTTACGCGAAATAGCAAGAATATGCATACATTGTACACTGTCACTTACAGTTAATATTTCCAGTACTTCTTTTATTATTTTAAAAGTACATATTTAAACACTAAACCAATTTTGTGTCACTCATTGTGTAAATAAGAAAAGAGCCCTTGCTTTAAAAATAAGCATTCAGAATCCCAAGCTTTCTTTGATTTCCTTCGCCGCTAAGTCTCCTCACTGTCTCAAAAACGAAGTGCGCTCAAAACTAAATACAGATTTTAGTTGATGACCATGAACATACCTTCATGGCTGCTTTGCATTGTCCTTTCACTGTCGCTAGTGAATGAATGCAGAAAACCAGCATGGCTGCTGTTACTTCAGTACTGGCTGTATGACCCCGAACATGCCAAGTTGGCTAATATCGTGTCATTTTCTGCAAATTGGATGTGACCGCATTACTTATCAGCTCATCCATCTCGCAGAGCGGTGAAAATCTTTCTTATTTCTTCCTTTTCTCAATCCTTGTGTTGCATCCTTTCTTTCCATTTTTCAATACAAAAGCAAATCTCTTACTTTCTACTTTTATCTCGTCTGCTTTTTTTCTTTACTTTGTGTATTATCCATGTTATTTGTCTGGCTCCACGGATATTTCAAACTTATCATTGGGTGCCCGGAACCGTCAGCCTATCAGAGACAATGATCTTGCCTGAAATGACTATTCCAGCGAAAGACGAACAATAATCAAGGGAAACAACTGGTCCGATAACGCGAGCGTTAGTCGCAACGCGGTACATGTTATTGATGCTAAGATTTAAAACATTATAACGAATCGCAAATAATAATAATAATAATAATAATAATAATAATAATAATGAGGTTGATGATGATGATGATGATGATGATGATGTAGGATGTTGTCCAGTAGTTAAGAAACTTGTGGAATATGAATGCTAGGGCTTATAATAGCGTTTTTGTAAATGTCTCAAAAAGACGTGAATCTAGATTCAGTCAATTAATTGCCACAGGTTACATACGGAATGGGATGTTCCGGTGGCGCGCATTTGGCGTCGCTGATTCGGCTACGCCGAATCAACATAGGAAATTTTCAGCAGAGGGACGATTAGGCGTCAGATTACTACTTCGACGTTATTGTCAAATTTGTTTTCTTTCTCTTTCTTGTTTGGTAGTAAAGTAGTACTTAATCGTTATATGCTCGAATAGTTCAATTTAAGAAAAATAGTAGTTGGAGGCAATTTTTTATATTTAAGAAAAGGAGTAGTTGGAGGTATTTTTATATTACATTTCCTTCAGCTATCCACCCCACAAAAAGCTAAAATAATATAATCAAAAACATCATAATGGAAGTTAAATCATTAGATCCTGTTGAATTTCTGAAGCGTGTTGCTCATAATTACGAAATGAAGAAATAATTTCTAAGATTAAATAACTTTACTAAGTTTATTTTGTTTTTCTGTTTTTTTAATTTAAGTTTTTAAATTACATTATTCGATTAGTTTTCAAACAGGATCCTTAATTCCCTAAATGAATAAAAAATCATATTGAAAGTTGGGTGTTTTCAACGCTTTTATCCTTGCCGGTGTCGGGTACCTCCGGTCAATGACAATGACAATGACGTCGAAACAGTCTGATGCCTAAACAGCTGTGCCGAATAGTTCAATTAATGTTCTGATGCCGAATCAGCGACGCCAAATGGGCTACGCCGAAACATACCAAACTACGTTATACACGCTTAGGCAATCATTGCTCTTTCGATTCATGACTGGCTAGGCAGAAGATTTTCCTGCAGTAGTTTGTCGTTTCTCTCAGTAGTAGACTGGTTGCCCAGAAAGGTCTATCGGACTCAGTTTGTCCTGCTGCTCAATACATAGATGGGGGAAGAAGAGATGGATATATACATTTCCCAAGGATATTTGCGCGTAAGTGAAGGTGACCAACGCGACTGGAATTCGATTTTCCGATTTCACATTCCGAGCCTAATTTAAACGATGTGTCGGAAATTTGAGGAAGAAATCTAGAGCAGAACTACTTTAGTGTCTACAAGGATACTGAGAAAGGGGCTGCGGATGTCATGATGAGTTTATTTAACTTCATACAGTTACATCCCAGTATAACTTTGTTGGCCTGCTGCTAAACGACAATAATAATAATGGGTTTCCTCAGTCCTATTTTAAGTAAGCTACGGACAAGCGCGTGAATGAAAAACTCTCGTATCTTTGTTTACAAAAATATCGCACTGTGTAGAATTGCTCTTCTTCTCAAAACAAGTATTATCAGTGTAAAAATATGCAAAATTTGCGTTATGTATCACTTAGGTATCAATTTCTGAAATCTGTGCAGACGGTAAATATATTAGGTTGGTGCAAAAATAATGACGTAATAATGTCGTTTTTTGACGTTACGTCAAAAAACGACATTATTACGTCATTATTTTTGCACCAACCTAATATCTGCTAATTTACCCAAGGTCTTTGCATAATGGCACGATAGATGATTGCTGCAAACAAAAAGAAAAACAGTAGAAAAAAAAAAGGAAGAAAAAGAATAATAAGAAAAAAGTAAAAAGGAGAAAAAAGAAAAACGAAGAAAAAAGAAGAAAGCCGAACAAAAAGGAAAAGAAGAAAATAAAATTATCATTGTTTTTATATCGATGTAATTGCTGTTAATGGCTGTTCTATTAATAAATTTAAGGAAAATAAAATTATAAAATTTAATATGTCAAAATCTTGCAGGGAAAAATAGCAGAAATACTCCATGGAATTCTTTGAGTGTATGTTGCATAAAAAGCTCAGATACAGATGTGATATTTTGCAATCACAAGGCCCTTAATTCATTAACAATTGAACTGCAAAACTAATATGGCGCTGCATAAGATTTAACAGAATTGTTTTAAGTAAGATTTCTAATATGGGATTTTGCATTCAGTAGATGACATCGATAATCAGATAACAATCAACCGAAATACAACGATCAAAATAAAATCAATATTAGTTGATAATATCAAATACTATACAGCACTAAATCCAAGCAAAGACATATCTTCGGTCTCTTTTTTTATATACAAAAGAAACAACACATATTAATTAAAATATACTTCACCGTTATCTTGAAGTGTGTATAAACATTTAACATGCAAAGAGAAGAATAAAAATTACTACTACTACTAATAATAATAATAACAAGAATAAGAAGAAGAAGAAGAAGAAGAAGAAGAAGAAGAAGAAGAAGAAGAAGAAAGAAGCAGAAAAATAATTTATACATACATACATATATACATACTTTCTCATTGCAGTCTCAATCGCTTTAACGGTTACATATGACCTCACTCTGTATTGATTCAAACTTTCAGCTCTGCAAAGAAAATGTCAAGACGCAAACCAACGGAATTTTGCCTAAAACACTAACAACACACTGTTCTTCATAGTTCTGAAGTAGAAATGAGTCGTAGAATATGGCTTTATCTCAATTATATATAAATTATTCTAATACAGCATATATATATATATATATATATATATATATTTTAAGCGTTTCACCCCAAGCAAAGCGAGAAGCCACTAGGACGCAAGGGGTTACAGACAATTTGGAGCAAGATCAGATAGGAGTGATAGAAGAAAGGATGAGGAGAAGGGCAGTGGATAGATCAAGGCAACTGGAGATGTCGATTGACATTACATTTGAATAGCTGGAGATTATAGCTCACAGGGAAACAGGAATAGGGAAGGGAGCTCCACAGGCGAGAGGTGCGAGACATGAAGCTATTGGAGTAGAAGAGACGGCTACATTTAGGAGTTTCGACAGTAAAAGGGTGAGAGCGGGATGCCAGCCTCGTAGGACGCTTGAACTCATGAAGTCTGGGAACCAGCCAATGCAGCTCCTCGGAGCAATTGCCATGAAAGTATTTGTAAAACAGCCAGAGAGAGGCGACGGCGCGTCTGTGAGAAAGTGACTGCAGACGAGATGCCAGAGCAGGGCCAATTATATTGCATATCCGCCTCTGGAGCCTATCAAGTACCCCGAGGCAAACAGAAGGGGCTCCAGACCATATATGGCATTTATATATCATTGCTATTAACATTATTATGTAACTGTCGGTATCACCTTTATTCTAAATGGGGTGACATCACTATTACTGCGTGTATAAATATTACCACTCCGTTGTATAAAAACTTGGCTTTTAAAATGCACTGAATTTAAATCGCATGTAATAGCATAAAATTCAAATTCGAGCAGTTGCATATTTAAAATTGACGCCTGCTCGCCAGAGTTCTTTCAATGAGATCATCTTCAGATGACACTGTCAATTTTCTTCTTTTATTTTGGTTTCGACAACGACGACAGATGGACTTCATCACATTTTCAGTCTAAATGAATTTCGTAAAACCGACGTAGATTGACAAGATAAAATTTTCTTCTCTGACAGAATGAGAATTAGGAAACTGCAGTTTGTTCTTATGGCTAACAGCAACCACCTGAAAATAAAGTTATCATTTTTTTAAAGACATGGTTTACACTGTGTAGCAGATACTCTAGGCGCTACATGCACACTATAGTCATGTATAAAATATTCTAGGATAATGAGAAACATTTCGAAAAAGTTTTCACGCACACACACACACATATACATTTCATACAATCGTAATTAAAATACCTTTATGTAAATGATCATTTTCACCTTGTAAAATTTACAGGATTTTTCAAACAGTCAATGGATGATAAAATTTTGAAATAAAAAACAGACAATATATATATATATATATATATATATATATATATATATATATATATATGGTGATACAGAGTTATTGGAAAGTAACTCCCCATTTTAAAATAATTATAATTTATTTATTAACTATAATTTTTACAAGAAATGGATATGAGAGGAATTTATTTGAAATTCGATATTGGTACAAGATTTGGCTACCAGCTTCTAAAGCCAACCAGGAATTGCATCAACTGATTTAATTAGGAACTTTTGTCGTATGGAAGACATAGCTTTTTGTATTCGCCCTTAAAGTTCTTCTAAATCTTGGTTTCGTATAGTAGACTTGCTTCTTTAACCAACCCCAAATTAAAAAATCATGGGGAGTTAAACCTGAACTCCTGGCTGGCACCTCATACTCACGGTTTAAGGTTACATAACATTGAAACCGAAATTAAGCAATATCGAGACTGTGTGACCGTTTGTGAATAGCAGCTGCAGTAAGCTTGGGCATACTGGTCATTCTACAAACAAAGTGGACTCAATTTTTTCTCCGCGTTCATTACGGGTTCCTAATCCGAATTTGCCAACTATTTCACCTTCCCTCTCGTTGCCTACTCCTGGCGACAACTCATACATAAAATAGGAAGTACTTTTCAATCACCGTTATATATATTCATAGAGCAGCATATTAATGTACCTACAAATAATTATCCTTGGTTCTGTTCCAGAAACTCTCAAAATCATACTTTTTGATTAAATGAGTGCCAGTTGACATTTCCACAGAATCGTCTATTAAATTAAATTCATGTTAAAATAATCACTTTGAATAAATTTTATGCTAAAAACGAATAGAAGACAAATTCAATACAAAAGTTATGCTGGTTTAAAATGTGACATCCAAACGTTACGTCAAATTGTGACGTCAGCCGATCCCGGGTCTTATCCTGGTCGCAGCGCCAATTGTGATGATCTAACCTTTAAGTGATTCGGATGGGAATCTGGTTAGATTCGATATCAGCCTCGTCGTTCCCAACTCGCTTCCAACGTCTGGTTACCGAAGTAACTACTTTGATCTCCAGTCTGCCTACCCACGTTGTGAATTGATCTTAGGCAGACGAAATCAATCAGCGTCGGGGCCGTACTGCAAGCTTGAGTTTGAATGAGGACGGTATCGCACAAGTACGTGCAAAAGAAAATAAAATAATAAATCGAAAATGGTATCAAACAAAGGATAACAATACTTTATATCTGGTTTCCGGATACATAGGACTGCGTCTATCTCCCGACCCGCTATATGGATTGTGACACGTGTTTTTTCTTTTGTTAGGCGAGTCTTAACATCTAAGCTGTCTGTCCTTTAAGAAACTGGTTCTTGGTGTGTCTTCAGGCGAAATTCACATAACTTATTTTGGTGGTGTGAATCTAAGTCGTTCTTCAAAAAATAAATTGTTCTTGGTTAGAAGATGAGTTCGGAAGTTGCGCGAATCTTGGTCAGCTCTTCGTGGTGGGTCTTCAGAGCTCTCAACTGGAACTGTCTCTCCAACTCTCCAACTCAAAACTAAAACTAAACTGATTTTTGCTCGCTGCGAATTTGCTTATATGGACGCCGATTCAAAACCGGGGGTGGGCTCGTCAGGGTTTGAGGTTCCTTGATAAGTCTAAATCCATAAGCCCCTTCTTTTGTTTTCGGTCAGGAAAAATTTCTTGTTACCATTTTTGGAAGTCTTCTCTTACTCCCACCTTCTCTTATTTTCATATGGACACCTCCCCATGCCCCAGAGGAGCGTCAACGGTCCTCCCCACTATTTCGTAGTAATCCCTCATACTTAAACTCTCTGCGGCTGCCTCCTTGCGTCACATGATCACCTCTGCCTGGCTGGTTAGCGTTCAACCAATGGTCGATCAACAGTGTGGGCGTGACTAGACTAGCCTTGTTCTTAAAAAATATATATATTTTGCTCAAAGAAAAAAAGTTATCTTTTTCTTTTCCTTTTCTTTCTTTTGTTTCTCTCTTCTTCTCTGGACGCCAAGAGGACAATACGACCCGTAGAGTGACAATCTCAATTCTTATCCTAACGTCACGGCATATGGAATTCTTCAATCAGATTTTCGCCAGCACCAAGAGGCTAGTCAACTAGACACACTCATTCTTCGGCGCCAACGAAATATTGTTTCGCTGTCATATTCAAATTCCAACACAGCCCAGATGTGTTTTCTCTCAATGACACCTCCCATCGACAAAGACCCAACCTAGAGATGACTCTCTTTGTGTGTGGTCAACAGATGACCTATTAAATTGTTTGCCATCATGACACAAGTAAACCTTTATCTATTTAAAACTGTGTAACCACCTGGAGTTTGTCAATTAGCTTTATGACAATGGCCATAAGAATTTTCACCATTCTTCATTTATCAAAATAACATTTTCAAATGTCTCTTCTCGTAGGTGACTTTATCTTTAAAATTTCCTCGCAGGGAATTTCACCACTCCCGACAATCTGCTTGCTACAAAGACACAGTTAATTTTTTATCTATCTAAACAAAACAATGTATGCCAGCCAGCCCCAAGACAATGGCCGACAGAACCCTCACCAGTGTCTTCCATTATCAAAATAACATTTTCAATTGTTATTTCTCGTGGGTGGCCTCCCGTTATCACCTAAGTTAAGTCTCGCCTCTCTTCCTCTCTCTTTTCCTTCTCTTTTTCCTTTCCTTCTTTTTCCTTCTTTTTGCGCCCCTAAATGGTGTCACAAAAAGTATGCTGAAAATTAATGTCAGAGTAAGTAAATAATTATATATACTAATATATGGTAAGGGTAATATTAACCAATAATAAATGATTCTGTTTGTTTCACGGAATATCAGCACCTTATTGGTCATTTAATGGTGAAATTTAATTTTCTTGGTGGCATTAGTAAATTTTTTTTTTACAAAATGTAATCCTGGTATTATTTTTTTTTCCTTTTTTACAAAAATGAATTGCTGATATTTTTTTTTAATTATTTTACAAAAATGTATTGCTGGTATTGTTACTATAAATTTTTTATACTTTCATAGTGTTTTGATCCCAGTTTGAGGGTTCCCTACCAAAAAACTTGGAGAGCTGAGATAAAGGGAAATAACTGAGTCATCCGGAAGAGGAATGGCACATTAATGAAGATGACAATGAAGATGAGGATACCAGTTCTGACTGGTATCCTCATCTTCATTGTCATATTCAAAACGTTTCGGCCGTTGTACGTTCCGGCCTTCTTCGGGTGACTGGAATTTCGAACTGAACCCTTTATTTCGTCCACCAGAGCAGATTGTTCTAGTTCCCCGTGCCATTCCTCTTCCGGGTGACTCAGTTATTTCCTTTAACTCAACTCTCCAAGTTTTTTTGATTCATCACTGCTGTGGCCTGGTATTGAACTCACAACACTTTGGGTCTAGTCACTGGATCTAACCAACGTTTTTATTCACTGGGTCATAAGTCTTCGAGGACAATACCAGGCCTCACAAAAAGCCTGAGGTATATTGTCTGCTTTGTCTGTGGCATTTATTTGCACCGACCGAGTGTATCAATAGTTCCGAAAAGTGTGGATGTTTCTGCACAAGCCCTCATCACTTTAATCAAATCACTTGTGTGGGTTTTCTGGCGGTTTACTCTGATTTGCCCGTTCATATCCACACTGTTCACTTGCAAGGTCCGGTGGCGAGAGAATGAAGGCGACGGGTTCAGGTAAAGTATATTACGGGAAGGCTCTCACTGGAGCTCTACACAATGGCAAGCAAATGGATGATGCCCGTTCTTTCACAAAGCCATGAGCCAAAGCAGCCCTACCTTAGATCTGCACTGCTTTCCCTATTATGGGGAGCGGGCGATAAATGGTGCCCTAAACATTGCTTGCTCACACAGAGATTTGGCAGCCCGCAGCAGCTGTCTGATTATCCAGTAACGCAGTCGAAACAGCAAGATAGATCAAATGAAATATAAGAAGAATTTTTATTTTGGATCCTGGAATATTCGAACTCCCCAGGACAATGATTCTGCACCAGAGCGTAAAATAGCTCTTGTGTCTCTCGAGTTGAAGATGTATAACATCGACATATAGCGGCCATTAATGAAAGACGTCTGGCTGGCAGTTCTCAACTTAGGGAAGAAAAAGGTGAATACGTGTTTTTATGGGCTGCTAAGACTGAGTAAGAGCCACACTAGCCCACTGCCTTCCTTACCTAATGGTGTATCAGATCGTATACCCTCGATCTGGAGTGCAACACACGTGTGACGCTGGTTAGCTGCTACGCTCCAACCTTAGGTAGGTCAGATCAGGAAAAGGATGATTTTTATGATCTCCTTCGGGATCTCATCTCCAAATTCCAACATAAGGATAAATTAATCCTTACAAGTGACTTCAATGCTCTTCTTGGCAATGACTATCATTCTTGGAAGGGCGATTTAGGTCGCCATGGTATTGGCCGTGTGAATTCGAATGGATTAAGTCTTCTCACTATCTACAAGAAATTTGACCTAAGTATTACTAATACCTTTTACCAGCAATCCAGCTGTCGTAAGATCACGTGGATGCACCCTCGGTCGAAAGATTGGCATTTGATCGACTACGTAATCACCAAAAGATGGCACATAAAAGATTTTAAGATCACGCGTTCAATCCACACAACTTGCTATCTATCGGATCACGCTATAATTCGGGCTAAGTCTACACTGAATCTGCAAAAGCGAAGGATTATAAATTCTACAGTGCCCAAACGCATTAACGTATTATCTCTTAAATCCACTGAAACGAAAATTAAGCTCTGAAAAACTTGATGCTAAATTTGATTCTGTAAAAATCACCAATGATATCGAATAGTCTTGGAATGCTCTGCGAGATGCAACACATTCTGCATCCTTGGAGGTTCACGGACTATCACATCGAATACACCAAGACTGGTTTGATGACAATAATACAAAGGTACAGCAGCTTATAGATCAAATGCACTCTTCTCATAAAGCGTGGATTGAAGTCAAGAACTTGTCCACTAAGAAGATCGCTTTCAAGAAGTGCAAAAGTCAGTTCCAACGAGCTCTCAGAGACATGAAAGAGCGTTGGTGGCCCGAAAAGGCCACTGAAGTTCAAGAAGCTTCAGATAGAAAAGATGTAAAGGCTTTCTATGCTGGTCTCAAAAGCGTTTTCGGTCCTCAGAAAAGTGGTGTTGCTCCAATTGCCACGGCAGATTGTGAAACACTCTTGACGAATAAGTCAGACATTTTGGATCACAGAAAAGAGCACTTGGAAACTGTGTTAAACGCCACTTCGATTGCTGATGAGGAAGCCATCTCATCAATTGTGCAAAATGCAGAAGTTTTCTTTTGAACCTACCTATCAAAATGTAGGTGACTCCATCAAACAGATCTCATCTGGAAAATCACCTACTACTAAGGATTCTATTCCACCTGGAGTGTATAAGCATGGTGGACAAAAGTTAATAGAAAAGTTGCATATTCTATTCGTATATATATGTTGTGTCCCACAGGACGAGAAAGACGCCTCAATCAAACACCTCTACAGAAACAAGTGTATCAGGAGTGTCTGTGATAATCATCGGGAGTATCACTCCTTTCTACTGCAGGTAAAATCCTAGCTAGACTGATTCTAAACCGAATTCTTATACACCTTGTTGATGACATCTACCCTGAATCGCAGTGTTGTTTTCACTCGGGTCGTAGCACCATTGACATATTTTCTCTACGCCAAGTTGCAGAGAAAGTTCTCGAGAAAAAACAAGATGTTGTACATGTTTTTTGTGGAATTGGCGAAGGCCTTTGATACTGTGAATCGTGAGACTGTTTTGCATGACTTGAGGAAACTCGGTATACCAGAAAACATGCGAAAGGTGGATCATCTCTTTTCATGAAGGAGTGAAAGCTAATATCGTTTCTGATGGTATGATGTCAGAATCGTTTGATGTCACGACGGGACCAAGCAAGGGTGTGTCATGGCCTCTGTCCCTTGTGCAGTTCTTTTTTCTCGGTGATGCTGAAATATGCATTCGAAGGCACAGGGAGTGGCTTCAAGTTTCAGTTTCGAACAAGTGGTGGACTCTTCAATCATCAGGGCATTCCAAGCCAACACCCACCTTCGTACACGAATTCTCCGTGATTTGTTGTTAGCTGATACTCTTTGAGGAGGCCCAACATCTACTAAATCGTTACTCTGCTACATGTAAAGCCGTTGGTCTTACACTTAGCATAAAGAAAACTGAAGTAGTGCATCAACCTTGTCCTACTCCGAAACAATTCCATGGTGTGAAACAAAAACCACCAGTCTACAAATTTCCAGAGAGGTCATTGAAAGTAGAAGACAAATCCCTAAACTATGTAAAGTCTTTCACTTATCTTGGTAGCAAAGTAAACTACAGAGGATCTTTAAATAATGAAATTATGCATCGGATTGCTAATGCTACCAGTGGATACGAAAATTCGGGTTTACAGAACTGTTGGCCTTGCCATCCTTTTATACGGCTCAGAGTCGTGGACTCCAAACAGGTACAATATACGCCAGCTGGATGTTTTCTATAAGAGTTGTCTGCGTGCCATCTGTGGTGTTAGCCTTTCAGACAGGACATCCAATATAGACCTGTTTAACAGGTGTATTATTGGAGGAATCGAGACTTTTCTCCTACAGTCGGAGTTGCGGTGGTCTAGATACCCAATATCTTAATGCACGGCCAGTTAGATCAAGGCTGCAGGAATGTAGGACGCCCATGGCTTAGATACAAAGACACGCTGAAGAGGAGCTTGCCAGCTGTCAATATACATCATACCACCCTCGAGCGCATAGCCTGCGAGCGGGTAGAGTGGAGATCAACGTATTTTAGTGGTTTCAGCGATTTTTAATCTACTAGTCTAAATTGACTTCAAGAAGCGAGAGCAAGATCTAAAAGGTCAGGTAAACTAACAGTGACCTCATCCCACAATCCTCAGTCTTACATCATACGACCGTCTTTGCAAATCACTTGAGGGTCTTAATTGCCACTTAAGATTATCACACAAAATTCATAACTAAAACGCCCGGTCAACACTCCTCCCCTTCTCTTGGATATGAGTAGAAGCTTACGCCTTGTTTCTTGTTTCGGAAGGGGTTCCCGGTATTTTCTTTTTCTCTCTCTCTCTCTCTCTCTCTCTCACACACACACACACTCTCTCTCTCACTCACTCTCTCTCTCTCTCTGACCTCTGTATTAGTGCAGCTCTGTTTCTCTCGTGATGTGTGCAGTCTGTGGCATTACCTCTTCATTCTGAGGGTACACGGTTGACAGTTCTCTGGTTGCTGTTTCCGACTGGTAGTTAAGAGCCCTAACACTTGAGCGGCCGCTCTGATCAACAGTTGAATAATACCGGGGTTTTTGTAGTGCCATGTCGCACATGGAAAGGTGTCCCTGCAGTCATCTCCGGTGGGCAACTCTGAGGCCACATTATGATGCAGGCTGTGCCAACTCCTCTCTGCCCACGTCACGGTCGATAACTGTCTGCTTCTTTTACTTCGAGCCTTCTCATCTTCCAACCAAAATTCCACATGACTTACAAAGACCGAAAAATTTCGTTCTCTAACATCCGTGGCATTAGAACAAGCTTCTGCAGTATGGAATCTTTCCTCACTGCAAACTGCCCGGATATACTGGCTCTCTGTGAGACTAACATGCACGGCATTGGTGTCCCCAGACCAGTCGTACATGTGTCTCCGACTATCTCTTCTCAATGCTGTAAGCTATCTCTTCTTCCTTTACCTCTCTCCATACTCTCAAGACTGTGTGATACTCGATAGCATTTCTGACAGCATAGACAAGGCTCTCTCCCTCCACCTGTTTTCTCACATATTTGTGTTTGGCGACTTTAACGCCCATCATATCAAGTGGCTTAAGAATGCTACTACTAACCGCGCAGGCATTCAAACACTTAATTTTTCAGTCTCTCAATCCCTCACACAGATAGTTAACTTCCCCACTCGTTTTGCCTTCAACCGGGAAGGTAAAGCTTCTCCTCGATCTGTGTTTTAACTCCATCCCCGAGTCTTGTAGCGACACACAACTCTGCCCTCTTGGTAACTCTGATCATGCTGTAGTATCTGTTAAAATCTCCTTCAACTCCAACCCCTGCAAAGAACCTCCTACCACTAGAACTTCGTTCTACTATCAACGAGCTGACTGGGACTCGTTCCGTGATTTCCTCCGCAATCTCCCCTGGGATGTTGTCTTTACGCTCCCCGTCCAAGAATGTGCTTCTGGGGTCTCATCCTGGGTTAAAGCTGGAATCGACGCTTT
>OZ010574.1:51129108-51154108 GCA_963932145.1 Acanthosepion lycidas | reverse complement strand
ATTTATTTTTTTTTTATCTCAAGTTATGGTGTTTTTTGATTGTTCGTATAACATCATCACTTTCTCTTTCTTTTTTTTTCTCTTTTTTTTTTTCTCTACTTCGCTATTTCTTTCATTTATTTCTAGTGAGATATCGTCCATTTACCTACATATTACTACGGTTTCCATTGTTCGCTCTAGTTTTCACTTCTTTTTGTCACATCTTTTAACTACTTTATGTGTCATGTCCCTTCCGGACGAGGGCAACCAATACTGTCAACAAATTGTTATCTCTAAGCAATGTTTGACCCCTTATTATCTATCCCTGTTTATGTTCTACCATCCATTTACGCATTAGTAAAGCGTGATAATCGTTGATTCCATCTGACCTCTTGCATTCTATCATCCTACTAATATCAAATACTCTGAGCACACTTTCCTCATGTTGTGCCCTAGAATGTTCAACTCTCTCTAATCGTAAACTGTCATATACCACTCTATATCAATATACTCTACCACTTGGTAGATTAGAAGAAATAGGACTCGAGATAAAACTTTCCAAAACAGAAACTATGATCTGGAATTGGAATGAAAGAAGTGATAGCACATATCATGTATCCAGCATAAAATTTCGCGATCTGGAATTAGCAAATACTAAACACTTCATTTAGCTCGGCTTAACAAATTTAATATGGAAGAAAAGCAAATCTCTCTCTCTCTCTCTCTCTCTGTATATATATATATATATATATATATATATATATATATATATATGTGTGTGTGTGTGTGTGTGTGTGTGTGTGCGTGTGTGTATTGTTAAATAAAACAGACAACGAATGTCTATTATGTTCCTAGATCGAGGATAATAAAAAAATATCCAAATATTGGACAGTTTTGACTTTATTTTCTCCCGAAATTAAAGCAGCCATACGGAGCTTAAAACGGCTCATGATCAAAGATAATAGACATTCGTTGTCTGTTATATTTAATAATATATGTTTGAATAATAATCTGCTATCCCAATACATCATATATATATATATATATATATATATATATATATATATATATATATATATATATATATACTGCATTCGGATTTACAATTATTTACAATCAATAGCCACTAGAATTTAAAATGGCCGTTACAAATAACTGTTAGAAGAACAGAATAGAACTAACCATAATGCACCACTGACCAGCATATATAAATAGTCGAGCCAAAACACAACATACGTGGCCTAACGATTGCGCTTGCGCATGAAAACTGTTACGCCGGGTCTTGACCTCAACGTCCATACATATATATATATATATATATATATATATATATATATATGGGTGTGGGTGTGTTTGTTTGGGAAACATATATGAAATAATCGTAATGTATATAGTGAATTTTTGTGAAGACAACAAACGCTCATTGCCACTTTTGTTTGCCACTTTTTTTCGAATTCTCGTTGTTACTTATCGTAATGCTCTTTGTAGTAGAGATTTTGTAATCGTAGATGCAAATATAGTAACACAATAGAATGCTGGTGTCAGACGCCTTTGAATAGCACTCGCACTAATATATAATTCTCGCTCGAATAGTAACCCGTATAGTGATCCGACTAGAGAAAGAGTATAGTGAATAGAGTAAAGAATAGCGGTCCGTATTATAATAGAGGATAGAATAGGAATGCGATCGTTAGTCGTCAGCTACTTCCTACATAAGTGAGCTTCCTCTGCGGTTACGTGGTTTACTTCATTCAATTATGAGATCGCCTGTATTTGCTCACTCATTCAAACTCAAAGTGTCGGCAGCGACACTTAATTCCTACATAACAAGAACATTTTCTCAGTCGGTTTTTATATATTTTATTTTAAAGTAAAAACAGAATCTTACGAAGCTTTAAAATTTAATAGATTGACTGTCACGCAATTTTAAACAGTGGTTCGTATATTTCACCAAAACTTAATCCTAATGATCTTATCTTAATGTCGCCATCATATTAGTCGCTTCTCACTTGCCAGTAAAGTTGTACTTTCGACATTTTGTCCATATATATTTATTTCTGTTATTTATATCTTCTCTAAAGAAAATGGTTTTTCGTGCATTTTTTCTAGGACATTATAATTTTCCCACTTTTATCTATTACGTTTTATTTATCCACCCCCGTACACAAAGTTCTCCCTCCCATTTCTCTTTAATATTTCCCCCTGTTTTCATATTTCTTCTCGATCGTAAAGCTTTTCTCATTCCCCTATATTTCTCTCTTCAGCATATCATAATGTTTGTCAGTCTCGCTTGGGAAAAGAAACTACAAACATATTGTCATCGATGGCTCAGTAAGTGGTCAAAGGTCACCAGCATCTGATTCACAAAATCCAAGGAGACCTACTCCATCCCCCTAACATAATTCAGTTTGCTTGTTTCTTTTGTCGGCAAAATCCAAATCTCCCGCATTCAGCAAACAGTTCTTGGTTTAGCAAACATATTTTTTCTTTACTCTGTGTATCGAATTTTTTTGTCACTGATTTTTTTTTTCGTTTCGCATTTGTCCAAAGCATTTTTACGTAGACTAGATTTTCATAGGCACAAATCCAGAGATCTTGATCTTTTGTGATTCGTTCAGCCTTTTCTTTTCTTTTTCTCTTTTTCATCCAATTTCAGTTTACTTTTTTTTTTTTTTATCTCCGTCGCTCTGCGATTCTCTTTTTCTCATATTTATTTCTCACACTCTCTTTTTTTCAAATTGCATTGCTTTGCCGAGTAGTCTTTGTGTATTCTCCATTTTTTTTTCCATTCATTGTCGCTTTTATTACTTCTTTTATTTCTTTACAGTGACAGCCTCACATTCTTTTCTTCTTTGTTTTTAGTTGAATCTTCTGTTTTGTTTCGTTTCATATCTGCATTTTCTCTCCACTTCATTCAATTTTCTTTCATTATTTAGAGGGATTAATCAATGAATATTGCTCCTCAAGGGACACACTTCAGTTTGAGGCTTTGTCCCAGCAAATCATAGGGAAAAAGAAATAATGGGAGTGAAGAGAATAAAAAACGAGACGGACATAAGGTGAAAAATTCAGATGGGATGATCATATATATATATATATATATATATATATATATATATATATATATATATATATATATAAAGAAAGAAAGAAGAACAGTTGGAGCTAGAATCCACAATTTTTAGCATTTACTTTTTAAAAAATTGCTCAATAAACGGTAGGCCAAAATATTATTAAAATGTTTTTAATATAATAGATTACAATAAAAGCATTTTACATCGCTACACAAAAAATTTTATGTTTTGGAACTATAATAGTTCCTCGTCGGGCGATGATAGATTATAGATAATACAAATGATTGATTTGGGAAATATGAAAACAAATCGTTACCTGTTTGAAAGCATAATTTCAGAATTAAAAAATATACTTTTGGGCATGTTTGGATTAACTAATTAAAAGTCAAATCTAAGCTAAAATGGAAAAATGAAAAATAATGCCAGATTGTGAAGGGAGGGGGGTTATAAGTTCATGTCTTGGTAAAATTCATGTGTGTGTGTGTGTGTGTGTGTGGGTGTGTGTCTATATATATATATATATATATATAGTTTAGTTTTTCCTTCCGCTTGTGCAGTTAGGCGTCGATTGGAGACAGAGTCGTTTGTGGGCGGCAAGGCGAGTGGCCTGGAGGAGAGATATCTCATGGGCTCTGAGTGTATCTGCCACTGGGTTGCTCCAGCATCTTCTTGCTCTGCCTCTCGCTCTCCAGCCAGAGTACCTGACGTTGTATTTTCGTAGGGTTGGTTGGTTGATAGGCATGCGAGTGAGGTGTCCGAACCCCTTAATCCTCTGTCGTTCGATGTGTAGTATGATTGGTATTGCGCCTACCATATCTCTTATTACCTCATTTCTGATCTTGTCTTGCCTGGTATTGTTCATTGCTTTACTCAGGCATTTCATCTCACAAGTGATCAGTTTCCTCTCAAGGTTTTTTTTTTTTTTTTTTTTTTTGTTAGGGGCCTTCTCTTGCACTGGTATGTCAACGTTGGTAGGAACATGGCGTTGATGAGATTTGCCTTGGTGCTCATAGAAATACTAGGATGTTTTAGAAGAGGAGTAATTTAGGCCTCCCAAAAGCCCAACCACGCGTCCTCGTTGCGGGAGGTGGAAAAAGGTAATGCTGGCCAACGGAGCACTGGTGAAGCTGTGGCTGGCTTAGCAGGCCGACAGTGGATAAAAATTGATCAATGAAACAAAAGGGGATACTATATATATATATATATATATATATATATATATATATATATAGAGAGAGAGAGAGAGAGAGAGTTCCTGTTGGGTTCTTGGCCTGCTGCCACTTGGCACGAAAATCAAACCCTTCGAAGACAGTCTGTCATTAAAGTTCAGGTCCTGGCGGTTTGTTTATAACACACACAGGAGAGGTGAAGTTCAAGATGATAACGCCATCATATATATATATATGTGTGTGTGTGTAGAAATAATACAATATGGTTATGCGTATGGAATTTTCAGGAGGATATGGATCCAGTGAGAGTTCTATGTCAAAAGTAATTTTGTCTGTAAGTCTTGAAGATAGAGGGCTGCATTTTTAGAGCTCTCATGAAACAAAAATTATTACCTATCGGGTTTTAAATCTTTGATATTCTTTAATATATATATATATATATATATATATATATATATATATATATTATGTTGGTGCAAAATAATGTCGTTTTCTCACATATGTTACTATGTGAGAAAACGACATTATTTTTGTACCAACCTAATATATATATATATATATATATATATATATATATATATATAGTGTGTGTGTTTCATTAAGACGGATTATATGTAAAGTTTGTTTCATTAAGACGGATTATATATAAAGGTGTTTTATTAATACGGATCAAAGTCAGCAGTAAATAAATCTGTGTCATTGGTGAAAATTTATTTATTTCTCCATTGGATCATGTTATTTAAGTTACGGCAATTATGTGTGAAAATTAATATCGCCCAAATGTCCGTTAAATCTAAAAGAAAACGAAAAATTCATTAGACGCTTAAATTTAATTCACATTTAAAATCGGTCCAAGTTATTGGAACACCCATTACACACACACACAGAGACTATGTGTGATGTTTTACGCTCATTATTATATTATACATTGCATGTTTCAATAAATGTTAATCCTTTGCATCATGAAGATATTTTAGGAAGAGAGTGAGAGAGAGTAAGAGAAAGAGAGAAAAACTTTTTTGAAAAAAAAGAAAGAGACACCAAAAGAAAGAAAGAGAGTAAGAGAAAGAAAGAGAGAGAAAGGGACGGGAAAGAGAGAGTAAGGTGCAGAAAGAGAGATAAAGAGGGAGAATGAAAAATAAAGAGGAAAAAAGAGAGATAAAGAAGGAGAAAAAGACATAAAGAGATAAAGAGAGCGAAAAAGACAAAGAGGGAGAAAGTGAGTGAACTTTCTGTCTTTATTAAGGCTAATATTGTCACCTTTGTTGCTTTGAGTAAAACATTTCACTTCTCTTTTTTTTATTATATTTCTCCTGTCTTTTACAGATTATAGTATCAAAGAATTGTTTCATTCCCACATAAATTTGACATTTGGATCTAGATAATGTCCTCATTTCAAGGAAATTGAAGACAAGGTAAAAATATTAACTCCTCCGACATTCACTTGAAGATCGTAGAATTCATCAATCAAAACGTTTTATATAAAACAGTAACGATGAGCAGGACTAGAGTAAATAATTCATGGCAACTGATTTATGAATTGCAAAGAATACTCGAAATGGAAACGGCGCCATAACGCAGTGTAATAACTAGCAAACTTGCCTCAGTGGAACAATTACAACTGAAAAGTGTGTTTTAATTCTCACTGGGTGCCCCATACGCTCGGCTTTGTGCCACATCTAAGCTGCGCTTAGGAAATACTTTGCCACAATTGTGTATGTTAAGATAATAAATCTGGAATACTCAAAATGAAAATGCCAATGTCCCCAAAACACGAAATTTTATTTTATTTTACTGGACAGCAACATATTAAAGTGCTGATAATAAAATTAGCATCTGTTCTGATCCATAAATTCTCAGAATCAGACTTGTCGATGAAATGAGTACCAATACATTCTTCCGCCTAAAAATCAAAGATATTTACATTTATTAAAATAGTACCATGCTAAAATAATAACTTAATAAATTATATGCTACAAACAATTGAAGGTTCATTCAGTATTAAAAGATATACATATTTAAATGTTCCTTTGAAAATTAAATTTAAAATAAGGAAAGGTATCATACATACTCTGATACTATGTATAGTAGAGGGTTCATGGGAATACCCCCACATAATGATAAGACATTATCTAGATGAAGACATCAAATATATTCCCATTGTAACGGAGGTATTTCTGCCGCACTCTGTATTTAGCAACTGAACACAATTTTAGCATAAAACAACTTTTTTTTTCACCCAATACTAGGCCCAGGATGCGCTCATGGTAGAGAGTTATTCCGTAGTGGTGTATGTGTAAGAAGTTGGTTCGTTGATTTTTTTCTTAGCAGAATAACAACAACTCTGTGGGTTATTTAATGCCGAATGTAAATCTTTTGAACACAATTTTATGGCTTCATCTAAATATATTTTGAACGCAATTGCATACATTCTACTACAGATAAAATGTATTATTGGTCATTTTGCTATAAAATGTATTTTTGGTCATTTTGCTTGAAATATGTATTGTTGGTCATTTTGCTATAACTATATATTATTGGTAATCTTACTATAAATCGGTATTTTTATATTTCCATAGTTTTTTTTTTTTTTTTTTTTTTGTCGGGGGTCACTATTTTCCCATAAATGGGACCCTAACAGATGATACCACCCCGGGTCAGGGTGAACCTGGTAACAACAGTAAATAAGAGGTGGTTCTACGTTCCTCTAATCTCCCGATGTTGCTGCCGGATTTAGTTTATCGTCATACCCAGGACTGCGTAAGAAGAGGAAACGTAAACGACATCGAGATCGCAAAAGATACGTTCCAAAAGCTAAGCAAAAATACCGAGAAATAAGAAAATTCCGTTAGAAACAAAGAAAAGAATTCGGAAATGTAATATACATCCACTTGTATGGCATTGAATTCTGGACAATCTCCCAAAAGATGTATATATATATATATATATATATATATATATATATATATATATATATATATATATATATATATACGTGCGTGTGTGTATGTCTGTAAGTATATCTGCTTCTATATATTCAAGTATATGTAATGATATTTATATTAATATAGATGTATAGGTATCCTTATAAATTTAATAAATAGTAAGCAAAAATACTGAGAAACAAGACAATTCTGTTAGAAACAAATTCGGAAATGTAAAATAAATCCTCTTCTATGGCATTGAATTCTGGACAATCTCCTCAAAGATGAAAACATATATATATATATATATATATATATATATATATATATATATATATATATATACACGTGCGTGTGTGTATGTCTGTAAGTATATTTGTTTCTATATATACAAGTATATTTAATTATATTTATATATAGGTATCCTTATAAAATTAATAAATAATAAAATTTGTGTGTTTTATACTGGGTGCTTGGGTGTTTATAAAGGCATCTCCTATAGAGAGCTAGTAGATCCAATTAGTTGCATATGTCAAATCCATCAAATCTCTCCTCCTGAGGAAGACGTGGTTGATTGTGATACATATATGTAAGCATGTGTTTATATAAGTACTTTTAATTAAACATTTTTGTAACTTGACAATGTTTTACTTCAAGCTTTTCCTCACGCACTCTAAATGTATTTATGAAAGAATATAACTAAATATTAGCATTCGTTTACAATGGTGTTTCTTCTTGTCTCTGTCTTTTTAATACATTTTTCCCTTTCAGTATGTAAGTTACATTATATTCCACTAAATTTTTTTAACATCTAACATATTATTATTACTTTCAGCTTATTATTATATTATATATTGCGATGTGTTTCAATAAATGTTCATCCTTTGCATTGCAATCAAAAAGATACTTCTTTAGGAATAACTATTAAGGGTGAGAGGGAGAGAGAGAGAGAGTAAGAGAAAAAAAGAGAAAGAAAGAGAAAAAGACAAAGTGGGAGAAAAAAAGAGAAACAAAGAGAAGAGGGAATAAAAAGAGGGAAAAGGGAGAGAAAAAGAGAGAAGAAAAAAGAGAGAGAAATAGAGAGAGAAAAAGAAATAGATAGAAAAGAGAGAAACGAGAAAGAGAAAATGAGAAAGAGAGAGAGAGAGAAAAAGAAAGAGAGAAAAAGAGCGAAAGAAAAAGAGAAAAGGAGAAAGAGCGAAAAGAAAAGCAAAGAGAGAAAAGAGGAAAAAAAGAGAGAGAAAAGGTGAGAGAGATCATGAAAAAGAGTGAAAAAAGAGATGAAAGAGAGAAAGGGAGCGTACTGGAGAGATAAGTAACTTTCAGTTTTGAGACAGGCTGACAGCATGCAACACACTTTATTGCAAATCGAGTCGACGTTGAATAAAACTAAATTCAGCTCGGGAAATATTTAATGAGTAATACTCAGAATTAGGAAAAGACAGCTGAAATTCTTTGGAGACATAATAAGGGAGAAAGTCTTGGCAAACCTAATCCTCATGGGCCATATTTGAAAGACAGCGAGTCATGTACCTGACGAGCTTGTGTGAACGGATGGAGCAATATGGGGCGGAAGCCTTAGCAAAAGTAGAAAAGTTGCTAAGAGCCACACAAGATAAGAATTTGTGGAGGACCATGATCGCATCTACTGAAGAGACGCAGCACAAGTAGAAGAAGAAAAAACAACGTACATTATAAAAAGTGGATGGCTAAATCAATAACAACTTCTCCAACGATAAGTGATTTATTTTATGTTAAGTAGTAAAGAGTGCAGATGAGAATGGATTGAATAGAATCTAAAGAGGAAAAAATACATTAGAAACAATAAAAAAATATTTCTTTCGGTTACAAATTCCTAAAATGTAACTGGAACTGATCTCTGAGTATTTGCTATCGAAGACCTCTGGAGACTGTTGGAGTAGCGATTAAAATAGTTTTCTGATTCCATATGGCTATTCCTGGAACTCTTCAATTCTGTTCAAATACAAGTTCCTTCTTCAACCTTTCAATCAGTCCATTAATATATTTACGTCTTGGCATTAACTTATGTTGGTATTTTTATGCATTTTAAGATTTCTTGAGCAAACTGAACGAATAATAATGTAAAAGTTAGTGTAAATGGTACGAGTTTATACATATCTAGATCATTCATCTACGTTTGCGTCAATAAAAAATCATATATATATATATATATATAATACATTGGTGCAAAAATAATGTCGTTTTCTCACATAGTAACATATGTAAGAAAACGACATTATTTTGCACCAACCTAATATATATATATATATATATATATATATATATATATATATATATATATATATTCAGACTTTTCATTAAACATTTAAACAGCTTATTATTCAATTTTTCATTAGAAGCATTATAAAGAAAGACACAATCCCAGTGAAGAACATTAAATTGTTTATTATAGAAAACTTGAAAACAGTTAACCAGGACGTCGTGTAAAAAAATATTTTGCAGTTGTGAATGTTAATTTTCATATTTTATATTAACCATAAAGGGAGATTTTTACAAAACAAACCACAATTATCATCAAAAATGAATCTGGATCAAGGTATTTAAGCAGATATTTATTATTATGCCTACATGTAACCGTCAATTCATTTTTCTTGTTTAATAAGCTAGGGTTATTTAAGTGTTTTAAAATAAAAACAATTTTCTACAAGATACAAGTAACATCTATTTCCTTTGCCGTTAAAAGTTTTGACTCTAGCTACAATACACCAGTTGATAAAAGGTGTTTATCGATCATTCTTTAACTGCCAGAAATATTTAGAGACAGCAGTGATATTTTTGCATTTTATATCGCCTAAAGTCATTCGATGATGGTAGAAACGAAATTTCCAAGGATTTTCAGTAGAATCAAAATAAAATTTAACATAAAATTTAACGGAATACAATATTATCCGTTTGACGGACATATCATATATGTTCGGCAGTTGCAGTTATATTTTTAAAAAATTAAAGTTATCTTGGTTGGAAATGTATTTGTTTAATATAATGTTGTCATATCGAGATATAGATATATCTATGTTCTTAACGCAGCTATAGCCGATCTTAACATTAGATTTCTTAAAAATAAATATTTAGTGTTGGTGAATGATTAAAGTTGCCATGAATAACATTTAGGAAAGTTCTTCCGATATTAGTTTCAACATTACGATTAAATGCTGGATTAAACCATATGATGTCGTCCTGAGCATGAAGATAATCTACATCCGCGATGTGGGTAAGACATTAAACTACATCCGACATCAAGGCCTCTGACCTATGTCATTCATGACGACATGAAAAGTTATATATAATTAAGTTTCTGAAAAATAAAGATTTATTAAATCAAAGAAATGAAAGTTTTTTGTAGACACTGTATGAAAATTTCTTTAAAAAGTAATTAATTACCAAAAAAAATGTATAATTATATATCTATCATTTGATCAAAATTAGGAAAGTTTGTAAATGCGTAATTAAATTCTAATATTTTAATTTTAAAATACCGTATATAGTTTATTAGTAAATATAATAAATGTAGTATTTTAGATATTTATAAGTTAAAATATAAAAATAAAAAATATGACTTAATAATATTCGTAAGCCCTTTAAGAAAATCTCAATGCATTTTATAAAATAAAAAAATAAATATAAAAAATATATAAAATTGCCAATTGTATTGTAGTATATCCTGAATAAACCAGAGTGTGATAACACGTTCTCATATAAAGAAACTAGTATCAACAGACAGAAATTTCAACCCCCCCCCCAACATTAACCGATACTTATTTTGCCACCGTAAATTATGCTTGTATCCACATTCGTCAAAAAATTCAACACCGCTTAAATTTTTTTTGAATTCTCTTTCCCCTACCAACTTAGACTATACAATAATTTAGCTTATATAAAAAGAGTAAATCATCTGTTTTTCGAAGGTTATTTAGCATTGCTTGAAAGTGAAATTGAACTTTAATAAATTTTAAGTCTAATTTAAGATTTAGGCTTTGGTTTTGAAACATGGTAATTTCTATGTCGCGATTAATACATATTTTTGAATAATAATAATAATAATAATAATAATAATAATAATAATAATATATTTTATACATACATACATACATACATATATATATATATATATATATATATATATATATATATATATATATATATATATATATAAAGAAATATAGTCTTAAGGTGTGCTATATTTATGGAATAAAGTGCTCAATATCAGAGATAGAGCGTGTGTAAATATAAAAGTGAACATAGAAGTCAACACTTAGAGGCGACAGTCTGTTTCATGCTATATGCAATCGTCAAGCCACGTGTGCTTGACGATTGCATATAGCATGAAACAGACTGTCGCCTCTAAGTGTTGACTTCTATGTTCACTTTTATATATATATATATATGTAAGCAAATATATGGATATAGATCCGACAGTATGAAGAAAAATATACAGAAAAACAAACAAAAATCTTAATACAGCATAATTGCATATTAATATTTTTGTTTGTTTTTTCTGTATATTTTTCTTCATATGTATATATATATATATATATATATATATATATATATATATATATACACACACACACAGACACACAATATATATGTTTCGTGTATATATATATATATATATATATATATATATATATACACACACACAATATATATATGTTTCGTGTGTATATATATATATATATATATATATATATATATATATATACACACACACAATATATATATGTTTCGTGTGTATATATATATATATATATATATATATATATATATATATACACACAATATATATATGTTTCGTGTATATATATATATATATTAGGTTGGTGCAAAAATAATTTCGTTTTCTCACATAGTAACATATGTTAAAAAACGAAATTATTTTTGCACCAACCTAATATATATATATATATATATATATATATATATATATATATATATGTATATATATATACGTCTATATAAACTTTTGAGGTCGCCTTCCTCACACCCAAACAACGACAAAACTCAATATAAACATATGTCCGCAAATCTTTCGCTTGTGAATGACTATGGTTAAAGTTTACGATTGATGGTGTTAAATTTACACTCCAAGATAGAATCCAAAATTACTTTTACAAAATTTGTGTGCGGGTTCCTGACACCAAAAGAAGGGTAAAATCTCTATAGAAAGGGTAATGTGCAAAAGGCCATTGTTTTAGCACAAAGTAGCAACTCATAACAAATGTTTAAACTGTCCTCCGCTTGCTTCCAGAAACACATGCAGCCTTCGGATCATTGACTGGCGGGACCTTTCAAATACTCCTACACGGTGCCGAACGCTTTCACAGACCCCCCATGACACATTGATGAAGCGTCTCTGCATTATTAATATTTGCTGCATAAATAAATCTTTTGGGGTGGCCTTACTGATAAAAATCCAAAGGATTGAGTTTGGGGGGAACGTGCAGGTCATGGAACCTGTCTTCTCTTACCAATCCATCTTTTATGGTAGATCTCAGCCAGTGCATCGCGAACAATGCGACTAAAATACACTGGAGTCCAATCATTGATGAACCGCATGTGTCTTCGTATTTGTAGTGGTACATTTTCTAGCAAGTCTGGAAGTGCGTTCGAAATAAAGTCTCTGTAGACAGCTCCTGTAAGTCAAGTTGGGAGAACATATGGACCTAACAGATCACCTACAATTCCAGCCCACGCATTAATCGTAAACAGATGCTGGTGTCTAGAGTGCATTATACCATGGGGATTCCGATTCGTCCACACATGTCGGTTGCGTAAATCTGTTATTCCATCTTTTCCAAATGTTGCCTCATCTGTAAACAAGACAAAAATAAACCATCGGCGAAAGATCTCACGTAGTAAGTTAGCAGAGGGCGAAAAACATTTGATACGATACCGGAGCTGTTCTTAAAGTACCCATCATGCGGTAGAATGAGATGTACAACATGCGAGGGTCACTTGACAAGTGCCGATACCTGAATTGTCTCCGACCACCCTGTAGAATGTGTTTTTCGTCGTCAGGCGGCGTCTTCCTCGATCCATAGTTTGTGGCGCCACGGATACTGACAATAAACAGAAGCAAAGGTTCAATGACTCGGTCTGGAAACGCCATCTAATACAGACGTGCAGCCTTGAGTCTATTGCCATTCGCGCGGCCGTATGTAAAAATCATATCTTCCTGCTCACTATATGAATATCCTTCCATTGTCAAACGGAACACTTCTCAGTTAACTAATACTAGACATGTTAAACAGACAGACTAGACACAGATGCACACGAATGACAAATATAACTCAGTCTAAATTGTAACACACCATTTACCGCATACTTTCTTTAAACTTAATAACTTAGAAAGGAAGGATTTGCGGACATATGTATATGTGGACTTAACTCCTTGTTTGGTGTGAGGAAACATCCCCAAATTTTGTAAAATTATTGTTGATACACCCTGTCCAAAATTATTATGCATTCAAATAAACCTCAAGAACTCAAAATTTTCTGAACCAATATTTATCAAATTTATACTCGTCCATTTCCACACGTAGTAAATTGTTTAACTAAATTTTCTGGCATTTTTAATGGTTAGTTTTTAAGAAATTTGGAATTTACGAAAATCGACTGACTGAAATTAGTATGCAGATTAAACTAACATTATTAGGCTGGTGCAAAAATAATGGCGTTTTTGACGTTAAAAAAATACGTCAAAAAACGCCATTATTTTTGCACCAACCTAATAGCTTCATACCTCTGAAATCTAATAAAAACTATTCTTCTTTTTCTTTTTCTTTTTTTATAATATATGTTGAAACTTTGTGTAAACTGCAGGATCTAGAAATGCTGAAAAACAGAAAATAAAGTTATTGAGTGAAGGAACGTCCACATTGGTAAAATATCAAAGAATCTTTGCAGAGATCATCGAATAATAAGTAAGTTGAGAAATGGAAGCAAATGAAAAGGCTTTAAGAAACTCGAGCAAAAGATGTAGAATATTTTGTGAATTGGTATCTATAACAAATTTTCCTTTACATTCTCCTCTCACGAATTGACATATTTTAAAGCGCCAAAATTGGACCCAGAAATACATGAAAATTCTCTTTTCTAAAGTAATTTTCACGGACGAATCTCGGGTGACATTTGATGGACCTGATGGTTTGACCATAGTATGGATTTTATCCAATTCAAATACCTGTGGCTAAAAGAAGCAACAATGCGATAGTGTTATATGTTCTGGAATTGTCGGCTAAACCATTATTGGACCATTCAAAATCGATGAAAGAGTTAAACTGAAAAGGGCTAACTATTGCGATTTTATGAACAAGATTTTCTTTTCATGGTACAAATCCCAATCTCGCAGATTCAAAGGGAAATGTGCATTTATGCACGACAGTTTTTCCTTCTCATGTGTCTAATCTTACCTGTGAATTCTTTGAGCATAAAAGATTTACACCAGAGAAGATAACGAAATGTCCACCATCTTGATCTGAATCCGATCGAAAATCTATGGTCAATTGTGAAGATGAAACTATATGACAGTAGCAAACAATATAGCAGTAAAACAGACCTATGGAAAGTAATTAAAAGTATCATGTCGGAAATTGGATCTGCTGAAGTAAAAAAAAAAATAACAAAATCAATGGATAATAGATTACTAGCTGTTATTCAGAAGAAGGGTCACTATATTAAAATTTAAAGGATTCAAATACTTATATGCGTTTGTTATTTGTTCTATTATAGGTGTTGATCAATTTTTTAATAATTATATTACTTTTTTATTGAAGTAAAATATGATTATTTGGTTTTGCAGTGTTTTAGAATACATCAAATAACATCAATAAAACATATTGATACAATCTAAACTTTTAATATAGGCTTTGTTCTAACATATAAATTGATTGTTGAAAATCTGACTATTTTGTTTTTAAACCAAATTTGAATTATTGAAGTTTTGTATGATTTACTTAATAATTTCAGACAGGGTGTAAATTCTCCAAAAATAACCATCAAGCAAACGCACGAATTAATAATAATAATAATAATAATAATAATTGTCATAAGTGTTGTCATACATAACTCCATAAATATACAATTGTCTTTGGTGTCTATTTTATATGTTGTTTATGAAACTCATCAAATGAAAGTAATCTCTCGTACATAGTGATGTCACTCTGTTTGGCAGTGTTTGCCGAATGTTTTTGCCTTTTGAAATAAGAGTTAAGCATCGATATGGCGGCAGCTAGCTCTTCTATTGTATTCATTTCATAAAAGCAAATGCAGGAGATAAGCACTGATTTAGAAAGTAAATGAATATAAAGAAATACGCCATAAAATAACATTAAAATATATATATATATATATATATATATATATATATATATATATATATATATATATATATATATATATGTCAAAATCCGATTTACTACGCTTTAAGTAACTATAGACAAATATGTATTTCATTCCGAACATATTTATTGGTGTTCTCAGCAGAAGGTAAGCGCGTTCCTGGTCATTCAAGCTGAGGACATTGGCGGAGAAGTGTTTGAAAGAGAAAGTTATTTCCCTTTTTCCATTCTAACTTATTCTTAAAAAAAAAAAATGATGATGGATGTGCAGAGAACACGATTGTCTATTTGAGACAAGAAGCACGCACTGGTGCGCAAACGAAGCAATATACATGTGAGGCGACTAATGTACTTTTGAGTTCGCTTGACTTAGATGAAGATCATTCATCTTTTAGAAAAATAAAGAAATACCGTGGCGGTGAAATGGGAATAAATAGAGAAATGGCCGTGAAAGTATAAGAAATAGAGAGGAGGAAGAGAAAGTAAGGGATAAGAGGTGTGAAAAAGAAAAAACGATCGAAAAAAGCTGAGAAGAAAAGAAAACAAGAACAAGATAGAGAAAGGAAAGAGAGGGTCGAGTGGAAAAAGAAAGAAAAGAAGAAAATCGAAGATACATACACTATTAATAAATGTTTTAAGCTGCTCGGAAACACAAGTCAACCTCATGCACTCATAATAATACCTGTATATTTGTGTGTGTGTATGTGTATGTGTTTTTGTGTCTGTGTTTGTGTGTTTGTGTCTGTGTGTGTGTGCGCGTGTGTGTTTATATAATCCCTTTTATAAAGTTTCATTAAAAACAACTGAAAAGTTATTGTGGCTAAGCATTTTATTTAAATTTTCTTGTGTTCGGAGTATATATATATATATATATATATATATATATATATATATATATATATAGTTTATGCAAAACTATGTAATCCGCATGGGTAGACCCAAGGAGGATAATATCCGGAGAGCTCAATGTAAAATTCAGAGCAGATATGTTTGAATAAAAACAGACCACTTTAAGAAAAGTGGTCTGTTTTTATTCAAACATATATATATATATATATATATATATATATATATATATATATATATATATAATGAACATAGAAGTCAACACTTAGAGGCGACAGCCTGTTTCATGCTAGATGCAATCGTCAGGCCTGAAATGAGAACGAAACGAATATAAATTTCAAAATTCGTAACATTAATTTGAAAGAGGGCTCAATACAAAAACTAGAGCAAAATTCTTTACTTTAGGATATTACATCAATATGGTAATAAACGCTACATAAATGCAATCATGTTTAGATGTGTACTAACGCATCTCATCAGTTGTTAGTAAATTACTAGTTAGTAGACAATTTATAGAAAATTAAACCTCATACAGCCTCTTTTCACGCACGAATGGAAAAAAGAGAAAAAGAAAAAGAATAAGTAAGAAAGACAAAAGATAGATTATCTTTTCAGAGAAAAAGAATTTTAAAAATGTAGATAAGGATAGGGAGGAGATAGCAGCAAAATTTAATATGTTTATAATCAGATCCACCAATCAAAATGGTCTACGCTAAGTAAGAGGTCATGACCCCGCAGATTTAAAATCGTTGAGAGCTTAGACGTTTATATTCGATACATTTAAGTTGCTACAATGTTACCATAAGACGTATAACACTGTCGATGTGAAAGGGAAACATGGTTCTTGACAAAAAGCATACCTTGGAAGTTTTCACAATTTTATAGTCAGTAAATAATATGGCTGCTATCGCCTCCCTATACTTTTCTACTCTAATAATTTTGCTGCTATCTCCTCACATCGAAACACGATTGCATTTATGTAGCGTTTGTTAACATGTTGAAGAGACTTTGTTCAGCAGGTTTGGAGAAATATCCAAACTGTCGTCGCTGTACTGGCGAGGTCGAGACCATTGGTCACGCCTTTTTTCAGTGCAGGACGGTAGTGCCGTTGTGCAAGTTTGTTGAAGGCCTCATGGTTCGCATGCTGCAGGGAAAGTTCTTTGTCCTGGAAGCCAGTTCTGTTTGTAGCAATGTGGTGCCGCAATTGACGAAGGCTGAACACTATGTGTTCTGTTGCTTACTAGGGATTATGAGAGTCGTGATTTGGACGATTCCATGAGGGCGAGAAGTTCACCTCTTCCCAACTGATCTTGTTCTTTAAGCATCAGCTTAAAGTCAAGATTAGGACGGAAAGGCGGCGGCTCCCTTCATCGGAATTTGGCAAAAGGTGGGTGAATCTTGCGCGAATGTGTAGAGTGAAAGGGGCTGACCTAGAGTGGCATTTGGATGTCGGTTAGGTACAGAATTTTGTCCTAACAGGGTTGAACATAGGCAACCCACCCAGATTTTAGGTTAGACTAGGTTTTGTATTTTGAATTTTTAGTTTTTCCCTTTTTTTCTAGTAAACTTAGCTAGGGTATGCATGCTCATTGGTCCCTTTTATTTCTGTCCCTATTTTTTTTTCTTTTGTTTAATTCCCCATCCCCTCCCTCGTTAGGTGGTCAGTGATGTCAGTTCTCTGGTGGATGCGGGACGACTTTCGTTTCGTGTGTGTGATTTTTCGTATTTGTTGTTGTGTATGAATGTGTGTGTGCTTGCGTGAATGCTTGGAGGTATGAATGCTTTTTTCATTTTTTCTTAGTCCCGCATTGATTTCGTCCGGTGAACTGATGTTTCTGCCACATTCATGGTTTGTGGGGGGGTTTATTACTAACACAGTTTTGTTTAGTTTTATTGTAAATATTTCAGTCATATTGTAAATACTCATTTGGGGATCATTTTAAAAGTTGTTAATTTTTGACCCTCCCCCCCACGAACAATAATTGTATATAAGGGGACTAGTTAGGACATCATCGAGAATTTGAGGTATTATGGTGGACGTAGTAAGAAAGGTAGGAGTGAATGTGTTGTTTTGGTAATTGGAATATTGTTGGCTTGATTGGGTCAGTGTCTGCGACTAGCTGAGTTTAGATTTAAGACAGATGAAGACCGTCCTTCCCCACCCCCATTTTAGGCCTTGTGCCACATTTTGTATTTTATACAAATAAATAGTTGATGCAATATCCTAAAATAAATTTATATTAGGTTAGTGCAAAAATAATGACGTAATAATGTCATTTTTTGACGTCATAAAACGACATTATTACGTCATTATTTTAGCACTAACCTAATATATATATATATATATATATATATATATATATATATATATATATATATATATATATATATATGTATGTATGTATATTAATAAAAAGAAAGAACAGTAAGATATCTAATCCGGTGTTCTTATAGATATTTTTATTTTTACAAAATAGTGCTCAATGTAAATTTACAGAGCATTAATATTATAAGTTAATAGACATAAAATATGGTTTTTCGCTACACAGTTCCAACCATGTTTCAAAAATGGAAGCTAAAAGCCCCTAATTTAATTTTGTACTTAAATTAAAGACATTAGTTCCATTTCATCCTCAAGCGAATTTTTCTTTAATTTAAGTACAAAATTAAATTAGGGGCTTTTAGCTTCCATTTTTGAAACATGGTTGGAACTGTGTAGCGAAAAACCATATTTTAAGTCTATTAACTTATAATATTATATGTATATATATATATATATATATATATATATATATATATATATATATATATATATATATATATGTATATCCAAGTATATGATTGGTGTATACGGTGTTTACATTCAACATCATCACTTGATAAGACACCGGAGGTATTGAAACAAAATGGCTATTTTTGTAGGGATTTTATAACATATTTACGTTATAATTTTTAAATAAATAATTATATATATATATATATATATATATATATATATATATATATATATATATATATATATATATATATATATATATATATAAAGTGAGAGAGAGAGAGTTGATATATATAATATAACAAATGGATACACCCTATTATTTTCCATCTGGGATAGTGTCATTATAAAGAGGAATATTTATAAATTGCCTTAAAAATTGTTTTGAATAAAAATCTTTAAAACTTTTAGAACAGCGGCCTATTCACAATATTAAAATCGATCTTCAGATGCTTGTGTAGAGGGTCTTTCGTTGTGGGCAGTTATGCTAAAGAGCACTCGTTCAGAGCGATCCTAAAGACGATTTTAAAGAAGACTGTACTCATTGGCATGTCTTCGACTATATATCAATAGAAAATATGTTGCAGCTACGTCAAAGAAAATAAGAGAATTAATTAAAACAAGTGGGAATTAAAAAGATATGTTGCAAAACATGTGTCGAGAAATATATGCGAAATATCAACGAAATTAAATGAAAGATTATATGGAGTTAAAAAAGAGATATACTAAAACAATACAGTCAGTGTATAAGTTTTTCATCGTGGCCGAGTGTTTAGAACGTTCGCATTCTACCCTTGAGAACCGGGTTCGAATATCACCATAGTCGATTTGTCAAGAAGGAGTTTCTTGATGCTATCAGACTGGAAGGGTCAATCCCAGCGTTCGGCACCATTTGAAATGCCTGAAAACCCTACCACGGGTGGACCCGAGTGAAATTGGGTAGATTGGTACCACGAAGACACATGCGGGTGAGGGCTTGACCGTAATGGCTTTGTTCCAATTGTTGATCACGTTAGATAAAACGCTCTTCCAGACTGTAACTAAGGTCTACTCAGCATAGTTACCGTATAAACCACAGGTGGGCTCTGTGAGTGTTGAGCAAACAAAAATGTGCCTTAGCGAGTGCTTGCAGTAGAGATTAGCTAGCCGTCCTCGTAGACGGGTCTCCTCGAATACAAGTGGCCAGCTATACATACATTAGACTTTCGTCGTAATAAATCTGATCATAATATTTGATTTGAAGAATACATTTTAATTAATTAGAAAGTAACGCATTGAAGTGAAAAAGCATTGAAAATCTTCTAATTGTGAAAGAGCTTACGTAAGATTTATGTCAAAGATCATAAGATATATCTCTATTCTTCACAAACTATTGCTGTTATAGTGTGGTGTAATTTTTAATTATTCCATGAAACTGATTTTTCAAAGCTTAAAGAACTATTTCTTGTCTATTTCTTGTTTCAAAATCAAAGTGTTACCATTTTCCGAAAGCTAAAGGTGGGAAACATAACGTCAGAATTAAAAATAGTCTTGTGGGTATGTCTTGATTGACCAATTAAATGTCAGACCTAAGCTAAATTGAAAAGTAGGCTCAGAGAGTAGAGATGGGTGAGTCATTTTTTCATGTCATGATAAACTGGAACGTAGACATGCCATCATATATATATATATATATATATATATATATATATATATATATATATATATATCTTATTAGGTTAGTGCAAAAATAATGACGTAATAATGTCGTTTTTTGACGTATTTTTAACGTCAAAAAACGACATTACTACGGCATTACTTTTGCACCAACCTAATATATACATATATCATATATATATATATCATATATATCATATATATATATATATATATATATATCATATATATATATCATATATATATCATATATATATATATATATATCATATATATATATATATCATAAATATATATATCATATATATATACCATATATATATATATCATATATATATCATATATATATCATATATATCATATATCATATATCATATATATATATATCATATATCATATATATATATCATATATATATATATATCATATATATATATATATATGATATGATATATATATCATATATATATATATATATCATATATATATATATATATATATATAAAGAGAAAAGTGGTCGGGTGACTGTTTTCCTATGATAAACAAAGAAATTCCGTTAAAAGCTTAGCCTGAGTACAATAACTATCTAAATCATACTTGAGCGCACGACAAAGACATATTTGGTCGTCTCTAAACAAGTAAACTTCCTGTCACACAGGGACACACATTTATATAAAAGTGGATACTGAGGTCAACACAGAGCGTCGATAGTCTGTTTCAGTATTGAACGCAAGTCTCAGAGCATGAAGATTTCCTTCAAATATGAAAGAAACAGTCACTACTCAGTGTCCACTTTTATATTTACATACGTTCTATCAATCATATTCAGTACATTTACCCATAAATATATAGCATACCTTAAAACTATATATATATATATATATATATATATATATATATATATATATATATATATATATATATATGGATAATCTTGTGCTTGTGCATGTGTATAAGAGAGGGAACCAGCTTGCGTGCGTATATATTATTGTCTGTGCTAAGAAGTACATTATTGTATGTTTATTTGTACATATTACATATCTTTATATACTTATGTATCTAACACTGTGTACACAAATACAATCTAGCTCATCATCTGTATAGATATATCTATAAATAGATGTGCATAGATCTATGTTTAAATATATGTGAGTGCGTCTACGAGCGCGCGGGTTGTACGATTGTATGAATGTATGCATTTCATTGTGTAGGTACAATACTAACCTACAGCTCAATCATACGGCCGAGATGACCCTCTGAATACTCTACGACATCAATGGAACTGAACGATATGCCTTCTACATTGCTAGACCGGAAACAGGAAACCAGGAAGCAGATATCAGACTACATGCTGATGGGAATCGTAGAATTGCTGCTGACTGGCTAGCTAAGGAATAAATCAAACGACACGAATGGACACAGCTTTTGATGTGACCCGGCTCTCTAGAACATCTTCATAAATCAAACCATTCCAGTTGTCTCCCAGTTGCTACTGCAGCGTAAAAACATCTTTATAACAACATATTTTCTAAATGAAGTTTGAATGATGGGACAGACTTGGGAGTAACATCGTAATAGTTGGAAGCATTCTCAATCGGAACCCCTCTGAGTGGACTCAGTTAACCGACGAGAAAGATATTTCGAACTTAGCCCCACCTGCAAGGTTATGCGCAGATTTTGCCAAAATCTACCACCATATGGTTCATATGTGACTGTGATACAGGTGTCTGCTATACATTTCATTTACCAGACTAAGTGTCATGGTGGACATATTGGGCTTATTATATTTGTATTTGAGTGACAGTTTTTGGCATGCTGATTTCTCACTGAATATTAACAAAAATAACTGAGAGATGTAATAATAAATATTAAATCGGAAGTAATATCCCGTCCGATAAGAAGATCTCAGAAAGAGTACTTAACAAAATTTTAAAACATAAAGACAATAAGAATTGACTACATGTGGAATTTAAACAGAATGAGTATTCCAACAATAACAGGAGTACTAAAAATGATTACAAAGAATACTGCTTATATATAATATATAAACTGGACATTGAAGTCAACAGCAAGTGAGGACAGTCCCATTCCTGCTTAAACGCAATTTTCAGGCCATGTGTAATGTCTGGTGGCTCGATTATTTATTTGTCCTATGACGATAAAATAATCCGCGCCCTGGGTAAGACGATAAACTACATCCGCGCCCTGGGTAAGACGATAAACTCCATCCGATAACAAGGACTTTGATCAGAAGGTTTTGAGGAGCGTAGAACCACTTCTTAATTGCTGGTCTTTCCAGGTCCACCCTGACCCGGAGTGGCGGAACTTGTCGGGGTCCCAGCTATGGTCAAATAGTTCCCCCGACCCCGCAAAAGGGGTCAAAACACTATGAAATTATAAAAATAGGTTTTAATACCAGCAATACATTTTTGATAAAAAATATTACTAATCATAAAAATCTTGTCGGCATAAGATAATCCATTGAGGTTTATATGCCGTAAAACAAACCAAACCAAACCAAACCAAACCAAATCGACTATTTATATATGCTGGTCAATATGGTTTTTAGCTGTAGCAAGGTTAGGTATTTCCGTTTTATTAAATAGAATATGCGGGATCAATTATTTCTACTTCTTTTACCATAGAGCAATTAGAAATGTAACTGTTGCCACCTACTCTCAATACCGGAAATAGCTGAACTTGTTACCCATAATAACCCATTGAACAACATATATAGTCGAGGCACGACACAGCACACGTGGTCTGAAAATTACTTAAAAGCAAGAAACAGACTGTTGCCAACTAGTGTTGTGTCCACTTTTATATTTATACACGCTCTATTCTCTATTGAGAACTTTTCCCGATAAATATCTTTTTTCTTTTTATGTGCCGTGTCCCTTCAGGACGTAGGAGATCATGGCTCTCCACTTCTCTCTATCCCTTTTAGCTCTCAATGTTTCGTCCCTCTGCCATCTCCCACAGACCACGTTCTGTCATTCACTTGCTTATCCCGCCCTGTATGTCATGCTTTGCTTTCCCTTGTCTCTCTTTCCCTATATTCGTCTTGTGAGTATTAGATTCTCCAGACCCATCTTTCTCATTACATGTCCCAGAAATTTCAGCTGTCTCTTCCTGATGTTATGTATAAGCTTCCTCCTCTCTAAGAACTCATCGGTGCTCACACGCTCGGTCCATGATATCCTTAGCATCCTCCTGTGGAACCATACCTCAGTTGCCTCGAGTCTCTTCTTCAGCTTTGAGGAGACCGTCTAACATTCGCTGCCGTAAAAGAGGACAGATGTCACCTAGCAGCTCAGTACTCTTTTCTTTGTTACCTAAGAAATCCTCCTGTCTGGCAATACTCTAAAAGTATATTTTTATCAATATATAAGATAATCCATCACGGAGATTCAAAAGTGTACTGGTGATTATTGTTCACATAATTTCTCAAAAACTTTTTTAATCTAATATGCTCCATAGGTTTCTAAGAAAACCATAACTTACCTCAGGTCTCAGGTAAACGACTTGGGAATTGATTGAACCAAAGAGCAAATCGAGAACTCTAATAATAATAATAATAATAATAATAATAATAATAATAATAATAATAATCGTCTGAATCCAAAGAGAAATTCGAAATGGATAACAAAGAAAGGAAAAGCATTCAACGAAATGAAATTTGGTTTTCATCCAAAAATGGCTAAACAAATAATCAAACAAGCCTAAAACAAGACGAAAATAGACAAATTAGAAACGAGCTACGACACCACTTATGGCAACACCTGACTTGCTCTCTCCTACCTACTTAGAAAGGTCCCCCTGCGGAGAACTGCGTCGGTTATATCAACATTTCGTGTAAAAATCTTAAACGAAGCCCCGGGGCGCTGTTACGAATGGAAACAGAGCGGGATTACATTCGTGACAAAAAATCATGTCTATGCCCACGTGTGGCACAACAAACACGGTTTCGATTACTGAATTCTTCTTCAGGTTGATCGAAGCTGAAACGTTTTATTTACAGCCCCTCCTTCTATTGCTCGTTTCCACCTCTCTCTCTCTCTCTCACCACTCTGTCCTTACCACAGCCACAACTGTCATGTCTTATGCCTGCCTCACTTCAACTCCCGCTTAATTCTTTTTCTACGCACCCTCTCTATATCACTTTTACCCCCACAGTAAACTATTGATATTTATA
>OZ010574.1:51076608-51121608 GCA_963932145.1 Acanthosepion lycidas | reverse complement strand
ATTATTTTCATTTGTTTTCTGTATATATGATATTGACCGATGGCAATATTTCTCAAAGTAAAATCGAGAAACAACTCAGTTCGTATTTAAACCAACAAATATTAGTCTGATTGTTGTGAAATACTAGTTTTGCAATAAAAATCAGACCCTAAGCCTTTACCAATAACACGATTGAATATACTAACACCAAGAAGTATTTACATCAAATCATTTAATGAACTATTAGGTTGGTGCAAAAATAATGACGTAATAATGTCGTTTTTTTACGTATTTTTAACGTCAAAAAACGACATTATTACGTCATTATTTTTGCACCAACCTAATAACAGCAGAAATAAAACTTTCGTGAACATAACTAGGGTAAAAATATTCTCTTTCTTGATTGTCAGTTATGTTCAATGTTATTTAAGTCCCTTTTGATACTCCAACAGTATCATCTACAATGTAATAGGTGCATTCAATTGGGATGTCTTTAGTTGGAGTTTCTTTCCAACTATGAAAACAAAATGCTCTCAATGTTCTTGGTTTCCTTCTGTAGTGAAAGGATAAATGTGATGGGATAAATTTATGAATATCAAACAGAAGATTTTAGGGTTTCATTTTTTATGTCGCCTTAATTATCAGATTTACTAAATTGTATTACTGATAAAGTTTATCAGTTAATTTGAATTTGGGCGATAAATTGGAAAAATTTGTTACTTTTATTTTAAAATTTTTGACTCAAAAACACTTTTTTCTTATTAAATATTTTATTTCAGGTGGCTGACATAAATTGCTCGGCCTACCTGAAAATTGATGGATTTCTATGACCTTTATTAGCTGAATTTTGCGATCAGCCAAATTCGTAAATTGATCTTTTTTCCAAAAATGATCAATTTCAGTACACCAAAAATGGTAGCTAACCCTGAAAAACTAAGTTCAATTTCGGAATCAGCACTATCAAATTGTGTTGTGTTTCTTGTCACCAAAAATCGTGTTGATCTGTGTTATCATTCGACTGGTGAATTTCAAAGTTTACTGGCGTTTAAAATGGAAACAATCATTTATTATATGAATTAACGAAAGCAAACGCCCAGAAACGACGCAAGTATGGCTCAGCATATTAAAAAGTCAACTATCAGAAAGCAATAAAGATTTGATAATATTAATTAAATGCTATTAAGGAGAAATACATAAGAGAATTGGCATCGTTAATGAACAATTACGCGGAATGAGAAATAATTTGCATTTGCAAAAATAATTACGATTCATCTAAATTGCTTTGTTGTTCATCTGATATCAGAAACCTACCGCCAATATTGTAGTTCTTGTACAGCTATTGGCCTCCTCGCAAATTAATGGATTTCCATTCACTTTTCACAAAAGTTACTCTATTAAGCAATATTATGGTGTTATCAAATATCACTTTTTTTATTTTCTCATATACGTATAACTAATTGTAAATCTGACACTTCATTAGTATTTATTTGGATGGAAATTGGTCTGCACGGTATTCTAAAATTCATTATATGCATAAGATATAAATTATGGGCTAAATAAAGAGATTACCATATATATATATATATATATATATATATATATATATATATATATATATATATGTATATATATGTATATATATATATATATATATATATATATATATATATATATATATCTGTGTATAACCTGACGCATGGTTTTTTTGTACGAATTTTAACACCTCCAGAAAATATTTACCTGTGTATAATGCAACGAGTCACAGAATATGCATGATTTTTAACATGCTTAAAACAATTACTGCGTACAGAACGACTCTATATTTCGTTTATTTGTTTAAAGACATCTGAACTCCTTATGAGTTAATGCCAAAATTTCATTTCTTGGGGAGCTTGAGCATTTTTTTCTTTTTACAAAAAAATATTGCTGGTAATTTTTTAAATCTATTGATGGTATTTTTTTTTACTATGAAAATATACTTTTATTCTTTCAGCTTTTTTTACCCCAGTTTGGTGTGTGGGGGTGGTCACTATTGCCCCTATCTGGGGACATAACTATCGGGTCAGGTAACGCAGTTCAATCAAACCGTTTCTGATTGATGGAGATCTCAGGTACCTAGATGTATTTCGTCTTGACTCCTCATCCTTCAAAATAAAATCCTCTCAACAGTCGGCCATGATGCTTCTCTACTACTCCCGCTAATAAATAGAAATGCACAGTGCATCAGCTCCTAGGTGATATAAGGTTAAACCAGACAACTTACGAGCAAATCTGTTGTGCTGAAGAGGATATTTATTTTCACATATTTTAGTTAAACAAGACACAACATGTACATATTAACACCTCAACTCAAATAGAATAAGAATTCATGAAAATCATGCATGATGTAGCATTAGGGAATATTTTTTTTATTAACATCATCGTATTATAAGGGAGGCACGGTGGAGTAATGGATAGCGGCTCGGATTGAGGAATCGGAGAGCCGAGTTCAAATTCCAGTCGAAATCATTACATTCACGTGCTAACACCTTTGGGAAAGGTGTTAGCCCGAAATATAGATCTTTCTATACGCAGTAATTGCTTTAAAGATGTTAAAAATCATGCATATTCTTTGACCAGTCGCATTATACACAGGCAATCCTCTTCTTCTCCCCGCAGCTATGGGTAAATAACAGGACTGATCAGGTTCTATAGCCTTGGATGTCAACTGGTCTACCGCAGAAAGAAATGGCAAAAAATCTGCCTCGTCAGTCACCTATTGAAAGATACATTATCGCCTAAGCGTGTATAACGCATGACACATAACTGGTTATAGTCGTGTCAGTAACTCATAAATAATGGACTTTTCCGTTTTGATCGCAAGGAAAGACGGAAAAGTCATAAATTACGCCGTTTTGAGTTTTTGCAGGTTATTTAAAGCCAGGAAATATTTTTAGAGCGTAAGAATATTTTATGATGGAGCGGGGGTGGGGGTAATAGTGGCTTAATGATAATGTTGGTGCAAAAATAATGACGGTTTTGACGTATTTTTTAACGTCAAAAACCGTTATTATTTTTGCACCAACCTAATACAAATCTTACTAATTAACCCATAGCTAGTGGACAAGAGGTAGATTCATTCCTTTCTCAAGGGTATTTGCGCGTAAATGAATATAAAGAACCTAATGGGAATTGGAACTCGTCTCTCCGGTTAACAATTCCGAACCATTATCCATTACACCCCCTGCATATTCAAGCTTCAGCACTTGGTATTCCCAAGCGGTCACCAGTCAAGGTACTAACCATGCTCGACTTTTCTTAACTTGAGTGCTTCCACGTGATGTGCCTGTAAACACCTTTGCTTTTACAAAAAAATCGACATTTTCGCAAAAAAGGTCGATATTAAGACATGCAAAAAAAGAAAATAATGGAAATATGACAATGTCTGTTAGGATAAAAACATCGCTGATGTGTACTGAACTGATTTTCTCGTTTCCTTTAATCTTTCTTTTCGTAGTAGTTTTTCATTCTTTCTTTCATTAATCAAGTTTTCCTAGACCAGATGATGCGCACCGTGAAGCTGATGTAATTGTAAACCAACCCTCAAATGCAACGCAGAATGTAACACAGACTTACAAATACCTTTTTTTTTTTACAGGTATTCTTACCCAAACATTTAGTATGTGCGAATTAAAAACGAAACGAAAATGAAACGAAACGAAAATGAAACGAAATATCAATCAACAACTGTCTTCTTCATGACCTTTCCAGGTTTCGCTTCTATTTCATCACAATTCCTCATCCAAATAACGTCAATTTTTTTTATTTTCTCAAAAAAAAATCCATAAATTTTGAGGAGACTGTAAATTATATTTTCGTTTCTGCTGACAAAAGATTTTAAAAAAGAATAACCATGATTGCATCAAGTTAAACCAATACAAAGCAAAACACTGAAAATTCAGTGTTGATGTTAGACACTGAAAGAAAACTGCCCAGTCTTCTAACTAGAGTAGTAAAGGAAAACTAGAATAAAGAATTATCAATTGTGAAAAGACAGAATATGTGTTCATTGGAGAGACGCACATTTCACCATACGAGTTGCGAATTGAAGATACCAAAATCAAAACAGTTCAAGAATTAAACTCTCTGGGAAGCGTTTTAACAGCTTTCTGTACCACACTTTACGTTGGAATAGCAAAAGAAAACTTTCGCAAGCAAAACAAAGTACTCATAAACAAAATCAATTTTGTTACAAATAAAAGAAAGAGTACTGAACCGCTAAGTTATAGCGATCTTCCTATATTCAGTATTTGTCTTCCTGGATAAGACGATAAACTACATCCGCGTCCTGGGTAAGACGATAAACTACGTCCAACAGCAAGAGGTTTTGAGGAGCGTAGAGCCACCTCTCAATTTCTGGTGTACCCAGGTCTACCCTGACATGGGGTGGGTAGCATCTGTTAGGGTCCCAGCTATCGGAAAATAGTTAACTCCAAAAACTGGGATCAAAACACAATGAATGTGTAAAAATAGGTCTTAATGGCAGAAATACTTTGTAAAAAAAAAAAAAAAATTACCAGCAATACATTATAGGCAAAAATTTTTTACCAGCAATACTTTTTGAAAAAAACATGATCAGAAATAGATTTTTTTGAAGGAAAAATATTAACAGCAATATTTGTTTGGAAAAAATATTACCAGCAGTAAACATTTTGTCGGCATTAAATAACCTGTTGATGTTTATATGCCGTAAAACAAACCAAACAAAACAAAACCGAGTGCGAAAACCATATTATAAATCAAGTACTTTGAAGAAATTCTTTATGGAAATGACACCGTCGAGGATACTAGATTTTATAAAAACAATTGAAATGTACTCAAAAATATGAGTGGCCTACTAGTACTATATATATATATATATATATATATATATATATATATATATATATATATATATATTCTACCAAACTATGTTAAAATCCATTCCAAAACAGTGTCAGCATTAAATGACCCACTGAGATTGATATGCCGTAAAACAAAATAACCAACCAACCAAATTCAAAATTGGACAGTTTCTTTACCGATTAAAAGGAGACAAAGATGTGGGTCTACAGAAGGACGTGAGAATATCATTGACGAAACATGCGAGGCAACGTAGAAGTTTATATTGTAAATAGAAGCAAAAAAATGCAATTGTATGTAGAAATAAATAGCTGAAATTTCTTGGAAACATAATGAGGGAAGAGGACTCTGAGAATTAGACACCCACAAGACAAGCGGAATAGAAAGAAACAATTAGTATTCTACCTACCGAGCTTTTATAAATTAATGGCAGTAGTAAGAATGATAATAAGGGAACAAACAACTTAGGGCGACAAAAGATTGTGGAGATCCATGATCACACAAGACCTGAATTGTCATTACATATAAAAGAAAAAAGTTATTTCAGTTACAACAATGCATGCTTTTAGATATTGAGTCTGAAGTTTCAATTTATTTCACTGACTAATAGCAAGATCGAATAGGAAACACGCTAAGACGAAGAAAAATTATATAAAAATTAGAAAATATTTTTCTATCTAGTTTCTTGAAGTTCTGTTGCGAACAATATCGGTTGACTTAAGTTTCCTCCGTAAGGATCTATAATGCTTTCTTTTTTTCTCTTCGGATGTCTCCTTTTTTTTATATTCTTCCTTTCTTTTGATTTTTTTTATATTCTTCCTTTCTTTTGTTTTTATATTGTTTCCTTTATTTAAAGAACCGGATATTATTCAGTACGAACAGAATACCCATTTAAGGGGTGAGTAAATTGGTATTACGGTCTACTAATCACAGATTACTAAATTTGGATTTTGTATTATTCAGTTTCAGGAAAAAAACAACACTAAAATTATAAGACAATTTCGAGTAGAATTGTATTAAGAAATGTGTTCGATTTGTCGTTTACATTTATATTTTATTGTTAGAATTTTTTTTTTACTTTTTTATGTATTCTGCTTATTTTTTTTTTTTTTCTGAATGATTTCACCTCTAACTAGACGATAAAGCCACTAAGACGCAACGGGTTACTGAGTATGAGAGAATATGAGAAAAAGAGAAAGGACACTAAAAAAAACGGAATTAAGACAGAAGATAACTATTGACATTTGATTTAAATATTTGAAGATTAAAGCTGTCTGGAGAGCAAGAAAGCGTAGGAGAGTTCCACAAGCGAGAATTTCGAAAGAATAAACCGTTAGCATAAGACTTACGGTTACAGCTAGCAATTTAAATAGTATAGGGGTTAGACCTTATTCACACTATTTACTAGTGGACTATTATCCTCATTTTTGTCGTCGCAACATTTCGACCGTGTCCTCCAATCCTCATCAGGTGTATATCGATCTGCGTAACCTATAGTGAATTCCAAACTGGACAAAGAATGAAATCTATCTGCTAACCCCGCCTTCTTTTATATTCCGTGTTACTTTCAGGACATAGGCGATTCTGGCCCTCCACATCTTCTTTTCCCTCCTAAATTCCTAAACTTCTTTTTTCTTTTATGTGCCGTGACCCTTCAGGACGTAGGCGATCCTGGCCCTCCACATCTTCTTTTCCCTCATAAATTCCTAAACTTCTTTTTTCTTTTATGTGCCTTGTCCCTTCAGGACGTAGGCGATCATAGCTCTCCACTTAATAACTTAATAAGTTTTGTGCGTTTGCTACTTCGCCAAGGCTTTGTTCTGTCATCCACTTGCTTAGTCGCGCTAGGTATACCATGTGTTGCTTTCCGTTGTCTCTTTATCCCTCTATTCGACCTGTGAGTATCAGATTCTTCAAGCCCTCCTTTCTCATTACGTGTCCCAGAAATTTCTGCTGCCTCTTTCTGATGTTAAGTATAAACTTCCTCCTTGTTTGCGTTCTCTCCAAAACCTCATCGTTGCTCACACGCTCGGTCTATGATATCCTTAGCATCCTTGTAGAAGCATATATCTGCCGCTTCGAGTCTCTTCTTCATCTTTGAGTAGACCGTCCAAAATTCGCTGCCGTAACCAACTTTTATTGCATAATGATCAAGCAGGCTTTCATCATTTAGTAGATGTATGCAGATATTGATGGGCTAATTTTCGTTTACGGTGGAGTAATGGATACCGGCTCGGATGAGGATCGGAGAGCAGAGTTCGAATTCCAGTCTAATCGATTACATTTACTTACATGCTAATACCCTTGGGAAAGGTATGAATCCTCATCTTCTCACGCCCCCCCACCCCCACCAGCTATAGGTAAATAGCAGGACAAACCGGGTTTTATAGCCTTGGATAGCAACTGGTCAAAAAGAAATGGCAACGTACTGTGGGAAACAATGCCTAGTAGTTTTGTATCGAAAGATTCATGATCGCCTAAGCGTCTATGACGCATGGCACTGACTTATTAAAGTTCAAATAATGGGACACCTTGCCAGAATCAAAATATTTATGCAAGCGTTTCCTAAAACAAATCTCATATTCCAAGTAACTACTCCATTAAGTTATCATATTGCTCTAATAATTTTTATCTTTCAGCAAGTAAATTTTATAAGACAAGGTTCAGTTTTGTTTTAAATCCAGTTCTTATAAGTGCCCAACTACTAAATAAATGCTAATAGATATAATGATAAAATATAGTTTTTCATGTATTAACCCAAGTGTTGAACAGTCATAAAATCAGCCAATACAAAAACAATGTTGCAAAATTCGTTTTTCTGTATTCCTAGACAGAACTTACACCTTTCTCAATTTTATATTTACTTGAAGATGACATTTTGGTTTCGTTCATATTTTAGTCACTTTTCTTTATACAGAGCAACCTCGGTTCTCGAACGTCTCACATGTCGAACAAATCGGTTTTCGAACAGAAAATTCAAGATGAAAATGCCTCGGTTATCGAACAAAATTTCGGTTCTTGCACAATATTGCCGAACCGAGTTAACGCGAACGGAATCATTTCTGAGTCGACGGCCATGTTGTATATATTCGTGTGCTGTGCTTTTCTTTTCCAATTTTATTGTACTGTACATTTTCTTTCTCTTTATGAGTTCTTAGTCATGGCCACAAAGAAAGCTAGCAGTGATACTAGTAAAGGAAAAGTAAAACAATTGATGATGATATTGTCTCTTCCTACTCGGTTTCATATGGCAAAATCAACGATCTATACTATTCTTATAAGTAAAGAGACGATCATGTCTTTCCATCACTTTTCCTAACACTAACATATCTTTCCTTCCCCTTACGCCATCAAATCTCCTAATTACAGGTACGGTAAAATTAACGTGTTAGTCTATATTTTACCTGTTTAGTATTGGATTCATTTCTTTCTTTCTTAGATTTAATGATTTCCATTAGTTTTGTGTATAAACTTGTGCACAAAGTACAGTTGTTCAAGTTTAAATAAGCAATCATCTTGGGACCAGGAACGGATTAATCTATTTTACATTGATTCCTATTGGAAACATAATTTCAGTTTACGAATATTTTGGGTTACGAACGGGCTTCAGGAAAGAATAAAAGAATAAAATTCGTAAACCGAGGTTCCACTATATTCATGTATTCATTATTTCTAGCTTCTTAAATTTTTCAACTAATCAACTGTATAATCCTTTTAATTTTTTGTTTTTATGACATTCTTAAAGCAAGTTTTCTTATATTTCAAATGTTTTCAATTACCTTTCTTATCCTTGTGTCATTACTCAAACTTTAAAGTGGACGGTAAGTGCGCCGCTGAAATCTGAAGACGCACTGGGATGGCCAAAGACATATTTCAAAAACTGGGCAGAGTGTTACGAAACAGGATTTCTTTGGTAACAAAAAAAAAGAGTACTGATCTGCTACAGGACATCTCTCCTCTTTTACGGCAGCGAATGTTTGATGGTCTACTCAAAGATGAACAAGAGACTCGAGGCGGCGTAGGTATGGTCCTACAGAAGGATGCTTAGGATATCATGGACCGACCGTCTGAGCAACGATGAGGTTTTGGAGTGTTTGCAAAGAATGAGGAAGTTTATACTTAACATCAGGAAGAGGCAGCTGAAATTTCTGGGACACGTAATGAGGAAGGAGGGTTTGAAAAATCTGATACTCACAGGTCGAATAGAGGGAAAAAGAGACAGGTAAAAGCAACGCATAACATACCTAGCAAGGTTAAGGAAGTAGATGACAGAACAGGGACTTGGAGAAGTGGCAAAGGGACAAAACTTATTGAGAGCTGCAAGGGATCGGGGGGAGTGGAGAGACATGATCGCCTACGTCTTGAAGGGACACGGCACATAAAAAGAAAGAAAAAAAGCCTTTACTTTGTAGGTGTCACTTTTGGTGGAATTTTGCCCTTTTGCAAGGAATGCAGTCAGCGTGTTCAAAGACCCGACAACATGATCGACTAAACTTGGCTTAGGCTGACATCAGGCGCACTGTTGGAACATGATGAAAGTTAACATAAATGTTTCCAATAGGTCTGACAGACATTCCATTTTGTGCTTTCTTGCTTCCTTCCGTCCTCCGTATCGTTACATTGTGACAAGTGAACTCATTTCATTTTGAAACTTTTCGCTGTTATTTTTCAAAAATACAGAGTTATTCGCGCATTGCCGTTGGGTTTGTAATATCTTGATGAGGAAACTAAATCACGTTAAGACTACACAATGTGACTAAATCAGGAGATTACGTGATGTTATTTAATTGAAAATGAAATAAAAAGAAAAGCAGTTAACCATTACGCCTTTTTTTAAAACTCACCTAAACGACTTTATGTCTCTTCTGTATATATATATATATATATATATATATATATATATATATATATATATATCTTTGAGATGAGGTACTATTATTATTTACATTATTCGAACTGTTATCCTCATCTTCATTGCCATATTCACAACATTTGGGCCGTCGTACTCTCCGGCTAACTTCATTGGAATTTTCTCAAGAACACAAGGCCCGGTGGATAAAGGCGTTGTTTAGATCCAGTGACTAGACCCAAAGAATTGTAAGTTCAATACCAGGCCACGGCAGTGGTGAACCAAAAAAAATTGGAGAGTTGAGTTAAAGGGTATGAAGTCAGACATCCGGAAGAGGCATGGCACGTGGAACTAGAGCAATCTAACCCGGTGTATGAAATAAAGGGTTCGGATCAAAATTCCAATCACTTCATATCTCTTCCTGCGAAATACATAGACTGGATGCAACAAAACGGGACACATACTTTGTATTATTTATACTATTTACATGCGGACTGTTGTCCTCATCTTTGTTGCTGTAATATATTTTTAAAAGAAATATTCTCAAAACATTCATTGAATAAAGTATTCACATAAGGAAAACGAAAAATATACAGGAAAGCCTTAGCCGCTGAAACAAAAAGTGGAGACATCTCTCTTTATGAAAATGAACTCAATGTACAACATTATCTAGCAACTAGCAGCTATACCCAGCTGATCGACCAGAAAAAGCGTTCAATTAGAATGGAGCAAAAACATCATCATGTTTAGATGTAAATTTGTCTGTCTTCTTCAATTACTTTAAAGTATTTTCATTAAAAACATTTTGAGTTAATGCGGTTACTGATATAACAGAAATAGTCTGTATTTATTCAATGAAAGTTAGGCGAGGACATGAAGGGGCAAAACAGGCACTTCAGACCACAATTATTTTGGAGTTTTTGAAATTCATTTTGTCAGTGTTCTACAAAAGGCAGTAAAAGGGGATACATTTATAAAGCAATTGTTAAGTCTGATGAAAATTGGTTGAAAGTACAATGACAAATAAGAAAGAAAGCGGTAAAACTCTCCATTTTTCGCTATATACGCGAGTTTTCACTATATGCATAGACTCAGTTATCAATGTGACGTCCCCCCGGTGTCGCTGCGCCAAATGTGACGTCTGCCTGGCTGCGTCCGTCGTGCTATCCTGTCCTGTGACGACCAACTGGCTTGGTATTGGTTGCGGCACCGAATGTGACGTTCTAACCTTTTGGTGATTCGGATGGGAATCTGGTTAGATTCCGTATCAGCCTTGTCGTTCCCAGCTCGCCTCCAACGTCTGGTTACCGAAGTAACTGTTTTGATTTCTAGTCTAACCTACCCACGTTGTGATTTGATCTTAGGCAGACGAAATCAATCAGTCGCCGGACCGTAATGCAAGCTGAGTTCGATCAAGGGCAACACCGCACAAGTATATGTAAAAGAAAAGAAAATAATAACTCAAAAAGTTCAAATGTGTTAAAAAAGGATAACAAAATTTTATATTTGGTTGCTGAATACAGCACTGCGTCTTCTTCCCAACCCACTATATGGATTCGTGACACTTTGGCGAGTCTTAACATCTTAAGTTGTTTGTTCTTTAAGAAACTGGTTCTTGGTGTATCTTCAGGCGATATTCGTGAAACTTGTTTTGACGGTGTGAGTCTCAGTCGTTCTTCAAAAATAAATTGTTCTTGGCTAGAAGTTGAGTTCGGAATTGCGTGAATCTTAGTCAGCTTCTGCGAGGCGGGTCTACAGAGCTCTCAGCTCACTGCAACTGTTTGCCTGTCTGTCTCCAACCCCAACTGCGAACTTCACTGAACTTAACTGGAACTGGAACTGGAACTCGAACTGAACTCGCTGCGACTCTGCTTATATGGACGCCAACCAAAACCGAGGTGGGCTTGTCGGGGTTTGAGGTTCCTTGATAATTCTAAACCCACAATCCACTTCTTTGTTTTCGGTCAGGAAAATTTTATTATTTTCCATTTTTTTTTTCTATTCTCATATTGGTATCTCACCATGCCCTCAGAGGGTGTCAACGGGTTTTCCTTCTCTCTCACAGTGGCATCTCACACCTATCCCTTCAGGGGGTGCAAAAGGCCTCCCCTCCTTCTTCACATGATTTCCTCCGCCTAACGTTCATGCCACCATTCAGCCAATGGGCGCTCAGCAGCGTGGGTGTGGCCAGACTAGCCTCGGTTTAAAAAATCTTGCTCAAAGAAAAAAAAAATTATCTTCCCTTTTTTTTTTCTTTCTTTTCTTCGAGGAGACCTCACACCCTAGACTCTTATCTTAACCGATTCACCTAGAATTCGTCAATCAGATTTTCGCCAGCATCAAGTGGGTGGCCATTTGGACGTATTTGCATTCTTGGTACCAATTACTGATCCGATAAAATAGTTTCGCTATCATAGCCAGCCCTGACGATAAACAGATGCTCTTCTCAATGATATTCAGCATATAGACAAAGGCTTAACCTTTCCTTCATGGTGGTCAGCGGACACTTTTGTTTTTCTCGGACAGTGCGTGCTTAATTAATTTTTATTTTTATCTCTTTAGACTTCTGCGGGAGGTAACTTTTCCAACTTGAAAATTCCCTTTACCATTGACATGGGCAGATTGGACATATCTTACTCTCCGCCCCGTAACATAAATCAGATTAAATTCTGTGTTTCACCTTCTTGACAATGGAAATAAATATCTTAACACTTTCCCTGTCAGAAAAATAACACCGCTTAGTGTCCTTTTCGTGATGGCTTTTTATCACCTAAATTTAATTCTCGCCTTTCTTTTTTTTTCTTCTTTCTTTCTAGCGACGTAACTAGTGTCACAATCCTCCCCTAACCTGTTTGTCATTTACTCGTAAATGACACCTAAACCCAAATACACTATTTAGCATGCATCATAGATCATGGATCTGTCCCATGACATATTCTTCTTTCTTTTCTTTTTTTTGGGGGGTTTACATGCAAGGTGATGTACTTTTCATATTCTTCTGTTCTACATGCCAATGTAATATTGTTTTCATCTTCTGTTTTACATGCAAATATAATGTTCTTTTCATCTTCTGTTCTACATGCAAAGGTAATATTCTTTTCATCTGCTTCTGTTCTACATGCAAATGTAATGTTCTTTTCATCTTCTTCTCTTTCTCATGCAATTTAAAGTGTGCGTGTGCCTGTGGGTGCATGTGCTTGGTTACTATGGCTTGTTCTTCTTGGTCAATGTTTTTTCTCTGCTGTAGGATGTTTTCCGTCGCACGTGTCGGTTTCACGTCAGCCTCCTCCGCCGGTTTTTCTGCAATTTCTTCGCCGATTCTGTATGAGTAAGGAACACTGCTCGGCATCTCCCTCTCGAGTTGCCGCATGCTTATTTGATTATCGCTAGTTAATTTCTTCTTACTTCTAATCTTCCATATTGCCATACCCCCTATGGCTATAATCATGAATGTACCCATCATTGCCGACCAACTTATCATGATCTGCTCATCATATTCCCAAGCCATACTTCATTTCCCAACGCACCTAACTTATCCCTCAACTGATCCATATCGATTTTTTCTATCGTCTTCATTAGTACTGGCATTTTATTCAAGGTAACATTGGAGAATCCTCTCACTATTGGCTCCCACAACTCTGTAAAATTGACTAAGCTTCTGCCAATCATTTCTATGATTGAATCTTTCTCTTCATATCTTTCTTCTTCCTGGTAATAGGGGGGTAAGGAAATAGATATCCCAAATGCCGAACATCCCAGGGGTGACTTTAACAGGGATAATGGTGGCCTTACTCTTAATGTCCTTGAGGACTCTCCCCCACAAAGCCTAGACAAGCTGATGGGTTTCTGTGTGGCCACTGCCCACACCCAATCTGAAATAGTGATAGCTTGTAGTAATGCCGTGTTTGCTTAATATCTCTACTTGACAAGTTCTCTTAATTCCCTCTTTCTTCCCTTCAAACAATTCTAGTATGCACATTTTGTGGTTACCAGTTATATAGATAGGGCTTAACGATGTACAAGTCCCTAGAGCATCATTTCTACACTTTCTAGCTTCTTCAACTGTTAGCAACATGAATTTTGTTCTATCCGAATTTAAAGCTATGTATTCTGTTTCCATCTTGTACCTTGCTACCATTCGTGTAGCTACCATCATCATCATCATCATCAACCCTTTCATTTTGATCATTTTTGCTACAAGATTCTCTTGTTTTTATTCTTCATAACCATTCGGTCCATAATTCCATAATTTCTTTCTAAGTTTGTAACACTTCAACCCTTCCCTCCCCTAACTAACTCCTAGCAGACAGAACGGTCTGGGTAGGTGCGTGGCGCTCCCACTTCAAAGGTCGTACTTCATGACACCACTGATGGCCAGTTAGCAATGCCAATAATCTTCTTACGTCCTTCGTGAGATGCAGCTCGCGACTCTATCCCCTCCATCCACATCCACCACAGTCAGCCAGTAGATTTTTGGATGAGCCAGTGTCGTTATCTGTTGACACCGAGTGCTTCTATTCTTCACCGCTTTCTTTGTTCCACTGAGACTTGGGGTTCTTCACCCTTCTGAATCTCATCTTCAGAGGTAGTTCTTTCTCGACCTCTAACCTTCCCTCTGTGTTTAATTCCCGTTCAGGAGGTGTTTTGTCCTCTTCTTCCTCTCCTGATTCTTCCTTCTGTTTAGAGTCCTCGCCCTGAACGTCTTCAATACTTCTTGACGCGATGTCTAAATCTCTCCTGTTTCTTAGTCTTTCTCTGAGCTGGGAAAGGGGTATTTGATCCTCTTTTTGAACTCTTCGTCTTGTTTAGGGAGCCTCTTTTTAGAGCCCATGACTGCTTGATTGGATCCCTTTGTTTTTCTCTTCCTTTTTTTGTGCATGGGGGTGCGATGGTGACATCACAGGGTCTTCTCCGCACCGATTCAGGCGACGACTGAACGCCGCTGATCCCCGCCGAGGGTTCCAACTCCGTCACTCTGATCGCTTCGTCTATCTGGCTAAGTCGATCTATCTCTTCATTTTCCTCGGAATCCTCCGTCTCCATTTCTTCTAGCTCAACCAGAGTTACCTTCCTTGTCCTTGACTTCTTATGCCTCGGTTCGCTCATTTCCAGGTTAGCTATTTCAGCCTTCTTCAGATCGTTGGCATGGACCCTCCTTGCTCGTCCTGCCACTTGATCCCATGTTACATATGATACTGGACCCGTCTGCTCTACTATCCGGTAGTACGGTTCCCATCTCCGGTCCAGCTTTCCTTCTCTCTGATGGATTTTATAGTAGACAGCGTCTCCAACCTTCAATTCTACTACCTTTCTTTCAGCATTGACTCTCTCATTTCGTCTCTTCTGTGCCCTCTTTATTCTTCTTCTGGCCTGTACAAATATTTTATGTTGTTTTTCCAGTAACAACTAATGATGATCTTCTCCCATATTACTTTCTTCGGGGCTTCAACAGGTTATCCACAGGCAGGACCACGTCTCTGTCAAACAACATAAAGTAAGGAGAAAATCTGGAGGTTTCTTTTATCGTAAACCTCACGGCCGTCAGAGCCTGCGTCAAATACAAATCCCAATTTCCTGTCTTCTCTCTGGCCAGCTTGGCCAGCACATCTGCCAAGGTTCTATGAAACCTTTCCACTTTAGCGTTTCCTTGGGGGTGATATGGAGATGATTTTACGTGCTCTATATTCAAACCTGTCAGCACTTCTCTCATTATGCTGTTTATATTCTTTGTGCCATTATCAGTGAAAAGTTGCACAGGGGCGCCATACCTAGGGAAGATTTCACTTATTATCAAATCGGCTACAGTTTTCGCCTTCTTGTCTGGTACTGCATATGCCTCAGGTCAATTTGTTAGCCAATCGACAAAACTCACTATATAGTTGTTTCCTTGTGCAGTTTCCCCATATGGTCCTGATACATCCATACTCACTTTCTCGAAGGGGAAGTTCGGCACGTCCATCTCCTCCAATGGTGCCATTTCCTGCCTTCTGTTCTGCGACTGGCAGACTTACACAGCTCCGAACATAGTAACCTCTCCGTACAGTTTGGTCCAATAGTACTTTCTCCCTATTAGATCATATGTTCTATCAATTCCCATGTGACCCAACCTGTCGTGGCACTGTTCCAATATCTCTGGTCTTAAACTTTTGAGCACATACAATTTGGGCTTGACTTCTTCATCCCTGCCTGAGAGATAATACAGCCTTTCCTCTATTATTGCATACTCGGTGGTCTTTCCTGCCTCCACCTTTTCTCTAAGGGCAGCTATTTCACTTTCTGCCTGCTCCTTCTCAATTCCTTCTGTCCAGTAAAGATTGGTTATTATCTGTGCGTCCCCTTCCTCATCCGATTCTAACATAGGGCGATCTTTTAGCTTATTAGAGTTAATTACTCCGATTCTATAGGCTTTATCATCTACACCTTGCGCTACTTTTACAGATCTTTCTTCCAGTTGTTTCGGTATTCTTGAGAGTAAATCTGCACACGTGTTTTCCTTCCCTGCCAAATACTCTATCTTACAGTGGTAGCCACTTAACTTTAGCACCCACTGTTGAATCTTCTTCTTATTTGTCCATTCTGCCTGCAATAGGTACTGCAGAGGCTTGTGGTCTGTCTTTATAGTAAAAACCGCACCATTCAAGTAGTAGTCCAGTTTTTGGAGAGCATACATGATAGCATATGTTTCTCTTTCTATTACTGGCCATCTTTGTTGTGTCTCTGAGAGCTTATGAGAGAGAAAGTATATAGGTACCTCCTCTGGTATGCCTGACACTGGTCCTTCTTTATCGGGACACGGCTGGGTAAGAACTTCTCCTGCACACTGCTCACTGGCACCAGTGTATAGTACCATGCGCCTGCTGAGGTCCGGGTACGTCAGCAGTGGGACAGCTGTCAACTGTTCTTTTAAGGTATCAAATGCCCGTTGACAGTCTTCTGTCCACTTGAACCTAGCGTATTTCTTCGTTAGGGCTACTAAAGGTATGTCAATTCTCGAGAATGCCGGGACGAATCGTCGGTAGTACCCTATAGCTCCTATAAACCCTCTTACTTGTCTCACTGACTTAGGTTCTGGCATTTCCCTTATGACTTTCACCTTATCCATGACGGTTTTAATACCGCCTCCGTTTATAACAAAGCCCAAATATCTAGTCTCCTCCTTCAGAATCTGACACTTCGACAATTTCAATTTTAAGCCGTGCTTTCTTAGTCTTCCCAACACTTGTTTTAGATGGAAAAAATGTTGTTCTACTGTTTCTGAAAATATCAAAATATCATCTAAATATGCCATGGCAAAGCTCTCGCATCCTCCTAACACTATTGACATCAGCTGTTGGAAGATTCCCGGGGCATTGGCTAAACCGAATGGCATCACCCTGAACTGAAATAGTCCCAGGTGACACGCAAATGCGGCCTTTTCATTGTCAGCCTCATCAAGGGCTACCTGCCAATACCCGGACCTCAAGTCCAACGTAGAGAAGTAATTCGCTTTCCCTAATAATGCCAATATGTCATCGATTAGTGGAAATGGCACCGCCAACGGCTTCGATATAGAATTCAGTTTCCTAAAATCTACACAAAAATGGTGCCCGCCATCTTTCTCACCTACTATCACGATTGGAAAGCTCCAAGGGAAGATCGATCTTTCGATCATCCCAGCTTCCAACATCTCTTCTACTGCCTCTTCCACAAGGGGTCTCTTCTGAATAGGTGTTCGGTAGGGCTTCAATTTCACAGGTGGGGTGATCGCCCGTGTCGATTTTCATTTTTACTGTGTGGGTCTGGCCTAATTCCTTATCTGATTGGGCCACTACATCTCGATTATCTCTCAGCAGACTTCCCACTCTGGCCCTAAATGCCAATATATCTTCGTCTACTATTCCTTCTGTTTGTTCTATGAGTTTCCCTGTTTCTCCTCGAATCTCACCCGATTCACAGTTCGTAGCGGTAGTGCTTTTCCTATCTCTTCCCCTCTCTTAACCTTTATCGTCTTTTGGGCCTGATTCAGCATCATAATGGGCACTAATTCAGCTGCCTCCACTGCTGCCTCACACAGAGTTACCTCATTTTCTTCTAGGTCCATCCCTTCTACAGGGACCATTTGCAGGGTTCCTTTTCCTATTTTCTTCCCTGACATTAGCCTACCCTTTTCCGACACCGCCGTTCTGGGGGGTAGCTTTACATCTTCCTCCACCACTATTGTTATATCTTCTTCCGGTGGGCATCCCAATGGCGTTCTTTCGCCATTCACTACCAGCACAGTGGGGTTGAACTCTATCCGAGCCCTCTGGCTCTGAATCCAATCTTCTCCCAAAATTGCTTCCGTACACAGGTTAGGGGTTACGTAGAAGTTCTGGGTGCTTCTTAATTTCCCAATCCTCACAGGGAGCCTCGCCATCCCTCTTATCTCCAAGGGGCTCCATCTGCCTGCGTGACTTCTAAGTCTGCTTCCTGCAACCCATTCTTCTGTTTCACCCGTCTGTATGCTTCCTCTCTCAGCAATGAAACAGACGCTCTTGTGTCTATCAGGGCTTTCATTGCCCTACCTCCTATCTCTGCCCTACAAGATAGCTCCTTCTCTTGCGCCAGCGAAGAGAATACTTGGGCTTTCCTTTTCCTGGGTTCCCACCCTTGGGTCATCCCAGACATAGGCGCCGGTAGCAACAAACTCCTTTCATTCTTCTCATATGGGGGAGTTCTGCGTTTTCTGCACCTGGGTGGACCCAGCTGGACCTCTCCCAGTCTCTTGCGGCTGTTGCTAAGAATACAATTCCTCTTCAGGTGCCCTGGTATCCTACAAAACCAGCACCTTCTTGTTGGACAGTTTACTGCAAAGTGGCCCACCTGACCACACATCCAACATTTTACTCTTCCTCTCTTCAACTGGGCCACACTCCCTCTTATTCCTCGGGGGACCTGCCCTCTACCTAAGTGGCTCTCCTGACCACATGTCCAACGTTTTACTTTCCTGCTTTTTAACTGGGCTACCCTCCCTCTTAATTCTGGGGTGGCCCGCTGGCTTTTCCCTGGTTTTGTCTTTTAGGTTCAGCCTTCTTTAACAATATCGGTGGGGCACCTTTTCTTAACCCGCGCCACTTGGTGTCCCCTCTTCCCACACCTAGTACATTTATCCTGTTCGAAGTCTGGGGGCAAACCCCACTTCGTCGGACATTCCGCTGTTCTGTGGTCCTCATATCCACATGTCCAGCAGACTAGCCCGTATCGACCCGGCGTAGGCTTATAGAACCCATGCCTTGTTAACCAAGCCTTTCTTGTGGGATCTTCTTCCCACACCTCAGGCTCATCCACCTCTAGCTTGACCATCCGATTCCACGCGGGGAGTCTTCCTCCTTCCCCCTTTCTTCCGACCTCTCGACTTAGCTCTTGCTTCTTCTCTCAAACTCCCTGGCTCTCTTTGGCCAGCGCCACTGTTGCCGATAATCATAGCGGTCCTTCCTTCAACACATCGTGACTAACACGCTCGTCACTGAGTGCTTCCACATACAGATCAGCCAACTGGGCCTGCATGACCGCATTATTTCTCACTACCTCTGGGAAAGCTAATGACGACAGCTTCTCCGTTCGGGTCCCCAATTCTCCAGGGGTTTCGTCCCTCAGCTGCGTCAACTTCAGGAGGGCTCTCATGGCCTCTATCGCCGTCCCCTCGTCAGCGAACTCCCGAGTTAATAATTCTTCCAACCTTTCCCATGTCAAGTGGGGCTCACTGGCTAAGAGTCATTTACGAACTCAAACGCTTTCCCTCTGGTGGCATCATACGCCAAATATAGGGCCTCCTGGTCTGAGAGTCTCTTTCTTACGCGTCTCTTATCCAGGACTGCCAGCCAGTCCCTAAAATCCCTTGAACTCCCATCAAAAGCCGGGACCCTCGGTCCACCCAATAATTTCCTTAGGTCTGCCGGCAATCCCTGTCCAGTCCCCTCTTCCTCTATGTATATCCTATCTGAATCGTAGTCAGACATATTTAACACAGCAAAAGATAAACAGTCTGAGCAGCAACAATCAAAATTAGGAGATCAACCGAAAATAAAGTGTCCTACCTGACAGACGATCTCCAGTTCGTTTTTCTCAGGTTCCGGGTTGTCGTACTAGAGTATCTGGAACCGTATGGTTATAGTAACCAAAGTCCTTTGGTTCCCACTCTAGTCTGTTTCAAGTTGAGTCCTTGAGACGCCGTGCATTGTCCAGATCGAAATTTTTCTGCATCTCCTGTGGCGACGGCTGGTCCAGGGTTTTATACCGCTGTCACGGCACCAATTGTGACGTCCCTCCGGTGTCGCTGCGCCAAATGTGACGTCTCCCTGGTTGCGTCCGTCGTACTATCCTGTCCTGTGACGACCAACTGGCTTGGTATTGGTCGCAGCACCGAATGTGACGTTCTAACCTTCTTGTGATTCGGATGGGAATCTGGTTAGATTCCGTATCAGCCTTGTCGTTTCCAGCTCGCCTCCAACGTCTGGTTACCGAAGTAACTGTTTTGATTTCTAGTCCAACCTACCCACGTTGTGATTTGATCTTAGGCAGACGAAATCAATCAGTCGCCGGGCCGTAATGCAAGCCGAGTTCGATCAAGGGCAACACCGCACAAGTATATGTAAAAGAAAAGAAAATAATTACTCAAAAAGTTCAAATGTGTTAAAAAAGGATAACAAAATTTTATATCTAGTTGCTGAATACAGCACTGCGTCTTCTTCCCAACCCGCTATATGGATTCGTGACACTTTGTGTTTGTTAGTCGAGTCTTAACATCTTAAGTTGTTTGTTCTTTAAGAAACTGGTTCTTGGTGTATCTTCAGGCGATATTCGTGAAACTTGTTTTGACGGTGTGAGTCTCAGTCGTTATTCAAAAATAAATTGTTCTTGGCTAGAAGTTGAGTTCAGAATTGCGTGAATCTTAGTCAGCTTCTGCGAGGCGGGTCTTCAGAGCTCTCAGCTCACTGCAACTGTTTGCCTGTCTGTCTCCAACCCCAACTGCGAACTTCACTCAACTTAACTGGAACTCGAACTCGAAATCGAACTGAACTCGCTGCGACTCTGTATCTCACCATGCCCTCAGAGGGTGTCAACGGGTTTCCCCTCTCTCTCACAGTGACATTTCACACCTATCCCTTCAGGGGGTGCAAAAGGCCTCCCCTCCTTCTTCACATGATTTCCTCCGCCTAACGCTCATGCCACCATTCAGCCAATGGGCGCTCAGCAGCGTGGGTGTGGCCAGACTAGCCTCGGTTTAAAAAATCTTGCTCAAAGAAAAAAAAAATTATCTTCCCTTTCTTTTTTTTTTCTTCGAGGAGACCTCACACACTAGACTCTTATCTTAACCGAATCACCTGGAATTCGTCAATCAGATTTTCGTCAGCATCAAGTGGGTGGCCATTTGGACGTATTTGCATTCTTGGTGCCAATTACTGATCCGATAAAATAGTTTCGCTATCATAGCCAGCCCTGACGATAAACAGATGCTCTTCTCAATGATATTCTGCATATAGACAAAGGCTTAACCTTTCCTTCATGGTGGTCAGCGGACACTTTTGTTTTTCACGGACAGTGCGTACTTAATTAATTTTTATTTTTATCTCTTTAGAATTCTGCGGGAGGTAACTTGTCCAACTTCAAAATTCCCTTTACTATTGACATGGGCAGATTGGACATATCTTACTCTCCGCCCAGTAACATAAATCAGATTAAATTCTGTGTTTCACCTTCTCGACAATGGAAATAAAGATCTTAACACTTTCCCTGTCAGAAAAATAACACCGCTTAGTGTCCTTTTCGTGATGGCTTCTTATCACCTAAATTTAATTCTCGCCTTTTTTTTCTTCTTTCTTTCTAGCGACTTAAATAGTGTCACACAAGTTAAATGACTATTAAACAATCAACTTATTTTTGACTACAACTGAGTGAAGTTTGTATTAGATTGCTTGAAAATTGTGGGAGATTTTAGTTTAAAATTTGTGTTGAAATCGATTTTTTCGTTTTTCGCTGTGGTTCGCTAAACGCATTGGCGTAGAAATAAAAATAAGGTATCGTTGAGCTCGTAATGATATAAGTAACCTACATACCGAGTTTGAACGGAATCGGAGGAAAAAAGTTTAAATTAGCGATTTTTGATCTGCTTCATCGATTATTGATCTCTTAAAATTATCGATTTTTTACGCTAAGAACCTATCTCTTACATTGTACTATGTATTTGGTCAAAATCGGTTAGATGGATCTCGATGAAAAGATATCATACAGACACACAGATATCTTCTGTGATATATATATATATATATATATATATATATATATATATATATAGAGAGAGAGAGAGAGAGAGAGAGAGAAAGAGGTGACTACAGTCGTCTCTGAAAACCTTCGGTTTCTTGATTTGCTAATGATCAAATCAATTTCGAAGTCAAAAAAGGTTTTAAAAAAAGAAAGAGCTAGGAACATGAACGTCTATCGAAAATAATCGTACAGCATACAGGTCTAAAGCCCAAAGAAAAACAACGATTCAAGTAATCAACTAACTAAAAAAACGTGCTCAATACAAAAGTAGAGTAGACCTAGTCAAACCTAGAGAGCCAGACAAACCTATCAAGGTTTCACCTAAGCGGATCGTCAGGGAAAGCTGACCTTAGTAGGTTTGTTTGGCTCTCTAGATTTAACTATATATATATATATATATATATATATATATATATATATATATATATATATATATATGGATGAAAATAATCTGAAAATGCAATGAACCACAGTAGGAATAGTTGTCTTACACGGATTAAGCAGAAGGAGAGTAACAAAATCACCGGTAAATAGGTAATATACCCTCACAAGATTATTTAGAGCAGAGGCAAACGTCAGCTAAAAATAATATATGTCCAATGAAGAAATATATGGGAATGTACCAAAGATTACGGACTTTCGCGACTTCTTGGCAAAGATCGGACATTGGTTCCCTGTTTCCTTCCGAACAGAGTTTTCTAATTAGTTGTCCTTTGCATAAATTGGTTGTCATTCAGGGAGAAAGATCCCAATATACCTTGCTATTTGACCCATAGCTGGTAGATGATATATTTATGCTTTTCCCCAAGGAGAAAGTAAACGCAACAGGCTAGATTGGAATTTTGCCTCGGTTCACCGATAACCATTACACTACCAGCTCATAATTTAAAGACATTTTAAAAGTTTCATAAGAGAGAATCCATAATAGATAACATTTTTTGATAACAGAAACAACGGAAAATTATAGTTTAAGGTGATACTGCAATGAGGTCTTCCTTCCGACCAAAGATAATACGAAACATAATCTCATATTTAACATTATTAATTCAACTCCTAAATCCGTCAATTACTGTGGGCGAGTATGTGATCATGTATATGGTTTCAGCGCCCTCAACCAAACGTGGACCTTTTTTTCTCGTCTGCGATGCCTGAAAGACTGATATCTCCTTCACTGGGTTAGGTGTTTATATAAATGCATATATAGTCCGTTCCCATTAATTGCAACCCATATACAGTTGGTCGATTATCTGAGTCAGTAATCGAGACCTGTGAGGTCACCTGAAGTCAATCTAGCTCCCTTGATGGTCTAGTGTAATACTGGTTGCAAACATTTATTGTTGTATAATCTTTTGCGGATCACGCACGACCATACGAGCAAAAAACATCTGAAGATATTAATGCTGAATTTTCTTTACAAATTAGCGAATATTAATCTCGTAGAACAGTTGTGAAGATGGAAAATTATTAACCTAAGACAATATAGTGGGCAATATTACGATATGTATTTTGATGAAATTCAGTTCTCCAGAATTTTCGAATGTTGAGTTTTGCATTTTTTTTTTCAATCTGATTCCAACTTGATCGATTTGATTCTAAAATCGAAATACCACACTACGAAGAATTTAACTTGTTTAATGATCACTTCTGTACAAAATTTGATTTGATGTCTTAGATCTTCAGTTATTTTTTATTTTTATTTTTTTTAAAGCATTTAGGATTTTATCATTCACTCTACAAGTACGGCTGGTACTATACAACCAAGTATTACCAGCTGCATGATTGGATTATCTGCGACTAAACCTCTATTCCTACAAGTCTATTCTTGTGATAAGGGTCGCTAGACATTCAACAGAAGTAAGAACAAGACATGTTAACGGAACATGTAATAGTGTCAATGTCAGTCTAGCAAAATAGGGAAGACTAAGCATCATAGCTATGCATTCGATCACCCTGCATAGCAAGGGGGTTGATGACAACGTTATCGTTGATCGGAGGGGGGCTTGTTAGACTGAAGTCAACGGCTAGAGTGGACGTTTCTTACGGATGGAATAAACGACATGTGCGTGAACAGTGCGAACCTTCAACTTGGATGACATTGGTTGTCGTTTGACCTGTAAAGGGAGGGTGTCTGTCAGTTGGACTTGTCCCAGATACGCTACGTATAAATGAGTACCTCTCCGGTCATGTGGAGGGACCTGTTCAGATTCCCATCTGTATTGTGGGTCTCTGTGACCACACCGGCGAAGAGTCAGGTGATGATAATCATAACGATATCTTTTATATCATATTAGAAAATATACCAGGGAAAATTTTGTGACAAAAACAAGAAAGCTGGGGGAAAGAATTTGAAGAATGCGAAATAGAATAGAGAGAAGAAAATGAAGAAAAATGAGAGAGAGTAAAAAAAAAAAAAATATTAGCCAAGTCAGTGTAACGGTTATAGATGCGGAAAAAGGAATTCCCATGAAAAGTTCAAATTTCGGTTTACCAAATATATCAGGTTCACTTTCGAACAAATGCTTCGGTTGATTTCTAGTATAAGCACCAAAAACCCCCGGCATTGAGAATGTACAATTGAATGTGAAATTGCTTGCTTATTTCGAAAATGACATTAAAGCATTGCACTCGATAACCGTTTAGAAGTTATGGACAATGTAATTTCGACTCCTTTTCCGTTGCGTACACAGAACGTCCACCATTAATGGCTCTGTTAACATATGTTTGCCTCGAGTAGTCATGCGACGCGGAAGTTTCACTTGCCTTGATTACTGCGCAATGCGTCAAGTTTAAAATGAATGCGCGGAATAATGTAAAATCCGACAATTAAAATAAAATAAATTAAAAATTACATGTCTGAAAATTAAAAAAAGGATTTTTCCTTCTTTTCAGTGATATGTGTCTGTGTGTGTGTTATGAAAATTTCTAGAAATTAAAGCTTCATAAATGCCATTTTAGAATGAGATTCTTTTTCATTAGCTATAAGCAGATTTATTAAGGACACTAGAAAAATGATATCCATTTAAAACTTCATTATAAAAAAAAAAAAAAAACGCATTTTAAAATAACATCCGCGAAAATTGCACAGTAATCAAGACCAGTAAGATAAGAAAAGCTGTAAAAAAGCCGTTAAGTAAGTAATCTTCAGCACATTACTACTAAAAGAAAAATATATAAACAACGTCAGTAATGGCGACCGGACAACGCGAATAAGATCAAACTTACATTGACGATAAATCGAAAACAGTTATCGAGAGCAATGTTTTAACGTAATTTTCGAAATAAGCAGGAAATTTCACAGCAGACTCAATACGGGGGCTTTTGGTGGTTATACTGCAAATTAACCAATGCTGCTAACAAAGATATGTGTTCTTTTGTTTCCTCTCAACCCAGCTATGCTCCCATATCTGAGCCGGACTTGCCCAAACGCCGCTTACCTGTTTTGATAAAGTTCAAAATTGTCTGCACGGCCTTGTAGGTGATGAATTATTTTCCATCCAACAACCCTTTTCCCCACAGAAGAAGCAAGTTGCTCCCTATGTTATCGCTATCGCCATAGTAAATGTTTTGATGAGCTAAATTCTTTAGTTAAACCAGATATGGTCTTTGCATCTAAGACCGGTCTTCCACAAACACTGGGACTAATCATCATCATTCTCTTTGCATTCCATTATTAAGAAGGAATTTCTACTCAGAGCTTCTTTCCAAGAACTGCTAATTAGGGGAAAAGACTCCCAAGAGAATGCTTTCCCGATCACTGCAATCTTAACTATTTCAAGTCTAAGATTAACCTGTATTTCTTCTACATAACTTAAACTGCACATCTTTACTCCTCCTCTTACGCATATACATCATCATTTTGTAACTCTTTTGGGTCTTATATTGGGTGAAAAAATAAATAACCAACACACAGAATAGAGAAAAAATTGTATGTAGATAGACATGATCGTCTCCGTATAAAAGAGAACTTATATAAAAAATACATTTGGAAAAGAGAAAATGGCGAGGTTTGAAAAAAAAAAGTGCAAATTATGAAAGATAAATTAAAAACGAGGAAAAAAGAAAAATGGGAAAAAGAGAAAAAGCCGAACCAATTTCTGGAGAGAAAGACAGAGACTTAGAATCAAAGGAATTTACAAGAGAATGCCATGGAATTGGAAGAAAAGGAAGTCAAGTGACAATAGAGTTCCAGAGAGAACAAAAACGAAAGATTTAAAAGATATCGTGTGAGCCAGAGACAGCGTGTTACAGAAGGATGAAACAAACGTAGTGTGGGGTAAAGAAGGCTGGTAAGGGTGTGAGGCGAAGGGTTAACGCACATAAACGTCAGTGCGTTATCCACACGATTCGCTCGGGCGTGCCGGCCGGATAATCTCTTATCTCGGCGCCCAGGCAAACAAGTTCCAATCAACCGGCCGGTACTTTTTATCTCCGACGAACCGGTCACATGACACCGCACGATACAATGGCCGCTATCATGGGACTTTGTAAATACGTTGACTGGGGTAAGTTGATGCTGATTGTAATTTCGCTCGTCTTCCACATCCTCAACTAAGCCATCAGCCCAACCAACTCTAGCACCATTAGTCAAGCTTTACATCTGCCCCCTCAACCTTTGGCACTCCCCAATGTCGCCATTCCCCCAATTCAATCCGAAAACGCTAGGCCATAACTTCCGGCTTGTGCTGTCTTCTGGGTTTTTCTTTCTCTCTAAACCCTCGTACTTTCTCACACTATATTACTTTCTCTACAACAAATCATTCTCTCTCTTTTTTTTCTCTCGTGCAAACCACTAAGTTTTCTTTTTACCATTTTGCTTTTTTGTTCATTATTATTTTTATTTTTGTTTCCTTTTTTCTTCATGTTTTTTTTTTATTTTTCAATATTTAGTCATTTTGTTTTTGTTTATTTTTTTTTTTAGCTTTTTTAAATTTTAGTTTTTCCAGTCTCTTTCTCATTGTTTATTCTTATTATTTTTCCTTATTTTATTTCGATCCGTCTCTCTCTACCGCTTTCTCCTACAATTCTTTTCTTCTTTATCTTAATTAAAAAGAATCCGCTTACACCTGCTTTTCTCTCTCTCTCTCTCTCTCTTTAATTTTATCTTTCTTTGTTTTCTTTGCACAATATGGCTTTTTTTTTTCACTCGCCTCCAGAATGTTTCTTTTCATACTTCCAATTTGCTTTTTTTCTTTCAACTTTTTTATGCCCTTTTTTCTTTCAAATTTCTTTATTCATCCCATCCCACCACGTCTCTTTTATTCTTTCTTCCTCTTGTTTCTCGTTTTTCTTTCTGCATTTCTTCCTTGACCTTTTTTTCTGCCTTTCTTCCTCTACCTTTCTTTCTGCCTTTCTTCCTCTACCTTTCTGTCTGCCTTTCTTCCTCTACCTTTCTTTCTGCCTTTCTTCCTCTACCTTTCTTTCTGCCTTTCTTCCTCTACCTTTCTTTCTGCCTTTCTTCCTCTACCTTTCTTTCTGCCTTTCTTCCTCTACCTTTCTTTCTGCCTTTCTTCCTCTACCTTTCTTTCTGCCTTTCTTCCTCTACCTTTCTTTCTGCCTTTCTTTCTTTTAAAACCATGTTCATATTTTATCATCGTTATTTCACATCTTTATTTCCCCTTATTTTATCGATATTTATTTATTCATCATTTTTTATCTATCTATTCCCAATTCAGCTTCCACTATATCCCGTCTGATAATAGAACAACGTCGCCGCTTCCCATTACAGAATTATTACCCCTTTCTTCCAAATCTCTTTTGAGCACAACTTTTATTTTTGTTTCTAGTTTGTTTTTGTTTTTTTTTTTCTATCTCATCCTATCGTTATACTCATCCCCCTCCTTTCTGGTGTCCTTTTCTCAGTGTGTGTGCCTGCGTTATACTTTTTCCTTTTCTGTTTTGTTTTTACCATAGAATTTTTACAGTTCTTACAGCGAAATCCTCTTCTGAAAGACGACAGTCTAGTAAATGACAAATCCGGCGATGCCATACGATTCCGAAATCCAAATCAGTGACCAAACAATAGACTAGCTAGTAACTCTCCACCACTCCTTTTCAAACCAAGCCGCCATCACTAAGAAAAATAACAAAAAAAACCCCCAAAAAACGAAAGCAATCAATATGAAAATATCAGTTAATATCACTATGACATTAATCCTCAAAATTAAGTTTGCCCAACTTCACAACTTGCGTCACTAACACTTTTACTAACAATTTTACACTGATTTAATTCTACACAATTCTAACTACAGTGTAACCCGGATATAAGAGACCCGGATATAAGAGCGATTTTCTCTGGTCCCAAATTAGAGCCATACTTACCTAAACAAAATAGACCAAACCCGGATATAAGAGAAACCCGAATATAAGAGACTTCTTCTCCGGTCTCGACAACTCTTATATCTGGGTTACACTGTGTGTATATATATATATATATATATATATATATATATATACAGTGTAACCTGGATATAAGAGAAACCCGGATATAAGAGCGATTTTCTCTAGTCCCAAATTAGAGCCATACTTACCTAAACAAAATAGACCAAACCCGGATATAAGAGAAACCCGGATATAAGATACTTCTTCTCCGGTCCCGACAACTCTCTTATATCCGGGTTACACTGTATTAAGAATGCGAAGAAAGTATTTGTTTAAAATCAAAACAATGCATTTATTATTAGACAACTACACATGCAGAACTTCTCTACGTGCGAACTTACGTATAAACCAGTATCTCATATGCTGATTTTTAAAGTAAACCCGGCTTAGACGATCAAGGTTCTGTTTGATTGGTTTTCTTTATCTGTAAATTGTCATGACTCCTTAGAAAAAATGGATTGGCTTCCCGTTGTCTTCTTCATTTGTGAGATCAGGACTCTTCCTCTCTTAGATTGATTGACATCTACCGTAATTCCCCTTCATCCATAATACGCACAAGTGTGAAAGTGTAGGAAAATGTTTCTGTTCACGTATAATACGCAAACCCTATAAATTGTCAGTCAGTTATATGCCATGCGTGATACGCGCGTAGGCGATCATGTATCTTCCGAAGAAGATTTATACCCTGCAGTAGGTTGCCATTTCTTTTCTCATTTTCTCAGTTGCCTTGTAAATAGGAGGACAGACCGGGTAGCTGAAGGGAAAAAGAGAATTCATACCTCATACGTAAGTGAATGTAATGGATTCGACTAGAATTCGAACTCGGCTCTCCGATTCCTCAATCCATTACTCCAGCGTGCCTCTATAAATTGTACCTTTCTAGTTTCATTACGGTCAGTGTTTCCTGCTCTTATTTTTAAAATGTTTTAAACATACAATAATATTATTCTAATTGAGTTTTATGATAATTCTTATTTTATTTTACGTCAAATTTTAAAGATTTTGTGTAGCTGTGTGTAATACGCACCACTGATTTTGCTTATTTTTTTATTTTTTTTATTTTTTAGAAAAAATGTATATTTACACGGGAAATTACAGTAATCTTTGGTGTTTCACCCATGAGGGGACTCTTCTTCCGGAAGGTGCAGGGGAGGAGAAAGTTTTTCCCGTCTGAATAGATGCAGCGGTTGTAGTATCTGTTTCGTGTCAAGGACCTTCTCTTCTCGCTTGCGTTCTCCCCACTTCACCCCTTGCGTAGACAGAATCCTCGGACTTGTTCCGTTGCGGTGGTATGGCTGGCTATGACTAGCCTAGGCAATCTTAAATTGAGTTTTAATACCTTCAGTATATCCGTATTTCCCCAAGCATTTACTATTGTTTAGGCTTTGGCATTTTACACTCACGATTGTGTAGTGGTTTCGATTAGCACTTCGCGGACATTTTGAGTGTGAAATATGCAGCTTACAACATTTATCCTAAAAATAAAGAAAAGCTACGAAGTTTTTAGATGAGCTGGACGAAGGAGGTTTGAAGAGGAAAAGGGTCAGAACTGCCAGGGATCCTGATTTTGACAAGATTTAACGTGTTTTCTGAAGCTAGAAATGTTCTTCAAAACTGCCAATATTCAACTCTTAGTATTGGATACGCATTTTGCATGCTTAGCCACTGTGTTACCAATTTTCGTGGATAACTCCATGGACATGACAAGCTTTGTTTTGGTGGTCTAAGCTGGCAGTCCTGACATCGCGGCTCACTTTTGATCTAAACCGCCGATAGAAATTTTGGAACCCAACTACCGCGGTTAACTGGCGCCGACATATATATGTGTGTGTGTGTGTGTGATTAATAAAGACGGAGATTATTTTGACATTAAGAATTAAAACAAAAAAATTTATATCACTTTAAGTGCAATGAAGAGTTGCTGAAGATGGGATTCTTATTATAAGTAAATCTTCTCCTGGTACGAACGACATAGTACTACAACTTATATTCACTTATTAAGCAGTGATTTTTCCAAGCATAGCTCAGATGTCACACAATGCCGAAAGTATGGCGCACCCAGTGAGGATCGAACTCACTACTCAGTCGTAATAGTTCTAGCGAGACAAGTTTGCTAATCATTACACCACCTCTAGGTGCCTATATTTACTTATTAATTATATCAAGCATAATGTCACAGATGTGACAAAATTAGTAAAGACTGAACTCGCTACTCTAAAATTTTATAAAGTAATTAAAAACTGCAAAATAAACTTGTTAATCCTCGCAAAGCAAAAAGGTAAACACACTTTGAGCAAGTGTAACTATTTAAAAACATTTTATCAAATGTTTTAAATACTTATTCGAAATCAAACGTTTACTGATTATTGCTCTAATTCTTTTTAACCAATCAGAACGGGTAAAATGCCGAACTGCTTTGTAATCTCAATCATCCTATATAGTAGTTATTTGTAAGGGCACCTCGAGGTGGTGTAATTGTTAGCAAGCTTGTCTCGCTAAAACAATTATGACTGAGTAGTGAGTTCAATGCTCACTGGGTGTCCCTTACTTTCGGCCTTGTGCCACATCCAAGCTACGCTTGGAAAATCACTATAGTAGTTATCAGTATGGAGAGGCGATCCCAGTGTGCAGCATCTTTGAAAAGTGCCTAAAAATCATACCACGAGTTGGCCCTTCGTGGCCGTCGATAGCTGTGGTAGCACGAATTCGCGAGTCATCGTGACCGAGGGTTTGAGTGTGCTGGTTTTGTTCAGATTGTTGATCATGCTAGATAACACGCTCTCTCCCAGAAACTGTAACTAATGATTGCTCAGCATAGTTGCAATATAAACCACAGGTGGACTCTGTGCATGTCGAACAAGCACAAATGTGTCTGAGCAAACGTTCTGCAATAGGGATTGGCTAGCCACACTAGTAGACGGGTATCCTCGAATACGAGTGGCCAGCTATAGAGATAGAGTGGTGACTGTTGGTCATTTTTCTCACAAATGAAGAGGCAATTGAAAAGATAAGGTGCTTCTGCAGAAGGTTTCTGAGACTTCCTTTAATCATTTCACCCCAAGCAAGGCAATAAAACCACTAAGGCGCGGGGAATTTACTGTATATGAAAGAATAGAAGACAAAAATGACTGGAAAGCAATAAGCCGGAAGAGAGTTCCACTAGCAAGAAGTGTGGAAGAAAGAATTATTAACGCAGAACTTATGGTCATATCAAGCCATTTCAATTGTAAAATGATGATACCTTACTGCTAATCTGGTACTTCAATTCACAAAATCGACGTACCATAGAGATAAGTTCATCAGAATAATTACTATGAAATTATATATAGAAAAGGCACAGGAAAGCTACATTACGTCGGTGTGAAATAAACTGAAAGCCGAGATGCCATGACAGGACAATTAATATTGCATATTCTTCTTTAGATTTTATCAAGGATGGTTGAAGCTTGTAAGAAACAAGGACGCATAAAAAAGAACACATACTTAGAATGAGGAAGAAACAGTTGAAATTTCTATGAGACAATGTAGAAAGAATGCTTGGAAAATTTGACACTTACTGGATATATCGAAGGAGTGAGAGTCAGTGAGGAACCTACCTAACGAACTCCGGTAATAGATTTGGAGGAATACTAAAAAAAAAAAAAAAAAAAAACATTGATAAGAGTCCTAAAGAATAGTAAGTTGTGGAAAGCCATGATCGCCCACATCCTGAAGGCGCATAGATTTTTACATACTTCCTAACCGGAAGGTCAATATTACGATCACGACTCGTATAACCCATTAGGGTCGCAGGGGTACCACTTGTACTGCAGTCATTGTTTCAGTTGTTTCCTGGGCAAGATAGCCTGATGCAGCCCTATCCGCTCTAGGTTGGTTTTGAATTCATTGTTTTCCTTCTCATAAACTAGTCACCAACCAAGACTGTAGACCCAGCCTGTGCTACTAATTACCCATATTAGGGGGTTATAGGAGAAGGGATGGATTCATACCTCTCACAAGCTCATAAAAAACCTCATGAGTGAATGTAATGAACTCGACTGAAATTCGAACACGGCTCTCCGATTCCTCAATCCGAGACGCTGTCCATTACTCCATCGTGCCCGCTTCTATCAGGTACGACAGTATGTTTGCTCATCTCTCTATTTCTCCATCATTTGCAGTTACAAGTTATTTAAAATTTAGCCGTAACTCAGAATACGCGTGCCAAATCAATTTTACCAACCGGTAATAGATCAAATATCCACTAAAGATATTATTACCTATGTTACATAGTTCATAGGGGGTGGAGAGTAGCTTTAACAGCAGGTAATGGAATCAACTAGACGAGTTAAAGTTCCAGCTTAGTTTGTAGGATTCACTTTCTCACAACTGCCCTTGGAAAATGCAGGGATCTATTTCTTCGTTTCCCACTGGTGGGTTAAATGGTAGGGAAGACTGGCTCTCTAGACTTGGGTAACTTCCAACCAGGGAGAAGCAATTCAAAACCATAGAAAGGCAACGGAACATCACGTCATTATCTTTCCCAAAAACCCCTGGCAATTCACAGATAATAAAGAAAAGGAATCTGTGGAGAGCCATAATTACTTACATCCTAAAGGCGACATGATAAAAAATGTTTATCACGTCTGAGTTTTAATTCCCCCAAAACAAAATTAGTCAGTTCTACTCAAGTAAAAAATCCCAATACCGACAAAAATCTTATGTAAATAAGTAGTACTAAGTCGTAGTGATTAGTAAACATCTTATCTTTTTAGGAGGTCGGGGTGGGTGCTTTTTCAGCAATATCGATCCGTGATACTTTATGGGTCTTTTTCCACTAACAATACCATTGTGTGTTTGTTGGTCTCTTTGGCTCGTCCGCCTTGAAATAGGGACGAATGAACTGATTGAAATCGTAAACTATTCACCCAAATAATAGTCTAAGCAGTAAAAACGACAACCTGACCTCAGATTGATCGAAGAGAGCAGTAACAAAGATTTTACGTCTTTAACCCTGATTCTTAATCACATGTCGACTTCCAGTAAAACGACCCTGCGCTTGACTTTTTCGCATAGTGGTTAGAACAGTAAGTAGACGGACAGAAACAGGTTTATTATTCAAAGTAGCAATCTGACTTTTTTTTTGTTACTAAAATCGATTGGTTAAATGAATAAAAATTAAATGGAAGCAAAATTTAAAAAGCAAAATATAGATTTTTTTTTTTTGTCATAATATTATACACTGCATAATTTTAAAGATTGTTTAACAATTTCTTCGTCTTTCTATTGGGCTGGTGCAAAAATAATGACGTTTTTTGGCGTATTTTTTAACGTCAAAAAACGTCATTATTTTTGCACCAACCTAATAAATATATTACTCACTACCATATTTCTTCTGTTTAATCCGAGAGTCGAATAGTGAGTAGTAGTAGGATTAGGAGTCGAATCATAGTATTAGTTTTCATATGAATGAAAAGTAATCAAGTAAGATGACTAAACTAATAAAAACTATTTTTTTTTAAATGCTAAATTTAATCCAACAAGGTTTGTGAGCCACTTGCTGTTAAAATGCATGTGATGTGAGTTAAGGAAAATGTGGTAGGATAGAAAGGATACACAAAGCTAGATCATTGCCTTGAAGAAGTTAAAATTTAGTGTTCAGGGAAGTATTCATGTAGGAGTATTTCTGCAAAATAAAAACCGTCAAAGTACAATGTTCTTCGCGTATTTGGAATACGGAGAAAATTAAATTGGTTCGACTCTGTGGAAAAAGCGTAGTGTGTCCACAATATAAAAGTCTGAACTGGTGCAACTAAAATATTGAACTCTTCTGAACATTGCCACGGAAACATCTCTAGACAGGCTTGCGATATTACACATGTGGTGGTCGTGGAGGAAGCTGAAGGGTGGGAAATATGTCTTCTACAAAATCGCATGAAGGATTTGAACTCTATCATGACTGGAAAGTGAGGATATTACGAGGAGGATGGTGTGCCATCTTAAAGCAGCTTCAGTCAAATCCTAATCGTACTACTACTACATCTATTGTTGCTGCTTATGCTTCTTTCGCTTGGTAAATGGTAGATATTTTTGAATTGCCCACACGAAAAAACAAATATATTTACTGTCCTCTTGCACATAAAATAAATCATCCGATAATTAGCTAAAAACCCAAGCAGAAAATAAGCTGTTTCTATTTTTTATTAACATAAAGATTTATAACGTTTTATACAAATAAAAATAGACAAGCTTTATGCTAATAAAATGACTGTTCGTATTAGTCCAAAAATTAAGCATATTTTAAGCCTGAAGCTAAGACACAAAGACAGGAGACCACAGACTAGAAGAGATGAAAAATACTCATCAAGAAAAAAAACCCCAAAAGTTTGATCAACAATAGTATTGAAAAAGTAAAACAAATTAATATCCACACACTCCGAGAAAGAAAAGGAAAAAAACTTTTTTTTTTTAAATGTCATCATTTATATGTCAGGCAATTTTATTTTAAATAAAATTTCGATTTTCTCAAATATTAAGCATGAAATAAAACAGCAAATTTGGAAGTTTTCTCAACATGACCAGGTTCAGCTAAAAAAATTATCTGGTGATGATTTAAGACCAAAAAAAAACAAAAAAAAAACCCTGTATATTAAATGTCGATTTTGGCTATGGTTCGTGAAATCATCGAAATCGTTGTAATGTTTGCTTTCAGATTTATTAGGTTGGTGCAAAAAATAATGACGTAATAATGTCGTTTTTTGACGTTAAAAAATACGTAAAAAAAAACGACATTATTACGTCATTATTTTTGCACCAACCTAATAAATAATTTATCATAATTACAACTTTGTTAAGAGAAAACATAACTTCAATTTTTTTTTTTTCTGTAAAAAGAGAAAATGAATAAGATATTGTCTTAATCGGTTAATCTCTTAATCATGGTTTACGTAAAAATCCTGACTACCGAATACTGGATTGGAAACGATATCTATAATCCAGTATCAAATAAAGGACAATAATACAATTCAACAAACGCTCAGTGAAACATGAGAATGAAGAATAGAAAAAGAATTCTATCCGCAGTTTTGCTTGCTATATTTGTACAAGGTATTAAAGCAGGAATCGATGGGATTATAACTGCATTAAGGTGAATCGTTGGCATAGGTTTTCGCGTTGAGAAATGATTAAGTCAAAAAAACCGCAAATCTTTAGATCAAATTTGTCTTGGCACCAACAGTAGTCACATCTTCAAATACAATCCACAGGATCTGAGACTGGCAAAATGACTCATTTTTGGTTCCTTTAGGTAGAGATATATTTTATAATTGCTCTATTGTATTTAGCTATGACTTCATGTCCAGTTACAGATTTCAGTAATCATTTTTATTCAGTTATTTTCCTTTCTTTTGCTCACTGTATATTTCATTCTTTTCTCTTTTTTATTCTCACAGTTTCTTTCAACTGAATTATATCAAATTTCTCTTCATATTTCACTCTTTCTTTATTGCGCCAGCTTTTAGCATCTTTTCAGTTTTGTTTCTATTTCCATCTCTTTTTATCTGAAACTTTTTTCTAAGCCGTCCCTTCTTTTCACTTACAATTTTCTCCAGTACTAAATGCAATATTTTCCTTCTTTACCACACACACACACACATATATATATATATATATATATATATATATATATATATATATATATATATATATATAAGGTTGGTGCAAAAATAATGACGTAATAATGTCGTTTTTTGACGTATTTTTAACGTAAAAAAAAACGACCTTATTACGTCATTATTTTTGCACCAACCTAATATATATTCGATCGAGTATTCCATCGAGCACTATGGAGAAAAAGGTAATTCAAAACAGTAGCCGCCGCTGACATCAACAGCAAAATTGTCGGAAATGCGTTAAAGCAAAATTGCTCATTTGTTAGATTAGGTTTTGAACCATTCTATCTTAGAAATGATTAAAGATATCTTACTGGAATCTTCCGAGGTTTCTATAAGACTATAGAGTAATAAGAATATATAATTACTCTCCGAGCTTAACAGAAGAATAGCGACGAAATAGATCATAAACGAAAATGACATATTCATCATTAATTAATCGTAGCTAGGGATCGGAAACTTATGAAGGATTGAAATAAAATTCTAATATGTATATATTATTCCAATATCATTTCCCAATTTATTCAAGATGATTTTCGCCTTCTCTAACATTTTGTCCTGGATTAACAAGGTGCCTCACAAGTTTCACTTAAAATTTCAGTTTCAATCCTTTATTCACTGCTCTTTGTACTGTCATAGCTGAATCTCCATTTTCAAGTTCTAAACGTCTTATGGATTGAATTGAATCATTTCTCATTAATCTCTTTAGCTCTCGGTTGAAATGATGATCTCTCTTCCTGTTGTAACCTCCTGATCCAGTTTTCCTCTCTACTGTTCCCGCTTTTGTAAACTTATTCACTGCCCTCCTGATGGTTCTTGAATGGACATTGAAGATGGATACCAGACTGTGAATGTTGGCACCATTACTGAAGGCCTAAATGATCTTTTTCCTCTCACCATTGCTCATTTAGGAAGACAGTTGGCCTGACACAAAACGATTTTAACCTGTTCTTTTTCTAGCTGAATAGCACAAAGGGGTTTTCAGCGATTCTTACGACAAATGGTGTCAAGACGGCTTAACGTTTTATCTGAAAATCCGAATAAAAAAGAAACTCAAATACTTTAGTGTTTTTTTTTTTTTTTAGATAGTGTTACCCGGATATAAGAGAAACCCGGATATAAGGGAGATTTTCTCTGGTCCCAAATTAGAGCCATACTTACCTAAACAAAATAGACCAAACCCGGATATAAGAGACTTTGTCTCCGGTCCCGACAACTCTCTTATATCCGGGTTACACTGTATTAAACATTTTAGTTTGGATAGAAAATTATGCCGTTACATGATTTAGACAATTTTGCTGTTACACCAGGTATATAAAGAAAAATATTCGTCAGCAGATTTAAACACGAAAATCTAGAAAAAATGTTGAATATTTACAAGTATGTAATGAGTAAGATAGACGTGTGTGTAGAATGAAACAAAAAATATTGGAAATGGAATTATATAGAAGAAAATAATATCTATAATTGGTGATAACTTAAAACTGGAGCTGAATGTAATAGATTAAGATGCGCTATGCATAAGGAGAAATAAAATCTTCCCAACATATAATTTTAACAAAGTAACACTGACAATGTATCAATAAAAGGTGTTCCGTATTTAACAATGTACCATTATTTCATATAACAGCTGTCAGACATTTGAAATACATTAACAACGGTTCTTGCAGCATATAACGCCAAATTTATCCCACTTTTGTTGACCTTAACATCACCCAAATTTCCGATGAATGCTTAAAATCCCTCCATTTATTAGGTTGGTGCAAAAATAATGACGTGATAATGTCGTTTTTTGACGTATTTTTTAACGTCAAAAAACGACATTATTACCTCATTATTTTTGCACTAAACTAATATTTTCTATAGGATTTAGGTGAAGGTGATTGACTAGGCCACTCTAAATTATTATCTTTTCCTGGAACCGCTATTTGATTCTGGCAACATAGTGCGCATGATTATTATATTCCTGAGATATCCAACCCATTTTGAAAATTTCAGAAATCGAAGCACATTACTTTCTAATATTTCACAATACACAGGACTAACCAATGTCCATTCAATTATATGCAGTGCTCCCGTACGACTGGACGGAAAGCAACCCCATTAGCTTCACTCTACCTTCTCTATTAATATCGTCGCGTTAATTGTTCTTTGGCACCTCGACATTAAGAATTTAAGCGCAGTACTGGATTGGCAGATAGGTCTTAATAATTCCATTGTTGAAATTGCTAGATGTAACCTTACTTTATGCTAATAGTTTCTCCTCTTACATTTCTTACTCATGGAACTATTCTGGTTCTTTGCTTCCTTTAAATTATGGTCTGCTAGCATTAAAAGCTAACATCAATCGACATTTTCTGTCTACTTGAAACCTGTTCTTTTATTGTGGTTTCAATAAAAAATCCCTTGCATTTTATTGCTTTTTATTGCCTTGCTTAAAATGATTAAAACAAATGACTTTATTGAGGAGCCAATATTATGTTAAACTAAATCAAAGTATTTCCAGACAAAAAAATACCTCGAGGATTACAATTAAATATTTCATATATAATTACTACTAAATTATACATATATTTGAATACTAGCAGCATGGCCCGGCGTTGCCTGTGCTTGATTCAAAAATCGTACGACTCATACAGCAATTGCTATCACTTGATTTAAAATATGTTTGCCCTTCCTTGCGTTTAAAGGAGTGCCATTTGCCGTGCTGATGTTGCTACATACCTTACTGCTTGCCTATCTCACACTGCGATTTTTTTCTAAGCTCTATACTAAACATTAAATCTGTTACGAAAAAAAGAACTAAACAAAATGAACACAAAACGATCAGCTTTAAAAAAGGACTCGTAACTGGAAAAACCGAATGAAAAAAAACAATGTTAACAACAAATACTTTTTTACATCCAACCCAGTTCTGCGGAATCAGAAACAACGTTGAGTTTAAGCAAGCGAATGAGCCAATTGGAGTAAAGTGCCTTGCAGATTTAAATTTTCCCCACTTGTGATGAATGCAGCTATCGATTTTTTTATTTTTATTTTTATTTTTATTTTTTTGCATGCTAGTTAACATTCGAAAGCTCGCTCGAGAATATGAACGGATCCCTTTGAAAATAAGCAGACAAAACTAGTCTAAATTATTCAATGAAAGCATGCTGCCAAAATACACATTATATATATATATATATATATATATATATATATATATATATATATATATATATATAGATAGATAGATAGATATTACATACACAGGAAGGGTACTGAAAAATTATCAGAACCATGAATATTCTAAAAATGACCAAATTACTAAACACACACACACACACACATTATATATTTCTCACGGATGTGTATCTGAATTTTTATCCGGTCCCGACAACTCTCTTATATCCGGGTTACACTGTAGATCCAATTGTAAAAAATGAACCAGTTTGTTAGATGATGGCAAAAGCGTGAAAAGTCGGATCACAAACTCCTATCTATACAACTGAATATGTTAGCTCTATCAATTATATTGGGAGCTTTCTACTAAGTACTCGGCCTATAACATTTTTTGTATATATATATATATATATATATATATATATATATATATATATATATATATAAGAGTGTGTGTTTCTGCTCATGTTTTGGGATTTAAAGGCTTTTTATTATTGTTCTTTCCTCTCTCATCTTCAGTTACATTTTTCTTTTCTTTCCATGTATTAAAAATGACTATTTCACTCTTTTTATCTTTTCCGATATATTCCATAAGCGTTTGCTTTTTACCTTTATTTCCCTATCTACTGTGCTATCTCCATACGAAACGATGTTCCGCCTTCAACCTTAAATGGCGTGTTAAATAGTTAAACCATAATTTCATATTTATCGGCACCGACAAAATGGTTATCCATTCATAATCTCTTCGTTAATGTCTTCCACAGAAATATTCAGCTTCATATTCCTTAAGAAAGTATATATTGTTCCGAACAAACACAATACCACCGGTTCAGAAAAAAAATCTAAAGATTACTGCAGTGGACTGATCATCTTCGTATTTCGATGGATATAAAACTCATGGTTTGAACCGAAAGAATTTGTAATTTTGTTTCAAAATATTAACCTAATTTGTGATAGGCGTTATGCTTTAGGGGAATTCCATGAGAAATGCTCATTCCTTCAGTAATATGTACATAAAATATACGTAGAAAGAAGCGAAAGCAAATATAAAGGACAAACGATTTTGCTGCCATCCAAAAACTCAAATTTCAAACGAGAATATAATGTGGTATTCAGGGAAATAGATTTTGGTTAATTGAAATACCGAGACTTCAATCTCCGGTTTAAATCGCTGAGAAAATGTCTAACATAGTTTGTCTTCAGTATTTACATTAGTCGGACTATTGTCCTCATCTTTGTCGCCATATTTGTCACAACGTTTCGGCCGTTGTACGCTCCGGCCTTCCTCAAGGACACATGGCACAGTGGATAAAGGCGTTGGTTAGATCCAGTGACAGACCCAAAGAGTGTGAGTTCAATACCCGGTTAAGGCAGTGGAGAACTTTCAGAGGGAAAATTAGCAGGAGATAACTGATAACTGACATCCATCAAACATGGCACGTGGAACTAGAACAGTCTACCCCAGTGATCGAAATAAAGGGTTCAGTTCGAAATTCCAACCACCTGAAGAAGGCCGGAGCGTACAACGGCCGAAACGTTGTGACAAATATAGCGACAAAGATGAGGACAATAGTCCGACTAATGTAAATACTGTATATAATACCTCATCTCAGAAATATAGACAGATAGTTTGTCTTATTTATTTATTTTTTAATACTAATATCTTGAAATTCAGTTTGACTTCTGATTGTCCATTAACTGCATTGGAATTGGAGAATTTTTCCAACAAAAATAAAACATTTCGTTTCAGTTTATAAGATGAATAGACGCCATAATTTTAAGGTAGTTAGAAATAAAGACGAAATGAATATTTTAAGCACCATTATTAAATACTTAATGAAAAGGAATACGTCTTTACTTTTAATATTGCTATCAATCTGTTTTATTTTACTTACAATAATTTCCTTAGCTCATCTCATAAACGACGAGACAGTAAATGTTAATAGGGATGCACAAGTTTTTATTGTTCGATACATAAGTAACAGAAAACGACTGAGAATAAAAATTGAAACAACCCAGCTGTATACACTTGTTGCTCAGTGAATTTTCTTCAAGTACACTTTCAACTTAGACTAAATTAAAACTAAGAAACAAAAGCAAAACTGAACAAGCGTAATTGTTTGTTTCTTTTTATTGATGAAACTATTAATATTCTACACTTATTGTTGTATGTATGTGATAAAAAAAACATTTCTAAAGAAAAAAATTAATGAAATATATGGAAATCAACAATTAAAAAACGATGTCAATGACTATCTTCTGGCGACATAATTTTTAAAACGGTTAATAAAATATTAATTTTTCAGTTACGAAAACTTTTCACTTAGTAACAAATTAGAAAGTTGAATTATTTCCTTTCTCAAAATGTCGCCAGTGAGGAGAAAATAGGTTTGAATAAATTATGAAATACAAAACGAGTGGCAGATATTTTTAAGCAAATATTATTTTTTTTAAATAATATAATAACACGAAGTTTTTTTGTTTGTTTTTTTTGTGTGTCATTTTTGACGTAAACGATTATGACTACCCATATTTGTTTAATTTGTGAATTGATATGAAATCAGGGGAAAGATAGTGGAGACCGTTTTCGCCAGTTTTTCTTCTCCTATAGTGCCCGACACCTAAGGCTAGATCACCTAGTCTACCCAGCTATTAAACAAAACTACAAAGATAAAAACAGATTTATACCTTTCCCAACGGTGTGTGTACATTGAAGTCAACACCCCGAGGCGAGATTTGCGCTTAGCATGAAACAGACTGGCGCCTCTGGGTGTTGACTGCAGTGTACAGTTTTATATTTACATACGCTCTATCACTCATAATGAGCACGTGAACCCATAAATATAACTTACATTAATACAGTGTAACCCGGATATAAGAGAGTTGTCGGGACAGGAGAAGAAGTCTCTTATATCCGGGTTTGGTCTATTTTGTTTAGGTAAGTATGGATCTAATTTGGGAGCAGATAAAATCTCTCTTATATCCAGGTTTCTTTTATAACCGGGTTGCACTGATATATATATATACATATATATATTACATTACAAAAATTTAAGGCCATCGCTGGTATTTAAAAAGATTGAACCCAACAGAATTGTTTTGTACTTTACATACGAGAAAATGTTTATAAATTGTTTAAAAAAAAAAAAAAAAACGAGACATGATTTATTTTATTAGAAATTTTATGACAAAAATAAAAAAAAAGCTTTTTTCCTCACGTCGAATTATCTTGCTCTACTGCAGCACAAATTTTTGTCATTTCGTTGCACAAGATTCTCAAAGTATAAGTCTGATAGGTGATTTTTTTTTTTTTTATTTATTTATTTTTTTTTTTACAATGTCATTAAGTGCTCTTTTTCATCTTTTTTCACTCTTCTGTCACGAAGATCCCGTGCTAATTCTGGAATTGACTTCAAACTTTTGAACTTTAATGGACGCACATATTATATATATAAAATACATAAAAGGTTAATGATCAGAGTTGAATCAGACTAGAAAACAGTAGTATTAAAAAGTGCTCAATACAGTCGTAAAAAAAAAAAAAAAAAAAAAAAAAAAACAGGGGAAAAGTTGAATCCGTTACCTTGGTTTCAAACTTACGGTATCCTCAGATCATTTATCAAATGAGAATCTAACGCTTTTTTATTTGAAAAAATTAATGAACGCTACATTATTATTTTCAAACATAAACAAACAAACGTGCGATGTTGGGTGTAATGAAAAGGGAGGAGGTGAATGTGAAGAAGAAGGGTGGAAGAGAAAAGCAATTGTATTGAAAATGTATGGTGGGGTGTTAAATTACCTTTTTTTTATCTAACTTAGCGGATTCAACTGAGCTCCGGATTTTTAGAGTATATATACATATATATGTGTGTGTGTGTGTGTGTGTATGTGTGTGAGGGGCGGAACGGGACGTTCTGGCGTAGCCCATTCTACATAGGAATTTTTCGGCGGAGGGACGATTAGGCGTCAGATTACTACTTCGTCGTTATAGTCAAATTTGTCTTTCTTTCTCATTTAGTAGTCAAATTAGTACTTCGTCGTTATATGCTCGAATAGTCCAATTTAAGAAAAAGAGTAGTTGGAGGTATTTTTATATTATATTTCAGTGCGTCTTCATATTTTTCTGTCGTCAAAGTCCTTATATTCCAAATGGATTTTTTTTTAACGTGGAAGAAACAGTCATACAAGATGAATACCCTGTTATTGTTGACGCAACGAGCAAGACGGGTCCTGAATTAAAGTTTTTTTGGCGATGTGAAGAGAAAGATCGATGCAAAGTGAAATTACATATGAAGTTTTTAATTTATATTATTGCTTTAATGTTTTAATAGGGTCCTTAATGCGCTAAATGAAAAAGTAATTTTGTAAGTTTTTTCAATATTTTTATCCTTTTTTGTTGGGGGGGCGGGGAGAGGGGGCTCTGGTCACAGACAGTGACGTCTAAACGGCTGCGCCGAATAGCCCAATTATTTTTCTGACGTCGAATCAGCTACGCCGAAACGTACCAAATATATATATATATATATATATATTAGGTTGGTGCAAAAATAATGTCGTTTTTTGACGTATTTTTAACGTCAAAAAACGACATTATATATATACATCATATATATATATATATGATCTTTCACATGTCGATCATTATAGCAAAAACCAATTCTATGGAAAATCGTGCACATAAAATGCAACAAAATCACAGCTATTAAAATAGAAGTCATAATATTATATATTAAAAATATCACATATTATACACTGATTTTATATATATATATATATATATATATATATATATATATATATATATATGAGAAATGAGATATTTTATTTATTAATCTGACAAATTTTATCACTTTACCCACTAAAATGACGTTGAAAGTAATAATGTATGTGTTACTGCCATGTCCCTTCGGGATGCAGACGATGATTGCTCTTCACAGGGTCCTTTCTTCTTCCTGTGAATTGCAATTCCTTCTTGGATAAAGATAGTGGGCTTATTTCCATTTAGTTTATCCATGCGTTTGAATTCATTTTTCTCTTGGACTAGAGAATACTCTTATTTAATCCATAGCTAATGAGTGAAAAAATCGGTCCATGCCTTTCCTCAAGTACATTGGCGCAAGACTCATCTCAACAGAAACGCCTGAAATTTGGACTTGACTTATTCAAATTTCCACGTCGTAAAATATTACTCCATCCAAATACGTGTGGCTATTCTGTTAAATATAATTAAGCATGGAATTTTCGAATATCTATTTATCAAGGTAAACAAAATTGGAGATATTATTTTATATGGTCATCCAATAATACTAGTAATCTCTCTCTCTCTCTTATATATATATATATATATATATATATATGAACAGAGGAGGTATATTAGTATGATACCTTTTCACTCGAGATCCATTCAACCGATTTTGACCAAACTTGACACATACATTGTACAATATAGGTTCGTAGAGTAAAAAAAAAATCGATAATTTAAAAAATCAATAATCGATAAAGCCGATCTAAAATCGAAAAACTCAACTTTTATTCAAACTCGATATGTTGGTTATTTACATCATGACGAGCTCAATGATATCACACTTTTATTTATACGCTGCTGCATTTAGAGAGAAACCGCGGAAAACGAAAAATCGATTTCAACAAATTTTAAACTAAAAATTCCATCAATTTTCAAGCAATTTAATACAAACTTCACTTAGTTGTAGCCAACAACATAGCGAAAAATGGCGATTTTTACGGTTTTCTAATTTTTCGTTGATCTTTCAACCAATTTTCATCAAACTTAACAATTGCTTCATAAATGTATCTTCT
>OZ010574.1:51051608-51069108 GCA_963932145.1 Acanthosepion lycidas | reverse complement strand
CAATATTGGACACGGGAGTGAAGCCGATGACTGTAACTGAGGTGGCGGCTTTAGCGAAGGGTGTATTGGTTGGGATGGAATGCGGATAGAATCTAACTGTTTGACGGTAAGGGTGGTGTTGAATGTTTCGTCACTGGAAAACCCGTGCATCTACACGGGCACGCATCATCAATCATGACGTCATTAACAGCAAACCTGAGCAAGGAATAAAACTACTTTCTCATAGATATGCCGACTTCCACGTGAGCCGTTACCGCTTAAAGAAACGCTAATTGTGTTGACATTCGTTTCAGTGGTATGCTTATATATATATATATATATATTCAGATTTGGAAAAACTTTCATGAAAGTATGTTTCGAAAATAAATTTGGGTATGTAATTACAAAAGTCAACTTATAACTGTCAGGATTACAAACCCAAATTTATTACATTATATATATATATATATATATATATATATATATATATATATATATATATATATATATATATATGAGAGAGAGAGAGAGATAGAATAAATCCGTTGGTATATAATCCAAGTGGATCCAAGTAATATAAAATATTAAAAGTGATCCACAAAAAGAGCTCGACGTATTTATTATACCAAATAAAATGTAGTAAATTATAAAATCCAAAATTACCTCATATGGAGTATAGATCTATTTCAACCTACGTAAACTTCGTCAGTCTTATTCAACCCTGGTATACAGACAGAGTACGTGTGGGAATTAGAAATTTAACTGTGACAGATGTCGAAAAATTAATACAGAAATTATTCCTTTCAATGTTTCAGTCAGACAAAAGGCACGAGACAGTGGTTAGGGGAGTGTGGAAAGTATTAGTTTTAAAGGGAAGAGGTCTTATAAAAATAAACCCGGATATTAACCTTATGACATTAAAGTGGGATTATATGAAGAATGAAGTTGATTTGAAACTAAGAATGAAATGAAAAGGTTTTTTTTTTTTTTAATTTTTCGTCAGCTATCACAGTTCAATTTATAATTCCGACACGAACTCAGTCTGTATACCGGGGTTGAATAAGACTGACAAAGTTTTCTTCGTTTAAAAGATTTATAGTCCATGAGGTAATTTTGAGTTTCATTGATAATTACTTTACACACATATATATATATATATATATATATATATATATATATATATATATATATATATATATATATATATATGGAACAGATAGAAAACTTTTAATAAATCTAATATATATCGCTTTTATTAAAGCTTCCTCAAACAATAAAATATGAAGAAAATGAAAATTCTGCTATTTTAAATTTTTATGTTTTTTGATTTTATTTGGTTAACCAGAAGTTACGTGCATCTGTTTTGTCAAGCAGCGTTCGTGTATAATTCATGTGAATCATAATTCTAGTTTGTCTATGCAGAATCCGGATGATAATGTGTGTGTGTGCATAATATGCATTATTAACATGTTTGATGGTTATCAGCAAGTTGATTTGGGAACGTTTTGTGAGGATCAGAATGATTATACGAGCATGTACATCTATTCTAGTTTCTTTAAGAATGAGTTTTATAAAAGATAATGATATAATAATGATGATATATTAATTGTAGGTTAGATGCGGCACATGGCATTATTTGGCCCGCAGTGATGATCGAACTCGTTATTCAGTCGTAACCGTTAGAGCAAGACAAGCTTACTAGTCATTACAGCACGTCGGAGTTCCCTAAAGTTGGTGATATAAGAAAGTGTTTTTGACGTGTTTATAGATAGTAAAATATTTATTAGAAATCATTCGAAATATTTCCTGCGTAAAGAATTATGTTATGTATGTAGGTACTAATTGATCAGGCCAACTATCTGAGAAGTGTTTCAACAGAAGTCGGAAAGTGTGAAACAAATGAGAAGGCGCATTGGGATGCCTTTCAAAACCTAAGCAAAGTAATAAGTAACAGGAAAATTTCGTTAGAAACAGAGGAAAGAGTTATGTAATACCAGTCCTATATCATATATAATCATATATGATTGAATGCTAGACAGTCTCCGCGTAGAGACTTCAAGCAACAGAAATGCGGTACTACAGAAGGATGCTGAGTATACAATGGAATGAACATGTGAGTAACGACGCTTTAGAGAAGATAAAAATAGAATGCTTATACTTATCAGAAAGAGAGTTTAAATTTCTCGGCCACATAATGAGGAAAGAAGGCTTTGAAAATTTGGCACTCAAGGCATATTGAAGGCAAGAGGGACAGAGAGAAAAACATAACCTACTTAGAGAGCTTGAGTAAATGTATGGCGGAGCAAGGTTTACGTGAGATAACAATAAGACGAAGTTTATTAAGAGCTACAAAGGACAGGGAATTGTGGAGAGCCATGACCGCCTACGTCCTGAAGGGACGCGACATATAGATGTGGGGCAAAAGCCCATAATGGAAAAAAGCTAGTAGAAGCCCAGATGGAAAAGCTTTCAAAACTGGTATCACATTTCTGTTGTTTTTTTGTTTTGTTTTTCTATTGTTTCTCTTTTCCCTCGACAAATATGCACACAATCTGGTGCCCTTTTTGCAAGTGTGCATATGATTCTTCACCACAAGCACAACATTAATTTCCTGTCCTCTGTAGCTCTTAATAAATTTGGTCTTTTTGTTATCGCTATTAAGCCTTGCTCTGTTATCCATTTACTCAAGCTGGCAAGGATTGTCATACGTTATTTTCCTGTCTTCAATCTGTTCTGTCAGTATAATCTTTTCCAAAGCTCTCTTTTTTCATTATGTCCCCTAGAAATTTCAACGGCCTCTTGTTGTTAAGAATGGTAGTCCTTTTAGTTTCCATTTTCTCTAAAACTTTATCGTTGCTCCCACGGTCTATGCTATTCTCAGCATCCCTCTGTAGAACCACAGTTCTGTTGCTTCATGTCTCTTTTTAATCTGCGAGGAGATTGTCCAGAATTCACTACCATATGGAAAAACTGATATTACGTAATATTTTCAGTACTTTTTGTTCTGCTTCTTAATGCTTTGCTTAGCTTTTGGAAGGCATCTTTCGCTATACCATTGCGCCTACGTTGGTGTCGCACTTTATGTTCTCTATTAAAATACTTCCCAGATATTTAAATTGTTGTATGTATTTGATTTTGGTATCACTAATTTGTATGCTGTGCTGTTACTTTTGCTAACGTTCATGCATTCTGTCTTTTTTTGCAATTAATGTTTATTCCTTTCTTCTCGTTTTCCGTCACTAAATTCTGTCAGAGCTCTTTACGCTTCCTTTCTGCGTATCCTATTAACACTGTCTAATCTGCATATCTTATGGTGTCAAGGGTGTGGCCATCTATAATGAATCTTAGTAAAACTTCTATTTCTATCAGAATCGCTTCATTGTACAGGTCGAAAATATTTCTGAAGTATTTTTTTAATATAACCTAGTTTAATATATTCTTTAAAAAATCCCTTCATCGCTTCATTGTACAGGTCGAAAATATTTCTGAAGTATATTTTTAATATAACCTAGTTTAATATATTCTTTAAAAAATCCCTTCTTTCTCAATCTGTTTTTTAAGTAAATATTTTTATTTATTTATTTATTTTTTTTTTAATTTGTTTTGGGTTGAAAGACGGAAAGTAAAACTAAATGTTATAAAAAGCACAAAAACTTATAAAATCTAAAATATAAGAATACAAAAAAAATGAAATCATTTAAACCAAAATTTTACCACAAACTGATATACAGGTACGTTGTGCAGTATTTTATGATAATCGTATAAAGAGAAAAGACTTGAAACAGAAATGTGGTTCTACAGAAAGATGCTGAGAATACCATGGACTGAATATGTGAACAACGACGAAGTTTTATAAAAAAAAAAAAATAAAACAGAAACAGACTTTAAAAAAAAAGCGACATCAGAAAGAAATAGTTGACGTTTCCAGGGTGGATATCAAGGAAAAGGGGCTTGGAAAATTCGCCACTCACAGGATATATCGAAGGCAAAAGGAACAGAGTTAAACAATACAACCTTCCTTCGGTCATATAACGTTGAAATACCGGTTCGCGTACGATCACCGAAGTAATATCGAGCCGGGTCAGTACTTAGATGGGTGACCGCTTGGGAATACCTAGGGCTGTAAGCTTGGATGTGCGGTGGTGTATGTTTTGCGGCACGAAATCAGAAATCGAGGGGACCGAGTTCCAATTACAGTCGGATTCTCAAATACCGTATGAATTCACTTCTTCTCCCCGACCTATGGGTTAATTAGTAGGAATTATCATTAAATATTCTTACAATCTAAAAATGTTTTCCGATTTTTAATAACCTGCAAAGTGTTGATAAGCCTTAAAAATCAAAATCAATCAATCGAAAAATCCCATCACATGCACTGATACAAAAAAAATCATTTAAACGAAAGCCATTTAAAATAGGTTGATTAAATATATTCTTCTCTTGAAGAGATGTTTAATATTTGAACAATATTCATGTCCATACGTGACTAAAATGATGGCATAGGTGCCACATATGACGTCCGAAACCACTAGCTTCGTGAAGTTCAGTGATAAGTGTAACCCGGATATAAGAGACCCGGATATAACAGAAACCCGGATATAAGAGAGATTTTCTCTGGTCCAAAATTAGATCGATACTTGCCTAAACAATATAGACCAAACCCGAGTATAAGAGAAACCCGGATATAAGAGACTTATTCTCCGGTCCCGACAACTCTCTTATATCCGAGTTACACTGTATTGATTCCACAGGTAGTCAGAAGACATCTGGAGCCATGCCCTCTCGATAGCTGTCAGCACCTCTCTGATATTTACAGTATATTGCATGTGAGTAGATTTGTCTGACACGTACTATTACTACCTGATTGGACTTCTGTCTGGTGAAAGTAGTAGCCACACAATTCGTCGGAAATTTCTACAATACTCCTTCGAAGTCTGTGAAACTTGGACCCGACGCCACACGGAGTTATTCTACTCCTTTCTTTCTGAAAGAGATGGTGTTTATAATTGGATGCAAATGGTCAGGAAGCAGCGCATTATCAGATGGACAAACACAGACAAACTGTCCTGTATGAACACACTCAACGGTATTATTAAATCACTATTAATCTGCAATTTGCTGTGCTGAAAATTGGGATAAATGGCCTCATGGGGAACCATACTCGAACTTTACAATAAACTTGAAAAAATGTCAACGTCCTAAAGAGACACGATACATAGAAGAATTTGGTTGTTTGTAGTAACAGACAATTCTGTTCAGACGCATCTCCGTCCTGGGTATGATGATAGACTACATCCAACAGCAAGGCCTCTGATCAGGAGGTTTTGAGGAGCGTGGAAGCACCTTTTAATTGCTGGTGTTCCCAGGTCCACCTGGTAGGGTCCTAGCTATGGGTAAATAGTTAACCCCCAAACTGGGCTCAAATCACTATGAAAGTGTAAACATACGTTTTAATACCAACATTATTACCAACAATACATTTTGGAAAAAAAAAATATTACCAGCTATACATTTTTGAAAAAAAAAATACCAGCTATACATTTTTGAAAAAAGAAATACCAGCTATACATTATTAAAAAAAAAATTACCAGCACTACATTTTTGAGAAAAAATTATTACCAGCAATAAAAATCTTGTCGGCATTAAATAACCCAATGAGGTTGAAATGGCGTAAAACAAACCAAACCAAGTATTTGTTGTGATGAGCTTTCGTCTTTTGTAACTAAATTTGATGAATTTAACCGTACTACTAGATTGGCGGTAAGGTCTCATCATCTTACACTATGAAAGCGTTAAAATAGTTTTTGATACTGTCAATACATTTTTGAAAAAAAAATATTACCAGCAATAAAAATCTTGTCGGCATTAAATAACCCATTGAGGTTGATATATCGTAAAACAAAATCTGTTCAGGATCGTTAATAACCCGTAGTCAAACACAGCGCTGTCCACGATAGGATGTAACACCTTCGATATATTCCAGACACATGATGCCGTAGATAGAGAAATATCAAATGCATCCACAATTTCAGTAACAGAATGTCCCATCTATGTGACACTTTCATACTCTGTTTGAGTTCCGACATTTCACATCACCTTGCTATGAGAAGCCTAGTTGGTGTTTACACTTATTCACCAGATATCAGAGCACAGATGATACAGGGTTAGATATTTCTATGACATCAAGCTACTGTGGAACAGTCTAACATTAACTTTTAGTGCTAATCTATGACTTTAGGTCAATGTATTCATGTATTTTTTTAAAGAAAGAAGTTATGATTTTGTATGCGTTCTACGTACGTATTCGTAATAAGATTTGCAGTTTCCTTATAAGGAAACATTTGGCATTCATTGATCGTGCAGCCAGTACTGTTTAAGGCTGAAATTCATAACATCTTTCTCTCAAAACAATTTTTATGAAAATAGGTCTATTAAGTCCAAGATGGCTGCCATCGCTCTTTTCATTATTGGAGATTTTCTTCTTAAAGGTAAATTTAAAGTTGCGCGGAATGTCAACACCTTGATTATGTCATTCTTTCTTCAAATTTCATGTGCTATCTATTTTAATTGTTACCGTTGTTGGTCGTCCTCAAGTGATGTGGTTTCTGTTATTTCTCTTCACAGTTCTTTGTGATTCATTAGCGCCAGCCCACAATGTTCAATGAAGGGTGATCTTTGCCAAGATTCTTAGGCATCACTTACTCACAGCCATTTTTAACCATTAGAAAGCGGTTATATACATCTGACAGTTTAGAGATTATATATATATAGTGTGTGTGTGTATGTGTGTGTTTGTATGTATATACACACGTTTTGTGTAACAACTGAGGGGCAGTGTACAAAATAACGATGACCCACTCGGTGCCGTGCTAACTTCGGTTCATTGACGCATACTGGTATCGCTATTGATGAGGGTTCATATACACACATATATATATATATATATATATATATATATATAATATGCCACATATATCTTCAAGAATGCTTTGTTCATTTTTAGAAATTATTACTTAAATTACTTTAAAAATAATAATTAAAAATGTGCGGGAGACAATTCTTGTAATACTTTATTAGTCATCGAAACCGTTTTTTGTTTTTTGTTTTTATTCACACTACATCCTTCATTTATATTATTTGTGATAGCAATTAAAAGCTTATGCAATTAAATAATTAGATAGTTTTAATGCATTTTTTTTATGTTCAGATTCGGAGCATATCTTTTGGAATTTGGTAATAGCTTGAGAAAAAAATAATTGAAAATTTTTGATAATGCGTTGCTCTTAGTCGGACGAGAAATAAGCAGACTGAAATTACAGATTGAATCTACGGAACTGCCAAGTATTACTCAGACTTTCCAAAGTTTACACAAAAAGTATTGCGCTTTGGGAAATTCTGCAGTAAACATAATTTTGGTTGGTAAATATGTAGCATTTAAGAGGATAATATACTGATATCTTTTGCTAGGTGTTTATAAAATGGACACTGTCCAATTATTAACGTTAACAACGAACAATTTTAAATTACAAAATTGTACTTGGATTAAACAAAAATTACAATATAATACATATTACATATAATACATTACTTTACATTTTGACAATCACGGGTACACTAATATATATATATATATATATATATATATATATATATATATATATATATATTTAAATGTTAGAGTTCTGTTTTTCACCGCAAAAGTTTTTTATTTGAAGAATGCCTTTGATACAAATCACAATGTTTCCGTCATAGGATTTTCACATATATACGTATGTGTGTGTGTGTGCGCGTGTGTCTGTATCTCTGCATACATATAAATATTCATATGTATATGTATATATATATATATATATATATATATGCACATATTCATATATATGTATACATATTCATATATATATATATATATATATATATATATATATATATTCATATATAAGTATATATGTATATTTATTCATGTGTATGTATTTTTATATGTAAATATTAATATATGTGTATATATATTTATGTAAATATATATTTGTATATATATTAATATATATATATATATATATTTAGAAATATACTAATATTTAAATATACATTTGTGTGTATAAATATGTGCCAATATATATAGCCGTGTGTTTTTATATATACACATGTATGTAAGTATATATATATATATATATATATGTGTGTGTGTAAATATATGTGCGTATATATATGTGTGTGTGCATATTTATATAGATGTGTGTGCATATATATATGCGTGTGTCTACACGTGGATTATATATATATATATATATATATATATATATATATATATATATATTAGGTTGGTGCAAAAATAATTTCGTTTTCTCATATAGTAACATATGTTAGAAAACGAAATTATTTTCGCACCAACCTAATATATATATATATATATATTTCAATGTTAGAGTTCTGTTTTTCACCGTAAAAGTTTTTTATTTGAAGAAGAGTTACAGAGTTCGATACTCATAAGGTCATGTAACAGGTATTACTTATTGTCAAGTAAATATCGATATGTCCATCTATTATTCCATTCCTTCATTTTGCCATCCAACGGCATGTTTCAGTAATGTCATAATAAATGGTCATCGTATTGTGATGTTGGAACGTAGAATAATTTACCTTGCATGTTTCTCACATGCGACGTTCTAGCAGAAAACAAGAAATCAAATTCCAAACAATGGATAATTCGTCTGTCACATTTCTCTGACTAGGTGGCTTATCTATCCAGTGTATTCCGTCAACCGAACCTAGGAAATGGGATCATCTTGCAACTGTCAGGCAAGCCATGGCGCAATGACACTATTATCTTCTGTGTTAGATATTTCTGAGATAGCATTCCTCAAATGGTTCCCCCGTAATCAAACCGTGTAATATGCCGACTGGCAAGCTTATCGCATAGATTGACTGGGAGATACACTGACGTTTTGAAGTCATTTGCTTCGAGATATTTGAACTTGTGAATAATAGAACACATTCATGTATAATTTCATATAACGCTGATGATCATGATGCCAGTATTATTTTTTTAAGATAAAAAAATACTATAGAATAATAATATACATGATCTAAGTTCAATCCAATGGTAATTAAAGTAGATACAGGGAAATCATCGGCGCTTGGCTGATTGGTTAGAACGACAGTGAAACTTGGTTCGAATCTCGCCATAATCGATTTGTCATGGAGTTAACTGTTTGATAAATTCGGCATGGGGAGATGATCAAATTGTGCAGCACCTTTGAAAACTGCCTGAAACAAATACCATGGGTTGACCCAAGATTGTGAATGAAATTGGGCAGATGGAACTTTTCAGAAGCCGTCAATGATTATGCTAGCATGAAGTCAAATGTCAACGTCACTGAGTCTTTTAGCCTTGCTCAAACTGTTGATTGCGTCACATGATTCTTTCTTCCTCCGCCTATCCTCTCCTCATCATCTCCCCTCTTCTTCTTCTTCTTCTCATCATCATCTCCCCTCTCCTTCTTCTTCAATCCATCTCCCCTCTCCTTCTTCTTCTATTTATCTCCCCTCTCCTTCTTCTTTTATTCATCTCCCCTCTCCTTCTTCTTCTTCTCATCTCCCCTCTCTTTCTTCTTCTTCTTCTCATCTCCCCTCTCCTCCTTCTTCTTCTCATCTCCCCTCTTCTTTTCCTTCTTCTCATCATCTCTCCTCTTCTTTTTCTTCTCCTCATCATCTCCCCTCTTCTTCTTCTTCTTCTTCTTTTCATCATCTCCCTTCTCCATCTCCTTCTCATCATCTCCCCTCTCCTTCTTCTTCTCCTCATCATCTCTCTTCTTCTTCTATTCATCTCACCTCTCCTTCTTCTTCTATTCACCTCCCCTCTCCTTCTTCTTTTTCTTCTCATCTCTCCTTTCCTTCTGCTTCTTCTTCTTCTTCTTCTTCTTCTTCTTCTTCTTCTCATTTCCCCTCTTCATTTCCTTCTTTTCATCATCTCTCCTCTTCTTCTTCTACTCATCATCTCCCCTCTTCTTCTCCTCCTTCTCATCTCTTCTTCTTCTTCTCTCTTCTTCTACTCCTCTCTCTTCTCTCTCTCTTTCTTCCTTTTCTCACGTCCTTCTCTCTCTTTCTTCCCTCTCTCTCTCCTCTCTTTTTCTTCCCTCTCCCTTTTTCTCCTCTCTTTCCTCTCTCCTTATTTCTCTCTCTCTCTCAAACTGTAACTAAGATCTGCTCAGAATAGTTGCTGAATAAACCAGATTGTGAGCTTGGAGGAAAGTCAAATACATCTGAGTAGTCCTCTGCAGTACTGATGAGGTAGCCAGCCTAACTATTTACTTACAAAATCTCTAATGCCTGTTTTTTGATAAACATGTTAGAACCAGTCAAGCTAATTAGACAATAAATATTGCATTCTAATCAGTAATACAAAATAAAATTCATATCTTCACTATTTTGAAAAGAAAACTAATTAAATATATTAAAATTAAAGGCAAAATGATATCACAAATCACATATTAAACTATTGAAAATCAACATGAAAGCATATTTATATTTAAATTATAAAACTTAAAGAGAATGCATTAAAAATACCTACGAAATTGTGACAATCATTTCTCAATAAACAGTAATTAACAAGTATGGCAAAAACAGTTATAATTTGAAAGAAAAAGGAAAGAAAGCAAACGATGATATCATTATTTGTTTTCATTTCTTTCGATGGAAATACATTGAAGATGTAGTTAAAGAAAATCGGTAAGTTAATTTGTAAAAAGACTGAGAATTCGCAAAAAAAAGCGAGTCGATTCAATAGTTACTACTAAAGATTTAACAAGGTTGAATCAGATATAACATCAAACAATATGCGCGCAATCACACAGACGCCATTACATTCAGCTTTACAGAACGACAAGGAATAACATCATATAAGATGAAAAGCATCTGAGAATAACATGAGAGAGATCATGCAGGGTTTCCCAATTTTAGAAGTACATTAATATACTTACAACCTTAAAGATGAAAAGCGTGTGCTGCAAAATATTGTTAGTACCAAATTGTCTTGAAAAACAATATTCCTAATTCTGGTTTGTTTACTTTTCAAATACCGGTTATAAATACATCTACATTTCAGCTATCCAACCATCTAATTAAAAAAAAGTGAAAAGACGGACAACATATAGATATACAAAGGAGTCACTGAAAAGTTCTTGGCTTTTTCAGCAGCCCCTCAGATATAAATGAATGATATTTTTAGAATATGAAATCAAAATAGGGAAGTCAATAAAAATTGTAGAAAAACGAATGAAATTGATAGCGGTAACCACTAAAAATAAAAGATTACTCATATGGACTGTGGGAGAAAAAGAATGTATTATATATATATATATATATATATATATATATATATATATATATATAACTAGAAGAAAATGAATGAGATCTTTTGTATGATAATTTAGTAATATAAGTAAAAATGACAGAATGAATGAGTTAATAAAAGTGGGAAAGAATTTAAAAAGTAAATTGACTGCTTTATCACAAACGGATTAGAATAAAAATATATTATGAATAATAATGCATGCGTCTCGCTAGCCTGAAAAAAAAAATCAGAATCTATGGCATGAACAATGTAGATAGGGATCTGACAGCTTCTGCCGTCCTCCTGTCGGCCATTTCCCAGAATTCGTCTACTATCACAGATAGAATCCATATAAAAAAAAATACCCCGAGTGGGACAAGCTGATTTCGGTAACATACGGGGAAAAAAAAGAAAGAAAACAAGGATAACATGACCCCCACCCCCAACAAAAACAAATCAGAAAGCGTAGCTCTGACCAATAGATTGGAATGAGCAAGGAACAATATTACTTTTGTTTTCGGCGATTTCTCTTATAATATATATCTTCGATTTTTTTTCTGTTCATTCTTTTTATCTTCCATATCTCTACTAGAGTACATTTATAGGTCTTTTTTTCCTGTCTACTCCTTTCAGTTTCCGATTTCGATAAAGTTTTGTATGGTAGGATGATTATTTTTTTTTTTTTTTTTTTTACAATGATCATTTGCTTCTATGTAATCAATGCATTTTATATAATGTCGGAGAAGAAAATTCTACATAATTTGTCGGTAACTGAAAATACTAAGTAGTATCTGTTTACTCTCTCCATATTTCCATATCTTCTTCGTCTGTTTTTAGAGATCCACGATTCTCTCGTGCATGCATAAATACATACACCCTTTCTCACTCTTCATTTCTCTATTTAAAGTTCAAAATTTTTAATCCACTGTTTATGTCTATGTCCAGTCTCTCGCGTATATATATATATATATATATATATATATATATATATATATATATATTATTTGATAATTAGTATGGATAATTCTAAAGATGATATAAGTCCAAAGAGAGCTCAATGCAAGAACAGAGCAAATAATAATGAAAGCGGAGACTTTAGAAATCCATGGTAATGGTTTATTTCGCGAGATCAAATAATCGATGTCGTTTCATCAGACCAAACAGTTTTACAGCAATAAATGAATTTTAAAATTATCCCGGCATAAGCGAAACAATATTATATAATTTTTTAATCTAGCTGTTGAATTCTATTCTGATTTGCATGGATTGACATCCGCTCTTTAAGATACTTAATAGAACATTTGACTTGATTTTAACAACTATGGAAAAGAAACTATTACTATTATTACACTATCGCTTAATATCGAGCAATAGAATTCAAATCCATTTACCTTAAATATCTTATCTACCGCAAGAAGGTCGTTCAAAAAGTTCTAAGCCTCACCCAGTAAGCAAAGTCATAGCTGAATATTTTTTTTTTTAGCAGTACGCTGTCAAATCTTAGAAAACTAGAAAAGTTAATACAGATTTTAATTTCTGTGAAGGTGGGCCTCATACAAAAGTGAGAAGTGTGCCACTAATCTAAAATTGGACAAACAAAAGTGAAATTATCTGGAAAAAAATATGACTCGAATGGAAATTCATGAGGAGACGGTACAGACACTTGCTGAGAAGTCCCCTTCCAATGCAACTGTGAAGAAGTGGGCTGCAGAATTCATGCGGAGCAGGAACAGCACAGAAGATGACCCTGGATCAGGTCGTCCAAAAACTGATTAACAATTAATGATGATTTATCGTATGGTCCTGGATTGACAGACTTCTTACTGCCCAGCAGATTGCTAAGTCCATAGGCATTAGTTCTGGTTAAGTTTACTGAGATCTTGGGGATGAGCAAGATGGGTTCCAAGAATGCCGACACCAAAACAGAAGCCGAAAAAGGATGACGTTTCTAAGACACTTGAAGAAATTCAAGCAGGCAGCGTTTGTTGGCAAGGTGATGGCTTATGTCTTTTGTGATTCTGAAGTCGTAATCATGAGAGACTACAGGGAAAAGGGAAAAATATTAATGGAGAGTACTATGCATCAGAATTAAGAAAACTGAACGAAGCAATCAAGTCAAAACACAGAGGGAAGCTGAGAACAGTTGTTCTCATACTACAGTATAACGGGTCCGTTCAGGATGCAGTAGCTGAAATAGCCAACTGATTTTGAATTACAATTCCATGAGCCTTACTCATCAAACTTAGCTACATCTGACTTCTCCTTGTTTACTGAACTCAAATCTCACCGGCGTGATCGCCATTTTGAAAAAAATGAGATATGTGCTGTGGAGGAGATTTGGGATGACAGGATGCCATCTTCTTCCGTGATGGGATTGCAAGGATTAAGCATTGTTGAACCAATTCGTTTGATGTCAGGGGGGCTTATATTGAAAAATAGTGAAAAATTATTTAGTTTCTCCAGCTCCTTCTGAGTGAAGATTAGAACTTTTTCAACGACTCGTGTGTGTGTATAAGAGAGAGAGAGAGAGAGAGAGAGAGAGAGAGAGAGAGAGAGAGAGAGAGAGAGTGAGTGAGTGAGTGAGTATGTACACAGGGAGATTTGTTTGCCAAGCAGTACAGCATGCAGTTTTCAAATTTCTGCCTGACTGAATTTCGTCATGGTGCTCTTATTCTCACAGTGTCCAACTATATTGTGCAGCCAACAAAATTAAAAATAAACAACACGCATGCGCGAAATTAAAAATAAATATTTTACTAATATATGACTATAAAAAATAACGTTTAAACAAAATAAATTAGAAATAACAACATGTCGGATTTAATTATATATATACACATACACACACACACGAGAGAGATGTGCATGAGATACACACATGCATTATATATATATATATATATATATATATATATATATATATATATATATATACATACATAAACACACACAAGGCGGAGATGTGCATTATATATGTGAGAGAGAGACAGAGAGAGTGATGCGCATGCAAAAAAATGAAAAGCGAAATGCATATTAGAAGTGAATACATAAACGTATATTTAAATTAAGATCATCGAGGTGATAATTAAACTTCAAAGAAGTAAAATATATGCTTTTATTTGCATTTCTGACTTCATTAACATACATAATTCGAATTACTGTTTCTTGGATATGGGAAAAATAACAAATAATATTTGAAAACGATATCATGAAGATCTGAATTAGTAATTCAATCCGAAATTTGAAAATATTGCAAAATAATTATTCGTATGTATATCTATGTGCAATTTACAAAAATTAAATATAATCCCAAATAGAAACTTAATACAACGTATATAAAATAAAACATACGGCAATTTCGTATTTCCGATTAGAAAATGTTAAACTTTTTGTAACAGATTTTAAAATTATCTCTGTTAGAATTTTATCTTTTAATTATATGGCAATAATCATTATCAATATCTTCCATCGAACAAGAATTGCGGGTTATTTCTGAATAAGTAAGGATGAAGTAATCAGTAACCTTCTGTTGTGGATACCAAAACACTTACACACTATCATAGGCCGTCCCATTCAAAACATACATCCAGTAAATATGGGAAGACAGGATGCCAAATTGAAGGCCGATCAGCTGCGATGGATAACTGCGAAGACCGAAGAGAAACGGACGCGAGAATTTATGCAATAGGATGAGGAAGATTAATATTTCTTTTTATATTTTCTTACTTGTTTTATATATATATATATATATATATATATATATATATATATATACATACATATATATATATATATATATATATATATAGAGAGAGAGAGAGAGAGAGAGAGAAAGAGAAATGCTTGGTGTTGTATTAACACTCATTTTCGCACTTCATTGTGATTTTTACACCAAGTAGTTGGTGGCTGTGAGCTTCAATTTTAAGACCAAGTGCTTGGTCTGAAAATCAGATTGAACTGTGAAACTGACTGTCCCCACGGTGTTGACTCCTATGTCCACACTGTTTATCTATCTACAATCACCCCACACATATGTACGGGCTACTAAACATTTTCTTGGCCGATGAAATGATCAAATAATAGATTTACTTTTTCTTTTTTTTTTTTAACTTTATTTATTTTTTTACAAATGTCTTCTTCGTCGGTCGGAATTCCTGTAATCATCTCATTGTTATTCTAGTGCCGCTTTATTAGAAACCCCTTGAAAATGGAGACAACCTAATAATTTGACTGGCCCTCTGAACCTTAGATGAAGTATCTATACCTAAATAGTTTTCCTTTGTTAGATATCCTTTTCTTAGATAGCTTACTTCGGTCTTTATCTCTAACCTGGTCATTTACCCAACTATGTTTAACACTCGTTATTAATTTTATTTAACATAGAATACGTGTAAAATAAGTGTAAGACGCATAACTTCCTGAAAATTATTTACAATTACCAACATTTAAGATGTTCCAGTAAATTTTCTTTTATATTCTAGAATAAGCCGACATCGTGTTGAAAGAGAGTTTGAAGATTACAATGTTATCATCAAATTGAAATTATGTGTCGTGGTGTCAGACTTCTTTGACTAAATGTATTAAGTGATATCGTTATAATTCTGTCTTGATTATAAATCCGCCGCTTCGTCAGACTTCTCTCTAATGAATTATTAATTACCTTCATTAAATCAGGCTAAATCTGTAGTTGTTAGTGGAGAGATAAGTAAGAACGAGTTAAAAATCAGTAAACATTTTGCAAATAAATACTTCATTATCGGAAACGAAATTCACCAACATATTCTTCCGCGTTTTAACGAAATAATATTGGAAGAAAATGTTAAGATTATATATTCTTTGTATTATTCGAACAATTATCCTCATCTTCATTGTTATATTCACAACCTTTCGACTGGAGCGTACAACGGCCGAAACGTTGTGAATATGGCAATGAAGATGAGGATAACAGTTCGAATAATGTAAATAATCATAATACTTCATCTCAGAGATAGACAGATTATTCGTTTTCCAAATATTCTTTGCATTATCTCTACTAAAACAAAAACAAAAAAAAAATAAAATAAACAGTGAGTCACCCACTAAAGAATGATTTCCTATGCAGAATAGTTTCTGCATAGTGGCGGTGGTATGAAATACCTGTTCAATTCTAGGGTCAAGTTTGTCGTGGTTGAGGAAGCAATAACAAAAATGTATGGTCAATGATCACCATAAAGAAATATATAGAAAAACAGAAAATGTGAAAAAAAAAAAAACCTTGACAGTTTTTTCATTTCGCTCTATGGAGTACTAAAAATTGTGCACAGCGAATAAAATATGAAACACCAATAGCAGGACATATATATATATATATATATATATATATATATATATATATATATATATATATATGTGTGTGTGTGTGTGTGTGTGTGTGTGAAAATATTGTAGAAAATAGGAAAGAAACTGGTTTGGTAAATAATCCAAAGTTCCTTAGTATTTTTGTAATTATTTTTAAAAAATAGTGCTCGATACGAAAGTAGAGCATAAATATAATTATTTATTTAAAATATGATTCGAATTGGAATCATATTTTTAAATAAATAATTATATATATATATATATATATATATATATATATATATATATATATATATATATATATATAAATTTATCAGAGTTAACTTGTAGAAAAAGACAATATCTATAAATATAAAAGACAATTGGAAAACTGTAATAGCTGCCGGCGCGTTTCGTCCGATGTGGACTTTTTCAAGTAAAAACGAAATAAATTTAATAAAGTAACTATTAGGTTGGTGCAAAAATACTGACGTAATAATGTCGTTTTTTGACATTATTACGCCATTATTTTAGCTCCAACCTAATAGTAATAACAATACAAAATGTCCTGAGCAGCTGGAAGAATTTAGAGAACGCTATTTTCTTACTGTTAACTGAAAATTATGTCAATTACTGTCATGTATGGAGATATTGTTTTTATTGCTGTGTTGACAATTCAACCATTTTCTTTTGATTTCTTGATACTGTTTGTACGTTTGTTTGGGAGAGTAGAAAGCATAGATTGTGATACAAGCCAGGAAATACCAGCCCTTAATCGAATTTAATGTCAGTGAAGAATCTTTGTTCTGGGAGAAGTGATCTGCAACAACCCTAACATTAACTGGCCTCATTTCCAATGATGTTGGAATAGAAATT
>OZ010574.1:51044108-51046608 GCA_963932145.1 Acanthosepion lycidas | reverse complement strand
CATCTCCGTCGCCTCGAGTCTCTTCATCTTTAAGGAGACCTCCAACATTCGCTGCCGTAAAGTAGGACAGATGTCGCGTAACAGCTCAGTATTCTTTTCTTTGTTACCAAAGCGATCCTCCTGTCTCTCAATAACTTTTGGAATGCGTCCTTGGTCATCCCAATACGTCTACGGATCTCAGTGTCGCACTTGCGTTCCTCTGTCAAAACTCTTCTAAGATATGTAAACTTCCGCACCGGCTTGAATTATGTGTGCCTAACCTGCAAATCGCATTTCGGGCTCATCTTTTCACTGGTGACCATGCATTCTGTCTTCTTGTAGTTTATGCTTAGTCCCTTCCATCGCTACTTTCTATAGGAAGTTTTGTAGTTTCTTTTTCCGTGTCTGCTATCAGTACTGTGTGATCTGCGTATCTTATGTTGGTAAGATTGTGGCCGCCGATGCTGAATCTCGTTAGGATTCCTAATTCTCTCAGAACTGCCTCGCTGTGCAGAACAGTACTTTCAACCAATAGCAGAATTCTTAGGAAAGGTTCAATTGAAATATGGCGTTTTTTCGTAACTCTCGAAGGTCTTCGTAATACCAATACAAGTAAAACATAGAACATATTACATTTGAGAAATGGAGTTGTCTTGCACAGAATTATTATGCGTTATTTAGAGTTTGGACTAGCATTGATACAATTATGGAAGTATTTATTTGTAACGGTCTGTAAGTCAGTGTAAGAACTTTTATGGCACAAAAATCAGTTATGTTGACCCCACTAATCGAGAGATTTATATACCACGATTATGTTATTTGTACAAATGTCAACCGACAAAATATACAATGTATTTGTCTGTAATTTTATTCGAATATCTATAAACAAATTTTCGACCCTTTAAAAACTCCCCGGAAAGTTTCAAACGTATTTATAGTACAGGAAAAAAAATTTATTTTTTAATCATTTCACCCCAAGCAAGGTAATAAAGACAATAAGTCGGAGGAGGTTATAGATTGTCAAATAATATAGGAAAAGGAGAAATTTTAACCCTTTACGCACTGATTTTCTGAAATATTTAACTATTTTGCCTGAGCTCCGAGTCAAAATTAGCAAATAATTAGTATGTAATGTTTCAGGGTAGATATGTAAATAGTTTACCCACCGTTCAACGGTAGCTGGGCATTAAGTCATTTTTACTCTACCAATTTTCAACCGGTGGCTGGGCATTCTGTCATTTTTATATACTACCGGTAAATCGGCGGCCAGGGCTCAAAATGTTAAGGAATGAGAACAGGAATCAAGAAGACAGAAAATTGACATTTATCTTCAAATTTTCAATACAAAGTTGACTGGAAAGCGCGAAGCCAGAAGAGAGTTCTACATGCGAGAAGTGCGAAAGAAAAAGCTATTAGCATAGAACTTACGATTACATCCGACCATAAATAGATGAGAACTTGCCGCCAGTATTGTCATAGTAATTGTCCTGATGAGCTTTCCTTTTTTTGGTATCTAGACTTTTGAAATTAAGCGCAGTACTAGATTGGCAGCAAGGTCTCATCGTTTTACAGTCGAAATGGCTAAATGTAAGTTATATGCTAACAGTTTCTTCTCTCGCACTTCTCTTTTATGGAACTTTCTTCCGGGTCCCTTCTTTTCGTCAGCTTTGATCTTCAAAAATATAAGTGAAATGTCAGTCATTATTTTGTATCCTCTTAAATTTTACTATTTTATTGTACTCGATTCTTAATGTTTTTTCTTATATTCTTTCACACTCAGTAACCCACTGCGTATTAGTGGTTTTGTTGCCTTGAATGGGGTGAAATGATATATATAACAAGCATTTCCCCCCAAGCAAGGCTGGAGTGCCACTAGCAAGCAAGGGATTACAGAGCAAGAATAAGGAGGGGTGCTTGAGGAAAGAGTATAGAGAAAAACGGGGATCAGGAGCAAAGCATCAGAAGATTGCATTTGAATACTTGAAGAGTATAGCTATCAGGAAAACAAGTAGGAGGAAGCGAGTTCCACTGTCGGGAGGTTCGAGGTGTTGGAGTATAATATTGCTGCCAGATATTCTTTGATGCTTCTGCTATATATTTAGAGACCCGTAATAATATCCAAAGAATCTGCAATGATATTGGTCCTAACCTAGCATCCCTACATCAGTCATTTTCCCACTGCCGTAATGTAGCTTCCCTATGTCTTTTCTATAAATACTTTCTTAGTAAATAGTACCTAGACTTTTGAAATTAAGCGCAGTACTAGATTGGCGGTAAGGTCTCATCATTTTACTGCCGAAATGTATAAATGTAACCATAAGTTCTATGCTAACAATTTTCATACCCTATTTACATTATTCGAACTATTGTCCTCATCTTTGTCGCCATATTTATCACAACGTTTCGGCCGTTGTACGCTCCGAACTTCTTCAAGTGGTTGAAATGTCGAACTGAACCCTTTGTTTCTCTTACTGGGGTAGACTGTAATAGTTCCACGTACCATGTTTTAATGGATGTCAGT
>OZ010574.1:51036608-51039108 GCA_963932145.1 Acanthosepion lycidas | reverse complement strand
AAAACCTTTTGTCAGTTTGAACTGCACCATGAATGTGCAGATAAGCACATGGATAATTTGTTCACATTCTTTAAGATTTGCTCCCGGGATCGGAATATTCGAACCAATTCAAAATGCTACTGAACTTTTTCCCTACCCTTGACGGACCTCATTACTATCGGGACGGATACTATAGCCACTATATTTCCATTACTACATTGATTATGATTTTTGTTTTTATTTTTTTTATTTTCCTTAGTATCTCTTTCTTTACATTTTATTCCTTTTTTAAAAAAAAAATAATTCTTTTTATTTCTTTGTTCATTCTCGCTCATGTTTAGGATAAGCTATTCATTTTTTCTTTTCTTTTTTCTTGCACATATCTCCATTATTTCGTATAATTCTCAAAAAATTTAAATCGTTTTCCTCTTTCACTCTTAACTATTCATTTTTTCTAATGTTTTAAATAAGCTAATCATCTTTCTTTTTTTCCTTCCTTCTTTAATATTTCTTTTACCTCCAAATCTTTCCTTTAAATCGATGTTTAAAAAATAATTTTTTATTTTTTTACTTTTTGTTCGTTTCGTATTCGAAAAATATTTAGGATAAACTATTCATCTTTATTTCCTTCATTCTTTCTTTTATCTTATTCTCCCTTATTTTCTTTTAAGCAATGCACACTTGCTTGTATACATCCGTATTCTTATTTTCTTAAGTGTTTTTTTTTTTTTTTTTTAATTCTTTCTTCACCTTGCTTACTCGTCCAAACATTATCTGAGGTTGTTTTTTTTTTATTTTCTTTCTTCATTTAATGTTTAATTTTGTTCTCTTTTTTTCTTTTTTTTTTCTCTTCTTCCTCTTACTTGAATTCGCCCAATCGGGTTCATTAACATTTTTCTCAGACGTTTCCAAACCTAGAGTTTGCACCCACATTTTGTTATGTTGTAAATATTTTCCTTTACTTTTTCTTCGTTTAATACCCCACACCCCGTCTTGATTTGACATTTTTTTTATCTCGTTTTTGTCATTTTTTTAAAGTTTTTTTTTTTTTTCAAGTCTTTTTTTTTTTCCATTACACGATATTGTTTCTTCACCTTCATAGAAATACCGTTTTTATTTTTATTTTTTATTATCATTATTCCTTGTAGTCTTTTTCCTTCCAATTACAAAAACAAGATAATACCCAAACAACTAAAAAGAAAAATACGGTTGACAAAAACTTGACTTTTTCTTGCGGTCAGAGCAACGTTCTATTTTGTGTTACCCCGGGCATTTTATACTTGTTATTGTCACCTGATTTTACTTTATTTTATTCTATTACTAATTTTCTTATAGTTTTTTAGGAATTTTTTTTATTTTTTTATTTAGATTATATTTGGTGGGGATTTCAATCGTTTGCAGTTAACGCAACACAAAGCCAGTTTAAAATGAAGGCGCGAAGCTGAATTTAAGTCGCGATCAAATTACCGCTGAATACAGTTAAAGAAAAGGTATGCCTGCCAGAATTTCTCGCTGAAGAAGTGGAAGAAAATAGAAGAGCGATGACAGTAGTTTTCCCTTGTTTTGCATCATTCACTTCTGTGTTCAGATGAAAAAAAAAAAGGCGTGCGCACGCTTGTATCTTTCAATTTCCATCACAATTTGATAAGAATAGTTATAATGGCTGACCGTCCCGAGTATGACGATAAACAACATCCGCATCCTGGGTAAGACGATAAACTACGTCCAACAGCAAGGCCTTTGATCAAGAGGTTTTGAGGAGCAGGAAAACCACCTCTTAATTGCTGGTGTACTCAGGTCCACCCTGACCCGGGGTGGTAGCACCTGTTAAAGCTCTAGCTATAGTTAATACCCAAACTGGGGTCGAAACATAATGAAAGTGTAAAAATAGGTTTTATTACTAGAAATATTTTAAAAAATTATTAACAGCAATACATTTTTGAAAAAAAATAATATTACCAACAATAAAAATCTTGTCGGCATTAAATAACCCCTTGATGTTGATATGCCGTGAAACAAAAACTATAATGTCTTGATAAAAAAAAAATTAAAACATTTTAAAAAAAATTGTTTTTACCTCTCCAGCGTATTTCTTTTTGTCTACAGGCCTGAATATTCGAGAAAATCTCTTAGAAAAATGGCAGGATTCGAACCTGCGTTCTCCGTATATGTGCTAGACTGTTATTTTCTAAAACGTATTCTTTTTTTTTGCGGATACTCGTATTTAAGTAGACGCTGCGTTTATTTCCTAAACAGTATTTTCGTCTACCGGCCTGAATATTCCAGAAATCTTGTTAGTAAAATATGCGCTCTCCGACAGGATTCCGACCTGCGTCCACCAACGAAAAACAGTCATTAGATATGGCTTGCTTTAACCACTCAGCTACGTACCGTGTCAATTGCCAAGGAATGTTCGAATAGTTCCTTTCGAAATTGCTTTGTTTACGTTAGGATACAAATCTGAGCAGATAAATTTATTTCGAGAGTCGGAGAAAGATGTGTATTTAAAGGTACTATTCAA
>OZ010574.1:51016608-51031608 GCA_963932145.1 Acanthosepion lycidas | reverse complement strand
CTATGTTAACAGTTTCTTCTCTTGCACTTCTCGCTTGTAGGGCTCATTTCCGACCTCTTCCTCTCCAGTCAACTTTGATCTTCAAAAATTCAAATACAATTCCAGTCGTTATCTTCTGCCTTGATCCCTTTTTTTTAATCAATTCACCCCAAGTATGGCGATAGTATCACTAAGAAGCAAGCGGATTCAGAGAGTGAACAAGGATGAAAAGACTGTAGAAGAAACCAGACACTCAATCTAAATAGAAAACAAATGATAATTCTCATCTCCCGTTTAAAAGTCCAGGGAGGAGTGTAAACCGGACGATAGGTGAAGCTATCTATTCCTGTAAATTCATTTTCTTGTATTGTTCTCCCTTCTTAATAATGTGTACTTTTTCTCATACCCTCGCACTCAGTAACGCCTTGTGCCATTATTGTCTTGCTTAGGGTGAAAGAATTTTTTTTTAAATTCTACTTGTATACAAATCTATAATCACTGGTTTATAAATCTACCAATTCAACAACAGAGGCATACATATAGACACATCCACTTATACATAGCCACATCCACTTATAACAGATTATATAAAAACGATCGCGCACCAAATGCGTATACCAGTTGTCCGAACATCGGATAATTTCTCTGTCCATCCATCTGATCGGCACTCCTTTCGTTCTCCTCACTAGCCATCTATCCAAGCAGCCGGCCACTCAGACACCAAGCCTTCTACAAGCCATACCAGATTGACATTCAATCATGGCATCAAAAAAAGTGAAGCGAGGGGAGAAACCAAAGCGAAATAAGTAGAAAGTGAAAGACAGGGTTGGCGGTAGACGAGAAAGGGCACGAGGAATTTCACGAGAAAGGGCGCTGGGGTCAAACCTCTGACTCCGACCAGCGACCACATATAGTTGCGTATTGATTAGAGGCTGATATTGGGATAGGTTACAAGAGATGTGGTGGCTGGTGGTGATATTTAAGGAAAGGGAGAGAGAGAGAGAGTAGACTTAGAGAGGGCATTCAGGTTTATTAAAATTGCGGTGTTATCTATGCCGCCATCTTGTATGTTGTCCAGGCTCACCCTTATCTGGAAGCAGTCATTCTAGTATTGGAACTCAGGCGCTGGTGCATTTGTGGAAATAGAGGAAAGTGTCGGTAGGGTTGGTGCAGGATCCGTATCAGGTGGGGGTTGAGTAGTGTTCGGTCTGATTAGGCTAGAAGTTGAAACTGTTTTGGAAACTTGCGTATTCTTAACTGAGAAAATGTGAAGATAGAGGTCGCAAGAACAGGTCGGCCAAAGGATTTTGAGAGGATAGAAGAGACTGTTACGTTTGAATGCCGACGGTTATGAAGACCGTATTACTGTACCCGAGGTGAACGCAAGAAGTTACCTTAGCTGATTGTGTTTTCGTTTAAAGAAAAACAACTAAAAAACAACAAACGAGTGGTGACCAAAAGGAAATTATTTCCTTTAGCTGACATGTATAAGATTAGATAGGTTATAAAAAAGAGTTGACCAACGGTACAATAAGCAGAAATGAACAACAACAATAATAACGTCTCTCATAACTCTTTATAACTGATCGGAGGTACATGTGTTGTCTTACTGAAACAAGATAATCTATAGTAAATAGATACCACAGATTGGCTTGTTAGTTGGCTGACCATAAGCAGTTGAATATATCCGCTAACGGCCGACGTACAGTGCGTCTCTTTTCAGATTTAGAAATAATGTGTGAATGCCATCTTCGAGTCTGAACACCATCACAATCGGAAACAATGTGGCCCAACTTAAGGTTTCTAACTGGGCCCCATCTTCAAGGTTATGTTCTGTTTTTGTTCAAAATAACAACCAAATTGCGTACACATCGCAGTAGTGCATATGCCTGGTATAGCCTTATCAAACTGCTTATGATGGGCATGTTGAGCTTCGTCTATTTGTAAAGCAGCGTCACTTTTCGTGCGTGTGTGTCTGAGTGTGAGAGAGAGAGAGAGAAAGAGATAGAGGGAGATCAATTCCCCCAAGAAGGCTATAATGGCACCAAAACTCGAGTGACTACTACGAGTAAAGAAAGAATGAAAACACATTAAAAACACAATCCTAAACAAGAGACAAGGGATAAACATCTATTTCTCTTCAAAAAGCGTGGAAGAAATGTGAACAGATTCTACCGACAATTTTTGATAAATATTTTAATAGTTTAGTCATGAAGTCATTATAAAATATACGGAAATATTAATTTTATTAACCATAAATGTTTTGACATTATATACAAGTATTACTTTTATTTTCTTAACACACTAAAGGGTTAGAATATGGAATTTTCCCCATTAACTTTGTTAATTACTTAATCCAAATGCGTCTTACGCATATGAAAATTGGGACAAATTAATGGCGGACATAATTCTTACTATTCATTTTTTACCGTTGCTTAATAGATTGGTTTGGTTATGGTTTGTTTTAGAGCATATCAACCTCAATGTGTTATTTAATGCCGACAAAATTTTTATTGCTGGTAATATATTTTCCAAAAATGTATTGATAGTATTAAAACCTATTTTAACACTTTCATAGTGTTTTGACCCCAGTTTCCGGATTAAATATTAGCCCATAGCTGGGACCCCAACAGGTGCTACCACCACGGGTCAGGGCGGACCTGGGAATACCAGCAATTAAGAGGTGGCTCCACGCTCCTCAAAACCTCCTGGTCAAAGGCCTTGCTGTTTGATATAGTTTATCGTCTTACACAGGACGCGGGTGTAGTTTATAGTCTTACACAGGAGAGGTTGCTTAATAGAGGTTCTTCATAAGATTTTTATTTAAACAGTTTCAACACATATATTGATATATGGAAGCAGGTGTATTACGAACTATGACTGATAATATAAAGTCAGTATCATCATCGTCAAAACTGTTTCGATCTGAGGTCATGAATTAACCTGTTCTCTCATTTCCAGTGACATTGTTTACTGATACGACAATATTTTGTCAGCCTTCTCTGTCCTCTGCGAGTTTGCGGATTCGTTGCAGATCTTCCTTGATTGTAAACTTCTCCAAAGGAAAAGTGGGATTTTTCTGCTTTGTTCTTTGAATGTCTCGTTTAAGCGTTATGACTATGGACTATGTCTATCGCTAACTGCTCTTGCTTCTCGCTCCTGGTCAAGCTCCGTACATTGAAAGTTCTAACTGAAAAGATCACGACGTTGGAAGTTCAATAGCGTTTTCCGAATATTGTATTTCTCGGTATGCAACGTCTTAAATAAGTAGTTAATACATAGTAGTAACTGGAGCAGGCATTACCTACACCGCCAAAGTAAATATTTTCATTAATTATATGATTTGCATTTGTTGAGAAATAATGGAATGAAGGCGAATCTTAAATAGTGGCATATATGCTGCCGCATATTTCGATTGACCAATTTTCTGACAATACATTAAAAAAACAAAAAAAAAAAAAACAAGAAAAAAAAAAAAAAATAAATAAATATTTTACCGGATGAGCAGTAACTTAATACATGCCAGGTGAATACTGAACGGTAGTAATATATCTGCACTCATGCAAACAAGTGCGCAAGCGCGCGCACACACAAAGTTACAAATGGACACACATAAATATAGGCATTTCCACATTCCATTAATGTTCGTGGCTCTTTTTGGATGGCAAATCATTAGAGGTGAGCGTCAAGCGGAAGAAACCGAAAGCTAAATGATTGACATTCCAGGACATATGATGCAGCAATACTCTCAATGCGCAAGCGCAAACTGATTCAGTTGATTAAATACAGGAAATGAACAGCTAAGAATATCACAGCCTTTTTCTGTGCTCACTCAGTACAGTACAATTCGCCTCGAATCGCACCCACATCTCTGCTATACTTTCCCTTTAACCTTTCTCGGAAACTGTATCAATTCGAAAAAAATCGTTTTCTTCTTTCTGTTTCAAAATCATCTTTTAATTTTTGAGGTTTATATTTTTTTTTTATTTGAAAAGGGTATTTGTTTTTTTTTTGTTTTTTTTAAATTTGCGAAATTTTCGAAACATACATCATTCATAGCTTTCTGTCGATTTCTCCTTATGGGGTCTTTATCACTATCTCTCCACTTTTGGCGTTCTTTTCTTTCTTTATGTCATATATATATATATATATATATATATATATATATATATATATATATATATATATATATATAGGGAGAGAGAGGTGGGGAACGTTATAATTGTTCCAACGATAGAAAAATGTGTATTTTTAAAATAAGAGAGAAACCGCAAACGTTTTACGTTATGTGGATTTGTATATATATTTTATTCTTAGTTTTTTCTACACGAGTTTCCAGTCTCATGACCTTCTTCAGACAAATTAAAGGAATCAATTTTTTAAAAGATTTTTAAAGGAATAAAATTTCATTATGTTCTTTTAATATTTCAGTGTTCATTTTCTGTATTTGTAGCGAGAGGTGCTTTAATTTTCCGACTGTTGGCTAAAGTTAATTTCTGCCAACGTGGTAATGAAATCATTAGGTTTAATGTTAGTGGTGGCGATGACAGATGCCCCCTATCCACATCCCCGCAGTGACTGTCAAATCTATTTCCATTTCTGTGTATCGTGTATGAGTATGCGTGTCCCCGCTAGCTTGCACAAGAATCAGCATACACACACATATATATATATATACATATATATATATATATATATATAACGTAAATGTTACTCATTTTCTCTTTTGTTTTACATATTTCCCCTCTTATATTCCTTTACACTATATTCTTCGTAAAGGTTTTGTTCTGTAGAAACTGCGACTATATTTTTGCGAATTTTTACCACAATCTGCCTACAAGTACACTGGAACGAATTTTGTATTTTATATCTGCAATTTAAATTCAACTGTGGGTTTCCTTGTCTTGTTCTCAAGTTTTCGTTACCTTCTTCCACGGGATTTTTTTCTAATCATTTTTTTTTTTTTTTTTTTTAGATACACCTTTCCCGAACTTATTTTACTCAAACCTACTTCTGTTTTCTCCTTTCCAAATTTTCTCACTGACATTCTCCTTATACAATTGTTTGGCATTTTATTTCTATTTCCTTAAACATATTCATTTACTCTTAAATATGATCTGATATGCTTGCCTATCTCACTTCATCCTCATATCTGATTCCGATTCTCCGTTTTTCATCTTAATTTTGAAAGCATTTATTAGGTTGGTGCAAAAATAATGACGTAATAATGTCCTTTTTGACATATTTTTTAACGTAAAAAAAACGACATTATTACGTCATTATTTTTGCACCAACATAATAACACTTACAACTCTTCATCTTTGCTCTTTCATTGGCTCTGTTTATTTCAAAACTTATAAATAAGTTATTTTCTTTTCATTAATACATTCTGTACTTTTTTTTCATTTGTGATGCTTTTTATACTTTTCCTTTGCGTCCTTGAGGGTGATGAATTTTGACAGACAAAACATTGCAATTCTCTCGCTGCTCTATCGTTATATACATGAAGAGTATTCAGAAGAATTACATTCCCGAGTTATACCAGTTCTACCCTACCAAGACACGCCATACCACGTACATTGTAGCGAAACACCATCATTCCTTTCATATATTCCACTGGTGAGATGTAAGTTCTACTCGAGCAGCTTCTTGCAACGGACAGAAGCTTTGTAGAAAAAGTCTCCCAAAAGAATGCTTCCATGACTCGTATAATCTTAATCTGTTCAAGTCTAGATTTAACCGTTATCTTCCACACAAATCCACATAAATTCTGCCTCTTATTCTGGTATATGTTGAAACATCGGTTCTCGTACGACCACCAAAGTTAAGCAACGTCGAACCTGATCAGTACTTACATGGGTCACCACTTAGGAATAACTGGTGCTGTAAGCTTTAATTTTCAGTTGGTGTAAGGGATAATGGCTCGGAATTGTTAATCGGAGAGCCGAGTTCCAATTCCAGTTAGGTTCGTTATATTCACTTACGCGTCAATACCCTTGCGAATGGGTTAATACCCATTCGCAAGGGTATTGACGCGTAAGACTATTATCATAAATTATTATTATAAAATTTCTTACAAAGCACAAAAATATTTTCGCGCTTTATCCCGCAAAACATTGATAAAATGTAGAAAACGAATCCTCAGTCAATCTTACCCGATAATCCTCTACTTTGAGGGGCCCTCAACGCCCTGCATAGGATGAATATCATTATAAAAACAATTAAATTTAGTTTAGCAGGACACAAAATAAAGTTGTATGAAATAAAATGTAGAAAATGTTTGTTTTACTACACTTCATCGAATACAAGTCTCGAAAGTCACTCAACCTAGATGATTACATTTAAAATGAGGAATGATGATATATCAGTGGAAGAGAAGGTGTTAGAGAGTGAAGACCATGAGGACAAAGAGGATTGACCCTTGAAATTATGAATAACCTATCATTAGTTCACATCATTGTAACAATTCTTAGAAAGCATAAGATTTTAGTGTTTATGGGAACCCGTAGACAGGTGTTTCTTCAAAGTGACAGTTCTTACAGAATAAAACTGTTAGAGTGGGACTTCATTATTACATTTGAAACCCGGAGGAAATGAGTGATTCGGTTCCGTGGAAGTAGCATTATGTGCCCTAGTTGCAAAAGGCCTGAACTGGTTGAAATAAATCTGGTTTTGTTGTACAAGCGTAGAATTTGCACCCTATTAGAAATACAATTATTTTAAAATATGGACGATTCCATGTGTTACTGACCATGACACGGGAATAGGGTGTCGGTAAATCAAACCAACTTTGTGAAATCATTATCCTCAAGATTTGTTTATACATTTTGCAAATACAAGTGTATCTGGAAATTTTCGTTCTTTGATTATGAAAGGCTGGACGAGTTGGAGCACAATATCATAAGAGAATAAGATCAATTATCAATTGAAAATTCATCTAAATGTTTCCTTACATATTGTAGGATGTCGGTTTCGTTTCGTTTGGTTTATGGCATATCAATCTCAATGGGTTATTTAATGCCGACAAGATTTTTAGGATACATTCGTATGAATAGAATATGTATTCTTTGGTTTAGATTGGTTTGGTTTATTTTGTTTTACGGCATATCAACCTCAATGGGTTATTTAATGCCGACAACATTTTTAGGATAGATTCGTATGAATAGAATACGTATTCTTTGGTTTGGTTTGGTTTGGTTTTGTTTTGTTTATTTTTTTTTACGGCATATCAACCTCAAATGGGTTATTTAATGCCGACAGCATTTTTAGGATAGATTCGTATAAATAGAATATGTATTCTTTGATTTAGATTGGTTTGGTTTTATTTTGTTTTACGGCATATCAACCTCAATGGGTTATTTAATGCCGACAAGATTTTTAGGATAGGTTTGTATGAATAGAATACGTATTCTTTGGTTTAGTTTGGTTTTGTTCATTTTGTTTTACGGCATATCAACTTCAATAGGTTATTTAATGCCGACAAGATTTTTAGGATAGGTTCGTATGAATAGAATATGTATTCTTTGGTTTAGTCTGGTTTCATTTATTTTGTTTTACAGCATATCAACCTCAATGGGTTATTTAATGCCGACAAGATTTTTATTGCTGGTAATATTTTTTTCAAAAATGTATTACAGCTGATATTTTTTCCCAAAATTGTATTGCTGACACTATTACAAAAATGTATTGTTGCTAAAATTTTCTTTCCTTCAGAGATATATTGCTGGAAATAATGTATTTCTGGTAATAATTTTTCTTCAAAAATGTATTGCTGGTAATATTTCTTTTTTCTTTTTTTACAAAAACGTATTGCCGGTAATATTTTTTTACAAAAATGTATTGCTAGTATTAAAACCTATTTTTACACTTGCATAGTGATTTGACCCCATTTTGGGGTTAATAATTTGCCCATAGCTCGGACCCTAACAGTCGCTATTTTTTTTTTTTTTTTTCTAAAAAAATATATTGCTGGTATTCTTTTTCTTGCCAAAAATGTACTGCTAGTTATATTTTTCCAAAAATGTTTTGCTGGTAATATTTTTTGCTCCAAAAATTCTTTGCTAATAATATTTTTTTAACAAAAATGTATTGCTGGTATTAAAACATTTATTATATATTACACTTTCATAATTATTTGATCACTGTTAGGCGTGGTCAACTATTTGCCCATAGCTAAGATCATAACAGGTTCTCCCACCCCGGGCCAGGGTGGACCTGGGAACACCAGCCATTAAGAGGTGGTTCCATGCTCCTCAAAACCTCCAGATCAGAGGCCTTGCTGTTGGATGTAGTTTATCATCAGACCCAGGACGCGTAGGATGTCAGTTTAGAAAATAGCGTCCTTACCAACAGATTGGACACTTTGTCAAATTAATATCCCATTCACTGTTTGTAAAATATATGATTTTGTATTTCTACGAAATTCACATTCCAGTAATGAAATTAAATATTAGTTTAATAATGATCAAAGCAGTGATAGATTATATACTCTTAAAAGATAAGATCAAACATTTTTAATTTACTTGCGTATAATTTTACATGGTTACTTTCACTAATTCGGAATACCTAAGGTTTAAAATGATTTTTTGAAAATGAAATAGTTTTTTGAACCTTTCATGTTAGCTTTAACTGAAAAATAAAGGATTTATAATTTACTACTTCCAGTCATCAAAATACCTGGTGGTGTATTTCAAGCAAAAATTTTGTAAACAAAATTTTATTCTCTGTTTTAAAAGTCTTGCAAAATAAAATATGTCTGAAACACTATTTGAGAAACATTAGCAAATTTCAAGTTAAATTAATCAGATTTGAAATAAATATTACTTATATCATAAAATGTTGGAAACATATATTACTTATAGTATAAGAAAATGCATAAAAATATTCTTCAGACAAAATTGTCTTTAATATATATTATTAATACATGCTATTAAAAGCTTCTCTAATTAAATAATGTCAGTTTTATTGCGTGTTTTATTTTTCGATTCTGAACAGATTTTCGGTAAGACGGGGTCCGATTTTGTCAAAGAAATTAGGTGATTTATATTCTTCAAAGAATTCTGCTTTTAACTAATAAAGTCACTAAAAATATCACCTTGAATTTCTTGAATTTTCCTAAAAAGTAAGAGACTGAAACATACGTTTTATCATTATTTTCAAAAATAATTTCCTTCATATGTGAATCAATCCTGAAATTTTCATTAAAATCCGACAATACCTGTAGTTTGCCAGTCCGAATCATGGCAGCATTCATTTTATGCATTAGTTTTTCTTGTTTTGAATGACATATATCGATTATAATACTCAAGGCAGCTAAAGTGAAAACTAATCTATCAATAAAAACATTTTAAAACTTAGAACAGCGTTACTTTCGGGATTCTTTCCAAATTCTATTCAGTGAAATGTTAAATTTTCCGCCTAAAACTCGGTCCTTATCTTTTCCATCACCTCCAGACATCGATATAAAGAAATATACGCTAAATTATTTTTGAGTCAAGTTAAAAATTTAAAGACTATTTAAAGACTATTCTTCCCATATTTTTGTTATAGTATCTGAACAATTCCCAGCTGTTAATCTGATTTTATCTTTTATTGATGACAATTATCTTAGAAAAGGCTTGTCAAGAACCGTTTGGCAGACTACGACTTATGCCTTTATAAAACATTCTGAAGATAAACTACACCCAACAGCAAGGCCTCTGATCAGTAGATTTTGAGGAACGTGAAACCACCTCTTAATTGCTGATGTTCCCAGGTTCACCCTTATCTGGGGTGGTAGCACATGTTAGGGTCCCAGCTATGGGCAAATAGTTAAACCCCAAACTGGTGTCTAAACACTATGCAAGCGTAAAAATAGGTTTTAATACCAGCAATAAATTTTTGAAGGTAAAAAGTTATTACCAGCAATACATTATTACCAACAATTCATTTTTGAAAAAAAAATCTTGTCGACATTAAATCACCCATTGAAGTTGATATGCCGTAAAACAAACCAAACCCGTTACATGGTGCTTCATTCAATTAGTGTTATTTTCAAAAGTATCAAGTTACGGTTCATTGTTTCCAATATTTTCAGAGCAACGAAGTTAAATATACTAGAAATATTATTCCATTGACAATAATTTTTTTTTTCATTTTTGTTTTACGTCACATATTTTTCATGTTATAACAATTTCGCAAATGAAGAGACTTGAAGCAACAGAAATGTGGTCCTACAGAAAGATGATGAGGATACTATGGACCAAACATGTGAGCAACGACAAGGTTTTAGATAAAATGGAAACAAAAAGAAAACATACTTAACATCAGGAAAAGGCATTTTAAATTTTCTGGGGCACATAATGAGGAAGGAGGGCTTGTAAAATCTGATACGCACAAGATAGATTGATGTGGGTGGGGAAAGAGACAGAGGAAAGCATCGCATAACATACATGATCAGTTTGAATAACTGGACGGTAGAACAGGTTTTGGAAGAAATAACAAAAGATAAAATTTATTAAGAACTACAAGGAACAGGAAGATGTGGGGCGCCATGACCACCTACGTCCTGAAGGGACACGTCATATAAAAGAAAAATTGATAGGTGGCTTATATTGGCTGGCTTTTTAACATCCTTAATGGTGCGTGTGTGTTGATTAATGTGGATCAATATGTTTTAACCTTATTGGTTGAATTTTGATCTGAAATTTCGATTATAAATTTTGATACTTTTTGTGTTAGAAAGGAAGTGGAATTTGTTTAATTCTGTTTATTTTGTTTAAAGTTGACACATCTTCATCATTCGACAAAGGAAGTATTCAGAAACTAGGGAAGATGCGCTGATGATATCAAAATAATACGACTGAGATGAACATTACTTACATTATTCGGAATGTTATCCTCATCTTCATTGCCACATTCACAACGTTTCGGTCGCTGTACGATCCAGCCTTCGTCAGGATTGGAATTGCAATATGGGTACTGGTAAAAAAAAAAAATAGTTGCTGAGCCATTAGGTTTATAAGTCTCCGAAATCCATACATATACATGCCCAGTGGATAAAGACGTTGGTTAGATCAAGTGACTAGACCCAAAGAGTTGTGAGTTCAATACCAGGCCACAACAGTCGTGAACCAAACTTGGAGAGTTTTAAACTTTTAAGAAATCCGGAAGAGACATGGCGCGTGGGACTGGAACAATCTAGCCCGGAGTAAGTTTCGGTTCGAAATTCTAGTCACCTGAAGTAGGCCAGAGCGTACAACGACCGTAACGTTGTGAATGACACTGAAGACGAGGATAACAGTCCGAATAATCTAAGTAATATTCCCACCTACTTAATTAGGTGTGTTTCCTTAATGTATCAACAAAAACTGAATTCTACAAAACCTGTAAAAGGTTTCCCTAGGACTTGTCTTGGTGTTAACAGTTACTCATTAATTGTTGTAAGTTATGTGGTCACTGTTCTAAAGAGGGAACATTTTGATCCCACACATCCGATAAGTAACTGATAAATATTGGCTGCATATGAATGTTCTCCCGCCAACATGCCACCGAACATTTCCAAGAGACATTTGCCATTATGGGATACTCCACAACCAGTGCCCTTTCGGACAATCTTCCATAATTTTCATGCCATAACAATTTGGCCCTTATTAAATTTTAGCTCAAATCTTTCTTGTTCATATCTGCGGAAATAAACGCATCAAATAAAAGTACTAGACAGCAAGATTGGAATCTCGGGAGTTTGGTGGCCAAGGGAAGTACATTGTAGTTATCTTCATATTGCTGGAAACATTCGCGTACAGTTCAGTCAGAAACATAGACCTGCTGATGAAACAGGCGACTGACATCGCAGAATATTTGGCAAGAAATGGTGTACATGACTTTTAATGCTGCAGAATTAGGTAACACATAACAGCTCAATTGCCGACAACAATCTTACATGCAGATAATAGAGATATTGATATCAGTTACAAACTACAAAAATCGTACTGAAGATAGTGAGGAAAATAAAAGAGTAAATACCAACTACAAGTATATATATATAAATCCAATTCACCCCAAGCAATAACGCCACTAATGAAAGAGAATGGAAAGACTTCAGGAAGCAGCGGGAATCCAATTTTAAACAGAAACAAGGGATAAACATCTACCCCTGTTCAAAAGACAGAGGTGTAAACCGGACGGTAGGAGAACCTATCTATTTCTATAAAATATATTTTCGATAGTATAACTTGCAATTTAACATACATGCACATTTATATATACGTGTTTGAACAAGATGGCCGTTAATCTAACAAAAGAGAACAACCACCACACTACGCAAGAATGAGAGAAGGGCGTTTTCCTTACCGATCATCTGTTAATATTTAACCACACAAAAATTAACCTAACAAATTATGGAAAATAAAAGATGGTAGAATATATGGAGGAAAGGAAACCCATGGAGAAAACGTGAGAAAATTGGCTATTTCAGTAGATTGTCTTTGTGCTTAGCTGGTGGTCCTGGCAAAGTTAAGCCACATTGGGAATAGAAACCTTTTGTATCAATTTACCTGAAGCAAAGCTATAACACCATTAAGATGCAAAGGGTTACTGGAAGTGAAAGCGAAGGAAAAAGACTTTAGAAAGAACCAAAAATCCAATCCTAAATAGAAAATAAAGAATAAACATCTACTTCCGTTCAAAAGACTAGGGAGGAGTATAAACCGGGAAAATTCAAACTTGTCGGAATTATAAGGACCTTAGTAAGGAAAATACTTCTATTAGGATCCCTCCCGTAAGTTTACTCGAGAGGGGAGATGGGCGATATCTAAATGAATCCTACTGCACAATTTTGAACGGTTGCCATTTCTGAGAAGCATGAGAAATATCCCACATTTAATTGAATCATATCTGAGAATGAATACTATGGATATTCAGTGTACAGGGAATCAGGTACGTTTTAAACAGCCTTATAAATGTCCTGAACTGGTATGTACAGCCAAACAGCCTCAGGAATCTGTTGCAACAGTGTACCTTTTGCCAGAAAATGCTTCAGTCAACATTCTTTGCGCTTTTGTCTCCTCGAATGACGCCAAATCGATATAAATCTCTCAAATCCAATCAGATATTTCTGTTACCATGACATTTTTTATCCCTGAAACTTTCTAAGTGACAAGGATACATACACACGCACACAGAAGGCTTAAAATGAGCCAAACAATGTTAAAAAATCTCTATCTATAAAAGGCAGGATGTGTGTGTGTGTGTGTGTCTGTGTGTGTGTGTGTGTGTGTGTGTGTGTAACGAATGCACGGCCGCAATTTTCGACGGATTTTCACCGAAAATTTACATGCACATGCTCCAAGTCAGCGGGAAGTCCAAGACCGACTTTGTATTTCCCAACTCCCATCGATAGTGGAAATAATCGATTTTTTCATGCTTCTACGGCAGTTTTCATGTAGTTTGCGGCTATTTTCTACTGGCCAGAGTGAGAGCCAATAGCTGGCTGCCACGAATAGGCAGGAAGATTCTATTAACGTGAGAGCCAACAGCTGACTTACACGAATGTTAACGATAGCTGCATTCGTCACAAGCGGGAAAAATTTAAATCTGCATGGCACTTTACTTCAATTGGGTCATTCGCTTGCTTAAACTCAACGTTGATTCTGATTCCACAGAACTGGGTTGGGTATGAAAAAGTATTTGTTGTTAACATTCTTTTTTTCATTCGGTTTTTCCAGTTACGAGTCCTTTTTAAATCTGATCGTTTAGTGTTCATTTTGTTTAGTTCTTTTTTCGTAACAGATTTAATGTTTAGTATAGAGCTTTGAAAGATTCGTAGTGTCAGTAAGTCATGTAGCAACATCAGCACGGCAAAGGACACTTCTTTAAAGGCAAGGAAGGACAAAAAAAAATTTAAGTCAAATGATAGCGATTGCTGTACGAGTCGTACGATTTTTGAATCAAGCACGGGCAACGCCGGGCCATGTTGCTAGTATAAAATAAACTGAGCGCTCATATAGTAAATGAGCAAAGGTTAGATATATTAGGTTGGTGCAAAAATAATGACGGTTTTTGACGTATTTTTTAACGTCAAAATTTTTGCACCAACCTAATAATATAAATTACCAACTTGTTGCTCGAGTTTCTGCTACACCGAGCTGTATCATAATCGTCAGATGGTCTCAGATATAGGCTGTCACATACGTAATGTATAAAAATTATTTCAGAAAATATTATTTCATCAGATACGTCTATGTATATTTATCACAGCGCTATGAAATTTAATATATTTAGAAGATTCAAATGCTACAAATTAGAAAATTATCACCACTGATCATTTTATTATACACGGAAATTATTAGTGAAAAGGACAATGAAGTGATCGAAAAATGTTTCCGTCTCCTTAAGGATTTTTGAATAATTTTATAATTACTGAATTTACATATTTTATGTATTTAAGGACTGGTGATTTTCTGTGCTCGCATGCAATTCAACATATTACAACTTAGCGATTCGTCATTCTGTGTTCGAACGCTGAAGAGCCAACACCTGCTATGTCAATGAGAAAAGATTATCTAAGAATCTAAGAACCTTATTTTGAAAGAAAGTCCTGTTGAAAGATGCCTTCTAAATGCTAAGCGAAGTATTAAGAAACAAGAGCATTTCGTTCGAATCAAAAGAAGAGAGTACTGAACTGTTAGGTAATATCAGTCATCCTATATGTCAGTGAATGCTCGATAATCTCCTCACAGATGAAGTAGAGACGTAAAGCAACAGAAGGATACAGAGAATACAATTGAACGAACATGTGACCAACGACGAAGTCATTTAAAAAAAAAATAACACTTATACTTAATACCAGGAACACGCAACTGAAATTTTTAGGACGCATAAGGAAAGAGGGTTAGGAATATGAGACTCACAAGACAGACTGAAGGTAAAAGAGATAGGAAAGCAATGCATAACGTACATGGTGAGCTTGAGTGAATGGATGGCGGAAAATGATAGCAAAAAGACAAAATTTATTAGGAGCTTCAAAGGACAGGAAATTGAGGA
>OZ010574.1:50991608-51004108 GCA_963932145.1 Acanthosepion lycidas | reverse complement strand
AAAAAGATAATCGTTTTCTGCAAAAAGGCTGGTGGCGGTTTGGAGCTGAGGGCCGACCGCGACTAACCCCGGACGCGCCTACGACCGGCAACAGGGGTCAGAGGTTGGACGAATTCATTATTCATAAGTTGGTGCACCGCCAGCAGAAATGGAACGGCGCTGATCTCTCGTTCCTGTTTCTTATTAGACTGGCAATGTTTGGGAAGCAACAACGCTTAATGAAATGGAATTGCATTTTCAAGAGTTTGGTAATTCAATTTTCGCTGTCGCTGATGTGGAGGTAATATTGTTTTGTACCTGCCAGATAAGATGGCCTTAACGCGTGATCGTGGGAGCGATTTACGGTTGTTGTGGTTGGGATAAGGGCTGGGTTCGGTGAGAAATGGAGTTTCTATGCAGAAAATGAAGGTAGCCATGCTCACGTTCGCTTCTGAGGAATTGTTGGTAATATTACAATTGTGATTCTTCGATATACTGGTATGAAGATGTTAGTGATATTGCTAAAAGGAAGTAGTAGCCGTCATGGAACTGATACTTATTTTCTTAATACTAACTTTTTGTATATAATTTATCCCTTCTATTCATGTTATTTTCAAGGTGGTTACGAAACTAATACCTGCGTATATCTCTGAGATGAGGTATTATGATTACTTACATTATTTACATTATTCGGACTATTATCCTCTTCATTGTCATATTCACAACGTTTCAGCTGTTGTATGCTCCGGACTTCTTCGGGGGATTGGAATTTTTCTTCAATATCTTTCTATATCTCTGAGGTATTATGATTACTTACATTATTTATATTATTCGAACTTATCGTCATCTTTAGTATTACATTCACGACATTTCGGCCGTTGTATGCTCCGGCCTTCTTCAGGTGATTGGAATTTCGAATCGAACCCTTTATTTCGTCCACTGGAGTAGATTTTTCTAGTTCTACGCGCCATGCCTCTTCCGGATGTCTCAGTTATTTCCCTTTAACCCAACTCTTCAAGTTTTTGGTGCTGTAGCCTAGTATTGAACGCACAACTCCCTTGGGTCTAGTCACTGGATCTAACCAACATCTTTATCCACTGGGCCATTAGAAAAAATAATATATCATTTGTTTTGTAATTATTTTGCATAACAAAGCACGGATTGGAACATTTGGAATATTATGGAAATTCCATAGATAGCTTTGCTCTTGATGTTGTGGTAAAAAAAAAAAACGCTGACTTAGGGATATATCACGTTAAAACACCTGTTCTCGTACGGTCACTTACGTTAAGTGACACCGAACTTGGTTATTATATCGATGGGGTAAATACTTGAGAATGCCAGCTGCTGTAAAGTTGGATGTGTGGATGGAGTAATGACTAACCACTCGGAATCGGAGTTCCGAGTTCCAATTCATGCTTGATTCGTTGTGTTCACTTACGCGCAAATACTCTTGAGGAAAGTTATGAATCCAGATTTTCTCCCTCCCCACAGGTAGAGGTTAATAAGTCGGACGTGTCAGTAAATCACTAATACCTCCAAAATATTCTTACAATCTATTTTCTGGTTTTAAATACCCCAGAAAGGGTTGATAAGCCGTCAAAAACAAAAATAAATCAACCATGTGAAAATGCTGTTTCTAAGTGATTTTTTGATAATAGCAATATTGAAAGGAATGGTACTAATGTAATTGTCTTCGCGACGATTACAATGCGAGAAAAAGGTTTTGAAAACAGGTCAGTTAAGTATCATAAATTGTACGACATGTTTCATAATCTGGTAGCCAGATGGTTATGAGAATAACACATGAAAGATGGATATGGATATTAAACATTCTTTAGCTACTTCTTTCATCTTGACTGGTTTATAGGAAAGGAATTGTAAACTTTTATTCAAAAAATAAGCAAACTTAAACAAGCTGTCGATAGGAATGGTACAGTCGTAAGGGGTTTCATGATTAAACTTTTTTTTAATATAAAAAAGCTCCACCTACCATACCAAATTACTACAAAACCAAAGACATTAACCTAAAACAGAGTTCTATTAAATAACTTCGTCGGATCAAAACTTTCATGTGAATACAATGCATGGCGCCAAACGCGTTCAAAAATATCTAAACTCTCAATTCTTTTTTTTTTTTTTCATTTAACCCAAAGCAAGGCAGTAAAGCCACTAAGACAAGGTGTTATTAAGGGTGATAGAAAAAAAAAGAAATTATTAAAGAGCTAGAACAATAAAAGAGAAATCAGGAAGACATAACATTTGACATTGCATTTGAATATTTGAAGGTCAAGGTAGGCTGGAAAGAAGAAAGTTCCACAAGCGAAAATTGTGGGAAAAGGGATTTAACATAGAATTTACGGTTATATCTATCCAATTCAATTGTAAACTGTTGAGACCGTGTAGCTAATCTAGGACTGTGCTTAAATTCATAAAGTCTAAGTACGATAGAGGAGGGTTCACCCGAACAATTAACATGAAAATATTTATAGTAAAGATACAGAGTAACTACAATGGAGCGGTGGGAATGTGACTGCATCAATGCGCTATTTCAGGAACAATAACATTGCTGATTCTTTGGATTTTATCAAGAATCTATAAATATATATCAGAACCGTACTTATACAACCACTTTCTCAGATCAATGGTTAAAAATGGCGCCGAGCGAATGAAGCTTAAAAGTTCATGGCTAAGGGATCCATTAAAAATAATGAGTAATTGAATGATAAGAACGTTATGATAAATCTGCCAAATTTCATTCTGATTTGCATTATATTTTTAGCGTGAATACCGATGAATAGTTTCTTAGTCATGAAATTTCAAACTTCTTTTCTCATTCCTAAGTTGCACACTTAAGCTTAGATCAAAAACAAAACTGCTCTCTATTACCCACCACAGAGAACCTTCACTGCCTCCCATTAGAATGTCTGATGCTCAACTCCACGAGAGCAGCTCTTTGCGACGGCTTCGTCCCACGCTGTCCACTGACCTGAAATGAAACAATTACACTGAATCAATAGTTTCATCTACTGCAAGGAAAGTTGGTTCTCTATGTCGCGCCAGAAAGTTTTCTCACCCGAGTTCATCCTTCAAATCTACAAATCAACCATTCGCCCTTGCATGAAATATTGCTGTCATATATGGTCTGAAGCTCCCGCTGTTCATCTTAGGGTCATGGACAAAATCCAGAGACAGATATGGAATGTGGTTGACCCTGATATGGCATCACGTTTACAGTCACTTTCAAAGACGTGCCGTCGCCTCCCTCTGACTTTTCTACAAATACTTTCACGGTAACTGCTCCGACGAGCTATTTTCGCTAGTTTCCAAACAGCATGAATTTAAACGTGTCACTAGGTCGGTATCTCAGTCCCAAACTTTCACTGTTGAAACGGATAAATGTAGCCGTCCCTTCTGCTCCAATAGCTTCATGTCTCGCACTTTCCGTCTGTGGAACTCCTTGCCTCTCACTTGCCTCCCTGATAGCTATAATCTCCAGCTTTTCAAATGCAATGTCAATCGACATCTCCGGATGTCCTGATCTATTCCTCGTCCTTCTTTTTATCCTTTCCTCTCTCACGCCTCTTTACTCTTGCTCCCACATTCTGTAAGCGCTTGCGTGCTAGTGGTATTTCAGCCTGGCTTGAGGTGACAAGTTAAAAAGTTATTAAATAAATAAATAAATGAGGGCACCAATGTACACATTATGTACACCTTTGGTCGCCTAGTTAAGCTATCAGGAACATACATTCAACATAGCTCGAATCGAATTTTTTCATAGCATATTTGCAATAATCCATTTTAATGAGTTTAAAGTCTCATTAGCACTTTCATCAAGCTTCACACAAGGCCTAATCTTAATCGGATGGTCCAGATTCCTTTATTTTCTGCTAAAAGTACAACAAACACATACAACTTACAAGACACCGAATGACTCGTCTGGTATATATCCCAGCGGAAGTAAAACTTGTCCGAATATGCTCAGGCACAAATATATATATATATCAGAAAGAACAGTAAGATACATAATCTGGTGTATTTATTGATATTTTTTTTATTTTTACTTTTACAAAACAGTGCTCAATGTAAATATACAGACCATAAATGTTATAAATTAACTAATTGAAAATATGGTTTTTCGCTACACAGTAATAACCATATTTAAAAAATGGAAGCGAAAAGCTTTAAATTTAATTATATAATTAAATTAAAACATTAGTTCCGTTTCATTTTCAAGCGAATACTGGAATAACTTATTTTTAAATAATATAAGTAATTCTATTCTATTTACTTATTTTTAAGAAAGAAATATAGTCTGATCAATAATTAAGAGTAAAAAAATTTTTAAATTGTACTTAAATAAAACGGATTCTAATACAAACAAACCTAAAAAGAATATTCAAGTATACAAGTAAGAAAAAACTGTCAAAAAACATTTTGCCGTTAATAAAAAAAAACCCCAGACGATATGCATTTAACGGATGTCAGAATTCGTTGTAAAATACGCACCTACCCTCCCTAAACTTAACCAGTTTTTAGAACGTAACTCATAATTGATACAACAATAGTTCATAAAAAATAAACACGCCAAGGCATCTGAATGATTGGATTTCTCTGTAAATTATGAAATTTTATGTGCGTTTAAAAGTCAGTAAATGTAAAAATAAATTATTCCAATATTATATACAATATATGTGTGTGTGTGTGTATATATATATATATATATATATATATATATATATATATATATATATATATATATATATATATATATATATGTATATGTATATATATAATATATATATATATATATGATATATATATAATATATATATATATATACAATATATATATATATATATATATACATACAATATATATATATATTGTATATATATATATATTGAATATATATGTATATATATACAATATATATATTGTATATATATACATATATATACAATATATATATATATACACTATATATATATATAGAATGTATAGATATATACAATATATATATATACATGCAATATATATATATATATATATATACATACAATATATATATATACATACAATATATATATATATATATACACATACAATATATGTATGTATATACATACAATATATATATATATATATATAAATAAACATAATATATATATATATATATACATACAATATATATATATATATATATACAATATATATATATACATACAATATATATACATAAAATATATATATATACACATTCAATATATATATATATACATACAATATATATATATACATACAATATATATATATATATACATATAATATATGTATATATATATACACATACAATATATATATACATACAATATATATATATACACATACAGTGTATATATATATATATGTATAATATATATATGTATACATACAATATATATATACATAATAAATATATATATATAAATACAATATATATATATATACATACAATATATATATATATATATATACACATTCGCTGTATATATATATGTATAATATATATATATATATACATAATATATATATATATACAATATATATATATATACAATATATATATACATAACTAAAATAAATATATATATATACATAATATATATACATATATACAATATATATACACAATATATATATATACATAAAATGTATATATATATATGCACAATAAATATAAACACAATATATATATACAATATATATAATATATATATACAATATATAATATGTATATATATATACAATATATATATACAATATATATATACAATATATAGATATATATATGCAATATATATATATACAACATCTATAATATATATACAATATATATATACAATATATATATACAATAGATATATATATACAATATATATATACAATATATATATAATATATATATACAATATATATATATATATATACAATATACAATATATATACAATATATATATATATATATATACAATATACAATATATATACAATATATATATATATAATATATATATACAATATATATATATATAATATATATATACAATATAAAATATATACAATATAATATATATATATACAATATATATATGCAATATACAATATATATACAATATATAAATATATATATACAATCTATATATATATATATACAATATATATATACAATATATAAATATATATATATATACAATAATTATATATACAATATATAAATATATATATACAATAATTATATATATATACAATAATTATATATATATAAAATAATTATATATATATACAATATATATATACAATATATATATACAATATTGTATATTTATTGTATATATATATACAATATATATATATATACAATATATATATATACAATATATATATACAATATATATATACACTATATATATATATATACAATATATATATATACAATATATATATATACAATATATATATACAATATATATATACAATATATATATATACAATATATATATATACAATATATATATACAATATATATATGTATATACAATATATATATAAATACAATATATATATGTATATACAATATATATATACAATATATATATACAATATATATATATACGATGTCTATATATATATGCAATATATATATATACAATATATATATATACAATATATATATATACAATATATATATATACAATATATAAATATATATACAATATATATATACAATATATATATATACAATATATAAATATATATACAATATATATATATATATATACAATATATATATATACAATATATATATATATACAATATATATATATATACTATATATATATACAATATATATATATACAATACATATATATTGTATATATATTTATATATTGTATATATATACAATATATATATATACAATATATATATATTTACAATATATATATATACAATATATATACAATATATATATACAATATATATATACAATATATATATACAATATATATATATATACAATATATATATATACAATATATATATACAATATATATATATACAATATATATATATACAATATATATATACAATATATATATACAATATATATATGCAATATATATACAATATATATATATACAATATATATAGACAAAATATATATATATACAATATATATATATATATAATATATATATTATATATATATAATATATATATTATATATATAATATATATATATAATATATATATATACAATATATATATATACAATATATATATATATAATATATATATACAATATATATATATATAATATATATACAATATATATATATATACAATATATATATATATACAATATATAGATATACAATATATATATATACAATATATATATATAAAATATATTTATATATATACATATATATATATATATATATACAAGATGTATATTATATATACAATATATATATATATATATATATATACATATATATATAAATATATATACAAGATGTATATTATATATACAATATATATATATATATATATATACATATATATAAATATATATACAAGATGTATATTATATATACAATATATATATATATATGTGTGTGTGTGTGTGTGTGTGTGTGTGTGTGTGTGTGTGTGTCTTTGTGCGTGTGTGCGTGTGTAAAAATATATAGAAAATAGGAAAGGACTTCTTAGGTCAATCCAAATTTCTTTAGTATTTTTGTTGTTTAGAAAACAGTACTCGATACAAAAGTAGAGCCTAAATATAATTATTTATTTAAAAATATGATTCCATCGCTACACATGAGTTCTAATGTTTCAAAACAAGACCAGAAAACTTCAATATGCTCTGTTCTTTCTTCATGCGAACATTTTTTTGGGAATAACTAATTCCTGAAATTTACGCCTTTTATAAGCATATTGATTATTAAAATTAAAATTAATATTTTAACGGCTAGAGCAATTTTTTTTAAAAAAAACAAAAGCGGTGGTGGTGTGTAAGGATTAATAATTTGTATCAATGTCTCAGTTACATTCAAAGAGGTTAAGTCTGGTTACGGTTGGGGTGTCTAAATTCAAAGCGGAAGATGACATCGTCTAGTATTGTTAAGTGTCTATGGAGATTTATTTATTTATTTATTTTATTTTTTATTCAATTTAATTCAAATAGTTATATTGAAGTTTTCGGCTTTGAAACATGAGAGCTCTTGTGTAGCGATGGAATCATAGTTTTAAATAAATAATTATATATATATATATATATATATATATATATATATATATATATATATATATATATATAGTAGGATATTATACCGAAATTACTGGCGTTTGACTGATTTATTTCGATTTAAAAGCAAAATACCTTTTTTTACGAAAAAAAAAAGAGATTTATAAGGTTTTGGGGATTTACTCTAATAAAGCAGATATGATCTACGTTAAATTTAAACTAAGCATGAAACAAAATTTTAAAAACTTTTTATAAATGGTCATGACCCGTAGATTGTCTGGCTGCCGTTAGCTGCCAAACTAGAGCGGATGCAAATGGTTACATAAATTATACAAACTAGTCAATGCATTTTCCTAAGAAATAAAAATGAGTTGAGAGGTAATTTAACAATATACTAAATAATTTATATACTTTGTGTATTACCTGCATAAATATTTTTATAGTTGATAAATAACTTCCTTAACAAACTAGTAATTTAGACGCACATAATTATTTGGTAAATTAACATGCAACTGTTGAATAAAGATTCTTCATGCAAGATGTTAACACTAACCAATCAATGTAAAATGTCAAAAACCCCAACCAAATGCCAACACATCCGTACAAGATGTTAAAACTACCAGGGGATTAATACAAAATTATATTAATGCAAATTAATCTTACAAATAGAAAGATAAGCCATATATGGTGAAACGCAGTACAACTAAAATATAAGAAAAAGCATAATTAAATTCCAAGGTTTAACAAAATTTTAAGGTAAAAGATAAACTGTTTACAATTTACTGTCTGTTCCGTTACATCTCGTAAATCATATATTTTACCCTTATATGAAAAATACCAATTTATATTCACTCCAATTCTACCCACCCTCCATCGGTAATCCAACATGTACCTTCGTCTGTAGAACGTAGGATTAGCAACCGCTCATGGTACAATAGTGTGTTTAATATAGCGATGTGTATAATAAAGCTTTAAAAATAAAATTTAAAAATGAATTCAAATTTAGAATATATGACCATAATGGTCCAAATAAAAGAAATAGAAAGATCATTTGGTACACACCCATATTTAATCAATTAGTCAGTACTAAGTTAGGCTATAATTTTCACTGATTGATAAATATTTTCCTAAAAGTAATCCTCTTAGTAAAATATTTAACAGAAACACATTAAAACTAAGTTATAGCTGCAACATTAATCTTAAGATTGTAAAGTTACACAGTAATAAGATTTTAAACATTTTAAACCAATAATCTGGATCATAATACACTTTCCAAGAAAATATTAATGATACTGGACAATGTAATTGTAGGAATTCTGACCAATTGTCAAACAAATGTTTAACTAAATCTCTTGTTTATCTTTGTACTATCTTAACAATAGAGAATCCGTCGGTTGAAAAATTCTATATAGGTACTAATAAGAATTATTTCAAGACAAAGTGGTATCACCTTATGTTGGGTTTCACCAATAGTACTTACAGAAATAATGTATCACTTTCTAAATATTTTTGAAGTTTAAAAGATAAGACTCCTAAGGTGAAATAGAAAATTTTAAAAACGGCAAGGTCAGCTATGTAGATCTAAAGATTTACATAGCTGAAACCTGTTTTTTATGAACCCTGTTTTCTGTGCTTACATGAAAACAGCAAAATTATAAGATTCAATAAAAATTCGAAACATTAAACCTTATTTAATGAAATATTGACGACTGAAAAAAACGTTTTTGTATATTTTAAATATATCTGATAAAATGTTTGTTTTATATTTTGCATGTTTATGCTGAGAAACCGGATAGTCATAATTGTGTTCATAATGCTATATTTAAACGGATTAGGAAAAAAAAATGAAAAGTATGATTGTTAGACTGATTGAAAATCATTATTTTGATGTTCTTTATTTCTATAAGTGAACTACGATTAGTATAGCGATTACTGGCGCGCAAAGCGGAATCGTCGAGCTGACTTCATATACCGGGTTAGCTTGTTGCATTGACTTTCGCCCAAATACCTTTTTCGAAGGGCATAAATCCACCCACCTCATCTATGAATTAAATAACTGGATAAGCTGTGCTCTCTAGCTTCGTGAAGGAAAAAATGAATTCCTAACCGTAGAAAAAGATAGTAGGAAACCACACTACATTTCATGAAAATTCATGGCCGTTTTCCTGTAATAAAGAAAAAGTAATTTCTAGAGATCGATGATCGTTTATGTCCTCAAGGAATTCCTTAAAAAATGGTAATATTGCTTATATGAAGATGAGGAACCATAAACGTAAAGAATAGTGCAAATATGTGCATAATGCGAACGTTGGAACGCCTAGATCTAAGATTGAAAATGCACTTTGGTAATGAGAAAAGTTCTAAGAAATCCATTAAAAATAAATGAGAAATTAAATAACACTTTTATGATAAATCTGTCAAATTTCTTTCTAATTATCCTTTGAATTATATCGTTGGCTCGAAGTCCGATGAAGAGGGTTTTACAAAAGTGGATAGGTATGACGATATTTTCGAGATTATAATGATGATATTGATTGTATTGAGTATCGAATTTATTCTTGGATATTTTTTTTTATTATTAATGTTGTTTTTTTATTATTGGTTGTGAATTTTGGCGCTGTACATTTAAAAAAGCATGAATTCGTCGCTTCACGCTACGGGTTAAAAAAGTTTTAAGGTATTAGTCTGTCTAGAATAGGAAACTTGAATTGAAAACCAGACTGAAGAGAGATGGGCTCCTCAGGTTGTCTTAGACAAGACTGCATAACTTCAGCATGCGTGGTTCTCCTACAGCACTGATTCGTTACAAAGCAACCACACTTAAAAAGGTGTTTCTCCTCATAGCCTGAAGTCAAAGTTTTATTCAATATATTTTAGTATAGTACACACACACACACACACTATGTGTATGATAACACAGTGTATTTTTATATATTAAGAACAGTATTGGGGAAAATGCATGACAACGTGGAAAAGTTTACCTGTGACGCGTTTCCTCCTTCAGGGCTTCATCGGACAAAATTTATGTAGGACGACAAATGTCACGACAGGGGTGCTGGGAATTTTTAAAAAAATTTTATCAGCCGAATCCATTAAAGACTTTTTCTTTCCATCTTTTTTGTAAGTAGGTATCCCTCCCCACACACACACATACATATGTGTGTGTGTGTTTGTAGTTCTGTGTAATAGTGTCCCAAATAATACTTATCGCCAAGAGAGAACAATATTTGATACGTCTAAATATTTCCACCAAGTTTGCCTGTGATCCTATCAAAAGCATTTTTAATTCCCCTCTACACTTGATAGCCAGATCGATGATTTTTATTTCTTCTCGTTGATTTTGATATTTTTTCAATTATTTTGAATTTGTCAATAGTGATTTTTAAACATACAAGATTTTCTTATATATATATATATATATATATATATATATAAATCTCACTTCTGTCAGGTAGGAGTCCACTGCTTTTACCAATGGGTCAAACAAGGAAGACATAGTTTGATTGGCTAGCTGATAGAGATCACGACCCCAGAGATACTTCGAAAGCGTGGCCATCGTCTCCGACGGTGAGCTATTAAGATAGGGAATTGTTTTGTGGCAAAGAACAGTAAGAGAAGAGGTAAAGAACGAAGAAGTCAAAAAGAGAGAAATGTGGAGAAGGCAATTTTGTTTGCCGAAACGCGTAGGGTTGGTAATATTTAAGAGACGAGGCTAAATGATGCAGAAAGAGGCTACAGGAATGATTTTAAATTGAAAGCAGACGGCAAAAAGAGGTAGAGACTGTACGAATTTTGTAAAAAGAGAATGATGGGCAAAATATAACAGAATAACATCAACGGTAGAAGAAAATTAAAGTGTACATCGAGAGAAGTAGGTAAACAAATAATAGGGCTAGGAAATCTCGAAAGAATAAATTGTGAAATTGAATACAAAATTGCTAAGTTAGGCAGTTGCAAAAAGAAAAGGATAAAAGAAGAAAAATGTATTACTTGAGGTTCAGGAAAACAAATACTGGTAGAAAAGATAAAGCTAAAATAAAAATTACCTATATACATATATATATATATATATGTATATATATATATATATATATATATATATATATATATATATATATATATATATATATATATATATATATCATTCGATCAGAACTTGGGCAAAAATGGTAGCAAAAACAAACTGGAGATGGACAAGGTACCATACAACACTTTACTGTAAAGTCTGTAGT
>OZ010574.1:50781608-50981608 GCA_963932145.1 Acanthosepion lycidas | reverse complement strand
TTTATTTATTAACGTAGTAAAAATTTATTTATATCACTTATTTAACAGTTTTGTTTTGGTTTGAGAATTTAATTAAAGCTATTTGTTCAATTTTGGGATTGATTGTTGCAGTTCATTCTAAGTATTATTTTGGTGGGAACAGTTTTTAATTGATTATCTTTATTTGGGATTGGTTTGTTTATTTATTTACTTGGATGAATTTAAGTCAATTTATTTTACTTGTATATTTTCTCTTTTCGGTTTTCGATTTTTAAGTAACATAGTATTTATTTATGTTTTATTTCTATTTTTTTATTGTTATTTTGTTTATTAGTATATTTATTTGTTTTTATTTTATTTTTCCCGTTTTTCATTTTTTAGGTTACGTAGTAAAAATTTTTTTTCGTGTCTAGATTTTGAGATGAGCTCGGATCTTTTGTTTAATAATTTATTTTGGTCGGAGAAAGTAATGATAGCTATTTTTTCCTCCAAGCAAAGTTTGCAAGTTTTTGATTGGTTGTTGTAGGCTCATGATTTTTTCCTTATCTTCCAAGATATTTTTGGTGTGATGTGCGTTTTGTTTTTAATTTCCAGATATACTTAGAAAGCATTGTACTGTTCGCATATTTACTATTTGTGAAAGATGTTTTGTGTGTATAATTTCTTTGTTTCCAGGGTCCTTCAGTTACTCCTATGTATACTTTTTCTTCATTATCTGGTGATTTTATCGTGGCTTGGTATATTTCGTTGTTTTGTAAACAATTTCCGTTTAAGGGACATTCGTTCTTTATTATTAAGGCCGGCAAATGTTATTTAATACTGTTTATTATAAGCAGAGCGTTTACTTAAATACTTGTATCTATAAAAAGAACGTTAAACATAAAAAATGTCTTTAATAAATAAATTGTCGGACTTTGTCCATGTCTTAATGTATGACGTCATTTGTTTACATTTGATACGCCATGAGTAGTTATGAATGTACGAGATTCATGGAAGATTGAAGTTTATAAGCAGTAAATTCGAACTTGCCTACCGAACGCTCCTATGTGGTTAAGGCACGTCAACGTAAATGACGGTTCCGTATAGGATGCAGGTTCGAATCCTGTCAAAGTACGAATATTTTCTATGAAAATTTCTCATTCAGGCCGGTAAATGTTATTTAATACTGTTTATTATAAACAGAGCATTTACTTAAATACTTGTATCTATAAAAAGAACGTTAATAATAAAAATATCTGTTTATAATAAACAGTATTCAGTAACATTTACCGGCCTGAATGTCCGAGACATTTTCATAGAAAATATTCGTCCTTGGACAGGATTCGAACCTGCATCCTATACGGAACCGTCATTTACGCTGACGTGCCTAACCGCTCGGCCACCAAGGTCAAATTTACTGCTTATAAACTTCATATAAAATTCGACATATATATATATATATATAAGAGAGATATTAAATTCATCCATGCACCTAGTAAACCTTATAACTTGACAAAATCTTTACAACTGTGACTCATCTAACTCTAGCAACAAAATTAACTTTGACAAATATGTTGATGTAGGAAATATGTGGAAGTCCAAATTTAAACTAGAATATATTCCAAGCATTAAGAAGTATGCCAGTAGTAAGTAACCGCTACATAATTTGTTACATCACTCCTAACTAATCTCAAATCCAAAATTGAGAAGATTTTCCTAAATTTAATTAAAAAACGTTTCAGCCATTACGCTTTACTCAACGAAATCTTCAATAATAATATTCAAATTATTTACAGCTGCACTATAAACCTTAAACTATATATGGCACAGCATAACATTAAAAAAAATTACTTAATCAACACCAATAGCAGTATTAACACAGAAATATAGAGTAATTGCCAAAAAGCTATTAACTGTCCGATGAAGAACAAATATGTAGAAAAAAAATCATGTACAAGGCTAGTATTAAACATAATGGCGAATCAAATTTTTATTTCGGTTCCACAACAAATAACTGAAAAACATGATTTTACCATCACAAAATGAACCTTAACTATAGGCAATATTTAGATGCCACAGCACGCTCAAAATTCTGCTGAGATATATTAAAACAGCTGACTACACACCGGTAGTAAATTGGGATTTCCTTGTCTAAACTATACCCTTCTCCGGCCACAGCGACTGATGCAATCGAAGTTTGCTGGAAAAAATGATTCATCCTCAAAAATATTAATGACCGAAATCTACTAATGTTAGTTTTTAAACATAGGAAAACATTTCTCTTCAAATATAATATCCAAATATAATTTTCAGTCCCCATATTTTAGGTTACATATTGAGTACCCCCTTTTAACTTTTTTTTTGTTTTTTGGGTTGTTTTTTTTTTTGCAATGGCCCCATACCTACATTCTCTATTCTGTATTTACACCCCAATATTATATTTAAAATTTGAGATTTGAATCTGCGTGTAAATTAGATGAGAATCAATGAGTGTAAATATATTAAGTCCTAAGTAGTAATTCGTGTCTGATGATTTAGTTTCACTTCGAACGTAGGTATATATATATATATATATATATATATATATATATATATATATATATATATATATGTGTGTGTGTGTGTGTGTGTGTGTACGCGCGCATATGTATTTATATATATTTTGGATTAAATATTAGGTTGGTGCAAACATACTAACATATGTGAGAAAACGACATTATTTTTGCACCAACCTAATAATATTTTTCTCTATTATATTTCTCTTGCGTTAATTTTTCAAGCTGAAATACAACCCAAATTTGTTTCATCATAGACAAATTTTGATAGTATCACCACCTAGAATAATTGGTAAATTCATCTTATTTCAAATTTAATGCCCTTTTTTTGGAGCTGGTTCTTCGATTCCATTATTAATTTTCTTCCATCTCGTTGAGATCATTTACTTTCCCGAACAGATTTAAAATTTTGTGTAAAAACAATCCCTTTAGACGATAGTTTTAAATCAGTTTTTCACTGGAGAGTTATGTTACTTTCATAGAAAAATTTATCCTTTAGATCTACAAATCAACAATTCGCCCTTGCATGGAGTATTGCTGCCATATATGGTCTGGAGCCTCTTCTGTTTGCCTCGGGGTTCTTGATAAGCTCCAGAGGCTGATATGCAATATAATTGGCCCTGTTCTGGCATCTCGTCTACAGTCGCTCTCTCACAGACGCGCCGTCGCCTCTCTCTGTCTTTTTTTACAAATACTTTCATGGAAATTGCTCCGAGTAGATGCATTCGCTGGTTCCCAGACTTCATGAATTCAAGCGCCCTACGAGACTGGCATCCCGATCTCACCCTTTCACTGTCGAAACTACTAAATGTAGCCGTCTCTTCTACTCCAATAGCTTCATGTCTTGCACCTCTCGCCTGTGGAACTCCCTTCCCTATTCCTGTTTGCCTGAGCGCTATAATCTCTAACTATTCAAATGTAATGTCAATCGACATCTCCAGTTGCATTGATCTATCCACTATCCTTCTCCTCATCCTTTCCTCTATCACTCCTATCTGATCTTGCTCCAAATCTTCTGTAACCCCTTGCGTTCTAGTGGCTTCCCGCCTTGCTTGGGTTGAAACGCTTAAAAAAAAAAATAAATAAAATATATACTCTCCTCGCAAAAAGGAATCAATTATGGTGCTTTCAGTTGAAGGATTTGTTAATGATAAACGTAAATGGATCATGCAAATTTTATTTATTAGAAAACTACGCTGACTTAATTAACATTTTTCTTTTTACTTAATTTAAGTACCTAAAATATTTATCTGTGTATCTATAATGAGTATTAAAATGTTTTTTCTTTATTAATTCACACCAAGTAAAGCGATAACACCCCTAAGCTGCAAGGGGCAACTCAAAATATAAGAGATGAAAAACAGAAGGAAAAAACTTTAGAACAAACTTGAAACCGAATAATAGTATAAATTTCTATGTTTAGACGAAGGTGTTAAAAGTATAGGGATCAAGTAGAATTTAGGAGGAACCGGAAACCCAATCCTAAACCGGAAATAAGAGATAAAACTATACTCCTCTCTTAGTGATTATAATTTTACCCAATAATGGGGTTAAGCTCCATAATTGATATTTACTTAACTTCATGCTGCACGAGGACAGACGTAACTTTATTAATCTGAATTCAGCTTGAATAATGCATTAGCGTGTGTATGACTACGTGACATTACGACTTTGTGCTTTCATGTGTAAATCTGACAGCGTTCCATTTCTTGGTGTGTGCATGTCTATTATCTTAACATATGTACACATTTACGAAGAGGTTCTGAAATATTTGTAATGAATACGAAATAATAATAATACTTTTCTTCGGCGTTTTTCAAATTCGCGAACCTGTGCGAAAAGTTATTTTGACCAATAGAAAAAGGGATTGGCTCCGGACAAGAAAAGACCAAGGCAAAATTTAACAAGCCTATGTGAACATTTCTTTTTGACCAATGGAAAAGGGAGCTGCTTACAAACAGGGAAAAAAATGAAACGAGCCGATGTCAAATCCCTGTTTGATATAAATAGACAGAGAAAGTGGAATCAAGGCAGAGAGAGAGAGAGAGAGAGAGAGAGAGAGATACAAAAAGAAAGAAAAAAGCAGAGTTCCATGCCAGTGTCAAATTACACGCTGATACATTATCAGCCTCTAATGAGAGCAGGGCAATTTCAAAGAACTCTGTTCAACTCCAAAGCTAAATCAGTCAGTTATCTGCCATGCGTGAAAGACGCTTAGGCGATCATGTATCTTTCGATAGTTGCCATCCAAGGCTATAGAACCAGGTCTATTTACTCATACTCATTTCCCAAGATTATTAGCACGTAAGTGAATGTAATAGATTCGACTGGAATTCGAACTCGGCTATCCGGTTCCTCAATCCGAGCCGCTATCCATTACTCCACAAAATATATATTTTTATTTATGTTGAATACAACCGTATAACGTATGTAAAAAACGAACTCTCAAAATTTGTTTTTAACATTTTGGAATATTACTTTGTGTCCGATGATTTAATATGAACATTTTCTCTTCTTGACAATTCATCAAAACTACGAACTTTAAATGTTTCAGCCCTTTTACTGAAACAAGCGACTGACAACTCCAAATGTGTAAATAAACTTGTAAATAAATCCCTTATCTTGTTTTGTTAAATATAACACGTGTTTCCTCGTCATTATCCCTCAATACTTCAGATTCTCGGACCAGCTTAATATGTTGTCACACATGAAATGGCGTACTTTATAAGAAATGAATAAAACGTTTCCATTTACTTGAAATAGTCACCATGTCGATAAATGTTCTCAAACGTACCTCTAAATTTTTGATCCTATCTTTAAAAAATTCTCATGACGCTTCGATTGCCTCTTCCTTATTGGATAATGTTTTATTGTGTATAAAAAGCTCAAAATGCTTAAATAAATGATCATCAGGAGAGATATGTGAATATGGAGGATTAGGCAAAATTGTATAATTCAGTCTATTGGACAGTTGATGGAGAAGTCTGAGATATTTCTTTTTCAATTTTTCGTGTGTACACTGAATTTCGCTACAATACGAGGCTGTTGTTATTGTTTTCCTTTGATGCAAGAATGAATAATGAATAACCCCTTTGAAAGACCACCGTACAGTAACCATTTAGTTTTAAGATGCAGTGGAAGTTTTGGGCATAGTTTTGGCGGTTCACTTGTACCTAACAGACTGGGCTACTCTCTTACTTTTGTCAAAGAGTATCCATTTCTCATCGCATGCAATGATTCGATGTAAAAATGTTTCTTTTTCCCAGTTTGTACTTATACAGTAAGATTACGTGACATTGTTTTTTGTAATCTTTTTCAGTGGGCTTATGAGTAACAATATATTGAAAGAAAAACTATCTGGAAAAAAAGAGTCGGGAAAAAGTCAAATTATATATATATATATATGTATATAAACAAAGAAACAAACGACTGGGAAGGAAAGAAATAAAAAAACAAACGACTGGGAAGGAAAGAAACAAACAAACAAACTACAGGGAAGGGAAGAAACAAATAAACAAACAAACGTCAGGGAAGTGAAGAAACAAACAAACAAACGACAGGGAAGTGATGAAACAAACAAACAAACTACAGGGAAGGGAAGAAACAAATAAACAAACAAACGACAGGTAAGGAAACAAACAAACTACAGGGAAGGAAACAAAGAAACAAACTACTGGGAAGGAAACAAAGAAAAAAACAAACGACTGGGAAGGAAAGAAATAAACAAACAAACTAAATGGAAGTAAAGAAACAAATAAACAAACAAACTACAGAAAATGAAACAAACAAAAGACAGGGAAGGAAACAAAGAAAGAAACCACAGGGAAGGAAAGAAACAAATAAAAAAAAACGACAGGGAAGGAAAGAAACAAATGAACAAACAAACGACAGGTAAGGAAACAAACAAAAGAGAGGGAAAGAAACAAAGAAACAAACGACTGGGAAGGAAAGAAATAAACAAACAAACTGCAGGAAAGGAAACAAACAAAAGAGAGGGAAAGAAACAAAGAAACAAACGACTAGGAAAGAAGAAAACAAAGAAACAAACGACTGGGAAGGAAAGAAACAAACAAACAACAGGGAAGGAAACAAAAAACTACAGTGAAGGAAACAAAGAAACAAACGACTGGGAAGGAAAGAAACAAAAAACAAATGACTGGGAAGGAAACAAACAAACAAACTACAGGGAAGGAAAACAAACAAACAAATGACTAGGAAGGAAAGAAACAAACTACAGGGAAGGAAAGAAACAAATAAAAAAACAAACGACAGGGAAGGAAAGAAACAAACAAACAAACTACAGGGAAGGGAAGAAACAAATAAACAAACAAACGACAGGTAAGGAAACAAACAAACTACAGGGAAGGAAAGAAATAAACAAACAAACTACAGAAAAGGAAACAAACAAAAGACAGGGAAGGAAACAAAGAAAGAAACGAATGGGAAGGAAACAAACAAACGACAGGGAAGGAAACAAACAAACAAACAAACTACACGGAAGGAAACAAACAAATAAAAACGACAGAGAAGGAAAGAAACAAATAAAAAAAATCGACAGAGAAGGAAAGAAACAGACAAACAAACTACAGGTAAGGGAAGAAACAAACAAACGACTGGGAAGGAAAGAAATAAACAAACAAACTACAGGAAAGGAAACAAAGAAACAAACAAACAAACAAACTAAAGTGGACGAAAGAAAGAAAGAAACAAACAAACTACAGGGAAGGAAACAAAGAAACAAACGACTTGGAAGGAAAGAAACAAACGAACAAACGACAGGGAAGGAAACAAACAAACTACAGTGAAGGAAACAAAGAAACAGACGACTGGAAAGGAAAGAAACAAAAAAACAAACGACTGTAGAAGGAAAGAAATAAACAAACAAACGACAGGGAAGGAAACCAAACAAACAAACTACAGGGAAGGAAAGAAACAAACAAACAAACAAACGACTTGAATGTAAAGAAACAAACAAACAAACGACTGGGAAGGAAAGAAATAAACAAACAAACAAACTAGAGGGTAGGAAAGAAACAAACAAACGTCAGGGAATGAAGCAAAACAAATAAACCACAGAGAAGGAAAGAAACAAAGAAACAAACCACTGTGAAGGAAAGAAACAAAGAAACAAACGACTGGTAAGGAAACAAACAAACAAACGACTGGGAAGGAAAGAAACAAACGAAAATTAATAAGGAAAGAAATTGAAAAGGAAGGTAAGAATAAGGAATCGGAAAGGAGCAGAAGAAAGAAAGATAAAAAGAAAGCAAAATATTGACAAAGAATAAAAACGATTGACCAATAGGAATAAAAACAAAACAGATTACAAAGAATGATGAAATATTTACAGATATTCATATTTAATAGTCTGGCACTTCTGCTTGTTCTTAGTCTGTGGGCCGAAGCGTTCATTGGATGTTCACCAGTTACTTCAATCCTAACATCGTCTTTACCCACCCAAAACTCTCGCCACAGTGAAATGCCTTTCATCCTGACCACAACTGCTATTATTATCATCGTAACCATGACTAATTTCATCTTCGCATTACCAAAATCATCAACAACCGTCATTACCATTCAGCCATCGTTATCGCCATCACACTCTTAAATCTAATGGAACTGGGGAAGAAAAAAAAAAGCAAAATAAGAGAAAATAGAAAGAGATGGATTGTATAAAGGATCGGATATTTGAACACTCCCAAAGGGATTTAAGTAAAAAGTTTCTTCAAACATAGTTTATCTTTTAAAAGCATGAAAATAGCCGTTATCTGCTGAAAAATAAACTCATAAAAAAGAACAAGGACAGAAATATAGAGAAAAATGAAGAAAGAATATAAAAAAACAGACAATTATTTCCATTTTAATCATAAAGACACCATTCCAATTCATTTACATTGGGATAGTTACTCTATATTCAAAATATTTTCACATTCTAGCTTTAATATTCATCTTTTAGGTCTAGAAATTTAAATATAGTGTAATAAAAAATGATGGAAAATGTGACAAAGATCAAGTGCATCTAAATAACGAAAGATACCTTCCAGAGTCAAAACAATGTATTATGACAAATTTCGTGAGAAACTAAGGAAAGAGTGCCGAAGTCTTTTCCTATCCGCCTGAATGTTGGACAATTCTCTTACAAAAGCAGATGACTAAGCGAAAGTGATGTGGTTCTACAAACAGATGCAGAGAATACTATATAAAGAATGCGAGGGAAACAAGTTTTAAAGAAAATGGGAACTAGGACACTTAAATTTTGAAATTGATGGAACATTGTGAGGAAAGAGGGCTTGTAAAATATAACATTCACATTTATAGCGGAAATAGGAAGGGTTGAGAGAAACGGCGACTAACCTGCGAAATTGGATTAGAGATGGTAAAGACTGAAAGCTTTCTTCAAGGGAATGAAAGTTGTAGAGAGCCATGATCGCCAACGCCATAAGGAACATGATAAATAAACAACAAAAAATATGTAATACCGGAAACGTTCCGGTTAATTGGGATATGAATACTGCAATATGGTCCAGTTAAGTTGTCGCCCCGATTATGCGAAGCATCAATAATTAATTGAAAGGTTTCTATTTGTTGCATATAGTATTTTAAGAAGAATGCAAAAATAAATTATTTTCTTAAATTAATCTTTTTTTCTTTTCATTTTTTTTTTTTGTTTTTGTTTTTGTTTTAAGAATATCACCATAAGCAAGGCAGGAGTGCCACTAGCACGTAAGGAGTTACAGAGTGAGAGAAAGAGTAAAGATGGGGGTTGGAGGAAAGGATAAAGAGAAGAACGGGGATCAAGATCAAGGTAATTGAAGATGTAGATTGACATTTTTTTTTCTTTTTATGTGTCCTGTCATTTCAGGACGTGAGTGATCATGGGTCTCCACCTCCCTCTATCCGTTGTAGCCCTCAGCAATTTGCTTCCCTCTTCTTCCTCCCCCAGACCACTAACCGTCATCCACCTGCTCAAGCTCATCAGGTATGTCACGCGCTGCTTTCCCTTGTCTCTTTTTCCCTCTATTTGACCCGTGAGTATTAGATTATCCAGGCCCTCCTTCCTCATTATGTGTACGAAAAACTTCAGCTGCCTCTTCCTGATGTTAAGTATAAGCATTCTCCTTGTTTGTAGCCTCTAATCCTCATCGTTGCTCACATCCTTGGTCCATGTTATCCTTAGCATCCTTCTGTAGAACCACATCTCTATCGCCTCAAGTCTCTTCTTCATCTTTGAGGAAATCGGCCAACATTCGCCCCATAATGAACAGATGCCACGTAATAGCTCAGTATTCTTTTCTTTGCTGCCAAAGAAATCCTCCTGTCTCGCAATACTCTGCCCACCTTTTGGAATGTGTCCTTGACCATCCCAATACGTCTACGAATCTCAGAGTCGCACTTACCGCCCTCTGTTAAGACGCTTCCCAGATATTTAAACTTCTGCGTCTGCTCGATTGTATTGTTCCCGACCTGCAAATCGTATTTCGGGCCGATCCTCTTACTGACGACCATGCATTCTGTCTTCTCGTAGTTTGTGCTTAGTCCTTTCTTCTCACTCTCCGTCACTACCTTCTGTAGGAGATTTTGTAATTTCTCTTCCGTGTCTGCTATCAGTACTGCGTCGTCTGCGTATCTTATGTTGCTCAGACTTTGGCCGATAATGCTAAGTCCAGGTAGGGTTTCCAATTCTCTCAGAATTGTCTCGCTGTATAGGTTGAACAGGTCGAGTGAAAAGACGCATCCTTGCTTTACGCCTATCGGTTTTCGTATATTCACTGAACTCCTTCCCTATGTGTATGTATGCTGTTTGCTGCGGGTACAGATTCTTGATTATTCTGATATCCGTCCCGAATATATAAAGGTTACTGAGCAGTTCATCAGATCCTTGTGGCATACTTTGTCGAAGGCCTTTGTGTAGTTTATGAAACATAGGTACATAGACTTCTGCATCTGTCTCGCTCTTTCTGATAACATTCTGAGCATGAATATCGCATTCCTTGTTCCGGTGTTTTTAACGAACCCACACTGTTCTTGTCGTATCTCTGGCTTGATTCTGCTGTGCGCTCTATTCAACAGAATATGGATGATGAGTTTTGTCCCGTGGCTCATCAGGATTATTGTTCGGTGGAGTTTGCATTCGTTTGCGCGTTGTTTCTTAGGCTTGGCTATGAAGATAGATCTGCTGAGGTCTTCCGGTATATCCCCGCTGTTGTAGATTTCATTTGTTATTTAGGTGATCTTGTCTATGTCAAAGTCATCTAAGGCTGTCAGCATTTCCGCTACAATTCCGTCTGGCCCTGCTACCTTGTTTCTGTTCAGTTTGGCCAGTGCTGTTTTTACTTCAGTTTTCAGAATTCCAGGTCCGTCGGTAGTTCTGTGTATTGCTGGTTGTTCCCTTTCGTCGTGGAAGAGTTCTCTAATATACTCGCTCCACTGCTGAAGAATTTTTTCCTTCTCTAATAGGAGTATTCCATCCTTTGATTTTAGGCAGTCTGTTGACAATCATGTCTTCTATCCTGTTATTTGTCTTATTTGTATGTGCATGTCTTTTGTTTTTGGTCTTTCTATTTCTGCACATTTTTCGTTTAGCCATTCTTCTTTAGCTTGCCTGCATTTGGTCCTTATTTGATTATGTAATTTTCTGTACTCCGTCCCGTATCTTGGCAGGGTTTTCTCAGTCATCCAATCGTTTTTAACTCCTTCGTCTTGTCTTTGGGATGATATCGCTTGCTGATATCGCTAAAGCGACTCTTAGTGCCTCCTATTTTGAGTTTCAATTGCCTGTCTCGTATCTTCTCTTCACATTATCCATATATTTTTCTTTTAGGTTAGGATCGCTCAGGAGTTTGTTGTATTGCAGTTTAGAAGCTGCTTTAGGTTTCTTCAGTTCCCGCAGTCACGCTTAGTTTCACGCTTAGTTTACATATAAGAGGGCAATTACGCTTCCGCAGTCGACACTTGAGTAGATTTTACATTGAATCATTGCATTCCTGAATCTTTTGTTGATGGTTATATAATCAATTTGTTTTGTTTTTAGTTTCTCCTCCTGGACTCTTCCATGTCCATAGTCGTTTCGGATGATCTTGGAACCAAGTGTTGGCTATTACTTGGTCATTAGCTGTGCACCATTGGATCCATTTTTCTCCGCGTTCGAATCTTTCTGCTATATCTCATGCCCTTTTCCTGCCTACTTTGGTGTTTAGGTCTCCCATGATAATGATGATTTCCTGTGATTTGCATAGAGCTTTGGGACTGTCCAGCATGAAGTAGAAAGATTCGATATCCTCTGCTTTTTGCCGTCTGTGCGTAAACTACTATAATAGCCACGTTGAACGGCTTCCCTTTCAGCTCCACTACCAGAATTCTTTCAGAAAGTTGGTGGTATCCTAGAACGCATTTCTGAAATGAACTATTATTAGTCCTACTCCTTTGTCGTTCTCTCCACCAGCATAAATTATCCTTTGTCGTTGAAGAAATCGCCGTTGTTTGGCCATCTGGTTTGACATACACCTAGTTGATGATAAGCCTGTTCATCTCTTGTTTAACATTATCAAACTGGCCGTAGTTGTTCAATGTTCGGACGTTCCATTTCCTGAGAGTTAATTTGTGTTTGATTCTTTGATTGACATTTGAATATTTGAATATAATAGCTATCAGGGAAGCAAGTAAGAGGAAGGGAGTTTTACAGTTGAAAAGTGCGATATAAGCTGTTAGAGTAGAAAAGACGGCTACATTTAACAGTTTCGACAATGAAAGGGTCGGACCGTGATGCCAGCCTAAGTAGCACGCTTAAATTCTTACAATTTGGATACCAGTGAAATTAGCACGACAGAGTAGTTGCCATGAAAATATTTGTAAAAAAGACAGAAAATATATACACTATTAAAAAAGAAAAAACTAAAACAATTTTAGTAAATTTTAAAATTTTTTTCTTCTTCATTGAGGTTTTGATAATTTATCCAGTGTGTTTTGTCGTAATCACTTAAGGGACTAAACCCAGCTGAGAAAATTTCATTACTACAATGCTTCTGCAACGTTGCATAGAAATTAAAATACGACTCCTCACAATGTGCTCGCATGTGTTGCCTTTCAACGTTACATTAACAGAAGATCGATAATAAATTCCAATAAGTTATTAGAACGTACATACACCATCTAAATTAGTGATATCCATTTAAAAACATGAAAAGAAATATTATTACTTCTATATAATAAATGCGAATGTTAGCGTGTCACCATGTCACACTTTCCAAACTTTACTCCTAGAGGCTGTAGCCAAACATATACCATTTTGAAATCAGGACGACTCCGTGAGCAAATTAAAAACTTTCCGGCCCTGATCCGGATCCGCAATCCTAAAATTTTGGATTCCCAAGTTTTCATTACGGCGATTGTTTACGGACATCAAACTGTTTTCAAATTAAAATAGCGACAGAAGAATTATCGTTGAACCTTTAAAAGGTAAGCTTGAATATTAATGCAATACTTAAATGAATTGATCAATTGTGAGTTCTTCTGTAGTATATTGTTGCCTATCACATCTACTCCTCCCTGCTTATTGTGACAAAGGCCCAATCAAGAGCCCTCCGCAGGAGTTAGTTTAAATATCGCCCGATAGGGCAGCTTTTAAGCTAATCTATACATTCCAAGTGAAGAAAAAAGTATTCCGATGTTGTAATTAACCAGTGCGGAATTTTTCAGTTGCCATACTTCGAAGCATTACCATAACGTTGGCGATGAGTTGGCTGCTTGGAGTCAGTTGATTTCGACGTGACAGTTACGTCACTACCACTTCCTATATCCACCAATCAAATGCAATGTATCTGCAACATTGCAAGATGATTTGTTAGCAGGGATATCACACTGCAGTTCAGTAGTTTATTTGATTCTAACTTAATTTTCTTATATCTTAATACTTTCCACTTGTACAATACACATTGTGATTAATAAGCAAACATTTTTTTATCAATTCACTCCAAGCAAGGCGATAATGCTACAAGATGCAAAGAGCTACTGTGAATGAAAGAGAATGAGAATACTTTAAAAGGAACCAAACACTGAATACTAAACAGGTAACAGGTTCAAAAGTAACTTTTTACATGCTGGTTGTGTTGAATAGATTAATGTGGCTGCGTGTTGAAGAGTATTTAACATTTATACATTTTTTTAAATCAAGGAAAAACAATGGAAAATCGATTTGTGTTTCAATAAAATATATATTGCAAACAACAAATACATTTTTGTAATGTGTGAATAAGGAGAAAAAAAGTAGTTTCCCTTTATCTGTTATTTGAATATGGTAATATTTAAATCAGCAAGTTTTCTGAATATAATGTTCAGAGTTCTGTGTTAAAATAGAATGTGTACTCAGAAGAACATACAGTAAGTACAGTTGTGTGTTTTGTAACTAACAGAGTTGTTGCAACTTGGTTTGTTCACAAAGAACTGGTGGTGAATGATATTCAAGTTCTGTGTGTGTGTGTGTGTGTGTGTGTGTGTGTGTGTGTGTGTGTGTGTGTGTGTGCGCGCGCGCGCGTGCGGAGTGAGTAAAATGAATAGTCTGTGTAGTTGCGTGTGAGATGTTGAGTTCTGCTGTCTTCAACTGTCTTCAACTCTACTGTCTAATTTTGGAACAAATCCGTACTTATATTACTACCGCTAGGCTCCCAGCACGAACGCGGGATAAATTTTTGAAAGAACACGAAAAATATCTGATTGGATGAGAAATTAACCAGTCAGTGATTTTATAATAAAAGCATGTTTGTGAATTAACGGTAGGAAAAATTCAATGTGGTGAATGCGATCAGTAAATTGTCTTGTGATATTTAGTACTTATTATTTAACCAATCACAGTTAAGAAAAATGTAGGCGTGGCAAAACATAGTAGCAATCACTACAACATATATAAGATATCCTTTGTTAGTTAAAATAATAGCCAAAGGGTAATTGGCTGAAAGTATCATTAATAACATCTAAATAACATCTATAACAATCAAAAACAGAAAGAACTTGCATTATTTACATTATTTGGACTGTTATCCTCATCTTCATTGCCAAATTAACAACGTTTTGGCCGTTGTACTTTCAGGCCTTTGCCAGGTGATTGGAATTTCGAACCGAACTCGGGGTAGATTGTCTTGTTTTACGTGCCATGTTTCTTCCGGGTGTCTCAGTTATTTCCCCTTAACTCAACTCTCCATGTTTTTGGTTCGCCACTGCTGTGGCCTGGTATTGAACTCACAACTCTTTGGGTCTAGTCACTGGATCTAACCAACGCCTTAATCAATGGGTCATGTGTCCTGAAAGATGGCCCACTTGGTTATGTCTAAAAAAGTCTACCCGGTGGATGAGATAAAGAGTTCGAAATTCCAATAACCTGAAGAAGGCCGGAGCGTACAATTGCCGAAACGTTGTGAATATGGCAATGAAGATGAGGATAACTGTCCCAATAATGTAAATAATGCGAGTATATCTGTTGAATTTATTTTCTATTTTGTATGCAGACGGTTTGATGTCAGTAGAGGTTCTCGATTATTCTAATATCCTTCTCAAATATGTAAGGTTGCTGAGCAGTTCCGACAGATCTTTGTGGAGCACTTTATCGAAAAACTTTGCATAATCTATAAAACAGAGGTACACGTTTTTAATCTAATGCATGTTAAAATAAGACTGTGCGCGGAATTAGAAACAAGCGACTGTTAAGTGTCATCTAAACCGATTAAAGTCTATCGACCCATTAATAGTTTAAAAAGGTAGAAACCTATAATTAATGCCGGGTTTGAAGGTGGTAATTAATAGATTAAATTTCTACTGATTTTGTCATCTCGGTCAACAATGTCAAATTTGTTTCATTTTATTTTATGCATTAACTGAAGCGATCTCATCTTTATTCTTTTCATCCCGTTATAACCGTTGCGTTGTTCAGTTTTCAACGAGATGCTTGAATACATGGCCAGTTTATGAAAAAAAAATATCCACTTTCATATATTAGTTATTTCGAGGCTGTCAAAGGGCGGACGAACTCTGAGTCAGCGGCCAGCTAACTAGAAGTAGTGTTTCCATAAATTTCTGGGACACCTGATGAAAAAGAAGGGCCTGGAGAATCTGATACTCACAGGTCGAATAGAGGGAAAGAGAGACAAAGGAAAGTATCGCATGACATACCTGGCTGGCTTAAGTAAGTGGATGACAGAACTTGGTCTAGGTGGCAGATGGACGAAACATATTGAGAGCTACAAAGGATAGGGGGAAGTGGAGAGCCATGATCGCCTACGAAATGAAGGGACACGGCACATAAAGTCTGATAAAATTCTGAAGCGAAATATTGTCAGTATACCATGGCTTACTTGGAAATATGATTAACAAAATACCATTGCGATAAAAACAACAAAATATAACGATACTATTAGCTTGGTGCAAAAGTAATGACGTAATAATGTCGTTTTTCGATGTATTTTTAACGTCAAAAAACGACATTATTACGTCATTATTTTGCACCAACCTAATAGTTCAAGCATTATTAGAACAGAGGATAATACCACGCGGATCTAAAATTATTGTCTACCTCTTCAATCTATTAACTAGAACAAGATACTTACCTCAACCATCATTGTCAGAGGTTTCAAGATTCCACTATTTCCTTCCACTCTTCCAATATCATTAATTCCTTCAGAGCCTCTATTTTCAATCTTATGTGGATGCCATTATTCAAATGCAATCAATCATGGAGTCATGATTTTACTTTCTCCTCGAAGCTATCAGCAACTTTACCTTCAATACAATTCTCACCTCGAACTAAAGCTACCATTCTGACCATCTTCACTTACCTTACACCCAACAAGAAGCACCAATGAAGGCTTTTTACTGCTAGCTATACGATTACTCTCCGAAAGTCACATCAACTAACGCCACCTATGCATTATCATCATCACCATTGCAACCGCTATTTGTACCCGAAAGCAATCAACTTATCAGACCACCCCTCTGTACCGTTCTTCACCCTCTTATACCCATACCATCATTACCATTTTATCTATTGCTGATCCACCACCAATTCGAATATCATCAAGTCTACGACGACCACTATTGGCAGCGCTGGAGAGTTTTCCTGACCGCACAAAAGCGGACCAAATCGACAGAAGGTAAGCACAATGCATAATTCCCCGAAGGCCATTGAGGACAAACAAAGCACAACGGTTGTATAATTAGGAAGTATGTGATAATGGCCTCCGAGAGCAAAACCCAATGAGACAGCTGAAGTGAAGAGGGAAAGGAGGAGAGGAGGAGAGACAGAATAAACTATAGTGTGAGTAAAAAGAACGGGTAATTGTACAGATATTGAGGGAGAAATGTCCGGTACGTTTTTGTTTTTGTTTTTGTTTTTTTGTTGTTTTTTTTTCTCTGTGTGTGTGTGTGTGTGTGCGTTTGTGTGTGTGTGTGTTTGTGTGTGTGCGTGTGTGTGTGTGTGTTTTCTACTGAATTCGGGCGTTATTTGTGGTTTATTCCTTTATGTTAAGTATGTGTTCTTGACAAATGCCTCCTGAAACAATACAGAGATTTTAAGATTGGTAAATAAAACTATTAAAGAGTAAGAGAAAGCGGAAAATATTTACAGATAGAATAAATACTGGCAGTGAGAGAAAAAGACTGAAAGATAATTTTGGAGAAAGAAGTCGAAAATATTTGGAGAGAAGAGAAGTGTATAGTGAGATAAAAATAAAGAGAAAGATTAAATTGGGGCAAAACGGAGAAAACTAGACATGATGAATAGATGGGAAAAGCTAGAGAAGTATTAGAGATGGAAGAAAAAGAAAAGAAAACATGTCGGGGAGTCAGGAAAACGAAAAGAGAAAAAAAATCAGTGAACGAGAGAAAGAGATAGCGATGAATAAAAGCAAAAGTAGATAATCAAAGAGTGAAGAGAAAATCAAACTAAGCTAAAAATGAAGAAATCAAGCGGGTAGAAATGTAACGCTTTCAGTGAAAGTCATACAGATAAAAAGACAAATATCAGTGACTGTGTAGGAGAGACATAAAGGTAAAAAAAAAAAAAAAAACGAAATGGGAAATGTAGGTAAATCATCGGAAAACGAAGAAAAGGAAAAAAAATACAGGTGGCAAGAAAAAGAGGAAATTAAAGAAAAAGGAATGAAGAATTAAAGACAAAAATGAAAGAGAAAGTAAAATTCAGACAAAAAAAAAAAAAAACTGCTGAAAATTTCAAAACGCAAATAGAAAAGAAAGCAAAACAACTGCGTTTCATGTCGATGGCTGCAGTGATAGGAGTGAAAAAGAAAGAAAGGACATGAAATGCACCGAAGCAGAGGACAGGTAGCAAAATGTAAACACATGAACAAACGTTGGCGTTATGAATGAATAAATAATAAAAGAGAGCAGAAATGAGGAACAGTTGAAGGGAAACACGGACACGATTCCAACAATGTTTGCCGTGCATCCAAATTTCGCGTATGTTTGGAAATCGTTGACTTAACAGAGGCACAAAAAGAAAGTGGGGAAAAACTGTACGCTCTATAACAACAGAAGGTAATAATTGGAGAAAACGAGGGAAAATTGGAGTGAGAGAGTGAAGTCCATAGTTAAGAGAGAGAAAGATTACAATGAAATGACAACAGCTTTAGGGATGGACACGTCGTCAATGACTGGTTGTATGTTTGCGTTGAAAACGGCAGTAAAACATTAATTTGTGATTGCGCGCTCTGATGAAAAAGCACACAAGGACAACATGTTTACCTCCCTTAGTCCTTTGGGAAAAATTTCCTTTCCTTTCAACTTGTCTACTTTATATTATATTATATATATATATATATATATATATATATATATATATATATATATATATATAGTAGTTTGCCGTTTGATGCTAACTTTTGGGGTCTCTGGATAAATCTGTTCTTATAGAGAGTTACAGGACAGTTTAGACTTATTATTACATTAACAATAAGGGTTGTAGCCATTGAGTGCCGAGTTAAAATGCTGGTTACTTTAGATTTGCTATCACTCGACTCTGAAAGATATCTACCAGAGACCTCTAATGTGATGATTAAACTAAATAATAATACTAATGATTAAAATAGTGGATGCTCTGCAATGTTCTGTAATATCAAAATTAGTACCAAAGACAATGAAAATAATATTAATAAATTTAAAGAATTCAGTCACTACTATTTGTCATCAAACACAGAAAAATGTGAGATTGGTAAGAGAGCGTTTAATCCTTTGATCCCTGACCACCGCTTTACCGATGGTAGAGAAAAATGACTTAATGCCCAGCTACCGGTTGAACGGTGGGTAAAGACTTGTAACTATTTTTATATCTACCGTGAACATCCCAATTATCTGCGAATTTTGACTGAGGTGCCCAGACAGAAGGGTTAAAATTGTTCAGGAACGCAGGGCTTAAAGGATTAAACCATAACACGGTTCAAGTTTATAGCAATACTGCGGAGAGTACTGAAGATTTTAGATGATTTGCTGCCATTTTTCAATCGGCGGCTACCGCCAACTACTTTTTGCGCGCCAGCGGTGAACGCAAATTGCCTTTCTTTATCAGGAGAAATGGTCTAATAAGTGTACATAGAAGAAAGTATTGTTCCTTTGCGCACATATAGGACTGGCTCGGATAAGTTCTCTTCAGTCAAAAATGTTTGTCCGTTCATTTGGTCAGATTTTAAGGAGATAGTGCTTATAACTTTTCACACACACACATATATATATATATATATATATATATATATATATAGATAGATAGATAGATAGTGTGACGATAACTTGGGGTAGAATCTGACTGGTGCCAAATCGGTCGGGTTACGATCCCAGCTTGAAGCAATCTGATGTTTATCGCACTGATGACCGAAACAGTCTAACTGTGGATTATATATATACATATATATATATATATATATATATATATATATATATATATATATATTACTTGCAGCTGCTGGACAAGGAAGGTAGAACCAGTTGTTTAATATTTAGGAAATATTCATATTAATTATTTAACCGAAACTTTCAGTTTTATTTTATTGTTTTCTGTTTGCCGGGCGTAGGAAGGCGAAAATATCGATATATTTTTATTACTTTTACTGCGTGGTAGATATAGAGGCCGATTTTCCTCGGGATGACATTTGAATAAAAAGAAAAAGAAAAAAAACATCAAAGCGATCAAAAGCACGTGCAACATGGAGACATTTTTCTACTCAATTTTCATTTTGCCAGAAAAACAATTTGAAAAAAGTCAATTGCTTACTGTATAAATAAGAAAAAATGTATTTATCAAACTTTGCATTTTATCGTTACTGCCATTTCCTTAATTTGACTGATCTTTATTCATAAAAATTTATAGCTTTATATTCGGTTATCATCCGGGTTTTATGAAGTTATCGCCACATTTCAGAAAATTGCATATTCCATCGTCAATTAAATATTTCGATCTTGACCAGATTCTGATTTGAAAACCACCAGATACATTAAAATTAATTATTGATAGCTTTCAGAAAGTATTCAATAAGTTGACTTTAGATTTTCAATAGGTTGAACATGTATGTTTGTGTTGTATGTTTTATTACAAGTGTAAATAAATTTACCCCTGTTAAATAGGAGAGGTTCCACATCGTCTGCATTTTATATCACTACATAAGTGTCGTGAACTCTCCGTAACTGACTCTGGTGAGTACTATCTCAGAATCATTTCTGCAATATTGAACTGGAATCAAACATTTTGGCACATGGCCGAATTTAAAGTGAGAATCCTACGCGTACATGGAACTAGACACAAAAATTGCTTTTGTAAACGCTTACCAGAAATACAACTGTATGTGTTTAAGGATACTGGAACAAAGAACGCTATATTTGTGCACAGAGTAAGATCAGAAAGAGCAATACAAATGTAAAAGGGTGTATAACTATATTTTATAAATTATGCAAAATCGTTTGATAACATACGTCACAAAGAACTGTTGTAACTGCAAGTAACATGCGCACATTTGTAAAGGATATTAAAATAATTCAGAATCTATAGTGGCCGCAAAACCTTCCACATGCAGACAGAATATGAATATACAAAACTAGAAAGGGGTGTAAGATGAGGATGTATCTTCTCACTGGACTTCTCTACCAAACATATTTCACCCCATAGATTCATTTTATGATAGATATTGTCTTGGGTCTAGTTATAATTTTGTCAGTTTTTTAAATTTTGCTGCCCAAAAGAAAAGGAACCTGGACAGCCATCATCATCTACATTCTAAAAGGAATCGCATTGAAAATTTTCGGAATGATGGCTCTCCGCGGATTCCTTTTTTATTAACATCTTTGAAAATATAGTGGAGTAGTTTTTCGTTGCCATCTTCGCAATTTCGAATTCATAGTTTTCTTTCTTTTAGACGGGTTACCGCTCAAGGGTAGAGAGCCCAGTTTACCTCGTTTGACAACACTGTTCCAAAATGACTTGTGTGTTCAGTAAGTTTTAAACTCTGACGAAAGTCCAAATTTTAAAACTTCTACTTCTTGAATTTTTCTTAAGGCTTGTAAAAGACGTAATACTCTTGAAAGATTCACCACTAATTTTTCTCTAAGTCTTGAAGTTTTTTTTTTCTTGGTCTGTGTTTTTCTTCGGATTTTCCCCACCATTTTCAAATTCTGAGGTCGTTCAGGGTGCAAATTATTTCCAACATGTATTACGCGTACAGCATAATTATCACTAGCTTCAATAAAAATCCTCGCTTTCACATTTCGCCAGACGAAACATGAAGCGTTAATGAGGTCTACTATACACTGCATCTTCAGTCATGCTTTCCAACGCAATAAACAAAAAAATTTCTCTCAAGGTATTTTGTTCATCTTGTCTGGTTCTCTAAATAAAGTAAATAAGCGGTTTTATGTAGTCGAGAGTATAGATATTTTTTAACGAGTTTTAGACATATCATGGAAAGTGACTGAATAACATACCACGGGTTGACCCAAGTCTTGCGAGTGAAATTGAGTAAACGGAACATTTGCAGGCCGTCGATAGCTGTGCTAGCACAAAGTCACAAGTCATTGTGACCGAGGTTTTCAGTGTTCTGGCCTTGTTCAAATTGTTGATCACGCTAGAGACTGTAACTAAAGTCTTCTCAGCATAGTTGCAGTATAAACGTCAGGTGGGCTCTGTGAGTGTTGAACAAACACAAATGTGCCTGAGCGAGTGTCTGCAATAAGGATTGGCTATGCGCTACTTCTCTCAAAACCTGCCATCATACTGCACATATTTGGCTGGTATTTTCTTATTTACAAATTTAAGATTTTATTGCTCAGGAGAGATTTATTGTAGGAGAGGAAGGAATTAATCCTATTTAAAACTCAAACTGTGATGGCGTTTACATTAAATCATACTAGCATATATATATACCATTCTTGCTCAGTAAAGACTTATGCATTATATGCGCCCATTCTAAGTCACACGCAAGACTTTATGATGGACAGGAAGCAGGGCTCTTCTTTGATAAATATCTTCCCTACAGTCAATAACGTTAAGGCCTACAGCCACATCGTTGTAACACCGGATCTCGTACGATCACCGAAGTTAAGCAACGTCGAACCTAGTCAGTACCTTGATGGGTGACCGCTTGAGAATACCAGGTACTGGAAAATTGTTAATCGAGGAGCCGAGTTTTAATTCCAGTTGGGTCCGATATATTCACTTACGCGCAAATGGTAAAAGTATGAATCCACCTTTCCTATGGGCTAATCAGTAAGACTTGTATCAGTAAAAATAAAATAAAAATAAAAAAGATTCTTACAATCTAAAAATATTTTCTGGCTTTAAACTGAAAATGTTTGATAAACCGTAAAAAACAAACCAAATAGTAACGTTAAACAATATTAGAACAGGTCGCTTCTAAGAGATTTAATGTTAATAAATATCAAGTTAAACCTGAACATGTTGGGTCCTTCCTCATCTGAAAAACTCCTTCTGCAAATATATGAATACCATCTTTTGTCAAATAAAACATGGCTTCATATCCAGAACGATCTATTTACCAAATCGGAGAAAATGAATAAACAAATAAGTTTCCCTGCGAGGTATTTTCTTGTAAGTAGCCTCACAAAACAATCGATACAGCAACATTAAAAATAAAAGTCAAATTGATTTTCCCGTAATCAGCAAAACGAAGCTAGAGCTAATCGTAAATAGTTAATGAACCTGCACAAGTACTCATCGTCAGTCATGCACGCTGGAGACGGACGGTGACCATTAAGAATTGATGGAAGTTAATTATCGCCCGTTTACTGGTCATCCTTCATGAAACCTTACAAAATGTCTACCTATTGCGTCAACATTATGTGGATTCCATCCTAATGAAATCAGCGACACCTTCATAAAGAAAATAGCTGCCATTGTTTCTCGGGAATCAAAACCGCTCCTTTGTGCTTACCAATTGGAGCCTGTAAATATCAAACTATTTATCTGATAGCAGATATCAAGCCTACGTCAAAGCTTAATAATGAATAATTCTTCGCCAATGAAGATACAACTCATTATTACTTTTATTTTTATCGGTATCACCTCATGCGAAGCAGTAAAGCCACTAAGACAGGAGTTACAGGGTATGAAAGAATTAGGAACAGAACATTAATAATGAGCGGGAAGAGAAAAGGGTAATCAGGAGGACAGTAGATAGCGATTGACACTGCATCTAAATTTTTGAAGGCTAGTTGACTGGAAAGCATAGAGCCGGAAGAAAATTCCACACGCGAGAAGTGCGAGAAAAATGTTTGCATAAAACTTACGGCTATATCTCGCCAGCTTTACTGTAAATTGATATCTTGACGCTAATCTAGTACTTCACTTAAATTCAAAAACACGAGGTACCATAGCGAAGGGCGATATTTATTTCCGCTTATTTACAGAAAATGTGGCAAAAGGCCAAAAATGGCTATTGGGGAAAAGGGCGGTTGTCTTCTGTCTTAATATTAAACTTAGATAGCCACAAACACAAAACAATATTCCCAACACCAAAATACATACTTACCTACCTTTCTTACTACATCCACTATAATACCTCATTGTCTCTGTGAAAATCCTAACTAGTTCCCATATGTACAATTCATTGTCTGGGGTGAGGAATAAAACAACAATACAATAACGAAGAGCTCATCTGAACAATTACCATGAAAGTATTTATAGAAAAGACAGAGAGGCAACCTTATAGTTCTTACTGTGTAGAGTATCTGTAGTATGTAAATGTCGATTTAATTAGTCAATCCTGATGTCATAATTCAATATTACTTCGCAGCTCCGAGTCTAATGTTATGACTTTCTTCTAGAGTTATGTCTAACTTTGCTCGCTCTCATCAAAAGGAGTGGATCATTAGAGAACCAATTAGATTTGTGAATATTAAGTAAAACAGGCCATATTACAAATTCTCAAGTGATAAGGGAATGCGTATTACTATAGACGTTAATAAGCACATTTCACATGCAAGTATATTTACTTAGAAAAAAAAAAGATACCAGACAATTTGAATACAATCGCTCACCTAAATAAAAATTGAGAACCTTTATTTCAGTATAGTGCATATTTCATAGTCAATTATTTTCTTTTAAGTTTTTTTGTGTTGAATTTGTTTGCGAAAAAGTCGATATAGCAAGATAATATCGAAGCGGTTTAATGATTAGCAAACTTGTCTCGCTAGAAAAAGTGAGACTGATTAGTGAGTTCAATCATCACCGGGTGCCTCCGACTTTCGCCTTGTGCCAAATCTAAACTACTCTTGGAAAATCTCTATTAGGTTGGTGCAAAAATAATGTCGTTTTCTCACATAGTAAAATATGTGAGAAAACGACATTATTTTGCACCAACCTAATATAAAAGGCAGGGCGTGTGTGTGTGTGTGTGTGTGTGTGTGTGTGTGTGTGTGTGTGTGTGTGTGTGTGTGTGTGTGTGTGTGTTTGTGTGTGTGTGTGTGTTTGTGTGTGTGTGTGTGTGTGTGTGTGTGTAACGAATGCACGGCCGCAATTTTCAAAATTTACATGCACATGCTCCAAGTTAGCGGGAAGGCTAATAGTGGAAATAATCGATTTTTTCATGCTTCTACGGCAGTTTTCATGTAGTTTGCGGCCATTTTCTACTGGCCATAGTGAGAGCCTATAGCTGGCTGCCACGAATAGGCAGGAAGATTCTATTGGCCAGCCTGAGAGCCAACAGCTGACTGACACGAATTTTAACTAGAAAAAAAAATCGATAGCTGTATTCGTCACAAGTGGGAAAAATGTAAGTCTGAATGGCACTTTACTCCAATTGGCTCATTCGCTTGCTTAAACTCAACGTTGATTCTGATTCCGCAGAACTGGGTTAGGTGTGAAAAAGTATTTGTTGTTAACATTCTTTTTTCATTCGGTTTTTCCAGTTACGAGTCCTTTTTTAAAGCTGATCGTTTTGTGTTCATTTTGTTTAGTTCTTTTTTCGTAACAGATTTAATGTTTAGTATAGAGCTTAGAAAAAATTCGCAGTGTGAGATAGGCATGTAAGCAACATCAGCGCGGCAAAGGGCACTCCTTTAAAGGCAAGGAAGGGCGAAAATATTTTAAGTCAAGTGATAGCTATTGCTGCATGAGTCGTACGATTTTTGAATCAAGCACGGACAACCCCGGGCCATGCTGCTAGTCATCGTATATAAAGAAAGATGACTTCATATAGAATGCCTCACAATATTTTATTTAGAATTAAAAAAAATACAATAATTATAAAACTAATGTTTGTAAACATCACATTTTACTTTTTAAATGTATTTTATGTATATGGAATATCCAGAGATCTTTGAACGTTACAAAAGAGATTTGAGATATTTTAATAATCGAAAATGTTTTTATACTGTTCCACCATTTATGGAGTAATCTCAAAATCTTGCACGATCTGGATGACCAAAAAATGAAAACCAAAAAAATAATTTCTTAGAAGTAATTACACGCAAAACTGCTCTAAAGCTGGGTGCAGTAACAAAGCCAAAAATAATTTTTGATATGATGGCAAATTTTTACTATTATTTGGGCATTTCAACGGGGTGTAATAATTAGCAAGCTTCTTTCAGTAGTGAGTTTAATCGTCACTGATGCTCCATATTTTCGGCCTCGTTCCTAATTTTGCTATTACACCCGTTTCCATTTTTGACCCAATACGCATGATCAATCCCGCCTTTACTTCACCGTCATTGGCTAGGTGACTACTTGAAGACCAAAAAAATGATATCTGGGGATGATGATTTATAAACGTAGCTTAGATGTGGCACGAGGCCGAAAGTATGGGGCACCAGTGACGATTGAACTTACTATTGAAACAATCTTGCTAATCATTACACCATGTTGAAATGCCCAAATAATAGACGGGGATGAGACTGAAGTTATATATATATATATATATATATATATATATATATATATATATATATATATATATGTATGTGTGTTTGTGTGTGTGTGTGTGTATGTGTTGTGCGTAACAGATGAGGAGCAGTGTGCAAAATAACGATGACCCACCCGGTGCCATGCTAACCTTGTCCTGTTGACGCTTTGTTCATTCTTAGAAATGTGAGGAACGATTAAAAAATGTAAAAAAAAAAAAAATACCCCCCAAATACTTTGATCTTTCCTCTTAATAATAACAAACATTTAGACGATAAAATTTTGTTTTCGTCAAGTTTGGCGCCTTTTTCATCATACTATGCTCTGTTTTAGCGATCTCGTGGAGATACCAACATTAAAGTGATCGAGCGTAATTTTAGGCTTAACTGCTCGTCTCAGAAACTACTTATTCTTATGACACCAGGTAACTGAATTCAGGATTCTTTCTCTCCAAATTCAAAATTTCAAAGCATTATGACTATTGAATATAGCGAGCTAAACACGCATTAGAACGGAAACTATTTGCTGGAATTGTAGTTAATTCAGTAAAACTACTTAATCTCTGTCCGAACCTTAGAAATGGAGAGTTATTCACATTTACAGTCGGATAAATATCTTCGTTATTACTATCACAATATGCACTATTTGCATCCCTTCCGACTGTTGCCCTCATCTTTATTGTCATATTCCCGATGTTGTACGCTTCGACCTTTTTCAGGTTATCTACGTTGAAATTTCGAACTAAACCCTTTTTTTTAGCTACGGCAGAGGGGAACAAAAACTTGAAGAGTTGAGTTACTAAAGCGAATTAACTGAAACTGAGATATCCCCCAAAAAAAAAGGCATGGCACGTGGAATTAGAACAATTTTCCCCCGTAGACTAAATAATGGTTTCGGTTCGAAATTCCAGCGTCTATCACTAAAGAAGGCTGGAGCGTACAACGTCGATGATATTGACAATAAAGATGAGTACAACAGTTCGAATGATGTAAATAGTTACAATACCTCAGCTCAGAAATAGACAGATACTATGTTTCAATAGTTCTGCTTTCGACCTTCATAACATACAAGATTAAAGCGTTTATTTGTGAATTCTAATACTACTTGTAAGTCGTATTAAAAGCTAATCCCTAAGTTGAGTAGTACTAGGCTTGAATAAAATGGGGTAAAATTTATAGAATTTTGATGTGATCAAGTTTCAATTTGAATTAACCAATAAAGTTAAATCATACTAATTATAAAACCCAGGCTGTGTGTGTGTGTGTATGTGTATGTGTGTGTGTGTGTGTGTGTGTGTGTGTGTGTGTACGTTTATATATTGGATCGGATTTCCTACATTTTTCAACCGATTTCAATAAAACTTCACAGGACTACGTAAAATTACCTTGCGGTGGTTCTGACAGCGCCCCAAATCGGAAAAACACAATTGTTTTTGCACGAAATCAATTTGAAAACACGATTAAGATGCATCGCGAGAATGAAAGAGGGGCAACTCATATCGAGTTATACTTATTATAAAACACAGGTTGTTTGTGTGTGTGTTCGTTTATATATTGGATCGGATTTCCTACATTTTTCAACCGATTTCAACAAAACTTCACTTTTTTTTGGCAGGTAGTGTTTCTTATTGTCTTGCACAGTTTTTTTCTTTATTTTTACATTCAGAATGCTTTAAAAATTCCATTTCCAAGACAATTGTTTATAATAAAATTCTATTCAATCGATAGACTCATAACGATAGAAAACAATGTTTTTGTTTGAGTTTGGGTTTGAGCAATTTGTAAAAAAAAAAAAAAAAACTAATTAAGACATGCTTGTCCGTCAACCTTAAACAATAATCTTTGTCAATTTTATTTTTCAGTCTTTATGATGGACGATACTTGATCTATCTCTTACTGTGACATCCCAGGGCAACGCCGGGCTCTACTGCTAGTCTATCATAAAATGTCGTTCTCTTTCTGTCTTGTCGGATATTTTCCATTCCTGAAGATTTTCCTAATTGGATTGTTTACACTAATATTACAGAGTATGTATTATTTTTTAACAAACTTGAGACCATTTCCATATGAGGTTACCAAGAGTAATTCATGACCTTACGAGTCTTTTATTCGTTTGAACTTTTGCGTCAAACAACGAACGTCGAAACAAGGGAATTTGCTGCATCTATTTACTGCGTCTTCATTAACAGCTTTATTGGCTATTTATTAAGGTTTGGAACCCTTTGAATAAGTCGAGGACAACGCTCTGGTGGCGTTGGTTTCATTTTATATTTTAAGTCGGCACAGTACTAACTCAGACGCGGTAGAAGCTAGACTAGAAATAATTAAAAATACTCAAAATGAACAAAACAGAATATTCCAGGGAAAAAATGGCAAAACGAGAACAATTGTAGATTAAATAAAGTGTTCAGTTTGAAATTCTTTGAAGATTACCCGGATGGACTAGTAGTTAAAGAAGGCCGATGGGTACAACAACTAAAAACTTGTAGTAACAAAGATGAGGACATTTGTCAGCTTGTAAATAATGTAAATAAATAATGCTATTAAATATTATCTGTACTGATTACCTACTTTAACAGCGAGATTATTTTCTCGAGCTAATTCAAGAGTGGTCATTTCTTCAGGCATAAACAGAGAATGTTATGACTAGAGACTTGACTGAAATATATTAAAATACGGACAGCTCGGGGATATGAAATTAATGAATTATCTTATTTCTGAGTTAAGCTAGAATGAAATCTCTATCTATAAAAGGGAGGATGTGTGTGTGTGTGTGTGTGTGTGTGTGTGTGTGTGTGTGTGTGTGTGCAACGAATGCACGGCCGCAATTTCCGACGGATTTGCAGCAAAATTGACATGCACATACTCCAAGTTAGTGGAAAAGCCAAGACCGACATTGCATTTCCCACCTCCCATCGATAGTGGAAATAATCGATTTTTTCATGCTTCTATGGCAGTTTTCATGTAGTTTGCGGCCATTTTCTACTGGCCAGAGTGAGAGCCTATAGCTGGCTGCCACGAACAGGCAGGAAGATTCTATTGGCCAGCCTGAGAGCCAACAGCTGACTGACACGAATTTTAACTAGAAAAAAAAATCGATAGCTGTATTCGTCACAAGTGGGAAAAATGTAAATCTGAATGGCACTTTACTCCAATTGGCTCATTCGCTTGCTTAAACTCAACGTTGATTCTGATTCCGCAGAACTGGGTTAGGTGTGAAAAAGTATTTGTTGTTAACATTCTTTTTTCATTCGGTTTTTCCAGTTACGAGTCCTTTTTTAAAGCTGATCGTTTTGTGTTCATTTTGTTTAGTTCTTTTTTCGTAACAGATTTAATGTTTAGTATAGAGCTTAGAAAAAATTCGCAGTGTGAGATAGGCAAGAAGTAAGGCATGTAGCAACATCAGCACGGCAAAGGGCACTCCTTTAAAGGCAAGCAAGGGCAAAAATATTTTAAGTCAAGTGATAGCGATTGCTGTATGAGTCGTACAATTTTTGAATCAAGCACAGGCAACGCCAGGCTATGCTGCTAGTATCTAGAAAATGTTTCTGACCATTCTTTTGCTCCTGCCAAATTTTGGTGCAAGTTATTTGAGAGAAACTATTAACTACAATATTTTACTATTACACACGTCATATCCCCAACTATTTTATGGCATTCAAGTAATCAACTGGCCAATGAATGGAGTAAAGGCGGAAAAGATCTTGCGCATTAGGTCATAGGAGACGGGTGTAAGAGTAAAACTTACCCTATCATCTCCCCTTGAAAACTCTTCATATTAATAACGACCCGTTTGTGATAACATTTCATGAAATAATTGTGTGTCTGATTCATTCCACCCGAGGAAAGCGATAAAGGCCCTAAGACGCAAGCCGTTACTGAAAGTGAAAGAAGCTGAATAAACCTTATTGAGCAGAAAAATACAACAGAACAGAGAAGATAACGATTGACGTTGTATTGAAATTTTTAAATGATCCTAGTTAACAGGAACGTAAGCATGAAGAGAGTTCCACACGCGAGAAGTGCTAGAGAGGAAACTGTAATCATAGAACTTATGGTTCTAGTAATTTTAATAAAAAAATAAGATCTACCTGCCAATCTCGTAATGGTGATTAAATTCGTGAAGTCGAGTGACCATAGCGTAAAGCTTATCATAACAATTACCGTCAATTTAGAAAAAAGGCAGAGGGAAGCTGTGGAATCTTCCACAACAGCCAGCCACCCCTGCTAGGAAATGCACTATTCCTTTGTGACTTTCACCATCACCATCTTACAAAATATATAACAAGCATTCATTGGTTAATCACCTTCAATCTAGCTTGCGGGTTGGTCAATTCCGACCAATCAAATCGCCTGCACACGACAAATCTGCTTTCCCGCGTTCTCCGCCTGAGCCGGTCATGTCATTCACGATCATATATAAACAAAGACACGAGTGATTCTTTCTTCAACTTCTTCTTCTTACTCTCTCTCTCTCGCGTCTCATTCCTTGCTGCCAAGATGTAATCTTCAAGAACTCCCGTCTTAACTAATGCAGTCAGACGTTAAAGACTATTACCAACATTCACGCAAGTACGAACTCTGAAATCTCTTCTGAACTTTTACCAACTTGTACAATACACAATTCCAAACATGCTAAAGAAACTTTATTCTTCTAAACTACAGTTTAATAATTATTTTCACTTTATGAGCTCAAATACAAATATTTCCAAAACTAAGAGACATAACTCTATCACACCTTCAACTCTTATGCTTGTACACCAAATACTAATAAATAAACTAATAAAATGTTACATTTTGAAACAATATGTCTATAAATTATTATTCTCTGTCTTGTATTAATTGTTTTGGATGGAAGATTATTGAACACACAATTTTAAGCCTTCTGATAATTCAAACCTTCTATTCCTCTCCATCATACATCAAACATCCGCAACAAAGCTACTTTAGGGCGGTGGGAAAGGGAGTGAACCCAATACGCCAAGTCAGGACCGTTGAGATTGTAGATTCTTCTTTGGAGTTCGACAAGAATCTCTAGATATGTATCAGAAGCACAAGCCAGGTACAGCAGCAATACTCGATGCACAGGCGAACGGTAGCCTTATAAAGGCTCAAGGTGTATTATGTTGAGAAAAATTGCCTCGCACGGTAAAGTGAACCAACAGACCGAGCAACTGATTCAATATAATCACTTCCATTCGTGTCAGTGGAAAAAGCCGAAATAACTCTCTTGAAGATTTGCATCAGCCATGCTGATGGAAAGCAAAAAAATTCTTATGCGCTTAAAAGAGAACAGTTTCATTTTGCAGGTGTTGCCATAACAGAATTAAAGAAGTTTGGACAGATTTTACTACTACATCTGTCCCCCTAATTGATCTAATGCGCATGGCTAATTCTGCCCTTACTTCACCGTCATTGGACAGTTGACTACTGAAAGACCATAAAATAGTAATATAACAATAGCAATAGTAAAATAACACTGAAGTTTGTTTTGCACTCACGCTTATTCAATAAATATGAATCTTGCTAAACAGTATTCAAGGGAAGTAACTTAAGAAATGAACGCATTATTTCCCATGAATTATAAACGAACATAAAGATTACTGAAAAGTACAAATAGATTTAAAATAGATAAGTCAAAAGGACTTATGTTTAGTCGTATTTTAGAAAATGGGACGGGTGGAGAATATTTCAGCAGCCCTTCATGTATTACACTTTCCCCCAAGCTAGCTTTTATCAACGATGTCGACAGTATGAGAGATTAATCATTATTAAGGATTCGTCTAATCCATCGGTAGCCTGGTATATTCCATTGCCACAACGGATTCAGAGGAAATGTATGGTTTCTTTTAATTTAGAATTTATTTCTCATTTTAGTACTTGGAATTTCATATACTCAAAAAGATTTAAAGAAAAGGTTAAATTATTAAAAAAAAAAAAAAATAACTTTTACTATTTTAAAAATGTTAGCATTGAATAAATATTTAATATTCTAGGTTGTTTTTTTTAAATGAAAATATTTGAGAGAAGTATTTTTATGAAGGCCAGACGGCTTATGTAAAAAAAAAATGTTACACTTGTATATCTTTTTCTGCTCAGCAGTTAAAACCAGCCAAAATTCTGTTGGGATTTCAAGTCCGACTGGGGAAAGGGATCGTAGGAAATTATAATGGCAACTATTAGCATTTAAAACGAAACTCAGCGATGGTAAGGAACTCTTACTTGTTACTGGTGTAATCTCGTTTGTGTCAAATTTCAACAAAAACCACTGTTGCCCTACAAGTAATTATCGTTGTAGGAGTAACGACAGAAAAAGAGTTACGAAGTTATTATTAACAGTTTCAGTAAGACGTCCAGTCCGCTTTGAAAGTGGAAGCATGGTTGGAACGAAGGAAGAAAAATTACAGCAACTGCCTTTGGCTAACTATATATATATATATATATATATATATATATATATATATAATGTCATCCACAGACAGACTGTTTCGCTGTTTCACAGCTCATCAGTGCGGCTAGACATCCGGTCGCCTGAATTAGTATCAGGCGGATATTCTACCACTAAGCTGTCGGCGCACGGTCGGGATGAAGGTGGATTTTTTAGCGTATTTATTTTTGGAAACACGGCCAGTGACCGACAGTGACTCAATTCGGCTTGCGAAGAGTCTCGCTATATAGCTATAATAGTCACTGTTTACAAACCCATACCTCAGCCCTAGAGTGCTCAACTGGAATTAAATTTAATTCAGGAGCTAATATAATGTCATCCACAGACAGACTGTTTCGCTGTATCACAGCTCATCAGTGCGGCTAGACATCCGGTTGCCTCTAGCTAAAATCGAAACCCGACTAAATTGATATCAGGCGCATATTCTACAACTAAGCGCTGTCGGCGCACGGTCGGGATGAAGGTGGATTTTTTTAGCGTATTTATTTTTGGATCTTCTCAAACACATATGCATATTTTGACTCCCCTTCAATCAGATGTGGGGTCGACTGGAACTTATTTCAATAAATTTTCTGTGAAGATGAAATATATTTCATTGTCAATCTTCCAGGCCGCTTCGGTTGGACGGTCCTGTCCGCATTCTTAGAGTGTGGTTTGGAACCGACCTCCAGCTAGGGAAAAATTGGTCTGAAGTACGAGCAAAGGTTGACACTGCCGGTCAGACTTGGCGTTGACGGAGGTTGTCCGTGAAGGGCAGGGCGGAGACGTGTGCTACATACGTTTTCCAGATTGTCTTTTATCGATTGTCCGTACCTCCTCTCTGTAAAGACCATAGGAAGCCACTCGAGCGCTCGCTATACTCCATTTTGTGGAGGGGACACATGCATCATGTCGACAGAGAAGTCTGTGAAAAACGTCTATGTCATTGTGGGGGGGGCTAGGAATGCCACACGTTGTGAACCACAAACTCGCCTCGATGTTGGCTATCCTACGCCGCGCATTGACAGGAGATTCGATTATGGCGGGGATTGTTAGTGACGCTTTTCCTTTCCTTACTATCAGTTCCCACATCTCGCGGGTTGAGCGTCGTCGTAAACCCCAGGATCAATCGGATTTCCTTCACGAGTGTCGGTACGCTTTGACGATCATTCCTCGGTCATATGACATTTCACAGCCTAGGAATGTTTCTATCGTTATTTAGTGGAGGGGGTCGCGAAGGATCCTCTACGTGAGCGGCTCGACTTGTCGGAGGAGGAGTTCACTCTTTCTGGTCTTGGGCGCCAGAGGCGGATTACCTCAGTAACCCTGAGTTTTAACTTTGGCGATTGGCTCGGAATCGGCTGCCTCTCAATGGCAAGGCCTTCATATGGGTCTTGGCGGATTTGCCAGACTGTAAACGGTGTGAACTTGGTTCAGAAGAAACGGCTTCGCACGCCTTCTACCATTGTCGCCGGGTTCGCTCCTTATGGAACCATGTCGGCAAGTTGACGGCTCGTCTCGTTCCCGAACAGCTTGTGCTCATTGATCGAGCATACGCGTGTGTCAATGTGTCGCCCCGTGTTCTGGGGTGAAACGAATGGTGTTTTTCACGCTACCGGTCACGCCCCGAATGGTGATTTGGACGACGCGACAGGAGGAAGTCTTGCGAGGCAACCGTCTTTCTCATCAGGATCTAATCCCATTCTTTGAATTAGAACTGATAGAAAACGCTTGCATTCGACAGTCTTCAGCGAAAGGTGGGTGACTGAGGCGATCTTGGTTCGTTTGAACGGGGCTAGCCTTGATTTTCTCTTTTAGGACAACCTACGTCACATCGGGGTGTTTTCCTGCGGAGCCCTTACCTTGGTTAGGTTAGACAAGCTTTTGTGTACCTAGTTAATGTGAGTAAATGGTCTGCTCCCGGCTATCTCTTTGGTTATGATCCAAGTCAAGATTCTCAACCTCCACAGTTTGTTTTGGCCCCTTTTCATCTCAACTAGGTCAGCTTTTATATTTCCCAGGTCCGTCTATATTTTCTCTTTTCCCCACTCCCTTAGCGAGAGACATTCTTGATTCTGTCCCATGGACAGAATACAGCGGCCTCTCGGTTTTGAGAGTTGGACGGGCCCTACTAACATCAGTAATGTTTAGTTTCTTTTGTGCTAATATTTTAGTTTGTTATTGGGTTCATCTCCCTTACCTCTCATTTTATTCCTCCATAAATTTTTAAGTACAAATTTTATAATCATTAGATTTTTATGGCATGGGGCGCGTTTTGTAGGACCCCCTTGAGAGGATGCGGTATTATGGTGTACGGAGGATTGATTGGTGACGGACGAGTTTTTGTGCTGAATGTGCAAATTGTAATGAGTGAATGGGTCGTGAATTGGATTAGCTAGATATAAGATAGTTAGTGACGACCAGCCTCAACCCCTCCCCGTTTGGTCACGTGCCGTAACTGTATTTTTAAATACAATAAATATCAATAATATCTTTCATTATATTTTTATCGCAAGATTACAATTGAATTCCCTAATTTCTCCCCTTCCACTGATATTCTACACCACTTCGAATTTATGGAAAATTATTTTTTCCTATATACTGACCAATGAGTTACATGGTCTCAAGCTCTAATAACCCGAATGGGAAGGGACACGTGGCCCTCTCTTTCCAAATATATACAGCTAAGATCAGGAGATGCGAAGAGAAGACTTTTGGGCAGTAAGGGAACACGGCAAATTAAAATCAAGAAGCAAGAAGACTTTTTGGCATCAAGAAGAGATTATCAACAAGGCATCAGTTACCAACCAGCTGCAGAGAAACTAAAGAATTTTTAAGTTAAAGTGAAAATTCTCCTGTGGTTGGACAACAAAGAACGAAAGAATTCTAATGTTGCCAAGCACGAACAGTGATTTTAAAAGGGACATTTCAAAAATTACTTTATGTCCCAGAGACGCTTGTGGGGCAAGTAAATGTAGGTGTTTTTGCTTTTTCTCGAAGATTTTTGCACATTTGTTTTTTTACTGCCTTCTTGTATGTGGCAGAGATAGAGAACTAGAACCGGAATCGAATGGCAAAAATGGTAAACGGGAATTTCCTTTTTCTCGACGAAAGAGAGTTCGTCTTTGTCAGGCATGTAGAACTTCGATTTGAGAGAAGGTGAGTGCGAGTAACACCAGATCATATGTGGCAGCAATATTCAAAGCAAAGAAGAATGGTACATTTATAAATGTGAAAGATATATTTTGTCGAGAAAAATGATCTAGCATGACACAATGAACGAGCAATGTTTTACATTTGAGCTGTTGTTTTTTTTTTAATTTATAAAAAGGTAGGGTTATGGTTAGGGTTATTTTTAATTTATAAAAAGGTTGGTTTAGGGTGATCTGGTGTTACTCGCATTCGCCTTCTCTCAACTCGAAGTCCTACATACCAGACAAAGACGAATCCTCTTTCGCCGAGAATAAGGATACTGAAACCTCATAAATCTGTCGTTTTTTTTTGCATATATACTGATACGCACATATTTATCTTATTGTAAAAGAACACCTCAAAAAATGAGGTAAATAGGGAAAAAAAATATAATTCGGATCCTTCCAGCATTTACTAAGCAACTATTCTAGATCACTACAAGACGTTACAGATGGCGCCATAATGGAGTACGATGATCAAGTGCATTGGCAATAAAGAACGCCATACGAAATAACCAATATCAACCAAGATAAAATAAAATTCGTGAAAAAAGGGATAGAATCGACAAATTGCTGATCAGGGGAAATCAAACGTACTAAACAGTACCAGATTGGCAAAGTAAATATGGGGAAAAAATTCCTAGATTATATAGAAACAACTTTCAGCCAGATTAAATATTCTTAAATGTTGCCAGGAATCTGCGAATACATGAACTGTATCGTGAGGAGGAGAATATAATATTAGCTCACTAGAGAAAATGGGATAAATATATATAATTAAGTGAGAACTGCAAAAAATAAAATCTGGCAAACCTGGAGCCAGCTCATAGAATTTGGATGCAGAGGTTTTGTAGGTAAATCTTGACGCACAGCATTCATATTTTTCGACGTTTTAAACATTTGCTTTTTTGTTGTCTCATTAAAGACAACAAAAAAGCAAATGTTTAAAACGTCGAAAAATATGGATCAAACACTTACAATTTTTAAATTTCTCAGAATAATTCTAAGACAATATGGATAAAAAGATAATTGAAAAATACATTTCTTAGTACCAACGCGTTTCGTCAATCCTACTTCATCAAGGCAAGTTTAAAAGCGAAACGTTTTTTTGTTACATTAAATTCAAATATAAAGGCAACGCTTTTGTGTAAGCTTCCTTCTGGATATTGGTAGCTTGCCTTGATAAAGTCGATTTGACAAAGAAATGCATTTTTCCAGTTACTTTCTTTTTATCCATAATTATTGTTATTTTTTCAGATAATCACGTATATAAATAATATGAAAATTGACAAATACTTAAGGAAAATGACAGGAAAACGAATTAACAAAATATCAAGCAACTTACCTGCCAAGTGGCGAAAAGGTATTTTGCCCTCCTCCCCACGTGTCGTCGAGGAAAATTGGCGGGAACAATTCCAGGACATTAAATAGGTAAACGAAGACGGCAGTTTTTTTAAAGCAATTTTCATTGGCTGAATTCCAAAATGAATCAACGCTCAGGCCAAATTTCGCGGCTGCATATATATATATATATATATATATATATATATATATATATATATATATTTCAACCATCCTTGTCAGATATCGCCTTAAAATTTCCAGAATACTTACATTTAGGTGTAATTATACATGCTTCATTCAAATCTGGGTTGATAAATTTGATAAAATCTACCGTTGTTTGTATACATTCGCTGCGGGATAGCTATGATTAGAATATTCAGTTGTCTCGATTCTTGCACATATAATATAGTCTTCTTGCGCAGTAATTGAGACAAGATGAGACGATTAAGATCAGTAAAAAAAAGGCCATTAACTACATTATTCTGTGCTTAGCTTTCCACAGCGAATGTATGCAAACAATGCCAGTAATGGTTGCCGCCAACGACGCGAATGAATCCGAAATTTTACTGTCAATAACTCCAAAACGGTATATTTTATCAAATTTATCAAGTCAGATTCGAATAGAGCGTGTACAATTACATATAAATGTAAGTATTCTGGAAATTTTTAATGCGAACTGAGCGCGGGTGCTAAACTACAATTTAACCACTTTTCTAAGCTAAAGATTTTTCTGTGGACCGACGACTCAGTGAATTTAGCTCAACTAAATACTATATTTACTCCTTTGTGACTCTTTCGAATTCATGTACATATGTTTATAAATACAAATGATAAATTTAACAGGCATATTCATGTTTTCATTATTATTTATTTTTTTTTATTTGGAATTCGGACGTTCGGATTTTTAATATAACAAAACCTGAATGACTGAATTTTCTACAGAATGAAAGATTTGTTGCCAGAATGTTATAAAATTCTAGTTCAAATAATTTTCTTATGTCTCCCTTCAGGTTGTAAGCGTCCACCTTTGATCACTTTCGATTCCCATATATGACTGATGTAATGAATATGCATATCCCTGGGTTCCCCCTCACAGTGATATTGGCTGGTGTCAGCCATAAATGCAGACTGATATGGAGGTACGGGACTACGCCTATTGTGTTCGCCTATTGCCTACCACTACGACGAGGACCAGTCCATTACGGTTACCTGCTAGATTGTCCTACTTGGTTCAAGTAGTCAACAACCACTTTACGACTTCGAAAAAATATATCTCTTTCCGGGACATATCAATGACCTATTCTCCATAATGAGTCAGTAAGAGACTAACTGCTACATCATGCTGAAACACCGGTTCTCTTACAATCACCGGCGTTAAGCAACGTCGAGCCTAGACAGTACCTAGATGGATGACCGCTTGGGTATACCTGATGCTGTAAGCTTGAATGTGCGGGTAGTAATGGATAACGGCTCGGAATTTGAAAAATAGGAGAGCCGTGTTCCAATTCTAGCCGGGTTCGTTATATTTACTTACGCGCAAATACCTTTCGACGTGGTGTAATGGTTAACAAGTTTGTCTCGATAGATCAATTCCGACTGGGCTCGATTTTCACCGGGCGCCAAACACTTTACTGCTTTTTGCCACAACAAAGCTACACTGAGTAAATAACTCTGTGTGTGTGAACGCGCGCACGTGAACGCGTAAATTAGAATTCTTTACACAGGAATGCTCATGTCCCATCTTAGTTTATTCATTTAAGATTTTATGAGGTTTTAAATTCACCGAAATTTATATTTGTAAAATTACAAAATAACCACTCAGATTTTTTAATAAAAGCTTTAATTTTTCATCAAGAAAATCAAGCCAGAGAATCATTACATTGGCCCAAATGCAATTTGGCTATTGACGGCTGGCGTTTCTTTCTTGCACTGTTTGAAATAAAAAAAATCAAAACATATTTAAGAATTATTCAGTAAAGTACATGCAGACAAAAGCAACATAGCTTGTTTATTACATTGCTTTAATTATTATACAGTTAACAATTTTATTTACATTGACATTTAATTCAGTACAAATGTATTACTATTCTCAACTCATATAGAAATATTGAAAATATGATTTTTTTTTTTATCATTTGATGATAGTAGATGAATAAGAAAATTTAACAAAAGATTGATTGCTTCATATTAACAGTACACAGTATAAACTTGAAGGCTAGTAAAAGTAAATAAATATTAGAAGTTTGTCTGAGAAATTTGTATCATGTGGCAGACAGTCGTATTAATATTCAATGGATTAAGTATACTAAACTATTCGAAGATAATTTCCAAGATACTCTTTAGAGTAAAACGAACAAAAATCAATAAAAACTTTGAAAAAAAATGGAGTTATTACTAATGTTATTGTATTACTAATTATTTAATGAAAACAATATAAGGATAAATCAATCCCACAATACCATTGTTCAAACTTAATGGGTGTAGTATTCCTAAACAAGCAAGAGCAATAGACAAGAGAATAATACAAAAGAAAAATATTTTTAACTATACAAACAACAATGAGACAAATTTTCATTTTGCTGTAATGCACAAATTACTTAAAAAGATAAATATTTAAATAATGATGTACCGACTATAACAGCAAAATTGTCCAAATCGTGTGAAATGAAAATTGTCCAATTGTTATATTAAGATTTGAACCGTTGTATCTTAGAATTATTAAAGTTATATTACGGAAGCACTCCGAGGTTTTCATAAAACTACTGGACTCTACTCTGAACAATAAGAATGTATAATTACATTTTAATCTTAACAGAAGAATCGTGATGAAACCGATCATAAACAAAAAATGACATGTTCCTCAATAATTAATCATAGTTAAGGATCTGAAGCTCTTGAAGTATTGAAATAAATTTCAAATATATATATATATATATATATATATATATATATATATATATATATATATGTGTGTGTGTGTGTGTGTGTGTGTGTGTGTGTGTGTCCAGGATTATTTTCCAACTTATTCAAGATGATCTTCGCCCTCTTTAACCTTCTAACTTTCTGTCTTGGAGTAACAAGTTGTCTCACAAGTTTCATGTACGATTTCATTTTCATGTCTTCTTTCACTGGTCTTTGGACCATCATAGCTGAAACGCCTCTCTCACTTGCAAAATGTCTTATGAATTGATTTGATCTTTTTTTTTTTATTGATCTCTTTAGATCTAAGTTAAAATGATGATCTATTTTCTTTTTATGACCCCCTGATCCAGTTTTCCTCTCTATTGTTTCCTCTTTTTAAACTTATTCACCGTTCTCTTGGTGGTTCTTGCGTATGAATTTTGGTACCATTGCTGAAGGCTTGAATGATCTTTTTCCTCTCACCATTGCTCATTTGGGAAGACAGTTGTGCTGACAAAAATCGATTTTAACCTGTTCCCTTTTCTAGCTGAATAACGCAAAGGTTTTTTCAGTGATTCTCACGACAAAAGGTATCAAGATGGCTAAATGTCTTATCTGAAAACCTGGAAAAAGGAAACTCAATTAGTTTAATGGTTGTTTAGATATAAAACATTTTGTGGGATGGATAAGTATGATTTGCACAATTTTACTATTACACTGGGTATATAATTCTTAGAGAGTTAATGCTTCATGGGCGTGTGGCCGAGTAGTTATATAGTTAGCGTTCCAGCTATGAGAATTTTAGGTTAAGAAGGTGACTTCTTGGTGTTATCGAACTAGGGGCACCATCCTAGTGTGTGGAATGTGTATGAAAACCACACGACAGTTTGCCCCAAATCTTGTGAGTGAAAATGGGTAAAGAAACCTGTTTGACGTTTGAGCGTATTGGCCTTGCTCCTGTACTGAAGAAGACCAAATTATGCACTCTCTTACAGAAACAGTAATTAAGGTTTACTCACCGTAGTTGCAGTATAAACCACAGGTGAGTATTGACGAAGCAAAAACGTGTCTGTGAAGGCGTTTCCGGCAAGGATTAGCTCGCCACCCGAGGAAAGGAGTATATATAGAAAACGCGCTCTCAGCCATTAACGACCTCGTTAGCGTGAATCTGTGGCGGTGTTGCTATTGCGCCATATTTACAATTAATTTAGTAAATAAACGTTTAGTATTTATGATAAAATATAGCCCTTTAATGAATTTATATTATTGCAAAAAGCCTTGTAAGAAAATGTGTGTCTAACTTGATTTATGCTGATATGTCTTTTCATAGTAAATAGTTTTATTATTTGAAACTAACAGCCTGACCCGGTGTTGCCCGTGCTTGATTCAAAAATCGTACGACTCATACAGCAATCGCTATCACTTGACTTAAAATATTTTTGCCCTTCCTTGCCTTTAAAGTAGTGCCCTTTGCCGTGCTGATGTTGCTACATGCCTTACTTCTTGCCTATCTCACACTGCGAATTTTTCTAAGCTCTATACTAAACATTAAATCTGTTACGAAAAAGAACTAAACAAAACGAACACAAAAAGATCAGCTTTAAAAAAGGACTCGTAACTGGAAAAACCGAATGAAAAAAGAATGTTAGCAACAAATACATTTCCACAGCCAACCCAGTTCTGCGGAATCAGAATCAACGTTGAATTTAAGCAAGCGAACAAGCCAAATGGAGTAAAGTGCCATGCAGATTTAAATTTTTCCTATTTGTGACGAATGCAGCTATCGATTTTTCATTTTTTGTATGCTAGCATGCTAGTTAACATTCGTGTCAATCAGCTGTTGGCTCTCACGCTGGCCAATAGAATCTTCCTGCCTATTCGTGGCAGCAAGCTATAGGCTCTCACTCTGGCCAGTAGAAAATGGCCTCAAACTACATGAAAACTGCCGTAGAAGCATGAAAAGGAGTTGGGAAAAGCAATGTCGGTCTTGGCCTTCCCGCTAACTTGGAGCATGTCCATGTACATTTTTGGTGCAAATCCGTCCAAAATTGCGGCCGTGCATTCGTTACACACATACACACACACACAGACATCCTGCCTTTATAGCTAGAGATATTCGCAGATATGGCAGGTAGAAGCAGCTATCAAGCAACATGACCAGACTCGGTGAATGAAGTATAAAATAAAACTAAAAAATAGAATGTAAGATCAGATTATTAAACATGAAAATAACAGACCTTATTATTCACTGGAATAGAAATGGTAATGTTAATTATTAGCCGTTTCATTATAAGGAAACATTTGACATTCATTGACCGAGCAGCCTGTATTACTGCCCGCTGAAATTTATAATCGTTCTCTTACAACAATTTTTCAGGAAAACAGGTTTCTCAGGTCCGGTAACGGTTATAGCTCTTTCTCGTATTGATGAGGGTTTCCTTCTTAACCTTTTATTTGAAGTTGTTTGGAAAGTCAGTATCTTGATTATGTCATTTTTTTTTTCTCTTCGAGTTACATATCCTATCCATTTTAGTTTTTGCTGTTGTTGAAATTCAACAAGTGATGTGCTTTCTGGTAGAGTTCTCTGTTTGTGATTCTGTAGCGCCAATATTCAAAGAAGAATGATCTTTGCCAAGATCCACAGACTTCATTCGCTCAACGCAATTTTTTACTATTAACATTAGAAAGTGCTTGTATATATCTGAGAGTTTAGATATTTCTGAACGAGTCTGGTACCATGTCTGGCTTCCTTATGAAAGTCTCGATCTGACGAGGCTATTTAAAAACATGACTCCTAGTTTCAAGTTAATATTTTGGTTTTATAGCAATTTGCGGTGTTGAAACTACCCTTAGTACATCCTATTCCATATTCAATTTCTTTATCTTCTATACGAGATTTGTTATAATTGTTCCACCCATCCACAGAAGTGGGTCCCCAAAACACTTGCAAATTCATTCATTTCTCGCTCCAGACAAAAAATATAATGATACGAACCACATCACTAATATCAAGTGTAAGGAATACTTCTTTTCTTTTTAGGTACCGCGTCCCTTCAGGACGTAGGCGATTATAGCTCTCCACTTCCCCGTATCCCTTGTAGCTTCGTCCATGTGCCACCTCCCCTAGACCACGTTCTGTCATTCACTTACTTATGCCCGCCAGCTATGCCATGCGTTGCTTTCCCTTGCCTCTCTGTGAGTATCAGATTCGCCAGGCCACCCTTTCTCATACCGTGTTCGAAATTTCAGCTGCCTCTTCCTGATGATAAGTTTAAGTTTCCTCCCTGTTTGCATCCTCTCCAAAACCTCATCGTTGCTTACACGCTCGGTCTATGATATCCTCAGTATCCTTCTGTAGAACAGTATCTCCATTACCTCGAGTCTCTTCTTCATCTTTGAGGAAATGGCCCAACATTCGCTGCCGTAAAGAAGGACAGATGTTACGTAGCAGCTCAGTACTCTTTTCTTTGTTACCAAAGAAATCCTCCCATCTCGCTTTTGGAATGCGTCCTTGGCCATTCCAATACGTCTTCGGATCTCAGCGTCGCACTTACCGTCCTTCGGCAAAACACTTCCCAGATATTTAAACTTCCGCGCCTGCTTGATTTTAGTGTCGCCGACCTGCAAATCGCATTTCGGGCTCATCTTTTTACTGATGACAATGCATTCTGTCTTTTTGTAGTTTATGCTTAGTCCCTTCTTCACACTCTCATTTGCTACCTTCTGTAGGAGGTTTTATAATTTCTTTTCCGTGTCTGCTGTCAGCACTGTGTCATCTGTGCATCTTATGTTATTAGGATTGTGGCCGCCAATGCTGAATCCTGGTAGGATTTTCAATTCTCTCAGAGTTGCCTAAGAATACTAGAAACTTGAAAATGCTTGAAGCTATTTGATTTTCAATGACCTCCATCAGATATCTCTGTTTAAAGATTACTTATATAATAATAGTAGTATTGTTTGAAATAAATTTAACAATATAATATAAATTTATTTTGTTTAATAAATAATTCATTGGTTAACTTTATATTGAAATAAAACCTTTTCTATTTTACTTTGATATTTTAGTTATTAAAACATAGTTCAATCTCGTTTCACTTTCAAATGGATTTCCAACGAAACTTAATCCAACAGATTGATGTTGAACACTAAGGAATCTTTAACTACATGTGAGACAAATTCAGTTGAACTGAACGAAACGAAAATATAAATTAACTATGACGATCTATATCGAGTTTAAACGATTATAAAGTAACCATGCCGATCAATATCGAGTTTTACCGAACAATGACGAGTAAAACCGTGCAGCATCAAAACTTTTTTTAAAAATAGAAGATTATTGTATTTGTACTTACAGACATGAAGCGCGTTTTAGCTCGCAAAGATTTCGGTATGTTTTGCCATCTGTACCACACACTTCAAATACAATAAGAGAAAAGCAATAGGCACACATTTCATCATGGCTTTGAAGTAGGGAAGATCTTGAAAATTCAAAACCTGTTAAAGGAAAAGTAGATTAATAAGGAATAATCTATATCGCCATTACATTTGCAGTGATGAAAAGAATTAGTGATTATAAACCTATTATATTCAGTACTACAAGAGTTATAAGAATGGCTGTCACTAGATTTTCATAGTCTCTGCAACTCATGTAGTGATTTTATACCGCATGAGTTTATAGCAGACGAACACACAGACGACTGGTTGTAGCGGATATACATAGTAACAGAGGTAGTAACTGGCGCCTTCAAAAACCCATATTTTCAAAAAGATTCCCTTTCTTCTTTTGGTTTCGCAGAGAGTCAAAGAATATAACGGTTAATAGGTGGGACAATTCTTGTTTAACGAAGTAACTATACCATGGCTAAATTTTTAATTTTTTTATCCTATTTTCTGAAAAAGTATTTCATAAAATTTCAACCAATCGGTTTTCGTTCTGTATCGTTTTATTGAATATATTTTTTTTATAAAATAGATAACTATTTAAGATGTATAAAGTAAAAACAAAAACAATAAGGAGTTAGTGTATATGAAAAAGACGACGAAAAGGACAAATAACCACAACATTCTACACGTACGCACATATACTACTATTTACCTTGAGCTCCTTGATAAGATCCAAAGAAGAATCTGCAACATTATTCGTTCTGATCTGGCAGCTCAGCTCCAGTCACTTTCCCACAGCCGTAAGGTTGTCTCTCTATGTCTTTTCTGTAAATACTTTCATGGTAATTTTTCGAATGAGCTCTTTACTATGGTACCTAGAATTTTTTAATTTAAGCACAATACTAGACTGGCGTCAAGATCTCATCAATTGACAGTTGAGCTGGCTAGATATAGCCGTAAATCCTATGCAACAGTTTCTTCGTTCGCACTTCTCGCTTGTAGAAATCACTTCCGGCTCCTTGCTTTCCAGCCAACTTTAATCGGCAAAAAATTAAATGCAATGTCAATCGCTATCTACTGTCCACCTGATTACTCTCTTCTCTGTCTGCTCCACCTGATTGCTCTCTTCTCTTTCTGCTGTTTCTGTTCCTAATTTTTCCACACCCTGTAACCCCTTATGTTTTAATGGCATTACTGTCTTGCTTGGGGTGATTGCGATTTTTAAAAAAATACAAAAAAATTGCTAGGCCACAAAACTTTCCTGAGCCGACCAAGCATAGAAATGAGTACAATATGGGAACCAGTAATAAGAAGTGCCAGAGAAAAATAATAACAACAAAAGTTGCAATATGAGCGCTAGTAAAAACATGAAATGATAACAGCAAAAATTGCAATATGAACACTGGTAAAAATGGTTGCTGAGACATTAGGTTTATAATACCCAGAAATTCATACACAGATGTTCTCAAGGACATGGCACAGTGGATAAAGGCGTTGGTTAGATCCAGTGACAGACCCAAAGAGTGTGAGTTCAATACCCGGTTAAGAGAACTTTCAGAGGGAAATTAATAGGAAATAACTGATAACTGACATCCATCAAAACATGGCAAGTTAAACTAGAACAGTTTACCGCAATGAGCGAAATAAAGGGTTCAGTTCGATATTCCAACTACCTGAAGAAGGCCGAAGCGCACAACGGCCGAAACGCACAACGGCCGAAACGTTGTGATAAATATGGCGACAAAGATAGGGACAATAGTCCTTTTAATGTATTCAATCATTCATTAGTCAAAGTCATTCATTTAGTCAAAATTCTTAGTTTTGATGACAGACATGAAAAAATAACCTAAATAAAATGAATAAACCGCCAACCCTAATTACGGAGTAGCAACGACCAATTTTTATTTTGAACTTTATTAACAAACATGCACACTCTCCTACACGTCCGTCAGTATTTATGACGGACACCAGCCAATCATATTCCAGTGAGGTGTATGCATATTCCATTATATCACATTATATCAAATATTTATATAACACACATACATACATACATACATACACACACATATATATATATATATATATATATATATATATATATATATAACATGTATAACATATATAACATATATATCATATGTATATATACATATACATACATATATATATACATATATTCATATATATATATATATATATATATATATATATATATATATATATATATATATATAAAAGTGAACATTGAAGTCAACACTTAGAGGCAACAATCGTCTTTATATATATATATATATATATATATATATATATATATATATATATATATATATATATATATATATATATATAATGTCTGTGTATTGTGTGTTTTAACACAAAGTTGGAAAATCCAGTTTCCGTTGTAAAAAGAAATCGCAAGAAACTGACACGTATACAAAAACAATACCCACTCCAGTGTTAAAACATGTTGGTGGCCCTACGGGTGTACGATACGGTCTTAGCCACCAAAACTGTTCGTTGTATATATATATATATATATATATATATATATTATAAATTAATTGACTTAAAATATGTTTTTTTTCGCTACACAGTTCTAACCATGTTTCAAAAATGGAAGCTAAAAGCCCCGAATTTCATTTTGTAATTAAATTAAAGACATTAGTTCCATTTCCTCCTCAAGCGAATTTTGGAGTAACTTTAAAAATTACTGTGTTTTAAATACACAGCTAAAACAAAATTCATGTTTCCAAGGTTACAGATAAATCTATTTTGCTAGACTAGGGGTGTCTGGGTGTTGAATATATGTCTATATTTTAATGTATCAGTTATTGTTACTCTTTGGTAGTGGGTAGGGATGTATTTTTCAATGAAATCTAACATCCGTTAATAACGTGTCGTCTGTTTGTTTTTGTTTTTTTTGTTTTTTTTTTATAAATTTTATTGTTAGCGGCTAAAATTCTTACGGCATTTTTTTCCTTCGTATATTTAAAGATTTTTGGGAGGTGTCTACGTCAGAATACTTTTTATTTAACTACGATTTGAAATATTTTTACTTTTAATTTTTAATATACTATATTTCTTTCAAGAACAATTAAATGTAATTAGAATCCCTTACAGTTTGTAGAATTATTATCACATCAAGTATATTACGATTTTTAAAAATTTTATGTTTGAATATTATTTAAGTAAAATTTCCATTTCTCTGATTTAGTAAACTCATATTTATTTATTTAATTACAATTTAAAAGAAGTTTATTTTAGAATTCATTTTAATGAACTACAATTTTAATTACAACTTTAAAATATTTTCATTATTAGTTTTTATAGACTATAATTTCATTTAATAGAAGTAAATGTATTAGAATTAGAATTACTTAGAGTAAGTAAAATTATTTTACATTTATATTACGATTTTTTTAAATTTTTATATTTAAAAATTATTTAAGTAATTTTTTTTTTCTTACGGCAAAAATAGCTAATTCATTTCTCTGATTTAGTAAACTTTAGTTATTTATTTAATTACAATTTAAATTAAGTTTAGGTTAGAATTCATTTTAATTAACTACAATTTTTATTACATCTTTGAAATATTTTCATAGTTAGTTTTTATAGACTATATTTCATTTAATAGAAGTAAATGTATTAGAATTACTTACTGTAAGTAAAATTATTATTCCATATCAAGTATATGTCTATTACGATTTTCAAAATTTTATATTTAAATCTTATTTAAGTAAAAAATTTGGGGGCACTTACGGCAAAAATAGCTAATTCATTTCTCCGATTTAGTAAACTTTATTTATTTTATTTTATCTAATTTTATTTTTTTTTTTTTATTTTTTTTTTTTTATTTTTATTTATTTTTTTATATATATATAAACGTTGTACATACAGGTGAAACTATATATTACTAAGGACATGGGTCATTCAATGGCCCACATCCTCTAGCTTTTCGTCATAATTTCATTTTTCGGAAGGTGTTTTATTGGATTCATTTGAGTGTCGGTATTTCTTTTTGAGAGGTGTTTAGGTTAGAATACGTTTTATTTAACTACAATTTTAAAAGATGTTTAGGTTAGAATTCGTATTAACTACAATTTTAAATACAACTTTAAAATATTTTCACATTTTTTTTAATAGACTATTTTTTTTTTTTTTAGGAAAAAACAAGAATAATATAATAGAATTACTTACAGTATATAAAATTAATTTTTCATGTTAAATATAAGTATGTATATTACCTGATCCTATTTTATAAATTTATTTTTATTTTTAAATATTATTTAAAGAAAATTTTTGACAATGACGGAATAAAATAGCTATTTCATTTCTCTGATTCAGTAAATTCTTATTTTTTATAAACTTACTAATATATAGTTTCTCATGTATGCACAAAGGACATGGGTCATTTAATGACCTACATATTCTAGCTTTTCTTATTAACTTCCATTTTACTGTAGGTGTTTTATTTGATTCTTTTAGGTGCCAGAAGTATTTCGATAGAGATGTCTGATTTTTATATTTATTTATCCTAAATGAGCTTTGATGTTGGTTGAATCTTTTTTTGAACTCATGGCTAGTGCAACCTATATATATATTTATGTTTTCAGGTCTTTCAATCGAAGAGATATTGCATTGGTATACTAATGATTCAGTGCAACATTTATTTTGTAGAGGGAAATTATAAGGGTTTCTACAGTTACATAATTTTTGTTTATTTTCATCAGTTTTTATTTTTATTTTTCCATTGTACAAATTTTTGGGGTTTTGGTATAAGTGTTTATTTAAGATATTAGCATTATGGTTTTTAATAATTTTTCTAAGTTTTTCGTACAGCTGTAACTCAATTTTAGTGTGTTTTTATTGAAAATAGTACTTAGTTTACTTTCACTAGGAAAATGCTTGACTATTAATGCGAGGAATTTTTGTCCTAATTTGTTCTTTACCATTTGGTTGTATGGGGGAGTATACCAAATAATTTTTCTACATCTGTTTTTTCTATGCTTTTCCTTTTCATTTTTTATATTTTTTATATAAGTTAGTTTTGGTTTTTTGTAGCCACTCATTTTTAGAGCCTTATTATAGGAATTAATATGCTCATCGAAAATCGAAAGTCAATTCATTTATAATATTAATGCTCTGTAAATTTACATTGAGCACTATTTTGTAAAAATAAAAATATCTATAAGAACACCGGATTATATATATCTTACTGTTCTTTCTTTTTATTTATACACACACACACACACACACACACACACACACACACATATATATATATATATATATATATATATATATATATATATATATATAGAAAGAACAGTAAGATATATAATCCGGTGTTCTTATAGATATTTTTATGTAAATTTACAGAGCATTAATACATGAGAAACTATATATATATATATATATATATATATATATATATATATATATATATATATATATATATAGATAGATAGATAGAAACTATAGATAGATAGATAGATAGATAGATATAGTGGTGACATGGCCTTAATTATAAAATAAATATAAATCGCATTTATAACCTGTAATAATGCTTCTTGATTTGCTATGTAGCATCTATTTATTAGAAAATAATGTCTATATATAAAATTTGGAAAATCTGAAAACGTTTATTAGGGACCTAAGAAAGTAGCCGTCACCACTTGTTCACATTGTTTCTAAGGATAGAAAATAAAATTTGCCGAACATTTTCTCAAAAGATATTAGGAATAAAAACAACTTTTATTGGTACCTAACATATAGTTTTACAAAATATTTTTCAAAAAAGTTTTTTTTTTAAATTGATAGTACTACATGACCCTATACTGATTTGAGGTTGTCAGTGAACATTTTAAATTGGTAGAGTAAGCGGAGTGAACAGTATCGAATCAAAGGAGCAAATGACAAAAATAAACACACCGCGCAACGGCTCCGCGCAAGACTTTCGGGTTGCAAGCATACTTTAAATTTTCAATTTAATAAAAATAAATAACCAATAAAACCAGCTCCGTCCAATAAATAAACACAGGCTTTTGAAGCCTACACGAAACCTTAAAAACAAAACATTCATTCAACTCGGCAGAAGAACTGACAGTAGTTGAAGATACGAGACAACATCGTCATCCTGTCTTTCTCACCAAATAACAGAATCTCTTTTATCTTGTCTCACAACACCACTTTCTCTCTTCCTCACTGAAAGACAATGCATGTTCATTTCCTTGCAGTGAAACATAACTTTCTAACTTTCATTTAATGATAAGTAATTACAGTTAAAATAAATATCATCATTTTATTTGAATACATGACAATCTTTTCTCTCATTTTTTTTTATTCAACAAAGAGTGATCTATGAAATCTTTCCCCGACAAATTTCATAAAAATAAAATCTTACCTATAAGAAGCAGCACGAAAAATACTTTAGAATTCATTTCTTGGTTTCTTTTTTTTTTTTTTTTAATGTATTTTCTGTAAGCGAATAGCTAGCAAGGCAAATAGTAACTGACAACTTTATATATCTGGACTTTTGTAATATCATTTCTTCGTGGGAGCTTGTCATTTGTTATAGTTAGATAATTTAAAATCAAGTGAAAGGAATGTTTGCTTTGATAATTATAGATTAGGCAAGTGTGTAATTGATAAATCGCTTTCGAAAATAAAGAAGCAAATTATTCTGGAGTAAATTTGTAGTCACTTAATGATTGCTGTTAAATCGAAGTTTGAGATTTTGACATTTTAAAACCAATATGTAAAAAAATGGCGATTATTTTTCTCTCTTTGATCGTCGGTTTTGCTTTACGTAAAAAGTCTTTGATTTACTTTGATAAAATGAAACATAAATATATAAATTTTTACGGACCCCGGCATCTTGAATGCATCAATCTTTTGCCTGACATAGTTATGTAATACTTCATTTACTTAGGACTTGTTTCAGGAAGGAATAAATAAATGAACAATTTTAAGATTCTTAGCATCACTTATTACGCAAACGATATTTTACAGACAGTTGTGAATTCGGTGTGGCGATTATATCCACGATATTACACCAAGATATAACCTTTAATTTATGATGGTCAAATACTAGCCAGCAATAGCAATAAACATAACAACATATACTATTTAAATATATTTAATATATAAATAGAAAAAAATGAGGAATACAGAGGGAAAGTAGTTACAAACAATGAGGGTCTGAACGCCTTTCGCTTCAGTTAATTAGGTGAAAAGCTTTCAGTTATCTTGACAACAGTATTTGTTAAAGAGGATTCCTTTTCGTTTAGGTAGTAATAATTTCTTGGGGTTTCTGGCCGCATTCCTTCATAATTTGACACCACTGATTGAGTTTTTCGTGAAGGAGCAGCATTGCTTGACACTGCCTGAACCCTCAGTCTGCTACGGGTTCAATGGAACCTAAATTTTTTTCTTAAAAACTATTTTTTTTTTTTACCCTTATAGTTATTCTATCTGAATTATTTTTATGACTTTTTTTTTCTCTCCATTTTTTATCATCTACACAGAAGATATAAATTTAGAACGAAAAGTAAAGTTTGATGCGTGACTTCTATTATGGATGAAATAATTAATTAAATAAAAATCTGTCTATATCTCTGAGATGAGGTATTATGATAACTTGCATTATTTACATTATTCGGACTGTTATCCTCATCTTCATTGCCATATACACAAAGTCTCGACCGCTGTTATCTAATCAACGTCTGTATCCACTAGGCCTCTTGGCCCGGCGGATAAAGACGTTGATTACATCTAGTGACTAGACCCAAAGATTTGTGAGTTTAATACCAGGACATAGCAGCGGTGGACCAAAAAAATTGGAGAGTTGAGTTAAAGGAAAATAACTGAGAATATCCGAAAGAGACATGGCACGTGGAACTAGAACAATCTACCCCAATGGACGAAATAAAGAGTTTGAAATTACAATTACGTGAAGAAGGCCTGAGCATACAACGACGAAAGATTTTGAATATGGCAATGAAGTTGAGGACAACAGTCCGAATAATGCAAGTAAATAAAAAATATTGTCCATTCTAAATTGGTGTCATTATGCAAAGCCATTTTTATTAGAAGACTTTTCAGATTACTAATTTTCTTAGTTATGTCATGCTTGGCAAAGATTTCTTAAATAGTATTTAATAAAATGTTTGAATATGATGCAATACTGCCCATTTTATTGCATCATCTTTATGAAACAAACAATTACATCATCTTTGAAGGAATGACTAAACATTGCATCATTCAAGAAGTATAAAAACAGTGATCGTTTGCCAACTATTTATTTATCTTTTGAATGTAGAGTTGTAATCCTTCCACAAAATATCAAAGCGTTAAAAGTTAAACCATGAAGTTATTTCATCATTGTGAAATTAGAAGAAATAAGTGATGAATCTTCTTCTTCTGAACATGATAATGAAGGTGATAATGTCCGCATTACTTATTCAGAATGGCATACTGGTATGAATAATGACAACAAAGCTGACAGAAATGATTCTTCACACCCTTCATTGATGAATGAAAAGTATTATTCGAAGGAAAAGTCTGAAATTTGGTCTTCTAAACCAGTTGAAAGAACACAAGGAAGAACTGTATCAAAAGTCTGGGCCTTCACGTTTTGCGTGAAGATCTTGTGATTCAGCTCTTTCATCATTTACATTGTCCTTAATTTTCTGGAAATAATTTAAAAAAAAATATGAACAAATGCTGAAGGAATTCGTGTCTAGTGAGCAATACACTGTCCAGGAACCATTCAACGAGAGAAAGAAAAAGAAGCACTTTGTATGGTCATAAAATGGATAAAAAACACAACCTGTCTGTCATATTTGCCAAAAACATGTCTGTCAATGCCATTTGGAAGTAATTTTGTGTAAAATGCAGCGATTGATTGTAATTTTTTGAATTAAGTTTATAATTCCAAACTAAATACGAATATGTATTGTAATTTTTCTGTTTCAATGAATAAATTTTTATTAAAATTGTTATTTCTTTGTCCATTTGTAATTATACATACCTAATGTTATAAAAAAAATGCAAACAGTTTGAATGTTTTTTTAAAAAATAGAAACGGGTCCATTGGACACGAATGGTATTTAATGGAAGTCAGTTTTCTTGGTGGCTGGAACATTAACGCGTTGCAAGAAAAAGAGAATGTGTCTGAATTTGACGCTAACGAGAGAAGTGAGTGGTTCATTATTTAGTCATTCATCAGCCTCATTTTATTCTGTGCTTAATTCGTCTTATGGTTCTGACTAATAGCACCAAATTCCACTACATAATAAATAAGTACATATGACCTAATGAAATGGATAACATTGACAGCAGCTTGATAGAACAATTCAATATTTCATGGCGATAAGAATTAATTCGTTGATTTCTTTTTACGGCTGATTAAACTTTTACAGTTTATTTAAATCCAGAAAATATTTTTAGATAGTAAGAAATCATATTTTGTGGGTAGATAATAGTGATTGACTGATACAAGTCCCAATAATTAACCCATACCTGGGACGGCGAGAAAACGTAGATATATATGTACACGCAAATGATAATGCATTAACAATAAAGGTATACAAGTTACAATGACAATAATGTATATAACATATGAATGTGAAAACAGTTTGGGTTCCACTTATATGAAGTGGGTTTAATGTGCGTACATACGTACGTGTTTTGTGCATGTGTGGTTAGTTCATGCGTTTCCGAAAGGGAACGCGTTCTCCGCGAGAGATTTACATGCTGAGAGTAAGCGGAAAAATTAAGAAGAGAGTGAGAAAAAATATCACAGAGTATTCATAGTCCGAAGAGCGTCCTCTAGGAGCCCTTCATAGGAGGGATTAAAATGACAATACCTTCCCAAAAAGTAAGCAACTGAATTTAGCGAACACGACTGGAACCGAAACTCTGTTCTTCGAGTTTCAATTCCAAGGCGTTATCCATTTCACCACGCGCTCATCCAAACTTAGAGCTCCTGGTATTCCAAGTTACCTAGCTAGTTACTGATCAGGCTCGACGTTGCTTAATTTCGATGATCGTACGAGAATCGGTGTTTCAACGTGATGTGGCCGTAAATACATGACAATGAGAAACAAGAATTAATTAATTCAAAAGAAATAATAATAAAATGTGTTGACAAAACATGTTTACGGAATTGAAAGGAAAGAAAAGAACGTTAATGTTTGAAATTGTCTTCAGCTGATGTTTTTGAAGTCATAAATTACTAACATGCCGCGTATGTTGCAAGAAGTTCAAAAAAGACGTGTCGCTCACGTGGTCGACTCAAAAAAAAAAAAGGCGCGGCTCTCAGAATTCGCACTTCTTGCAATTTTAAGCCAGCAGTGGTAATCCCACAAAAAACTATAGCTCCATCATCATTCAATTGTATTTAATATTTTCTTCAGTTTCCATTACTTTTCTAATTATTATTTGCGTCTCAGAATGACGGTTCGCGTAGACTTTCAATATTTTCTTCCTTCCCTTTGATGTATTTTTAAATAGTTAATGAATTTCCGCCATTTTAATTACCTTTTAATAGTTTTCTCCGTAATAATAAAAAGGTACTAAATCCTCACCAGTCTGCGTAATAATCGGATTTTGAGTTTGAAGCTTTCTTTATTAATATCTAATACACGTAGATGAGTAAATAATAACACTAGACAGAGATTAATTATGATAGGAATATTATTTTCAAACTGAATAGGACTTGACGTCTTTAAAAATCGGTATTCAAAATCATTACTTTTTGTATAGTTTTGAACACCGACCATGGAAGACTCTGTCTAACGCGCTGAGATGAATAACGCCAAGTTAACGGGTAGCAAGAGATTTTATTTACAGTGATATACAGATATATAATGTCCGCCATGTTAGTCTTTTTCTTCTTTTTACGCCTCGTTTTCCCGAGAGTTTTATAATCTCGCTACGTCAAGAGTTCGAATACGCTACAACTATCAAGGAGTTCATAAATTTATTTTTATCACCATATTTAGTTTAATGTGGCCCACTGAACTAAAATTATGTTACGGGGAATTTATTTGTAATAGATATTGTCTTGTTTCTTACACTAAACTAATATTGACTGCTCGACGACCCAGGGCAGAATGCTAAAACGCGTCTCTGCGAATCATGGCTCGACGCATGTTTTCGGTATTAAATGAGAAAATGAACTTTATATACTGACCAGTAGAAATAACTCCGGCTAAGAGACACGGACTGTGAATTGAAGCCGATACGACGAGTATAAATTTCTTGATTCAACATAGATAGATAGATAGATAGATAGATAGATAGATAGATAGATAGATAGATAAAAGCAGACTGGGAAAGATAGATAGATAGATAGATAGATAGATAGATAGATAGATAGATAGATAGATAGATAGAGCGAGAGAGAAAGAGAGACCCGACTGAGATGTCGACACGCAGAGGTTGGTCAAGAACGCCGCAGACAGACTGAGACTGAAAACACCACCGTCTTTACAAAACATCAGCCGCCAGCCATGACCAAAATTATTTCTCTTTCTTTAAAGTTTATTCCTTCCCCACTCTGTCGCCTTTTACAACAGAAACGAATAGTATGCTGGCTTTGTATATATATAAATAAATTATGCGTTTATTTACCCAAAATACGACGTATTCCTTTTTCCTCTAATTTACGTTTGCTGAAGCGAAGAAGAAATTATCTTTAGCAGAAACAACAACAGCTACAAGTTCTGCCTTCCAGGTTACTTATTCTTCGTTTCCGCTGAATAACTAAATAAAAAGAAGTATTTTGCTTATTAGCATTTCTTAAATGAAATAACAATGTTTTCAACTAGCAATAACCACTTCTCGGAAAATCCTCATTAGCTATGATTTCGCCAACATTTATCTTTCTCCTTCTATATCAAGTTCATTTCATTCTGAATGAAAAAAATCGTTGTAGATTTTGAATTTGTGTTTTAATTAATAAACTATTAACATATGATTTGGAATGCTGTTTAAAAACAACAACAAAAAAAAAACAAACAAAAAAAACATTTAGTACGACGGGGTATTGAAAAGTTATCGTCCAACATTCTCATAAAGTTCATTTTTTCGGTGACCAAATATCAGAAAACTGATATAGAAATTTTACTTTCAGTTTCTATTTTATATTTTCATATATAGCAAATGAAATTTTCAGCGAGTGTTTAAAAGCAAATCAGTGTCTTTACTGCCTTGCATGGTGTGATACAGATTAAAATTATAAAAGCTTCTTAATGCTTTAAATGGTTTCAATATATTTGAAAATTATTTTGAATTCTTGAAAGGATCTTATTTTTCAAGGGAAATAACTTTATCTATTTTTTACCAAAGTTTTTTCCCTTATTAGCAAATTTTGTAAATCTCCTTTAACGGAGATAAATTTACTACTTACTTGAAAATGGCGGCTAGTGCCGGTGGATCTTTATCAGTTTTAGTAAGTATTTAAATATTTATGTTTTAAGATATCTGAATTTTTTTTAAGCTTAAGAACGAATTTATTCTTCATTTATATGTTTTGGGATTTTTTGGCTATCTTTCTGATTTAATTCCTAAACTCTTTATGATGAATTCTCCCTATTGCCATGCGAGCGTGAGTTTCGTTTATAAACATTTCCAAGGAAAAAAGCTTTCATAACTTTTAAAATTATTTTGTACCAATAATGATTCAGTTGATAACGTCTGTTGAAGCTTCAACAACCACTGATTTTGCTTTTTGTCTGTTAGTTGAAATGGATTTATTTATTTTTAAAAATAATATATTTTTACGATCATTGTTATTATATTAGTTATCGCCATCTTCTAGGAAACCACAAATATTTGCACTTCGTTTAAATTTTACCGTTAAGATTTTCAGCAGCCGCTCACTTTCCATGAAATATCCTTTTATTTTCATGTTTGGAAGAAACTTTGTTCGTATTAATTAAAAGAAACATTCCAGGACAACCTTCTTATGTGTACCCCCATGAGATCGCTAAAAATGAGCATGCATAGCATGATGAAAAAGACGCTAAACTTCACGAAAGCAAAGTTTTATCGTCTCTAAATGTTTATGTTATTATTAAGAGGAAAATATTTTTTAATTATTTTTAAAAAATTTTCCTTCTTTTTAGAACATTTTGATTTTTAAAAAAATGCCTTGTTTCTCTTTGTATCAGCACGTTTTTTTCTGTGAAACTTGCGAAAATAAAAATAATTGTCGGATATTAATGAGACTTTCAGAAACTATTCACAAATGATGGAAATTATTATAAAAAATATTTTTTCTTTTTTGAACTCATGGCAAAAATACTTTTTTTTATATTTATTACCAATTTATGAAAACTAGAAATTCAAATTGTTCAGTTTTAGTGATTATATAAAAGCACAAGGAAACCAAATCTTTTTTTCAATTATTTTCCCCGCTACTTGAAAATCAGCTCTGAATTGTAACATACGAAACTCAATAAAACAAAGATATTTTTTAATTTCAAATACTTTTATTTGCTTTTATGAATATTGACAATATTTTCTGAAAGCTAAAAACTTTTTCAATGAAAAATGAATTTTTAATGCAATTATTTGTTATTTCTTTAATTATTTTAGATTTTTTTTTTTAAAGTTGTTAAAATATAAAATTAGTTGAAAACCGCATTCAGTTTCATAAATGGCATTATGAGGAAGATCATTTTTTTTACAGCGTTGTAAATTGTATCATTTTGACTAATCAGAAAACCCACACTAATTAAATGTAATGTTGTGTTTAGAAATGGCTGTAATTAAAAAGTACGGAAGACCAGCAAGAATGCAATTAAGTCGCATTGAGTTAAGCATTGTTCTCTGCTGTTAGAGCCTTTATTTTTGTGAAATGTGAGAAGTTAATTTGAGTTTTTAATTTCAACTGAGAAGTGTACCTAGAAGTATTAGTATCTTCTTATGAAATTTATATGATCTTATTTTTATATTAATCTCAGTTATGACATTTTTCCATAAATGAAGTATCAAAATTAATAATAAAATGAATGGAAATACAAATAACAGAGTAAAATGTAATAAATGTACATAAAATTATAGTATTTTATGTACACTTCTGATAAAATTTCATAAGAAAAGTACCTATAAATTAATTAGATACCTTTCTTATGAAATTTAATCTCACTCTCAACATTATTATTTTAATTTTTTTATAATATATTTTCCATAAAGCATCATGAAGGTGAAAGCTAAGTACAAAAAAAAAATTAGAGCACTGAAAGTTTACCTTAAATCTAACGAGGTAAATAATTTGTTCACTTAAATCTAAATAGTTATGGCACTCTATCCTCCCATACGATAACGTTTCCTCACATAAGCTGTCAATACATGATGAAATCATCACACATCACCTGTCAAGTGACAGGAAATGTTATGACATGCTTTGTTTTATTTTTAAACTACTTCTTTTTGGCACAGAAACTAAGTAATGCTTGTCTCAAAATATTTTAAATAAACATTATAATTTCTAATTTTCTTAAAATAAGTTTTTAAAAAATTATAATTGATTTTTAAAAGAATTTAAAACTGAGATTTTTATTTATTTATTTTTTTTTTAAATGGAAAAAATGGTCGACATGATGATCTGTCAATTTTGCTGACTCAAAAAAAATAATTTTTAATGAAAATTTTCGACATGCTAGGAACGATTAAAAATTGTAAAAAAAATACCCCCAAGATACTTTGATCTTTCTTCTTAATAATAACATGAACATTTAGATGATAAAATTTTGTTTTCATCAAGTTTGGTTTCTTTTTCATCATGCTATGCTCTTTTTAGCGATCTCATGGAGGTACCTACCTTAGAACTATTTCAGAACCTGTGAATTCTTGTGTATGTGAACAGAAAATTGGAATTACCCCTAAGAAAAGATATATGGCAAAATTGTGTCCAAACTTTGAAATGAAAACATGATAAACAATAAGTAGTAATGATAAGTTGAACTGGGATCACAGGCTGGCCACAATCATAATCTTCACTTTTACATATATTCAATAATTTGCTGAAAAAACAGCATGGCATGATGAAAAAAGGCCCCAAAACTTTATAAAAACAAAGTTTTATCACGAAAATGTTTGTTATTAATAAGAGGAAAGACCAAAGTAATTTTAGTTATTTTTTAAAATTTTTTCTTCCTTTCAAGCACATTTGAAATTTTGGTTGAAAATCTTGTTTTTTACATCAGCGGTCGCATAATATTTAGCATTAGGTTTTTTGAGGTTTTTTTTTTTAATCCTTTTTTCAATTGAAAAACACATTAATTTGGATATTCTTGCAAGAATCAAATTATCGGATTTTAATGAAATTTTCAGAACTTATTCAAAAATGAACAAAATTATAATTTTAGAAATTTTTCTTTTTAAAACATTTTTTTCACATCTGTAACCCCACCCTTTACTAAATTTTAAACTCAAATATGCACATCTCTGTAATATTTTAATTAAATGCAGAAGACTTTAAAGAATATAAATCATCGGGGTTTTTTTTTTTTTTGTAAAAATTTGTTTACAAAATTGTCAAAAGTGATTGATTTTATGTAAATTTTGACACTTACAAAAAAAAACAAATTTTTTTAACTAAAATTTCAGACATGCTGCAAAGGATTAAGAAATTTTTTAAAATGTTCAAAAAATAATTTGGTCTTTCCTCTTAATAATAACATAAACATTTAGACAATAAAAAATTGTTTAATCAAGTTTGGGGCCTTTTTTCATCAGAGTTTGCCCCTTTTTTATGCTTACTTTTACATATACAGGCCGGTAAGAACAGTGTATATTAAATTTTTTGTCTAAGCCTAAAAAATGTCAGTGAGTTAATAATAGTAAAAGAGGCTGAAAAAGCTTTTAAACTTTTTAAGATATTGATGACAATATCTCATCTAACAGTGGGCATATTGCGTTAATGTTTTTCCTTCAGTTTCTAACATGTTATTAATAGAAATTAGCTTTTCTACTTTTGAATAAATTAAATTTTTAGAAATAACAGTGATCATTTTCAGTATTTAATAACAGGCATTTTTTATGTAAATGCATTTATCTTACGTAGTTTATTTTGCAGTGTTCAAATATGACATTCTTTTCAGAAATGTGCTTTTGAGAAAAATTAATAAGGGGAATTATTTGCCACATACTGGCTACATACACTGCATGTACCTTATTGTGAATTAATGTTTCACAATTTCTAAAAAGTATATGATCAACTAGCAAGTGACCACGAATTTGAAAATCCTCATTGGCTATGGTATTGCCAACATTTTATAATTTAATCAACATGATATAAAATGACAAAGAGAATATAAAATGTGTATCCTCTTGCTCAAACTGATTTCATTCTGAATGAAAATCATTGTAGAGTTTGAATTTGTGGTTTTATTAAAAGACTATTAGAATATGGGCATGAGGCTGAATGGTTAGAATGTTCGCATTCTAACTAGGGTCGATTTGTCAGGAAGGAAACTTCCCAATGTTATCAGACTTTGGAAAGTACCTGAAAACCATACCACAGTTTGACCCATGCGTTGTGAAAAATTGTATTGACAGAATCTTGGGGGTGGTCGCTATCTGTGCTAGCACAAAGTCACAAGTCATTGTGGCTGAGAGCTTGAGCATGCTGGTGATGTTCAAACTGTTGATCAAGCCAGATAACATGCTCTTTCCCAGAAACTGTAACTAGGGTCTGCTCAGTATAGTTGCAGCATAAACCACAGGTTGACTTTGTGGGTGTTGAATAAAAACACAAATTCGTCTGAGCAAGAGTCTGCAATTCGGATTGGCTAGCTGCCCTAGTTGAGGGGGTATCCTCAAATACGAGTTGCCAGCTATACTAGCATATGATTTGGAGTTTCTTTAAAATTTCAAAGAACCTTCAAAATTAAACTTTGATCACTGCCTATGTAGTTTATCACAAATTTATTTTGATTTCACCATCTTTATCTTTTCATTTTGAAATAATCATTTGTATGTGAATTGATTCATTCAAATGAAGCATTTTAAAAATCAATTTAAAACAATAATAATTAGATGGCAGTGAAACAACTTTTATAATGGTCTATTATTTTTGCTTGTTTATTGACCATTGTAACTAAAGTTAAGCAAATTCAAGCCTGGTCAGTACCTAGATGGGTGACCACTTAAGAGTACCAAATGCTGTAAGCTTGGATGGATGTGTAGCGTAATGGATAACGGCTTCGAATTGTTAATCAGTGAGCCAAATTCCAATTCCTGTTAGCTTTCCTTATATTTACTTAGGCACAAATATTCTTGAGAAAGGTGTGAATCTACCTCTCCCCCCCCCAGCTATGGGTTAATTTGACTTCTATCACTAAACCATTATTACCTCCTCACCCACAAAATTCTTACTATTTAGAAATATTTTCTGGCTTTAAATAACCTGCAAAGGGTTGATAAACCATAGAAAATGAATGAATCAATGAAAAAATAATCAAATAAAATGTATACATTGCTGATCTTTTTCATTTCAATTCTTCAAGTACAACTTACAATATATGACATTTTGTTTAAGATATTAGTCATGCTAATAACTAGTATAGCTTTTTTTTTTATCATTTCTCTATTTTTCAATACATATTTTCAACAGATTTTGTGAAGCCATATATATATATATATATATATATATATAGGATGCAATGGGTAAATTGTCATCATGTTATATTTTTGATTTCATGCATGCACATTGTTTTAGCTTTTGTCAACTGCAGAGTATAGTAGGGTCAGTTGGGCACTGTCTATGAGAACAAAGAACGCAATAATACAATTTACTTTGCTAGAAATTTGGAAACCGCATGGTGTACTGCTTGCCATTTGCACCAGTAGCTCCAATACAAAGATTTCAGTGTGGTTGGTTATCAATCTGAGGACAGTGTGAAGGATTCAAAAAGAGTTGGATGACTCTAATGGTGATTACAAAGGTACATCAGCTCTGAAAAGTCACTCTGATCATTTTGATAAGAAAAGAACTCCTGAATTTCTTGGTGACACCCAGGCTATGATTGACAATGATCTCTCCAAATCAACCAGGTCCATAGCCAGAGACACTGACACTCAAACTATAATCTGCAGTTGTAGAATTTTGGTAAATATATCTGTTAAAATGTGATGTCATTGTTATTTTCATTTTTTGTATAATTTAAATGACAACTTATCCATTGCACTGTGTGTGTGTGTGTGTGTGTATAAGTAATTAGAATCTGGGTCATTAATGATTTAAACACATTAAAAACTATCATTCAAATGTGTGCATGTATGTGTTAGAATGTAGTCTTAAGAACTTATTTATTGGAGAAAAGTACTTCATATCTGGAATAGAGTATATATGTAAATATTAGCAATGTTGTCATCAGTATCAACGCTGAATGGCAACAGTCTGTTTTATACTTAATCGCAGTTGTTGGGCCTGATGATTGCATTTCAGCATGAAATAGATTGCCATTCAATGCTGATTACTGCTTATATATATATATATATATATATATATATATATATATATATATATATATAACCAAGCCTTTTTTTTTTTTTTTTTTTTTTTTTTTACAATAAGTTTTTTCAAGGTAACAGTTTGGAGGGAATGTTTCAAAAAGAGGTATTTTCTTATTCTCCCAAACATTAGTGTTTAAGATTTTTAGTGAAATAATTCTTACTAAAAGCTCGAAGATGCTTTTCTTTGATTTTTGAGATTTTTCTTTTATTATTTTAGGCTGAACTTCAGAATGCTGTCTTGAAGCCACCTCTCAAAAGATTTGAACATGTCACGGTCATCATTACCAACATTAGTACCAAGGTAATGTAAAAAGTCAGCTCTATGATGTCATATGATCTTTAATTAGTTTACAATACGTATTCATATCCAGTTTTTGGGAAAGAAAAATTAATGTTATTTATATAATGAAGGATAGACTCACAAAAGAAATTTGCATGAATCTAAGTTATTTTTTTAGCTGATTCCTTTATATATAAAATTTTACTACTTTTTTAAATAATGAATATTTTCTTTTTAATATTAAACTTAGATTTATATTCAATATATCTGCAATTTTCCTAAAACTTCTAGCCTTGGATTTTTCCATCAAATTTTAAGATGCTGTATTATTTGATCCATAGACTTAAATTAGTTAAGACATTTCATCCTCATTCTTTTAGATTTTATTATAATATAAATTTGTATTATTTTCTTTTGAAATTGCCCACATAATGTTTTATTTTTTTAATAATTTATGATTAATACTAAATTTTTTGGTAGTCATTAATGGTTTAAATACATTAAAGACCGTCTTTCAAACATGTAAATTCTGTTTAAAAATTTTTTTAAAGCAGCTGTATGCTTGTAAATTTTTTCTTAGGGTCCTAACTAACCCAGTAATGACCACTTTTCTCTTTTCTTTTAGTATGTACCTATTTGAATGGTATTTAATTTTCATTAGTTGATGATTTAAATATTGACACATTTTTATTTTTCAAACTCCTTTCTGAAATTGTTTTTTTTTTTTTTTTTTTTTTTCTCTTTCTCATATTTTCAGGAAGCTCAACATATATTTCCAACACTCTTGGAAAGTATGTTTGGATTTGGGAATGAACCAGGCTGGGATTTGGAGTATATAAACAAAACAACCACACCAGACGAATACGAATATGGCCAAGCATTTCTCTCTCCAACGGGACCTTTGCTAAAGCTTGTTTACAGGTTACAGGCTGACCCTTATCTCACATATGAATTTCCATTGCGATGTCTTCCTGTAAGTAAATAATTGTAAATGGTTTTGTTTCCTTTTTATTTTTTCCCTTTCACTAATGCCTAGAAAGATTATGTATCCATACACTTATTTCTTATCCATGTTCTACATGCTTTTGCTGTAATGACAATGACCCTCTTTGTTTTCAGATATTTAACTTGCATTACAACTTCTCTGTGATAATACCAGGTGTTGTAAGCTTGGATATGTGGGTGGTATAATGGATAATGGCTCAGAATTGTTAATTGGAGAGCCAAGTTCCAAATCTTGTTACGTTCCTTATATTTACTTAGACACAAATATTCTTGAGAAATGTATGAACCCTCCTCTTCTCCCCCAGCTATGAGTTAACTAGTAAGACTTGTTTCACTGAACCATTATTATCTCAAAAACAAAATTCTGTTGGGATTTCAAGTCCGACTGAGGAAAGGGGAGGTAGAAAATTATAATGGCAACTATTAGCATTTAAAGTGAAACTCAGCGAAGAAAGAAAAATAACGAATTCTTACCTCTTACTGGCGTAATCTCATGGTAGCAATCGTTGCAACAAAAAAACACTATATGTTTCCCTACAAGTAATTCTCTTTGTAGAAGTAACGATAGAAAATAAAGAGCACTCTTATTAACAGTTTCAGTAACACGTCCAGTCAGCTTTGAAAGCGGAAGCATGGTCGTAACGAAGGAAGAAAAAAATACAGCAACTGCCTTTGACTATTTTTACATTTGATATCTCTCCTCAAATATGTTTGCAAATTTTGACTCCCCTTCAATCAGATGTGGCATCGACTGGAACTCATTTCAATAAATTTTCTGTGAAGAAGAAATAATATCTTTCATTGTATTTTTGTCACAAGATTACAGTTAAATTCCCTCATTTTTTCCCCCTTCCACTGAGTTTCGCTACGGCAAGTGCACAAAGTTTCTACAATTCTTACAATCTAGAAATAATTTTCTGGCTTTAAATAACCTGCAAAGCCGTAGAAAACAAATCCATCAATCAATACATGAAGGATAAAATTGCCAGATTCTATGCTCGTGACATCATTTACTCTGTGCTATAGGAAATCCATTAGAGAAATGTTTAGTTTATCCTATTTTCAAGAAAAATATCTCATGTATTATTACAATTTTCTTTTGTTCGCATTATTTACATGTAGAGTATTGTCCTCATCTTTGTTGTTAATACATGCTTTTAGTAGTTGTATCTTCTGGCCTCCATCAGGTGTATATTGATGAAAGCTAGAGTGTACAATGGTCAAAACGTTGTGATAACAAATATGAGGACAAGAGTCGACATGTAAATAATGATAATTCCTCATCCAGAAATTCTGACAAATTCTTTTAAGTTTGTAGCTCAATTTGAAATTAAATGATTAAGTTTTTATTAATAGTTTTTACCATTTGTACAACAAAAATATTAATGGAATTTTTTCTATAGCCTATACTTTGCGAAAATTACATCTAGTTGGCTGCAGTCAGCATTTTAAATATCTAGCCTCAAAAAGTAAGTTTCTCCTGATATATACAGTAATTCAATTGATAATGCAAAATAATGTTTCTTTTTTATATTTTCGATATTGCTTCAAATATTTTAGTCTTAATTATTTTTATATTTTAGGTACCAACACAGCGTTTAATTGAGGAAGGAGCTATTCCTGGGTTTTATGCCAACAAACTACAGCTTCAGGCATTTGGTCGTCCCTATCTCTCGCTTAGTATCCTTTTAAAACTGATTTTTAATGTTGCATTGAGCAATGCGTTTACAAGGGAGACAACTCTTCATATGAAAATGAGAGTTATGAACCTTGTCATGTAATTGTGAGCCTTCAAATCAAAGGATGTTATCGACAATTTCTGATCAAATTAATGTCCACCAAATTAATGTCCACCAAACATCTACTATTAAAAGTTATGACACCAGAATCTATCGTACATATTTATAAGTAGATACTGGCATAAGATTGTTGGAAAAATGAGATTAAAATTTTTCAATTTTATAAACAAAAGTTAATTTTTCCGTTTCAAATTCTGTCAAAAATCAATTATAATTTTTTAAAATTTATTCTTAACAAAATTAGAAATTTTAATGTTTATTTAATATATTTTAAAACAAACATTTCTAACTTAATGCGCCAAAAAAATGCATTTTAAAAACAAGTGACAGCAGGTCTTGAAAGTGGCGACATGCAACTATGTGATGATTGATGCTTTCAGCACGTATTGACAGCATACTCAAGGAAAAGTTATCGTATGGAAGGACAGAAATGATATAATTTAGCTTTTTATTGAACCAACTTATTTACCTTATTATTTTTAAGGAAAATTTTAAAACAAAACTGTTGAGAGTGAGATAAAATTTCATAAGAAAGGTACATAAATTAATTAGGGAGCTTTCTTATGAAAGGTTAAGTGTACATAATTTAATATAAATTTATTACATTTTACGATATTATTTATATTTACACTTATTAATTTCGATATTTCATTTCTGGAAAAATGTCATAACTGAGGTAATATAAAAATAAGACCATATAAATTTCATAAGATAGTTACATAATACTTTAGCTACCCTTATCATCTGAAATATTATACTATTTTTTTCTCTCTTTTCAGTCTTTCATATATTTGAATTACAGCCGTTTTAAGAACCTAAAAAAACATGTTATATTAGATTTTTATCTGTTTGGGGTTTGCTGATTTTCACCAGCTTTACAATTATAATCTGTAATGATATATATCTACTTAATAACACCATCGTTTGAACTGTACACCATTTTCATTAATTTTAGAATATTTGACAACTTTAATGTGAAAAAAATAAAATAATTTAAGAAATAACAAATAATTGTTGTAAAAATTTATTTTTCATCGAAAACTTTTTTACTTTCAGACAATATTATCCATATTCATAAAAACAAGTAAAAAAAAAACTAAAAGCTTTTGAAATTAAATGATATCTTTGTTTTATTGAGTTTTGTATGTCACAATTCAGAGCTGATTTTAAGGTAGAGGAGTGTCAACTAAAAAAAAACAAACAAAACATGATATACTTGTGTTTTTAACTAATTAGTCACTAAAAATGTACACATTTAAATTTCAAGAGTTTTCATAAAATTAGTTATGGGGTGGGTAATAAATATAAAAAAAAAAATAAAATAAACATATTTATGATAATTTCCCTCATTTGAGAATAGTTTTTGAAAGTTTCATTAAAATCTGACAATTATTTTTATTTTTGTGAGATTTTCAAAATTAATGAATGTCATGAAAAAAAATGCAAAACAAAAATTGCTATGTTATTTACTAGAAGTTCCGCTAATGAAAAGAAACAAGGTCTTTTTCAATCAAAAGTTAGAATGTTCTAATAAAGACAGAAACATCTTAGCAAATAATTAAAAATTACTTTGTTCTTTCCTCTTAATAGTAACATAAACATTTTGATGATACAATTTTGTTTTCGTCACGCTTAAGGCCGTTATTATCATGCTGTACTCATCTATTATATATTATAAGTCTAGCATTCTTCCTTGCTTTGAATATTGCTGCCACATCTGGTCTGTTGTTCCTGCTGTATATTTAGATATTTTTGATAAAATTCAGAAAAGAATCTGCACTGTTATTGGTCCTGAACTGGCATCTTAGTTTTAGTCAGTTTCCCAGTGCCATAACATAGGTTCCCTGTGCCATTCCTATAAATACTTTAAGGCTAATTATTCTGATGGATTTCCCTCTATGGTACCTAGACTTTAGGAATTTAAACGCAGTACTAGATTGGCAACATTATACAATAGAAATGGATCGATACAAGTGTAAGTTCTATGCTATCAGTTTCTTCTATTGCACTTCTCGTTTGTGGAACTCTTTTCCAGCTTTGATCTTCAAAAATTTAAATGCAATGCCCATCGTTATCATCTGTCTTCTTAATTCTTATTCTTTTATTGTCCTCTCCCCTTAATATTATAATTTTCTCATATTCTCTGACACTCAGTAATCCCTTGCATCTTAGTGACTTTATTACCTTGCTTGGTATGTAATGATTAAAAAAAATACATAAATAAATAAATAAAAATCTGTTATTACTTATAGGTTATAAAAAAAAAAAGAAAAGAAAAAGAAAAAATTGTACTTATCCATAATAGATTTCCACCTATAACCAGTACCTGTCACACCCGCCCCCATAGTATTCTAGACATTAAAGTGTTATAATACTTCGCTTTATTTTTACTTAAGATATGCTGGCAATTTTTAAAGGATCAGTTGTTTTTTTTGTTTTGTTTTTTTTTACAGTATTTCTATTAGGTTGGTGCAAAAACAATGACGTAATAATGTCGTTTTTTGACCTTAAAAAATACGTCAAAAAACAACATTATTACGTCATTATTTTTGCACCAACCTAATATTTTATTTATTCATTTTGAAAATGTGTCTGGGTTATCTATGTGTCTGAAATAATATATTGTTGTTTTTTTTGGGGGAGGGGGGAGTAATTACAATTGGTTTAGTTGATGAGGTCAGTTAAAACCTAATTATTTTTTCTTTGTAAGTTTTTTTTTTTTTTTAATTATTGTTTTTAGAAAATATTCTAGTAGATTAAAGCTTATTTTGTAGATTTTTTAGATCTTCTATGTTTGGGATATGTAGTAAACTCTACTATGGTGTGAAAATGCTGAATATCATTTTAATGTATCATACATACTCAAAACATTAAGCACTTCTTTCTTAACTGGTGAATGAAAACCAAATGAAAAATTATAATTGGCTGGCTTAAATTTATATATTTGTATTATTTATGTTGAAATGTGAAAAGTGTTTGGAAACACAATTGTAAGGATTAATTTTGTTTTAATAAACAAAGCAAAAAAAATAAAAAAAATTTTCTCTCTTTTTTTTTTTTTTTTTTGTTAAAAATATGAATAGACAGGACCAGACAAGCTTTTGTCTTTTATAAAGACTTCAAAAACGGTTTTCATGGTGAATAGTTGCCACACACTAAAATTTATATAGAACAATTCTTAAGTTGAAGTATGATAAATGTTACTCTGAGTAATGAAATTAATTAATACAAACATTTCTTTAGGTGATTTAGCAGGAATGTTTAAATAAAATTGAGATTTTTTAATAAAATCTACAGTAAAATTTAACTACGAGGGGAAAATCAAAAATTATCTGCTTTCTTGCCTACAGATATCTTATGGCAAAAGTGTGGATAAGTTTTGATTTCTCTTGTTATTTGTTTTTGTATATTTTCTTTTTTACAATTATTAAAGTTTTAAAAAATGAATAATACAATAACTGGTTAGTTAAATTTTACTGTAATTTTGACCTTTTTTATTTCCGAAATATTTTAACAGTGTTTTTATTATAGTTACCATAATAAAAACACTGGCTGACATTTTTCACTGTCATCCCAGAATTGTCCCCAAATCAAAAAGAGTGAGAAAAACAACAGTTTGATTTCTTAAGAAAGTGAGAAAAACAACAATTCAGCTTTTTTAAGAAGGTGAGAAAAACCATTGAATTTTGGGACAATTGTGGGATGATGGTAAAAAGTATGGATCACTCCCCTTTGTGCCTGCCAGGGAACCCCTTTCTGAAGATGGCCAGAAAGTGTATTGGTCAAAAGGTTGTGATAATCACAAAAGTGAGGACCTTAGTTCAACTTTAAAGGATGTAAATAGGCAGAATTTGTTGAAATAGTATTGACTTTTTATAAATTAGAGAAACAGTTTATCTGTGAGGTGTTGAAATAAAATGAATTAAGTTTGATGTTTTTTTTTTTTTTTTTGTGATGCTTCTTTCATTTTTCCCTGTTTTACCTTAGCTGCATTCTTAGATCCTTTTGAATTGTACTTGTTTCATTTCTCATATATGCTGGTCAGTCGCAAATCCAGACAGAATACTCCAGTTTGGGGCCATTTTGCGGCTTACCTCTATCCAACCCTAGTTGAGGATTACTTAGACTATTTTCTGCCTCTTGACCAACAGCCACCACCCATGCCTCCTTTACCGTCTCCAGTTCGTAGTATGGTTGTCCACCCACAGAGCAAAATGTAAGTTGTTTTACATCATCATAGAAAGGTATTTCATTTTCAGCTTAGAATGTACCCAGAAAAAACAAAGCCACTTTTATAATTTTGAAAATTGGAAAACTTATAAGAAATATCTCAAAAAATATCTCAAAACAAAAAAACATGATTTTTGTTAGAACTGGTTGTATCAAATTTGTACATAATTAAATACACAGTGTGGTTGCAATCGAACATTTGTCTGCATTCCATTGAAACACCAGTAACTATCCAATCACTGAAGTTAAGCTACGTCAATCCTGGTCAGTATGAGGCAAAAAAAAATGGAAGCACCCATAGAATGTTGATTTTTCTATTTTTACCAATACAAGTGAGTAATAAAGTTCATTTATTAACACTGTTTTAATACAGGTGTACATTATACAAGTCAAAAAATGATTTAGTATTTTGTTGGGTAGCCTTTTGCTTTAATAACGGCCTTAATTCTTTGTGGCATGCTATAGAATAAATTCTTTAGTAAGTCAATGTCCTTCGCCAGAATTTACAGCATAACTTTTTTTCCAGCGAAAAAGCTCATCTTCTGATTACTCAAAGGTTTTCAATTTAGTTAAGATCAGGACTCTGACTTTCAATGGGTGCGTTCATTTTTTTTTTTTTTTTGACTCGTACTGTACATGGGTGACCACTTGGGAATATCAAGTGCTGTAAGCTTGGATGTGCTCGTGATGTAATGGATAAAGACTAAGAAATCAAAAGTTTGAATGCCAGCCAGATTTGTTTCATTTACTTATGGACAGATACCCTTGAGAAAAGTATGAATGCATTTCTTCTCCCCCAAAACTATGGGTTAAATAATTTAACTTGTGTCTGAAAATCATTATTATCTTCCAAAAATTGTTAATACAATATTCACTCCCAAAAAATAGTCTTCTGTGATTTATAAATATGTTTTGGCTTTAAAAAAACTTACAGAAGATTGTTATGTCATAAAAATCAGATTAGTCAGTTAATCAAACCTCTTCTTCATCTGTGAGGAATTTATCCAAGAACTTCAATGGCTGCAATATTCACTTGGACATGGCCTGAAATTTTCTTTTGATTTGTTTTTCACTGCAATAGTTTTTGTCTCCCTGGCTATGGTTCGGTTATGTTGCAGATTTTAAACTCGCCTTTACCAATTTATCTATTAAACTTGTTGATTGAACATTATGTTGTCTGTTATCCCACTCGTCTTTGCCAAAATGCTTTGCTATAGAGGGTGCTCTTTAAGCCTATAAATAGGCAATATTATTCTCACTTGCCCTCTGTTTTTTTTTTCTTTTTTTAGCTCTGGCTCTCAGATGTAGTCAGATGAAGATAGGAATGCTGTCAACTTGGCTTGTTTGCTTCTTTGACTTTTAAACCCTGTGACACTGACATGTACACATACATCTCTATCATACATGTTTGCTACACACGTATACATACAAGCACATTCTTTTTCTTTGATCCTTCTTTGACTTTTAAACCCTGTGACACTGACATGTACACATACATCTCTATCATACATGTTTGCTACACACGTATACATACAAGCACATTGTTTTTCTTTGATCCTTCTTTGACTTTTAAACACTCTTAACACCAGCATATACACACACTTCTGTATCATACTCATTTGTTATATAAACAGACACGCAAACAAGCACATTCTTCTTGTAACTTGTTTTAATGTTTTGTTCTGTTTTTCCTTCCGTTACAATTGTTTACACCTCTAATTTCTTTCGCTACTACATGCATTGTTGTTTCTTTAAACTTATTGTTGGTGTTACTCATTTTTGCCTTGACTAACATTGAGTCCGCCAATATTGCTTGCCAGATAAATGTTCCAGGGACCCTGTAAATATTTACAATCCAAAGTGTTGATTCCCACAACATAATGGTGTCTAAATATATACCCAACAATGTCATTAGCATCCCACAATAACATAACTGTGTGGAGTAACATTGCTTGCTGACTTTTTGTTTCAGATCCATTCCACAATCCAGTGGCAGTCCTGGTATGCCTAAATATGTTTCCAGTGGATTACATCTTCTCAAGCCGAGTGTAATAATGGCCCAAAAACAGCACTTCCAGTCACCATCTGTGCTCGACCAATCTGGGACAGAAACCTGGCGCTCAGAAACTCTCATACAGGTGAATTAATATTTTCTTACCAAAATTCTAATAATGATCATTGCATTAGATTTTACTTACCTTTTTATTTAAGGTGTACGTTTCCTCTTACCTACTTGCTTATATGTCTAACTTTTTTTTTAGACTCTCTCTAAACAGAATGAATTCACTGTCTCATATTTAACTGAGAATTAATAACATTTTTTCAGTGACTATGTTTGTCATTCTGTTTTTTACTCATCTAACATACTATTTACTAGCCGAATTACCTGCACATCACACATTTTTTTGTAAGAAAATGATGATTGATTTGAAATCAATGTTATAATTTGAGGATCAAAATGATGCATTTCAATATTACTCAATGATCTTGCCGATGTGACCTCCATCTTCTGGCTTTCTCCTTCTATATTTTGGCTAGGAGTCATTCCCTTGTTCAAATTTAAATCCAAGGGCAAAAAATTTCAGTTGTGGGTGGGGGGTATCCACCTTGGATCAAAATGAAATATACTTCTCCAATTACTCTGGGTAATGTAGATTCAGAATATATATGGTTATGGGGGGGGGTCTATCTTCAAAATCCTTTTTATTGACTTTTAGGTACTTTGGTTTTATCGTCTTATGAAGATGCTTATTGAGAAAATGTTAGAAAATTACTAATAAATTTTAAATTTGCTGTGGTAATTCATACATTTTTTTTATCATGTATCTTCTTTTTTTTTTTAGCAAATTTTCTGATAATGCTATGTGTGTCTGTATTTGCAAAAATCAACACATTTATACACACATAAAATAAATTCAAAATACTGAAACTAGTGCACTTTGCCTTTTATTATTAGTTAATACCAATATCACTTGACTGCTACAAATTAATACAGAATTTTGAAAGATTATAAATTATTCTAATCAAAATTTTTAAAAAAATGAAAACAATTCTAAAAAAAAATAATTATTCATTAAAATTTTTTTTTTCTTAAAACTAGTGTTCATAATATATTTTACTGATAAAATCAATTAGTAACTTAATGTCTTAGTTTTATTGCTGTATTTTTATTTTACAATTCAAAAAAAGATTTTCTGTAACTGAGAGCCCTGTTTTGACCGATAAGATTTCATGACTTAAATTCTCCATGGATTTCTCTTTATAACTATTATAAGCATTAAGCAATGCAAAAAAGAATTTCTAAATCTTACAAAATTAAATGGTGTGGGATAATAGATGTTTAAAAAAAAAAAAAAAAAACATTTGCAAAGATTTCTAAAAAAGAAACATTTAAAACAGTTTAATTTCTGAATAAGTTATTAAAGTTTCATTAAAATCCAACAATTATCTTATTTTTGTAAGAATTTCCAGATCAATGTCTTTTTCATTGCAAAAAGATATTTCCAAGGTTTTCAAATGGATTAAAAAAATAATTTTTATATTAAAAAATCCTTTGATTTTATTCACAAAGGGTTTGATGAATTTTTTTATTTTTTTTTTTTGCATTTTGCAGCAAATTTATTTATTTTTATAATAATGTCGTTTTTTGACGTTAAAAATACGTCAAAAAACGACATTATTATGTCATTATTTTTGCACCAACCTAATAGTTACATATATATATATATATATATATATTATAAAAAGGAGCTGCTTCTCTGTCTATCATACACTGTGTGACTTTGCATGCACATATGTAATCTATGTCTGTTTTGTGCCTGAGTGACTTATATATACTTTTGCCATTTAAGGTATAAATATACACATACACACACAAACACATACTGATTTGACAGAATTTGAAATAAGACTTTGGAATAATACTTTTCTTTTCCATTCAGTCTGAACAACGAAATCCTAAATTTGGATACAAGGAAAAAAACATTAATTTTTTTTTTTAAACCCTAAAAATCAGATAATTATCATTTTATTGCACTTTGTGGAAATTATTTCTTAGTAAAAAGATTTATTTTTTTAAGCTTTTTTTAAAAAATTGTAGAAATAATTTTAGGTGTGACACTGAATTAAAATATACATGCGCATGTAAACTTATATAGAAATTGACATGGGCATCTGTGTCACCAGGGCTAATTTCCCTTTCTGTCTGGCAACATCCATTTTTGTAAACAGGAAAAGATTATAAGCCAGCTTTTTGAATTCATTTTTATGACTTCTCCTGTGTTTATGATGGATATATTTTCTACTAAAAGTAGTTATTTGAGTAGGCAAGCAATTTAGATTTGAAATTTTGATACAATGTCAATCAGATTTATGAATGTTTTCATTAAGAAATGCCTTTATCTACTCTGTTTGTTTATTTCAAGGTCTTTTCTGACTTTTGGCTGAATCAGAATTCGCAGAATGCCAATCCTCCTGGCATTGTTCATCATAGTGAGGTAAGTTGCCCAGGTATATACTGTGAACTTTAACAAGAGACATTTCAAAAAGCAGTTATTGTAAGCAACTCTTGTCTTTATTATTGATGGTTATTTTCAGTGTCAAAGATTGGAAAGCAGATATTTTAATGATTGCAGGAAATCTGAACTTACTAGGAGGAAGTAACAAAAATCTAATTACGTAATGATGAATTATATTTAAGAAAGATTGTATGAATTCTAGCTGCCCTTTCTCACAAAGTTTGAAGAAGAGAATAAATAAAGATTTCTAACACTCACCATTGATATTATGATGTGGAAAAAAAAAAACATATTCACATATTCTTGCAGTAGACATAGCCGCTCTGCTAGTATTAGGTTGGTGCAAAAATAATGCCGTAATAATGTCGTTTTTGACGTTAAAAAATACATAAAAAAACGACATTATTACGTCATTATTTTTGCATCAACCTAATAGTATGCACCAAGGAGGAACGAAAAGCAGCGATCCGTTTTTTTTTTTTTTTTGTGGTTGAGAGATGTCTGGCTTTGAAATTCATAAACAATATTTACACCAAATATAAATTCTTAAAGGGGAATAATTGTTATTTATTCTTTCAGAGTCACTTCCCTTTACAAACTTAATATTTTTTTTTTCTTTGATTTTTATGAAGTTTGATATAATACAAAAAAATCAGTTGAAAATACTCATTAATTTCAAATCCGATGCAAGCCTCATTATGATAGTAATCTTAAATTCACGTTATCTTTCTTTGCTCCTGCCATTTTTTTTTTTTTCTCCCCCCTCTAGTCAAGGGACCAAATTCTACCAAGAATGACCATTTTTTTTTATTCTATGAAAGCAGCAGGTCAATACAAATAAATGCATTTTTTTTTTCTTTGTGAAACTTTGACATGTGTTTTTTGTTTTTTTTTTTTATGTATGTTTAATTCGTTTCGTTTCTTTTTACAGGAGATCTATGTTCCCACCATCAATCACATCCGAATGATTCGCTTGCTTGTCAAACATTTACATTATTTTGTGAATAGTGCATCAGCACCAATACTTACCTCACCTTATTACCAACAAACATTGACACCTCTTGACCAGTTTAAAAAGTAAGTACCATTTCATCATCCCAGTATTGAACAAAAATTGATAACCTTAACATTTTGAATAATTTTATTTTAGGAAATTAAAAACTGGTTTATTTTTTATAAATTTTTCATTTGCAAATTTGCCTGAAAACATTCTTCTTAACAGCTGATCTTTTCTGTGTTTTAAGAATAATTTGCAATGTAAGGTTATATTTCCTCATTAGGCTGCCTAACCTCATATCAGTATTTTAATTATTTTAAATAAATGATGAATTGGTGACATTCATAAATCTAGTTAAAAGTATTGACTTGAAATTTTCTTGTTTCATATTTTTCAACAGAATATGATTTTTTTTTTTCTATGGCTTATCAACCCTTTGTGGGTTATTTAAAACCAAAACATATTTCAGATTGTAGGGGGTTGCTTACGATACCCAGTGTTCCCAAGCAATATCTGATTTGACACTGATTTGCATAAAATGTCTGTCAGATTATTTTACTGTAGAAGTTGTTAACATTTATTACTATTTTTTTACTACTTGGAAGTTACCGAATTGAATTTGTGTCTTCACAGAACCACAGTACTTGGAATTGTCCAAAAACGTCTCTACACATTCTTACGTCATGCATTTGACTGGTGGCCATTAGATTCATCTTTTAGATTGGTGAGTATTTCTGTGGTGCACAGTTTTATTCTCTTGGGTGTGTTTATCTCTTTAATAATGAAATGATAATGGCTAAATGGGAAGAAATATATATGCTTCTTAGACTTATTAAATGTTAATTGTCTTGTGTTTTTTTTTTTTTTTTTTATCATGAAAATAAGTCAATGGCAAAACAAAGATGACTCCTAAGTAACTGAAATGGATCAAAGCAAATAGTAAAAAAAGAAATACATTTCAAAGGAGAATGAACAATTAAAAATAATCAGTTACTTGAAGCTATTTTTTTTTTTTTTCTCTCTTGATAGCTTTTGGAAACCTGGCTGAGTTACATCCAACCTTGGCGTTATGTAGGAAACAATAAAAACACATTATTCCGAGGAGATGTAGATGATGATTCTAAAATTGGTGGATCACATGAAAGATGGTAAGTTTCAGTTTTGTTTCATTTTTGTAGAATTTCGAATGGATAAATATACATTTTGTTTGGTTACTTTGTATCATAGTTTTGCGTATAAAAACTTGATTTGTTTTTTAAAATGCAGTGCAAAAAAAAAAAAAAATGTAACCAATATAACTAGAAATCATAAATTTCATAATACATTTCTATAATACATTGTATTTTGATTTTATGTTAATTATCCTGCTATTCTTAATATTTAAGTCAAAATGGATTTTTGTAACACAAGAACCTAAAAGGATTATGCTTTTTAACATTACAACTTTTAATATATCATTAAATGTATACAGGGCTTTTCAAAAGTCTGTCACATTCTAAGAACTCTTATATCATTAACTACAAATGGCAGTATGATTGAACTGGTACCGTTTAAAAGCTAAAAGTTTCAAGTTTTCTTCTGTTAATTTTAATTTAATTTTGTTTTTTGCCCCTTTACGGTGTCATATGACACAGGTTTTGAAACACTCTGCATATCTATTTTATTTATAATTAATTTGATTCTTTATCCTTAGTTAGAAATACCTGTGGACATTTTGTGATTTTTACTATTTGAATTTTCTGATCAATCCTAATTCTTAAGTTAATGATAAGCTCATGGAGGGTTCTACAACTATAAAATACCAACAAAAATTCTCCTGTTGCATCATTAAATATTTGAGTTTAACAACTTTAACTAAATTTTTAAATAGCTACCATAAGTATTAATGCTGGTCTTTAAAGAAAACGGTACACATGAAAAGATTTTAAATTGAGGTTTTCCATTTCACTGACCATCTTGGGTATAACGATAAACTACATCCGGCAGCAAGGTCTCTGATTGGGAGGTTTTGCAGAGCATGGAACCACCTCTAAATTGCTGGTGTTCCCAGGTCCACCCTGAGCTGGGGTTGCAGCAACTGTTAGGATCCCAACTATGGGAAAATAGTTACCCCCCCCCCCAAAAAAAAAACTGGGGTCAAAACGTGTAAAAATAGGTTTTAATACAAGCAACACATTATTATTAGGTTGGTGCAAAAATAATGTCGTTTTCTCACATATGTTACTATGCGAGAAAACGACATTATTTTTGCACCAACTCTAATACCAAAAAGTTATTACCAGCAATAAATTTTTAAAGGAAACAATTATTACCAGTAATTCTAGTTCTTTACTTTTTCGCCTTTAAGATGAAATTTATAATTTTTCTAACATCAGTTGTTTATATGAGAGGGTTTTTTTTTTTTTTTTCGTTTTTTTTAAATAATTTCTTTTAAATCCAGGTACAACTTTGTGGTGGACAATTTGTTGTTCTACACTGCCATTTTCCATCAGACGCTGCCTCGGCTTTTCCGGATGGACATGACTTCCCCTCACAATGCTTACATGTTGTTCAGAATCACAAAGGTTAGTAAATATAGAAACTGCCTTTATAGAGGTATTACAGATTTTTTTTTTTCCAGTATACTAATGTAATGCCTTTTATTAGGTTGGTGCAAAAAATAACGTCGTTTTCTCACATATGTTACTATGTGAGAAAACGACATTATTTTTGCAACAGCCTAATATTTTGATGAAGATCAAGCTGTGTTTTAAAATGTTGTACACCTATATTTTTTTTTGTTTTTTTGTTTTTTTTTTTATTTACTGCAAAAAAAAAACAAAAAAACAAACAATGTCTTATAAGCTGATTTCTAAATAAAATCCTGTTATATTTCCAGGTATTTTGTAACCCCTCCCTGAACAATATGCTGCACACAGGTAAGTGCTATTGCGAAGAAGGAAAATGAATTATCCGCAAATAGTTGTTAAGATTAGTCTTTTTGAGAGAGTCATTCTTTTTTCTTCTATGTGTCGTGTCGCTTCAGGACACTGGCAGTCATGGCTCTCTACAATTTTCTGTCTTTTGTAGTTTTTATTAAATTTTGTCTTTCTGTTATCTCTCGTAAACCTTCCTCTGCCACTCATTTAGTCAAGGAAGATTATGTATTGCTTTCCTCTGTCCCTTTTTGCTTTCACTCTGTCTTGAGTGTATCAACTTTTTTAAGTCCTCTTTTTCTAGAAATTTCATCTGTCTCCTTCTGATGTTAAGCATGTGTGCCCTTTTTTCGTTTCCATTCATTAAAAATAAAAGTAGAAATGAATTTTCAGTTATTAATAATTGATGCAAGAGATGGAATAGGGAGGGCTATTATACCGGGTGTAACAGCATAATTATCCATTCCAAAAATGTTTAATATCTAAAAAAAAAAAAAAAAAAAAAAAAAAAACATCAAGCTGAGTTTCCTTTTTCCAGGCTTTCAGTTAAGATGTTTAGCTATCTTGACACCATTTGTCACGAGAATCACTGAAAAACCCCTTGAGTTATTCAGCTAGAAAGAGAACTGGTTAAAATTGTTTTGTGTCAGACCCACTGTCTTTGCAAATGAGCAATGGTGAGAGGAAAAAGATTTAATCTTTTTCCTCTCACCATTGCTCACCTTCAGTAATGGTACCATCATTAAAGTCGATTCAAGAACCAACAAGAGAATGGTGAATAAGTTTAAAAAAGTGGTAACAGTAGAGAGGAAAACTGGATTAAGAGGTCACAACAGGAAGAGGATCATCATTTCAAATTAGAGCTATAGAGATCAATTAGAAAAGATCCAACTCAGTTCATGACAGTCCAAAGAGCACTGAAAAAAAAAACTTGAAAATGAAATCATACATGAAACCTGTGAACCTTGATACTCCAGGACAGAAAGTTTGAGGGTTACATAGGACGAAGATCACTTTGAATAAGTTGGGAAATGATCCTGGAACAAGATATATATATATATATATATATATATATATATATATATATATAAACTTTATTTCAATACTTCATGAGCTTTCAATGCTTAGCTATGAGTAATTAACGATGAACATATCATTTTCATTTATGGTTGGTTTCATCACAATTCTTCTGTTAAGCTTGGAAAGTAATTATTATGTTCTTATTGCTCAAAGTAGATTCCAGTAGTGTTATAAAGACCTTGGAGAATTTTAGTAAGATATCTTTAATCATTTCTTAGATACAGTGTTTCAGAGTTTAATCTAACAATTGGACAATTTTGTTGTCACACACCCAGTCTGTATAATTATGGGAGGCATTTTTTTTTTTGTTTGTTTGTTTATCACCATTTAATCATCCTTATAATAATTATAACTAATGTGTAGACACTGTTCAATGTTGAATACAATATTAATCTGTTAATCTTGTCACAGTAATAAAATATTTTTGACTTTCAAGATCAAATCATTTGAACCAGTCAAGTAGATTACTGAGATGTTTGGGGTTTGTTTTTTTTTTTGTCTTCATTTAATGATTCATAAGAATTAGCAATAAAACATAATGAAAGTTGTTGCTTGCAGCTGAACATGAAATGTGTCAACCATCTCTCCTGCCAGCTGGCACCGGCAGAGATCTAAGTGGCAGCTATCTGGCCTCGGACCACAAGATGAATGCAGCCCTGAATTTACAAATCTCAGAACTCGAGCGACCTGGATTCCAATATGTGCCTTTGTTTGAACGCTACACAGTTGATGTGGTATGTACGGTTTTAGTCATTTTTTTATATGGTATGTACTGTTTTAGTCATTTTTTATATGGTATGTACTGTTTTAGTCATTTTTTTTATATGGTATGTACTGTTTTAGTCATTTTTTTTATATGGTATGTACTGTTTTAGTCATTTTTTTTATATGGTATGTACTGTTTTAGTCATTTTTTTTTATATGGTATGTACTGTTTTAGTCATTTTTTTTATATGGTATGTACTGTTTTAGTCATTTTGGCTTATGACTGAAATATATTCCTGAAATTTTTATTTGATTCACATATCACTTTATAGGAATAATCAACAGAAAAGCATGTACGATGCAATATTAGAATGCTAGAACCTTCAGATTCTATTCTTTTTATCCTTTTACTGCCATATTGTCAACAATAATTATGAACTATATAAAACTTTTATGGTGCTATTGTGTACAGTTCACCACAATGTTTCTATTTTAGTATGGAGTCTACAACAACAATAATAATAACATATATAATAGACCTCAAATGGCGATAGTACCATTTTTACTTTCAATTATTTTTGGCCTTGTATGCTTTAACAATAAAAAATATCTTTGTGAATTGATTGTATCTTCCACTATGAAAAAAAAAATCTGCAATTGGGCCTGACCTGGCATCTCAAATTTTTCTTTTTTTTTTTTTAATTCAATATTGAAAAAAAAAAAAATGAATCTTCTGAACTTTCCATATTTCATTGAGTCTGTTGATACATTAATATCTTAAAATCTTTAACCACACTTTCTTATGAACAAAATGAAAATACTTCTCTGAAAATTTGATATCAAAAATATAAATTATTTTTTATATCTGGTCATTTTTTTCACCATCATTACTGTAGTTTCTCTGTGCCTTTTCTATAAATATTTTCATGGTAGTTGTTCTAATGAGCTTTCCTCTTTGGTATCTAGACTTTATGAATTTAAGTGCAGTACTAGATTAGCAACAAGGTCTCAGTATTTTACCGTTGAAATGGCTAGACGTAACAATAAGTTCTATGATTACCATTTCTTCTTTTTGTACTTCTTGCTTGTTGGTACTAACTTCTGGTTTTTTGCTTACCAGTCAACTTTGATCTTCCGAATTTGAATGCAATTTCAATCATTATGTTATGTTTTAATTCCTGTTCTTTTAATGTTATCTTTAATGATGTCTTCTTTCTCTCATACACTCTCACACACTCAGTAACGTTTTATATCTTATTGACTTTATTGTCTTGGGTGAAATGATTAAAAATAATAATAATAATAAAGTGGGGAAAATTTTAAGTGTAATGTATTTAGGACTAAAGTGATGTTTATGTTGATGTAACTAGACATGCATACTTTAGTCCAATGAAGGCCTTAACGATGAAATGTGTCACACAAAATTTTTTCCAGTTTTGTCATTAGTTTGCCTAGCATTGTTCTGGTATATAAAAACTTATATATCATTTTCTCCCAGAAGTTCTTGTAAAATCTGCTGATGCTTAAAGGTTTACTTTGCAAACAAACCCAGTAATGCTGTGAGTTACCTTAAAAGTCTCAATAACAAATTCAGACGCTAACTACTGCAGTGGTAAATGCTCAATAAGCTTGCAAAATAGGTTGATGACATTTTGTTTTATCAAGTGTAAGAAGTCAACTGAAAGAGATTTGAATGCACATATGTCTTATGGCTATATCACGCTGAAACACCAGTTCCTGTACAATCACCAAAGTTAAGCCATGTCGAGCCTGTAAACCTAGATGGGTTACCGCCTGAGAATGCCAGTTGTTGTAAGCTTAGATGTGTAGGTGGTGTAATGAATAATGGCTCAGAATTGTTAATCAGAGGAGGGAGTTTGAATTCCTTTTGGGTTCATTATAGTCACTTATGCACAAATATACTAATTGTATGAATCCACCTCTTCTCCACCCCAGCTATGGGTTGATTAGTAAGTCTTATATCACTAAAACCATTATTATCTCAAAAAAAAGGATTCTTACAATATAAAATATTTTCTGGTTTTAAGTACCCCCCCCCCCAAAAAAAAAAAAAAAAAAAATCAATCACACCAAATGTGCATCAGAACAGTAAAAGAGGTGTTCCAGTAAATCCTGGACAATTTCCTCACAGATGAAGAAGAGACTCTAAGTAACAGAAATCTGGTTCTATAGACGGATGCTGAGAATACCATGGACATGTGTGGAACAAGAAAGGCACTCTTACTTAGAATGAGAAAGAGATGGTTGATATTTCTGGGACACATTATGAGGAAGTATAGCTTAGAAAATTTAATACTCACAGGACATATGAAGGGAAGGGAAGTGTAGAGGGTAACTTACCTAATGAGTTTGGATGAGACAAATGGCAGAGAAATATAAATTCCTTACAATTACAAAGGACAAGAAATTGTGGAGAGATATGATCACCAGAATCCTGAAGGGAGATAGCGCATAAATAATAATGATTTTTTTCAGACCTGATAAATCTTAGGCGATTTAGTAAAGTTAAAAATTATAGTTTCAACCAGTTTTAAGATTTCAAGTATTTGTTATAATATAAATTCTCTTCATTCAGGCATTTGGTTAGCAGTGAGAAACGTCCTGGGTATGACGTTAATCTACATCCGCGTCCTGGGTATGGCGATAAACTACATCCAACACCGAGGCCACGGATAATGTTTTCGGAAAAATAATGTTGCCAGCTATACGTTTTTGAAACAATAATGTTGCCAGCTATACGTTTTTGAACGTCCTGGATATGGCGATAAACTACATCCAACAGCAAGGCCTCAGATGGTGTTTTTGGGAAAATAATGTTGCCAGCTATCCATTTTTGGAACCATAATGTTGCCAGCTATGCGTTTTTGAAACAATAATGTTGCCAGCTGTACTTTTTTTTTTTTTTTTTGAAACAGTAATGTTGCCAGCTATGCGTTTTTGAAACATTAGTGTTGCCAGCTATACTTTTTTTTGAAACCATAATGTTGCCAGCTATACGTTTTTTATTCCATACAAAATAGGCATTTAAAATTCATATAAACTGGATTTGGCATTAAATAACCCACAGTGGTTGATATGCCATAAAACCCAAACAAACAAACAAATTAGCAGTGAGAAATAAATTCATTGTTATTTCTTATTTTGCTATGATTCCTTGTGCATTCTCATGAGAGAGTTGTGACGTGTCGTTTCTTATAAACTGATAAGTGTTTGATACGGTGCACACTTGCATGTGTTATTTTGTTAACATTTATGCAAAGTTAAAATTTTATCAATGTCAACAATATTTGCAATCAAATGCCAGGTGTTTTGAAAAGTTCCTGTTTACTTTGTTTCTGTACATTGTACATTTTATAAATTTTTATTTTGAACTAAAACAAATATGTCTTTTAATAAAACGAAAGCACTCGGTTGCCGACTTTTTCCTCTTTCTCAGATCCGCAAGTTATTAATAAATGTGAATCAAGCCAAAAATGAAGTAATTGAAGCAGAAGGAACTGAGAAGCCATCCCAATTTAAGCTGCCTTCCGTGTGGTCCAAAATTGTTAACTTTTTCAGTGTTGATCCTCCGACAAACGATGTAAATGGTGCCGAGCTTAATTACAAGACAAGACAACACCTTGAATGTGTGGAGAATAATTTACAAACAATCTTCCAGGTTAGTATATTTTTTATTTTGTGTGTGTGTGTGTTCTCTGTGGTTTGCTCACTTCACTTTTGCATCAGAAGCATTTTTTTTCCAATACCGTTTGATGTCTGGTGGTGGGGATACAACTTTTTTATTATTGTATATAATAAATAGTCACTAGCTCTGTATTTTTAAGTAGGAGTAGCTACTGTGTCTTAATGTGAACTGCCTTTTAAAATATATATATATATATTAAGAAAGAGAAAGAACAGTTGAAGCTAGAATTCACAGTTCTTAGCATTTACTTTTTAAAAACGTGCTCAATACAACATAGGGCAAAATATTATTAAAATATTTTTATTAAAATAGATTACAATAAAAACATTTTACATCACTACACAAAAACTTTCATGTTTCGAAAATATAATCGTTCCTCGTCGGGTGATGGGAGATAACATATAATACAAATGATTTATTTGGGAAATTTGAAAACAAATTGTTACCTCTTTAGAAAGTTAAAAAGTTGGGTAGCCTAATGTCAGAATTAAAAAATATACTTGTAGGCATGTCTGGATTGACTAATTAAAAGTTAGATCTAAACAAAGTCAGAGGGTGAAGGGAGATGTGTGTGTGTATGTGTATATATGTATAGAGAAAGAGATTACTTTAAATGTTATTTGAGTAGACAACCCATTTTTTTTTAAACAGTGTGTACTATGTCTACTGGCGCATGCAATCAAGAAACTCTGCTGACTGGCACCTACACGTACTACCATTTTCTCAAGTGCACAGGGTGGTGGACAGAATAGACAGTGCTCAAATTTGAAAAACTGGGGTGTCTACTCAAATATGGCTATCCACTAAAAATAACGTTTGAATTAATAAAAATGCCGATGAAAAATGGTTCCATTAATACTTTAAAAAAAAAAATACACACACACGATAATAAGATGTAGAATAATATCCAAACAAAAACACATATGACAAAGTGGAAAAGCTACTCAGCATTAGATATAGTAGGTGTCCTCAGGTTTGAATTTAAAACTCTCATATATATATATATATATATATATATATATATTCCTAAAGAATTCATGGAATATTCTCTTAATTTTCTTGTTTATTCATGTACCTATATATTAGATGTATGTCCGGCTTTCTGAACTTCCATCTTCTCCACCAGATATGGGTTAAATAGTAGCACTTTATCTGGAAAAATCATTGTTATTCTCAAAAAAATTGTTAATGTCTCATCATTTTACAGTTGAATTGGTTAGACGTAACCGTAACTTCTATACCAAAAGTTTCTTCTCTCACACTTCTCGCTTGTGGAACTCTCTTCCAACTTCTTGCTTCCCAGTCAACTTTGATTTTCAAAGATTTAAATGCGATGTCAGTCGGTTTCTTCTTTTTTTATTGTTCTTGCTCCTTAATAGCATGTGTTTTTGTTTTGTTTTTTTCCTTATATTCTCTCACATCAAGTGACCCCCTGCATCATAGTGGCTTTATTGCCTTGTTTGGGGAAAAATGATTTTAAAAAAAATAACTGCTAGTAGTATTGTTTTATGGATGATTTGTATTCTAGGTGTCTACTCCAGAAGTATTACTGAGCAGTTCCATTTACAACAATGATCCAACAGACTTTGGTCAGCCAAAGAACACTTCAATCAAATACAATTCACCAGAGATGAAAGAGACCTCTGAAGGATGGAAACTTACTGATGTGGGAAGGTATCAGGTGAGTTGATTAAATATACAGGGTAGTGTCAAAAGTAGCACCCAGTTCTGGAAAGTCATGTTAATAGTTGGTTAGCAGTTTATTCATTTTTCTTTCACCAATGGTTTGACAAAAACTCTCAGAGGAAATGGATACTATAATGCATAATGTTGGCTGTTACACTCCTTCAGATTTTGGGGTTGGTGCTGGCTTGTGAAAGGTCTTTTATTATGAAAAGTTTTGTACCATTCAGAAATTGAAGGATCAACTCACTGCAAAGTTTGAGGGAATTTATGTTGCATTCTGTAAATTTTAGTACCACTCTGTACCTGCACATCTACAATTGTGCATTTATCAGGAGCAAAGGCATTTTGTGCATTGCAAGTAAAATGGCTTGATACAAGTAAAACAGTTTCGCAAGCATGGATAAACGTGCCCACAATAAGACAGAGTGTCAAAAGGACGTTTTTTTTTTCTCATGACACTGCATTTTTTTTTTAACTATCTACAATCATCGGCAATGTGTATTGTTTTAAAAAGCTATGATTAGAATTGTAATAAAATCTATACAGATGATGAAAGTGAATTTATACACATTTTTTTGTTTTTGAGATTTTTCAAAATGCTTTATTTATTAGAATAATTTTATATTTATAACATTCTAAAACCTAATGCAATATTTATCTTTTTCCAATTTAAAAAGAAACAAATGTGAAAATTTTGTTGAATTCATAAATTTGTAAACATTTACTAAGTTAATAACACATGTTGACCAACAATAAGGAAATCCTTGTTATTTAAAATTTTATAAAGTTTGAATCATTTGGCAATTAGCTGATGTTTTGCCAACCATTCCAATAAACAATTTAATAAATCAGTAGGGTAAATAAACAATATAGTGAATAAGTTAATAAATTAAGTGCTACTCAAATGATCTGACCTTATGAAAAAAAAACAACTGGTTTTAAATGTTCAATAATTTCCTGAACTTTAATTACAACACAATTTTATTCAACATTTTGTCAAGACACACTAAAATGCTCTTGATTTTTAAATCCTGTTTAGCTCATTTCATTATCGATATTCACGAAATTTAACAAATCCAGTTTCATTAATATTTAATAAGATTGCACATTAATAATCTGTATCTATTAATTCATATTTAAATGAATATGTTAATCCATAAACAAATATCACATAATAATGTATTTATTACTGCAGTTAACTCTTTTTCATATCTGTGATTATCATCGGACGTCTATGATGATAATCTCACTACAGAACATTAATAAGATTAACAGTATTTTGACAGCATCAAGTGAGACACTTGGTATTTTTTGAAAATTATGGTTTATTTTTTTCTTAAATGCACATTGACTTTATTTTGCATTGCAGCTTATTAATAACTTGCGAAAATCTGATGTGAAATACCAAGGAGATCCTGAATTACAACCAATCAGAACTTACGAGAATGCCTTTCTGGTACGGGTGCTTTATGGTGTCTGCTGCCACATCAATACACAGGTGAGTAACAAGAAATATATGTAAGGTAATCTGACATCAAATATAACAAAGAATGTGACATATATGTGTAGCTAAGAGGGAAATAGTAGCTTACCTCTACAGATATGTTCCATGTATAATCTACTCCCAAAATTGTCAAAGAACCCGACCCTTGTTTCTAGATCTCTTTCTTTAGAGAACTCAGCAGCTTCTGCAAAATTTTGTTTGACCAGTCGTTGGCATCTCGATTATAGTATATGTGCCTAACCTGGTCACTGTTTTGAATGAGACTTGCAGATATCTTTCACATACAATAAGTTTCTTTGTTTCTCTCTTCATAACATTTGCCATTCAGTGGCAAAGGCGTTGTATCATGTGAACAAATGAATTCTGCCCTGATTTGAACATGCAGTCCTGGACGTAATCTGGCAAGTGACATATCCATTATGCCAGCATTCTGCTACTTGAACTGCATGGCAAAATTAACTTACAAATACTAATTTAACAGTGTAGCAAGGTAAAACTTCTTTTCTTGAATTTTACAAACAATTAGTAGTTGTATCATACTTTTGAACAAGTTGGAAAAAAAAAACTAACAGGCTAAATTTGTTTTTTTTTTTTTTTTTTTTCACTTGGCAGGAATTTTTTAAGAAAATAGAGAGAAAAGAGAGCTTATTAGACTGACTGACAGATGATAAATAAATAAATAAATAAGACATGTTAAATTTGTTTATTTAAATCAGAGTATCTGCGAGCTCTAACTAGGTTTAAAAGGTTACTCCCCAGTCCTCTTTCTTGAATCAGTGTATGAACCTACTACCTTCCCCAGGTTATCAATCACATGTCATGCTTGTCATAATAATAGACTAAGTTACATAGACTGACACTGTTCACAATTGAGGTAGCTGCCTGGTTGAATTTTTGTGACTAATTTGTGTAGCAAGGCCCAGATATATTGAATTCATCTGTTCATTTGATCCCATCTGTTCAATCCCTTTCTAAGATAAAGGGTTAATAAAAGGTTATGAAAGAAAGAGAAACATCAGCTAGTGTTACCTGGCATTTTTTTCTGTTTGGTACAAAAGGGATTTGTAATTATTTTTTTAAGCATTTCTCCCAAAGTAAAACAGTAACGCTACTAAAATACAACGTGTTACTGAGTATTAGAGAAAATACTATGAAGGAGAAAGAGCAATAAAAGAACAAGAATTAAGAAGACAAAAGATAATGATGGGCATTTCAATTTAAATTTTTGTAGCTCTAAGTTGACTGGGGAGCAAGAAGCTAGAAGAGAGTTCCATAAGTGAGAAGTAACAGTTAAACATTATGGTTACATCTAATCTTTTAAACTGCAAAATGATGAAACCTTGCCGCCAATCTAGTTTGCAACTTTCAGCAGAACAATAAACCCAGACATGCTGCACAAGTTTCACAGAAATGGCTTTCATGAAGAAGACTTCCTTGCAAATCAAACTCTTCAGATCCCAATCTTAGGGGATTGTCTTGCATCAATATGGTACTCTGCAGAACATCCCTGAAGTAACTTACAAGTAACTTGCAATGGTTAAGTGATCTGCTGTTAACATATCGTCACTATATTCTAGAGGAAAACTTTAGATGTTCTGATACGGATAAGATATATTTGTGTATACATCGAAGACCAGTATACAAGGCAGGAGGTCATAGTATAGTCATTAAATGAACTTCATCACTTCTATATACCGTCTTCATTTAGGATGTTGGGGATCATGGATCTCCACAATTTCCTACTATTTGTAGCTCCTAATACCTTTTTGCCATCTTTGCTAAACCATGTTCCACAATCCATTTACTCAAATTTGCTAGATAGGTTATATTTTTTTTTTTTTTTCATGATAATCTACTTTGTCCAAAATGTTTGGAGAAAGTGACAAAAGTTGGTCCAATTTTCTTATGTCTCCATGGCCAAGAGTTGAAATGTCAAAATCCAACAACAGAGGGTCTCTTTGTCACCCGGTACACATGGCTGTATAAAATCACCGAATCAGGCTCATTATATTGGGTGTTCAGACAAAGATATAACTTTTTTGAATCCTTCTTTTTTGTGATTTTAATTCTCAAAATTACTTATTTGGCCCAATTTCCAGTCCTTAATTATCTCATTTTCTTCTACTGCAATGTCAATCATTACCACATTTTGCAGTAGGAGCAATCATGCCCTGCCTGTTGGGCTTAGGGATCTCCCTTTCAGATGCAACATTTGCGCAAAAGCTTTTAAAAGTAAGGCTGGTTTAAAAAGTCTTCATTCTCATGATCAGTGAGTCTGAAAGTTAAAACAAAAAAAGAAAGTAATAAAAAGAGAGAGAAATTTGTTGTAGAGATGGTCTATTTCTGTTAAGAAATAATGATCAACATATATATATATATATATATTATAGGAGATTACAACAAAAACATGTTAAAAAAATCACTACACAGTAGCAATCATGTTTCAATTCAACACTACAAATGTGTCTCCTTGGGTGATGGCTAATTATTGGTTAATCATGGTAACACCCATAAGCCTCCTTTTTTTTAATTTTTTTTTTTTTTTTTTTTTTTTTTTTTTGAGAAAAGAGCAAATATTATACTTTTAAAATTAAATTAATCATTCACTCACAAGTAATTTACCATTACCTGAGGAGACACATAAAATGTTTTTGTTTTAATCTCCTATAATAAATAATATTTAGCTCCACTGTGTACTGAGCAATCTTTTTAATTAAATGTTATGGACAGTGGAATTATGCTTCCTTTATTCTCATCTTATATATAGGGTTGTGCAGTTAGTATAATGGATAGTCTCTCATAATAAATCAGCTGAATTTGTGTTCTGGTTGGGTTCATTGCATTCACTTACATGCAGATACCCTTGGAAAATGTCTTACTCCATCTCCTTTCCTAGCTATGGGTTAAATATTAGGACTTGTATCTGGAAATAGAATTATTCTTTTAATCTAAAATATGTATCAGTTTTAAAAATAGAAGTAGATAGGATCATCTATTGCAGTCCTCCTCCATCTTTTGGACACGAATTGTGATTTATCCCTACTTTCCTGTTAAGGATTGGGTTTCTGTTTCCTTTTAAAGTCGTCTCATCTTTCACTCCCAATAACTCCTTGTGCCTTAGTGACATTATTACTTTGCTTGCGGTGAAATGATTAAAAAAAATAAAAATAAGCCACAAATGTTAAGCCATAAAAAACAAATTACTTGTATGCTGCCATTCAGACAAATAATGAAATATAATGTACATTTGTAAACTGTTAAAAAATTAACTATTTTATTCCATCTCTCTTTTCAGTGTGCATCGACTATCAATAGGCTGTATTATCGCCAAGACTTTTTGGGGCGGCTCTCTCGAGTGTACCTTTGTCCACCATTCCGTTTTCGGGATTTCCAGTCCCCAAACCGGTTACGCATCACATCAACTTCAACCAGCCCCCACTTAAGTTTACGCTTTCTAGCCAGCTACCCTACACTCTTTCATCTGCTGCTACTTTATCTAATCCTTTATTTTTCCTATGGATTTGGCCTTCCAAGTTACTTATTCACCTTGTTTGTAATCACTGTCAGCTATGGCCTCCTTCAAGCTGTGTTCACATCAAATACTGTAAATCCTGTTGGAATGGAAACTACACGCCTGTCATCTTTGTCACCCAGCAATGTGGACAGTTTCGATGAGGATCTATCATTTTCCTTTAATGCCTCGACCCCCCGACGAGTGACATGATCAAATTCTTTACTTACCTTCTATTTTTTTTTTTTTTTTTTTTTTACCATTCTCCAGACTGTCAATATCCTCAATCTTGTAAAAGACTAAATAAAAGCATTTTTCAGTAAAACAAAGACTACTAATGTGTTATTAAAAATAAAATGATTCAGAGTCACCTTTTTGACATTTTTCTTTCTCAAGGGTGACTTTCTAAGCATAACTTAAATGTACCACAACGCCAAAAGTATGGGGCACCCAGTGAGGATCAAACCCACTACTCAGTCGTAATTTTTCTAGCAAAACAAGCTTGCTAACCATTGCACCACATCAAGGTGCTCTTTTTCTTTCTCTCTTTCATTTCAGTTAATTATTTATTTTTTGTTTTTCTGATTATTTAATTTTGTTTTTTGTTTTTTTTAACCAGTTTTGCGATATGAGCAATACTAGACTTTTCTCTCTTTTTTTTTTTTTCTTTTTTTTTTTTTTCTTTTTCTTTTTAAGGTATTTATTTTATACCTAAACGAAATAGTGTCAGGTTTCAAAAAAATTTTAAGATGATATATGATGAAATTTTATCTCAAACATTGATATTTCCTGATCAGAAATAAACAATGTTCGTACCATTCTAATCTGGAAAACCTTCAATCTGGAAACGGGCAAAGGATGATTTTAACTTAATTTTGATCAATTAGTCAAAATTCCGATAACTGAAAAGGCTTTGATTGACAAGAAGCATTTAAGAAAATATTTCATTATTAAATACAAGTAGACCACCAATTTTCTGAACTTTGCTTGTTTATCTGTTTTGCTTTGCCAACAGAATTCATGTGATAACAGTTACATCACTGGCCTACAAATTGCACATCTCCTGTATCTCTAGAGCCCAATTCTCTGTTAGAAACTTTTAATTGTATTTAAATTAAACTGTTGAATTAGTGTAACAATTGCATGAGATTCAAATAAATGCTCCAAATTAAGAGAGATCTATCAGACCATCATTTTTTTAACTAAGTTTTGTTCAATAAAAAGTTTCAAATTTCTTGGATACATAGAATCTGATACGCATGAGTCAAATAGAGGGGAAAAGAGACAACGATAGACAACATGTGACATAGCTGTCGGGTTTAAGCAAGTGGATAACAGAAAGTGGTCTGTGGGGGGGGAGGAACTTTTTGAGCTGTGAGAGATAGAGGGAGGTGGAGAGTCATGATCGCCTATGTTCTGAAAAGACATGGCACGTAAAAAGAACTTGTTTAAGGAATAAACTAGACCTTCCCCCGACGGCGCCTCAAAGTGCACAATCTGGACAGTACCATTTTTGTCTTGAAGGTGGGGGAGATTGGACATTAAAATAATAGCAGTGCCAAGGAAAAAAACAAGTTTTTGACACACCATCTTTGTGCGGGCACGATGGTATAAGTTTGCCATAAGTTTTTTTAATATATGATTTCAAACTGTCTTTGCTCTGCAGTTACGCGTGGGTTGGGTTTGTGTCAGTGCTTTGTTGGTTGTTTTTCTGTTGTGCTTTTTTTTATAGTTTACGTCATGTTCTCGCTGCAACTGTAGCTGATTTTTACTGTTTTTGAGGAATATCTTTACTATTATTGTCCACACACACACGGGGTTGGGGGGGGGATTCACGCGCGCGCGTACACACACACACACACACTTGTTGGATTGACGTGAGTTTGTGACCCTGGATCTCACGCTATTTGCGATAACGATCGCAAATAGCCAAGGTCACAAATTCAAGTCAATCCAAATAAATATATTAGCTCTATTAATGATATTGAGTGCTTTCCAATAAGACCGCGCATATATATATATATATATATATATATATATATATATATATATATATATACACACACACACACATATATATATATATATATATATGTGTGTATAAAGACAGATGTTTAATTAAATACAACTCAGAATAAATATTTTATGAATTTTGTTAAGTTTTTCTAGCGTTCTTCCAATTTCTTTTTATGAAAACTAAGGGTCTGCAGAAAATTTTTCAAATTTCTAGAAAACTGAATAACTTATACGATATTTTTATATATACAATTTATCTAAATGCTCTGCTTTTAATTAAACATTATTAATTACATTTACCGTCCTGGATGTTACAGAAATTTCGTAGTATAAAGAGAAAATATATTAAAATATTGTTGGACTTAATTTATATCATTATACGTTGTCATTGTTTACGTTAAGATACGTTTCGTGAGCAGAAATGATCGATTGAGAAAAATCGTCGAAGATTGTGTGCTTATAAACAGTAATTTGGACTTTATTAACCAAACACTTCTCTGTAGCTAAATCGTATAGCACGTCAAATCAAATGACAATTTCCGTATAGGAATAAAGGTTAGATTCCGGTCGAAGAACGCATATTTTCTACGAAATTTCTCGGACATTCAGGATGGTAAATATAATTAATACTGCTTAATTAAAAACAGAGAATTTACTTAATTAAATTTTATGTATAAAATCAACGTATAAACAATATATATATATATATATATATATATATATATATATACAGTGCTGTTCGATAAAAGTGACTCACCTGATTTTTTTTACTTAAAAATTTTTTCGCCTATTGTTTTGGGGGGGCAAACTAATTATTAATCTTACTACTATAAAGACCCCTTCCTGACCACCTAGTAAACAGTTTACTCAGGCTAAGGTATTTTATTGATAATTATAATTTTGGATATAAATAAGATTTAGGGAAAAACTCTGTGCAAAAAAAGTGACTCACCTATTTTCTGCAACTAGTAATCGATAGAAACATAACCGAACAGTTTAAATAAAGAATAATAGAGGTATAATTTATTTATAATAGGTAATATAGTTCGAAATATTTAATAATCTATGGGTCCTCCTTTATTTTGAATAACCTTTTCAACCCTTTTTGGCATTGACTTGATTAGGTTCTGGCAAATCTCAAGCATTGAATTCCATACGGATATGAAATTCACAATCAAATCCTCAACTGCTTTTTCGAGAGCCTGTACTTTATAACGCTCCATAAGTTTTCTATGCGGTTGAGATCAGGAGATTGGGGCGGCCATGTCATAACACTCACATGCTTCTCATCAAAGTTCCTTCATTAAATTTGATTTGTGACAGGGAGAATTATCCTGCATAAAAATGAGCTTGGTGGGGTCGATTTGCACCCTTTCAGCAGAAGGGAGCAGACAAGACTCTAAAATACTCTTGTACTGCTCGCTTTTGAGGGTCTTTTCAATAGGTTTTAAGAAACCAGTTCCATGAAAAAAGCATCCCCAGAACATTATGCTAGACGGATGCTTGACAGTACTTACTGCTAAATTCAAAGAGCTTTCAAAGCTTCTTCTTTGGATTTTAGATCGCTTATCCTTTGAATTTAGCTCAACTTTCGTTTCATCGGAGAAGATAACATTAAGTAAAAAAAAAAATCAGGTGAGTCACTTTTATCGAACAGCACTATATGTGTGTGTGTGTGTGTGTGTGTGTGTATGCTCAGTTCTTTGAGGACATCTTTTAATAACTTCAGCCTTTTTCTAACATAGGAATCAATTATCAATTACACGGCAAAACTTACCTCTAAAGTGACATTTTGTAGGTGGTTACAAAGAGTTCATTATGTCAACTGTAGAGCAATACTAAAAATGTTTCATTTAAAAAGCTATAAAAAAAAGTCCTACTAGAAAGTATCTAAAAAAAACACACCCTTACTCTGAAAGTATAAAATCATATACAAAATATCTGTGGTTAAAAGCATTTTCGTTGAAAGATTACGTAAAAAATCTTTATTTTTCGTCCTTAAATAAGCCATAAATGTTGATATGCCGCCAAACAAAATCAGCCAACCAAACAACTAACACTTTCATAACATTAGTCCATATAATATCCTGCATTTTTTAAAAAAAGAAATCAGTATTAGAAAATATAAACTTCAGCAAAACTACAAAATAAATTACATATTCCACTGCCTCTAGTAATTATGTCTACACAAACATGTATATGAACACAAGCTGAGTATCATCTACCATGTATTCAATTGTGAAAGCAGAATAACATATTTGTATTTCAAAGTTTCCAATAAAATTAAATTACTGCATTAAATGGCCCTGTAGTGGATGGGTTAATTATGTGGTAATATTTGTTGAGGATAGGTTGCGTGTCAATTAACTATTTCCACTAACATCAAAATAAAATACAAAATTCAACTGGATTGTTTTAAAACGTAACAATTAGATTTATTTAGGTTGATGTACAAGCATGCAATGAAAGGTAGGACAGAGTCGTGTCCCTTTGATTTGGAAATATTTGTACCAGAGTTCATATTAAGAACAAGACATATTTAATTAGAAACTAATAAAACATTTATATACAATTCAAAACTATATACATGCAGAATATTTGGTATATGTTACGTTGGAAAATGTGTAAGATGTTTTAGGTTTCAGAATGTCTTTCTTGTAATCGTTCGTTAATGTTGATATTAAAGTTATTAATATTAAGTGTCTTTTAAACAGAAAGTTCTTAAAAAATAATTTACCTTTTATTGTAATATTTTTAAGGTCGTTCGCACATAAATGTTTACTTAATAGACAGTGAATGCAATTCACTTTAGATAAGCAATATCTGAGAAATAATGTCCACAGAGTTGGTTGAGTTTGAATTGTGAGTGAGTCAGCGTTGATGTACTTTTGCGCGGCAAAATCTGGTTTCGAACGACGTGGAGTAAGTTGGCAATTTCTCTGTGGTGCTGTCACTGACTGCTTTGGTCAGTCGGTTTTTCCTTTATATATGTTTCGAAGGTCCGAAGTTGGCTCAAGGAGGTTTTGGCGCAATTTCGATTTCTGCGCGTGAAACTTTTAGATCATTGTCGTTATCCAATGAAATTTCTTGATTCGCCTCATACGGTTTTAACTGGTCGAAGTTTATTGTACGTAGGCGTAAGATATAGACTGTTCTGTTACTAGGGGTGGTAGATAGGAACAAGACAAGTCTATAACCCATAAGGAGTTGATAGGCCGTTAAAAAAAACAAAAAAAAAAAACCCTGAAATACAGCAAAACGCATTATCACTTAGTATAATTAATCTATAATTCACTTTATCATTTGAAACTTGTATAATCCATGTTATCTAATATTTTCTGACGTTTTTGTATATGATTGTGAAGAGATATTTCTTGGGAATCAATTCGGAGAAAAATTACAATTATTCTAACTCCGCCAGTGTAAACACGTCAGAAAAATTACAATTCTTCTAACTCCGCCAGTGTAAACACATCAGATATTTGAAAAGTAAAACATATCTTTTGAAAGCTGTGAGTGACCAACATTAGCTTTTTTTTTCAGTCTCCGTCATAGAAACTTCGACTTCACTGCATAAAACGACATACAGTTCTCGTTGCTTTAGCCACCAAAACCAGATTCTAGTATTAAAACATTCGTAAATGCCACCAGGCCCTTCATTTTTCAGAAAAGAAATGAGCACCAAGCAACAGTGTCTTCAGTGATCAAAAGAAAGAAAAAAAAAACTCCTGACTGTCAAATATTGTCAAGAATGTCGAGTTTGTGCTGTAAGTCTAGGGTATATAGTGAATTAGCCAATCTGTTTTGGTAAAATACAAATAAAATACTATTTTTGTTACAAAGACAACAATAACAAGAGAAATAATTAAGTAGAATAATTTGTTCAACAATAAATATTTTTATAAAACACAACACATACAAAATATATGCTAAAGTTGTTAAAACACTTTAGAGTTGTTGATTGTGTGAATAAAGTAATATTGAAAAATTTGAAGTTGTTGATTTGTATGTATGAATATGAGAAAGTATTATTGTTATTGCTGGAAAATTAAACAGTTCTGTTTTTGTATTAAAATAAAAAGTATTGTTCTTGGCTTACTGTGATTTCTACAGAGTTGTCGCTCTTTGACCAAAGATGTTTGTAGTGAAAGAAATTGTTGGAGTGAGCGTTCTTTCACAAGCTGGGTTTATGTTAATTTAAGTAATAAACTTTAAGTCTGAAATTGGATAGATTTCGTGTGACGAATTGAATATTATAAGGACCCACTGACCAAATCGCGTCGAAGTTTCCGTATTTATGAGTTCTCTTGGTCACGTGGGGGCTTGAGAACATGTTTACATTTTTTTGCGTCAACTCGAGGTCAAAATTTGGATCGGTATCTTCGCACGTAGTTGACGACACCTAATTGATATTTTTCAACCAATCAGAATGTATCAATTATTATAAACTTGGTTGGGAGCCTCTATGTGTCTAACTTGCACATATTTAAGCTTTAAAACAATCAATGTAGAAATCTGATTCTATTGGTGTGAAATCTATGAGGATCATCTCTAATCCGGTCCATGTTACGTGGTCCACAATTGGTGATGGAAGACATTAGATACTAATCCCACATCAGTAGGAGAAGGCAAATCATGTCCAACATTACTTCTAACACTTGGGCCAAATCTCCCTTAATTCGATAGATTATTATATCAGGGTCGTCGTTGAAAGTGAAAGTTAGACCAGCGGAAGTGTCAAAAATACCAAGGAATTCCGAAGGCGACGTCGAGGCTAACATGAACAGAGGACATGTGATAAACACATGTAATCGTTTTACAGGCCATATATATATATATATATATATATATATATATATATATATATATATATAATGTACTCTCCCGCCGGCTTAATTGATTCAGTTATGAAATTTTGTGCGATAATCTTAAGTGGCACTTAAGACCCACTCATGATTTACAAAGGAGGCCGCATATGGAGCAAGAGTAAGGACTGTGGGATGAGATCACTGTTAGATTGGCTGACCTTTTAGATCTTGCTCTCGCTTCTTGAAGACGATTCAGACAAGCTGATTGAAAACTGCTGAGTCCACTAAAACACGTTGATCTCCATTCTACCCGCTCCAAGCCTAAATGCTCGAGGGTATTATGAGGTATAATGACAGCTGACAATTTGCTCTTCAGCTTATCTTAATTTGTAATTTGCTGTGTATTTAGGCAGCAAATTCTCTTTTAGCCATGTCTGATTGAATAAATTACAGGCATTATTTCTGCTAATTTTTAATAAAATCCGTTCATACTCACGGATATCCTTCGTGTATTGATGTATGTTAAAAGAAGAGAGAAATGTGCTATAGCTGTTTAAATTTTCATTTCTTAAGTACTTTCGATCTTTTCCCAAGATCATCTTCAAGGGTAGAAGTTGTACAAAACTATATGATGTTGATTAGTATAAGTACTTATGAAGAAAAATATACAGAAAAAACAAACAAAAATCTTAATATGTAGTTATGCTGTATTAATGTTAATATAAATTCAACGTCGGACGTTTCGGTCTATTTTAGACCATCTTCAGGACTTATTCGTAAAACATAATTTACATTAGAACATATAAAATTTAACATGAAAAAGACGATGGACATAAGAGCACAACTAATCCAAACAGATAACTGAAATTTTATATAAGATCAGCGTTCCGTTTAAAATATGATCACGACGTCGTCACGTGGGTGATGTTGTGAAAACGTATTCGAAGATGATTTCAAAATATTAAAATATTAAACAAACTCGATTGAACTATTTTCTCATATAAACAGTTCGTCAAGAAATCCCTTCCGTTGATATAGGAATACGCAGAGATCAATAGGTTCTTATATTTTCATACAAGCTTGAAGTCTTCCATGTTACAAAGTAAATCAAAAATGATTTCAAAATATTAGACAGGTACGATGGAACAATTTTAAATAGTTCGTTAATAAATCCTTTCCTTACTTACCGGAATAGGCTGAGATCAATAGATCCTTATATTTCCGTACAAGCTTGAAGTCTTCCATGTTACAAAGTAAATCAAAAATGATTTCAAAATATTAGACAGGCACGATGGAACAATTTTAAACAGTTCGTTAATAAATCCTTTCCTTACTTACAGGAATAGGCTGAGATCAATAGATCCTTATATTTCCGTACAAGCTTGAAGTCTTCCATGTTACAAAGTAAATCAAAAATGATTTCAAAATATTAGACAGGCACGATGGAACAATTTTAAACAGTTCGTTAATAAATCCTTTCCTTACTTACAGGAATAGGCTGAGATCAATAGATCCTTATATTTTCGTACAATCTTGAAGTCTTCCATGTTACAAAGTAAATCAAAAATGATTTCAAAATATTAGACAGGCACGAAGGAACAATTTTAAACAGTTCGTTAATAAATCCTTTCCTTACTTACAGGAATAGGCTGAGATCAATAGATCCTTATATTTTTTTTTTATTTTTTTCGTACAAGCTTGAAGTCTTCCATGTTATAAAGTAAATTCAGGTTTGTATTTCCAGTAGACAGTATGTAAGCAAATATATGGATATACTTATACAAAGATGTCCGTTGTTATTCATTACCGTAATTTTGTTCATTATACTTTTAAATGCAAGTCGGTTGACAATGTGCCGAGTGTTCATTAGAACGTGAAAAAATATTCATTCTGGAATTTTTCTTCTATGTTATAATGTCATATATATGTGTGTGTGTGTGTTAAAATGAAATTTTAACAATCGAGATAATATTTGAAGAGTGGAAAACGAGAAATCTGCTGATAACTAGCTGCTGCTGCTGATTTGTGTTACATTTTTATGATGATTAACTATAAGTGCAGCTTGCTCACGGCTTCTGACCTATAAACATCAACGCCAAGAACAAAAAGTCGTTACTTCGAAGACATGATCAAAACTAAGTTGGATGAATTGTTTTCTATTTATTTGCTAAACTTATTTACTCTCTGGGTGGTTTGCATAGAAACTTCCTATTTTATCCAATTTCATTCAATCCAAGTTGCTACTATGTCATTCATAAACGTGTGTAGAGTATAATATTAATGTGTTGGAAAAGTAATTACATTTAAACGATAAAGGATATAAAAAGACATTTAAGTTAAATTTATTGAAATATTAGTTATAAAAATTGTAATGATAGATAGATAGATAAAAACATTATATTACATTACCAACTTTTAGTGATTCCATTCTTAAAGAATCTAACGTATGTTTATCTAAAACAAACGTAATGTCTACTAGACACATATACAAATGCACACACACATACACAGAGACCTACGAATACACATTACATCTGAATCCCTGATAGACAAACAAGATACGCTTACATACATATAGGAATTATATCTACGGTTTTCACTTGGGCTTGGAATCCTTAATTTTCTTGTTAACTTTGGACACGGTGTCTTTGCTTGATTTTGGAACACTATAAATTATGTCAACGATTGTTTAACAAGTCGAATGTACGTTGTTATAAAATAAAATGAGACATATCTCGGCTGATTTACAAGCAAATACTCAAGAGCGAGAGCCGGATGTGAACGGGACAAAGCCCCGTCACAAAATGACCATTATCTTCGTTTACAAATGTTCCCGACACACGAGTTCCGGTCGAAAAATAAAATAATATTTAAAGTGTTCGATTTTTCGTCCAATAAAAATGCTTCCCTCCTAATTATACTCGCTTCGTTTTTCGAGCCTGTTAAGCCATAAAAAACGCTATAAAAGGGGTCACACGGAAGTTCAACAGGCAGTCACAGGAGACCGAGAGACAGACTCTCGGCAACTGTCGAACTCTCTGCATTAGCAGAGGGGAACCCGGACGAGGCTTTGCCGAAGGGCAAGGTTTCGTCCGGGGAGGTTGACAGGGCCTGAACCCGTCTAGGCGGGTTCAGAAAGGCCATATTTTTGGCCGAGCCTACGGGCTCGGGGATACCCACATTAGAACAGCTTTGTGCCACATTCGATCCTCGTGGGTGGATTGATAAATACCGTCACAGGTGGCCAGGGAACAGACCTATCACGGTCAGCAGCTGTCAGCAGGGGAGCATCAACCACCGTCAACATGTGTGAACTACTATGAGAGATCGACCTAGATCCGAAGCCGGCTTATGAACTATACCACAAGGTAGCTGTCCCAAACCCTTACGTTCCTGCTGAAATAAACCACGTAAATCTATTTCTGCTGTAGTCGTATTTCTTTCTTGCATTCATACGCTTGTCTATAACAACGTGAAACCTGATTAACCAACAACGTAAAAATAAAAATACTAGAATCTCTTTCTTCTGTTTCTTCATATCGCCATTTTGGAACTATAAGTTATTTCTTTCCAAACATCCTAAAATACACCAAGAAGCAGTTTCTTAACATTCAAACTTGGTTCTACTTTTGACAACTCATAATTCATGTCGGTGCAAGAATTCATTATTTTCCGAACACCATTTTTTAACACAATATGGCAAAATGATTGAAACCGAAAATATATTCACCTGTACAACGTGTTGTCTTTTTTATTCCATTTTAAAACTTTTTTTATTATCAAGTTTTTGTCGCATCTGTAGTCATAGAAAAGAAATGAAATTATAAAAGAAATAATTCGTACAAGAAGTTGTTAAAGTAAACGCAGCTCAAATATCAAACATTTCCTGATTCTCTAAAGACTTAAATCTTTGAAATGAGTTTAAGACTTGCATTTAAATAAATCTTGAATATATGACTGACACTTCATCCATGTAGCTTAATGTAAATGTGAAAATGTCTTTTTCTTTATAAACTATTCTTCTGTGGTTATTCGTAGAATTTCCTTTTTCGTTGCATATAGATAATTCCAAACGAAATGATACTGGAGATGAATAAAGAAGCGGAAATAAAATAAAAGATGGCGTCAAATGACTGCGTTGCATCGAGCAAAGAACCTGAAGGAAAAAAAAAAAAAACAAACAAGAAACTATCAGCACATAATCCTTTCTGAATTATAACAAGATTCAAATATTTAAACTCAGCAATATAATCTGTTTTAACCGGGGATGACTTGGGAAAGTACTTTTTGCCTTTTGTTCATTTTATTAAGTAAAGTAAAAGACTTTTTTTACATTAACCTTTTTAAGAACATTTTTGCATTTTTTTTTCTTTTTTCATTATTTCTGTCATTGGTCGAGCAACTTCAGAATTCTTTCCACACAGAAATATTTATCTTTTGTTAGTGTGTCGTACCCTGTTGGAGCTCCAATTCTTTCAAACGGAAGTGTTCACTTCGACATCCACAGTTCATATTATAAAAAAAATAAATAAAAAATGAAAATAAAAACAATATTTAATTTCGTCCGATTCCGCGCAACTACTTCCGGAATACCACCCCCAAAATACCAGGGTCATAAAACATTTTTTTCTGATTAATCAGGAAAAAAAAAAAACAGTAGACATGACCTCTCAACTGCAGGTTAGCTTAATCGAGTACGGTATACTACACGACAACGCAGGCCATCAAGTGGCTTCCCTCAACAACGATGCATTCGGCCAGCTATGAAATCAGCAACAAAGATAGCCTAATATTCAATTATACGTGTACTGTAGTATTTTCCTTAAGTGTCTATTCCACTCGACTACATACGTGTGTTGATCTTTTCCACGACTACTACCGTATATTATACTCCAAACGAACCCTCAGTCTCCCAAGGTTGATATATGATACCACGGGACGAGCAAACGATCGAACCTTGTAAATCACGAAGAAATAAAAAGTATTTCTTATCTCAACAATGTCTTATCTTCATTTGTTGTTTTTTCACATTCACGCTTATTTTTTCCTGTTAAGGACGCCGTTACAACTGTAAACTTCTCTTGCGGTCTTTCAACAAATTCAACTTGAATTTCATTAAAATTTAAAATAGTTCAGTAAACGGCTGAATGTATGGTAACCCGAAGGTGCAAAAACAATCTTCCTTTTCTTCTAAAATCGTCACTGGTCTACCAGAGAAACAAAAATATGGCAATTTTTATAATATCCGTATAAATACACGACTAACATTTCTGCCATTTCAGTCTATGAAAAGAATCAATATTCATTTAAACATGAATAAATGAATTGTTATATAACAATAAAGTGTTGCTGCCAGTGGCGTAGCTAAGTGGGGGCGAACCGCACCGGGTGCCAGCACAGGAGGGGTGACACAATGTCACCCCCAACAAAATTTTTCAACCAGGCTAAGGTGCCAAAAATACTCGGAAAACAGTGGTGGAGACACAGGGTTTCGCACGCGGGCATATGACCCCCCCCTCCGAAATAATTTATGAACCAGGTTTTGTCCCCCCCGTCAGAAATTTTCTAATAAATTGTCGGGAAATTTGTGAGTAGAAAAAATAGAAATGTTTTCAGCTTTCGTGTGTTTCAGTTGCTACAATCTTGGTTACTAACAAGAGACATTGTTGTAACATTTTATCGGATGATATGGTGTTTTAACTCTGCATCATTAATAACAACAAAGCGAAATACGAAGCCAAAAGTGCAACAATTTCAGTCTTGCCTGTGTATCAATTCGCTGAGATACAATTTTCCATTGAGTGAGCGATATACTTTTGAATATATCTAACTAGTGTTGGGACGATTAATCGGAATCGGAATAGAGAATTGGAAAAAACTTTTTGGGGTATCGGAAACGGTATCGGAATCGGAAAAATTTGTCCCTATTTTCCGATTCTAAAAACGATTCTTCTAAATTTTTAACTTAATTTTCCATTATTGGTACTAATGATAAATATTTATTGTTTTTAAATTATCACTAAAACTAAAATCATAACATCAAAATACGATGTAAATTTATTTTACTTGTATAAAGAAAAACAAAAAAATAAACTTTGCATAAATTCTCTAGGTAACCTTTAAAAGAATGCAGTTGATTTACAATGTTCCGAAAAATGCTTAAAAATTAAATAGAACATTTTTGGCAAGAAAAATACTTTCAAACATCATTGATAATTAAATGGTACCCAGAAAATGATACACCGGAAAATTAGCAACAGAAAATTACGTCAACCATGAGCCAGTCGAGACTGTCGGATCTTACTGTGCTGTCCATTGAAAACGAGCTTACAAGACAAACAGATTTTGACGATGTCATTGACCAGTGCCACAATGAAAACAAGAAAACATTCATTCTAAGACCATAGTATCGAATGTCATTCTTTTGTGTATTGCCGTGTTTTGTATTTAGTTGTTCTGAAAGCGAACAGTTGCATTTTAAAAATCTTTTGATTTGAACTTATTATTTTGTGGTATTCGATTTTGTCTTGGATCATACATGTAAACACTAACGTACCGGTCAGTAGAGTAAAGTAGAGGTAGAGCATGTATGAAAATTTAGCTACAGCTAACCATTCAGCATAGGGTGAATCGGGGTCATTGGTGTGACATTTGAGCGGACCGCCCCGGGTGACGTTTACTCTAGCTACGCCACTGATTCTCTTTACTAAACTCCATTTCTGCAATGCCGTGCTAGAGAATCTTTCTCTCATTAATCTGTCCTGTCCCTATAATCTGTCCTGTCCCTATAATCTGTAGTGTCCCTATAATCTGACTTGTCCCTATACAATTTTATCATTCGTCTCTTCATTAGATATTATTGCTACATCCTGTGTGGTGCTTCTACTATAAATGTAATTATAACCTTTCAGATGTTAAACTGAATTTTGCTATCCGCATTTATTTGTCCCGCTGTTGTCTTGTTTTTATGGACGAATATTAGCCTAAATATAAGAAAATTGTTCAAATAGCTTCTTTGTTTCATCCTGTTACTAAAACGTCACCCAATACAAGGCCCAAGAGTAACTCAAAGAAGAGACTTACTGAATGAGGTTGTTTTATGGATGTAAGAGGAGGAATAAAATGCAGATCATAAAGATATGTAGTTGACCCTGGACGTGAAGGGTAGTGATCGGGAAAGCATCCAGTCGGGAGTTTGTTTTACAAAGCATCAGTTCTCGAGAAGACGCTGAGTGGAATTCCCTTCTTATCAATGGAATACGGAGGGGATGAGGACGGTTCGACCCTGTGTACGTGGCATGACGGATCTTAGTTTCATTGGCCTGAACTGGTGGAATTAAGCAATGTAGCTCGTTAGAACATTTGTCAAAAAGCAGCGACAGAGTAGCGATAAACTTGCAACATATTGTTTGTGGTAAATGGTCTATAGAGTCGAAAATAATTCATCACCCACAAGGCAACTTCAGAGCTAGACGCAACCAGACGCGTCGTACGACTTAAAAGTTAAGTATAAATATTTTCAATAAGGAATGTCTCATTACGAAACTCCATTTTTCATTGTGTAATGTGTTAGGCAATCTTGCCCTCCTGAATTTGTCTTGCACCTATATAGCTCTATCATTCATTAAACGTTGTTATAACACCCGGTCTGGTGTTTCTAGTATATATCTAGAAATTCTGGACATAATCCAAAGAAGAATCTGCAATATTATTGATCCAGACCCGTCATCTAGGCTTCAATTTCTTTCCCCAATTCCGTCGTAAAATAGTTTCCTGGTGCCTTCTCTACAAATATTTTCATGGCAATTGTTCTGGTGAACATTCCTTCGTGAATTTAAGAGTACTACTTGATTGGCAGCTAGGTCTCATCATTTTACTGTTAGAATTGCTAAATGTAACCGTAAGTTCTATTCAAACAGTTTATTTTCTCGCCTATGGTAAAATTTACTAGCTTCTTGCTTATCTGTCAACCACAATTTTCAAAAAATTTAGCTGCAACGCCAAATGTCATTTTTTTTCCGTGAATCCTTTTCTTTTTTTTATTGTTCTCTTTCCTTAGCAAGTTTTACTCTTTCATTCTGTCTATTGAATTTCATCCCTCAGTATCCTCTCGCACCTTAGTGGTTTTATTGCTTTTCTGGGGTTGAAAAGATTAAAAATATGTTGATTAATTTTAGACGAAATAATTAATTAAGAGGAAATAAATTAAAAGTAATAATATCAATTAAAAATTTAAAGAAAGATTTTTAAAATTGGTTTTAAAATGTTTGGAAAAAAGGCCAGTTATTGTCTCGGCTTCTGTTTTGATGAATATCTAAAAGGCTAAAAGTAAATAGAGAAATTGAAGAAATGAAATCAAGTACCTGTGATTTTCGTATCGATAATGTACGTCAGACCAACCAGAAGGCATAAGGAAGAATAGCCTTTGGTCAGGTTTTTCACTCCCAGAACTGAAGACACGAGCACAATTCGAAGGGGATAGGTAAATCCTATAAATAAAAAAAAAACAAAAAAACAATACAAAAACTTCCTAAATACGATAGATATCCGAAGAAGCTCTAGGAGGTCAACAATCGAAACGTACTTAAAATCTTGTAATACACCTTTTGTTTGTTTTGTTGTTTTTGTTCTTTATTTATCGTTGATTAATAATTGTTTTGAACCTAGGATTAGATGAACAATTTGTACAATGAAATCATATCCAGTATGATTTTATAGCAAATATCTCTAATCCCTTCGAATTCCAGTCAAATCCATTATATTTATTTAAGTGCTAATACCATTGGGAAAGGTATGAATCCCCTTCTTCTCCCTCTAGTTATGGATAAATAGTAGAACAGACCGGGTTCTATAGCCATGGATAGCAACTGGTCTACCACAGAAAGAAGTGGCAACCTACCGCAGGAAAAATCTGTCTCGTCAGTCATGTATCCAAAGATACCTGATAGCCTAAGTGCATATCACGCATGGCACATCACTGAATTTGAATTTCTACATGAATTCGATGGTGATTCTGTTATATAAGAATCAGTTCAGTTTTTAATTACAGAAAAAATGGTTTAGGCACTATTTTCCTGGAAGTCTTCTGGTTAGTCACTTGTTCATGTGTGGCTAGAATACACACGTGTTCAGTGGGGAAGCAGAGATGGCATCGTAAAAATGAACCGGCAATTACCAAGTTTGTTATAAATTACGAAGAACTCAAAATGTGGCAGGAATGGAATTAGACCAGCTCCCAGGATTCAAATATTTCAGCCTGAAATTTCCGAACGCGAAAGATACATGAAGTAGGCCGAATTTTACTGCAGCCGAAACATTATAAAAACAAGGAAGAAAAATTTCTGGAAAAACCTTATTTATATTTAATTCGATGAAAAATAAAAAAAAATTGACTAGAACAACAAACTCTCAAAATTTATCGATATATTAAAGAGCATATTGATTTAATGCTTTAAATATTTTAGAAGCATTTAAAATTGATATTTTCCTTTAGGGAAAGAATTATATTATGACAGCTCGATTTTGAGCTGATTACAGTTGTCACGATTTTAATACTCGTGAAAATATAGTGAATATGTCATATAATTATTTTTTATAGATTTTCAGGCAAATATTATTTAATATTATTTATATTTAATTCGATGAAAAATAAAAAAAAATTGACTGGAACAACAAACTCTCAGAAATATCGATATATTAAAGAGCATATTGATTTAATGCTTTAAATATTTTAGAAGCATTTAAAATTGATATTTTCCTTTAGGGAAAGAATTATATTATGAAAGCTCGATTTTGAGCTGATTACAGTTGTCACGAATTTAATACTCGTGAAAATATAGTGAATATGTCATATAATTATTTTTTATAGATTTTCAGGTAAATATTATTTAATTTGCTTCGAAATACTCACCTTGGCAAATGGAAAAAACTGATACGCACACAACGAACAAAGAGAATGATTGGCAGAATGTAAAGACTAAAGAAGAAACTGCCATGCCAATCAATGACCACATCAGAAGGTAACTTGTTCGGATGTGAAACAGGTCTGCAATAATTCCAACAATAATTTGGCTAGGCAAAATAATTGCGCCGAAGATGGACATTATCAAGGCTCCTTGTTTGCGTGTGAGTCCAGTGTCCACAGCTTTTGCCGGAAGATAGATCGGAACACATTCGCCCGCTGACAACATAATTACAAATGAAAGAATTAAAGATGACATAGATTTACAGAAGTTTATTCCAACAGTTTTCTTGATAAATATTGTTACTATTCTTATCGAGTTACCATTCTTAGAGAGTTACAATTCTGACAGAGTTACCATTTTTATATTTCTTCAGAAGAATATACAAGGTTTGGAAACGAAATAGAACATGAAAAATATTTATATATTTTTAAAAAATATCTTCAGCATTTAGGACATTTTGACACGTATGCTATTGTAGGAATCCTTCTACTCGGTTTTTGGTTGAATGTTAAAATTTGGAGTGTCGGGAATCCATACTTTAACAAAATATCGTTACAGGGTCGCTCGTAATTTGACCGTCTAGAATAATCACACGATTTTCATTGAAGGAATAAAATTCAGTAGAAAAGACAACGTAGTTTCAACAAATAAACATTAATTTAATATAGCGACAAGAATACAAGCAGTTGATGATGTTTTTTTGTTTGGGTTAATAAAGTTCTGAAATAAAATATAATCTGTCTTTGTGTACGTATGTGAGAAACAATAAAATGTTGCGATGTGTGTTTGTATGAAAAAGTCAACATGTGTGTGCGTGATTCATAATAAAAGCGGATACGAGAGATAGGAATTGTTTCTTACTGTTGGCGGTGTTGCCGTAGTCTGAAGTTTGTCAACGCTGTCACTTTTAGCATGACGTCGTGAAGATCATAAGCGAGAGTTGCATGGAATTTGTTGACAGCCGTGTGTATCCCTGTTTGGGAACGGATTTCGTATGTTTTTATATACTTTTTCGTAACAAAATCGGCTCTAGAATTAAATTATTTATTTATTCCTAATTGGCTCTAAAAAGGCACGTGATATGTCTTCTACTACGTCCGTACGATATTTGGTCGGTATCTACCTAAAAATAATGATGACTAATACAACAAACATTCTGATTTGTATTCTATGATTTTATTGGTGCGTTTTAAGATGTAAGTGTTTTCTTGAGTGTGATTGGTTTATAAATATTGTATTTGATATTTTAGGGGACACGACACTATAATATATATTTTTTATCAGATGAATCAATCAGAAAAAGATGGCTGCCGTTCCATGTTTTGGTCTCGATTATGTAATACATAGATTTTGAAAAGCATATAAAAGATGAAATTAATAAGGTTTATTGGCCCTGAATGCGGTTGTCCTTAAAGTGTAAAGTTGAGGTGTATATGTATTTCCCCTCATCCTTTACCGGTTGTCAGTACTCCCTCTCTACGAGAAACGTAGGAAAGCTGTCGAGCGCTTACTGTTTTCCCTCTTGTGGGTGGGACGCAATCCGAGATCCAAAGAAAATTCTGTGTGCAGCGTCTGTGTCCTAGGGGGAGGGCTGGGAATGCCACACTTGGAGTGTCATCAGTACGCATCGAGGTTGGTTTTCTTACGCCGAGCGTTGATCCAAAGATTCGGTAGGGCTGCCTTCCCTAACCTTGTCATCACTCCTCCCTGTTCAGAGGCTGGACGCCGTCGTAAGACCCGTAAACACTCAGAATTGATACACGAGTGTCAAACAGACTTGCTTGCTACTCCGCGGTCAAGTGGTCTTTCACGGCTTAGGAGGACATTGTGTTGGGAAATAGTGGAGGGGTATCATCGGACCCATTCCGTGAGCGGCTTGGCTTGCCAGCAACCGATTTGCACTCTTTCTGTTCCTGGACACTAACGGCAAAGTATCTCCCCGAGTTTTCGCTTATCTGGCGATCGGTCCGAAACGCGCTACCTCCCAATGATGTGGACTTCAGAGTGGGCTGGGCAAATATGCCCAATTGTCATCGGTGTGATATTGGGTTGGAAGAAACGGTTGCGCACGCCTTCTACCACTGCCCTCATGTGCACCGGCTCTGGGATCATATCATCGAGTTGACGGCTCGTATCGATCCCAAACATCTTATGTACATTGATCCCGCATAAACATGCGATATTGAATGGTGTTGTAGACGACGCGGATGGAAGGAATCTTACAATACGAACGTTATTCTCATCAGGATCTGGTTGAATTGTTTCGGTTGAAGATCAGAAGTGATAGAAAGCCTTTGCTATCGGCAGATTTCAACGAAAGAAGGGTAAAAGCATTGATTTGTGTGAACGGGGCCAATCTTGATTTTCTTTGTTGGTCGCCTTTTTACAAAACTGAGTGTTTTCCTGTTAGACCCCTACCCTGGTCAAGCTAGACACATGTTTAACTAGTTAGTGTGAGGAATTGTTGTTCCCGGCCTGCTCCCTGTATTCTCCTTTGTTATGATGCATGTCAATATTCCCAAGATCCCCAGTTTGTTTTTTTGTTCCCCACCTTTTATCTTGACTGAATCAGCCATTCAAAATTCCCTACTCCATAACTTTTTTTCACTTCTTTGCCCCGAGATAATCCGCTGCTTGATTCTGCTTAGCGGCAGAATATAGTGCACACTCTTATTCTATTAGGTAGACAGGGCCTACTAATATTTTTAATTTTCTTTTTCTCTTATTTCTTCACATTTATTAACCCCTTGTGTCTCACTGGCGTTAATGTCTTGCTTGGAATGAAAAGTTTTAAAATCTAAAAAAAATGTTTATGATCTGCAGTCAATTTTTCAAAAAGATATTTCGATAAAATTTGAACGAAATTATAGATTTCAATAACTGAAATTGAAATATAGAAAGTATTTACTTTATTTAATAGAGAAATATTTCATTTTCATTTCACACTCCTCCTCAACATGCTATAGCCATTTAAAGAAAAACGCACGAACGTTTAAGCTTGTTGGGTAGCTTTATTCAATGCAATTTGACTACTGCTCATAAGTGAGGTTCCGCCATTTCTTTTATAGTCGACCATTTCAATGGGGAGACAACTATAGTTGCCTTCCACCGTTAGATATTTAGCATTGCTTCATAATGAGGCATTTCGAGGATATGATTTAGTTTGAATGTTTTGTTGGATTTTATTTTCGTTATTGGGCACCTCCCTTCACACTCATTTCTTGTCATCATTTTATATATTTTTAATTAAAAAAACGTATCTATTTTCATATCAGGGATGTTTTAGTGAATATGCTTTATCATGGTATGTCTTAGATTGAATGACGATGAATGAGTGTTTGTGATGTTTGTATAAATTGTAATGAATAAATGGATTGGCAACCAGTTTAACTAGCTGTAGGAGAGTCATTGACGATTAACATTTCTCCAACACCCGTTTGGCCTTGTGCCACATGAAATGTAATATTTAAAAAATGAAAACATATTTTATTAGTTATAGTTAACATTAGGTTATATTTTGATTGTTCTTTTAGTGCCTAGTAAATAAGAACACTCAAGTTTTCAAAGAAAAGAATTTATTAAAATCTGGGAAAATTGGGCATCTGACTTCAAATATTTTATTCGTGTTAAAAGAAAATCATGATTTTTAAGCTTCAATTAAGAAGATGAAATCAGGTCTGCTTAGTCCGATTGTTGTTTGGTGTGTGTAGTAAAGGTTGCCATAATCGTGAATATTTAAGCGACTATCATTTTTTTTTTATTACGTACAAATACGGCGTGACCCCAAAAAATGGGAATTTTTGAAGTGCGTATTGCCAGACATGAGCAAGTGGCAACACTACGAGACAGTAACCTTGAGCAAGTAAACATTTCGCTATTTAGAATTCAAGATGAAATTCACAGTATCCCAGCTGAGATGTTGCAGCAGTCAATGAGGAATCTCAACAGCAGATTTTAATAATGCCTTCGTACAGGAGGACGCCATCTACAGGAGGTAATTTTAAAAAAATGAAAATTCCATCATTGTTTCTTAAATGGCATGTTTTAAGGTTTCAATTACTATGAATAAAATATTTTTCTTCCATCACTCATGGTTTTATTGGATTGTTAAAAAGTACCCTTTTTTGGGTCACCCTATATATGAAACAACAACGATTTCGCAATACAATACCGATCGCAATACAATATCGATCGAAGTCGATTTTTACATTAAACAAATAGATACATTGGAACAATAAGGTCTATTCTAACGAAGATGTCATTTTTAAAATCATTTCACCACAAGGAAGACAATAAAGCCACTATGACATAAGAGGTTACTGATTGTTATTTCTATTAAGGAGAGAAGACAACAGAATAAAAATTAAGAAAACGGAAAAAACGATTGACACTGCATATAATGTTTGAAGATCAAATTTGACTAGGAAGGAAGAAACCGGAAGTGAGTTCCAAAAGCGAGAAGTGTGAGAGAAGAAACTGTTAGCATAGAATTTACGGTTAAATCTAGCCATTTAATATTTAAATTAATGAAACCTTTCCGCCAGCCTAGCACTGCACTTAAATTCATAAAGTCTAGGTAACATAGTGGAAAGTTAATCAGAACAATTACCATGAAAGTATCTATAGAAAAAGGCACTGGGAAGTGACGTTACGGCGGTAGGAAAGGGAATTAAACTGAGATACCAGGTCAGGATCAATAACATTGTAGATTCTTCTTGGGATTATATCAAGAATCTCTAAATATATAACAGGAGAACCAGATTAGATGTGGCAGGAATATTCAAAGCAAGGACAAACGGTAAATTTATAAATTATAGTCTTCAAGATAATTAGTTGTGGAGAATTATTTTATATTATATTCTTTTTCAGCATGGCACAACAGACTCAATGTTATTCAGGAGTGTTTTCCCGAAACGGAGTTCAGAAAAAACAAAAAACAAAAAAACAAACTCTTTTTATATGACATACGAGTATATAAAGAAACATCTTGATGTGATAGATCAAAATAGATTTCATTTTTTAAAAGCGGCACACTAAAATTACAAAGAAACATGTATCCAACACCACGCATCAAAATGTAACGTTATTTATTACTACGGTATATTAATAAAACTGCATTTTATGAGTTTCTTATTTATTACTACAGTTCTGTAACTTACCTGTCCAAAAAAAGTAAACAGCTAGTAGCAATTGCATGCTGGAATTTTTCATAACATCTGGATCAAATATGGTTAGGCGAAGGTGATTTAATTTACTTGAAATGTTATTAGTCATATTTGTTGAAGGTCTGCTTTCTGAATGACCGCGATGTTCATTAGAATTCTTTATCTGAAAATCAAGATGATTGTATTTTAGGAAAAATATTATTGATCAAGACTATACACAGTTTTTTCTGCCGTACACAATTTCTTAACAATTTCTAAACTAGTTATGTCTTTACTTTTTAGTGACAATCACTATTGTGTAGTCTTTTTTCATCATTATTTTGGTTTAATTTAAATAAATTGAAACTCTAATATAAATGATTTCAAAGTTAAAATTTTAATGATTAATTCCATTTCTAAATCAACATAAATAACGCATGCCAGCCCGTCAAGAAATCCTTGTAAATTCGCCATCTTTAAGAGAAAAAACTACCACAGGTTGTAAAAAGAAAAAGAAAAGAAGATTATATATATATATATATATATATATATATATATATATATATATATATATATATATATATGTGTGTGTGTGTGTGTGTGTGTGTTCATCATTTCACCTTAAGAAAGGTGATAATACCACTAAGACGCAAGGCGTTATTGAGAGTGAAAGAAAATGATAAAACGTTAATGAGGAGAAAGGACAATAAAATACTGGTAAAAACAGAAGATGGCGATTGTCAGCGGCAGGGAAACAAGAAACCGGGAGAGAGTTCCAAAGGCGAGCAGTGCGAGAAAAGTAATTATTAGAATAGAACATGCGTTTATATGTAACTTGTTCAATGATGAAGTGATGAGACCTAATGGCCAATCTATTCGTAGGTTTAAATTCATGCAGACAATGCAACAAAGAGGGAAGCACATTAGAATAATTGCCATGAAAAGATTAATAGAAAAAAAAAAGATAATCCAACTAACCACGTTTGGAGGGTGGGTGATTGAAGTCGAGATGCCAGAGTTCATCTTTGAATTTTGTCAAGAATCTCGAGATATATAATAAAAGGCCAGATATTCAGTAATAATTGCAGGAGAAACCAACGTCTGATGCGGCATACGTTGATCGCTCGGCCACGAAGATCTTCACAGTCCAGCGAGGTTCTATTTACTTTAATGCACGTTCAGTCGATCAGAATTTTCTCGAAATAGATCCATGGTTCACCCTTGAATGCCCTACAGAAATATCTCATCGTAACCATTATTATGGTACCTATCACAGGGAGTGGTGAAGAAGGACACTTGTAGCCTTCATAAGTATGTGGAATTGGTCAAGTGTATAACCGGTTTTCAATAATGTGCCAGAACATTCATCCCTCCTCACAGTATAGACTCACCAATCTTTTCAGTGTCATAAGAAAACTCTTTGAAACTATAATCAACAAGAATGTTGCTTATCGCCTAAATAGGAACAACCTCTAGAGGGATAAGCAGTACGGATTTAGATTGGCCCAATCCGCTGCTGAAATTCTAACTGCAATTACAGACAGAATAAGTCAGGCACTTAACACGAAATACATCTCAAGAACGGTCGAATTAGGTATTTGACAAAGTATGGCATAAGGAGTTGCTGCTCATGCTCTCTAGATACAGAGTATCTGGGAGGGTCTTTTCAGTTACAAAGTCCTTTCTAAAGCGTAGGTTCTTGAAAGTAGTTGTTAATTGCCAGTCCTAAGTGATCAACGCGGTCGTTCCCTAATGTCCGCTTCTCGGTCCAACCTACTTCTTACTCTGTATAAATTATCTGTTTAAGTGTATATTCCGATCATTTGTGAATATCTATGCTGATGATACAACGGTATATGGGTGCACCTCCCAAACCTTCGATGACCAGAGATTGGAAGCTGATCTCTCCTCTAACCTAGCTGTTGTAACTTAATAGGTTAAAAACTGGCTGGTCACATGCAATGCGGCAAAAATTAAATTGCAGGAACAACCACCTTCGTGAGAACTCCTTTGCAAATGAGGCAGTCTTGCGGCATCTACTCACAGATTTCTTTGCGGCCAAGTTACCTGATTTTTACCACCAAGGCAGAGCACACTTGGAGGAACGTTGGTAAAAGGGTTAGACGCCGATGGGGATGACTTTGAGGACTAACGGTATGTTAAATTTGCTGTATATCTTTATTATAATTAATTAAAAACGGCAAAGACTTTTTGGTTACCTTGTAAAAAAATTTGTCTGCTCTTACCTGAGAGAATTCCATGAGTAACATAAAGAACTTCAACTTTCTCAGCAAAAACACTTCCAATAGTTGCCAATGCAGAAACGAATCCTCCGCAAATGATAACTTGGCGATGACTTGCACTAAACATCATTAGAAACAACACCAACGGACCTGGTAAATAAAAAAAAATATTCAAGTCAAATTTAAAACAGTCTCAAAATGGAACATTTCTTCATTTTAAAGTTATTTTTTATACTTGCACCAATTTGGAAAACTTACCAACGCATAACGCGATTCCGCCGAAAATAGAACCAACCATGGCTACTTTGATACTGTGTCGTTATAAAGATCAATCAGTCCAAGGAGAAGAATCCCATTTGATAAACTAAGTCCTCCAGTTGTAAAATTAATCATGAATCCAGCAAAGCAAACGACCCAACCCCAACCACCATCTGGAATCAGGAGGGAGTTTCCATCGTCAGGTTCTGTTCCTGATTCCAATTCCTTTGTTGGTTTTACAACGATGATTGTCTTTGTCGTTTTCATTCTGAAAAATAAACATTGAATTTTATATTTTTATGGTTTTAATTTATCGAAGTTTCAAAGTTTATTAAATAACGAAATGCCTCACAAAAGTACATAATCTCATTTAGTGTACGTGTATTCTTCCCTTTTAGGGAATAGCCAAGAACCATATTATTTTAGTATTATTTGAAATTCTGATTTCAAATATGCAGGGTGTCCATAAAGTCTCTTTACAATTTAAAAAAAAATATTACAAAAGCAAATGAACAAATATGTGGAAATTTTTACAAAATGAGGAATAGATGTTGATGCTTTTTAAACTAATTTCACACACATCTATATGGGCACGAAGCAGGTACTCGATTTTCTTGCCATGTTCTCTGTAGCATAGCCTCATCAATGGTGACAATGGCATCGGTGATCTTTTGTTTTAGATCAGTGATTTTACGTATCTTTGATAGATCCACGATATCTTTAACATAACCCCATAGAAAGAAGTCCAGTCGAGTGATATCACGTGAACGAGGTGATTATGAAATTGGGCCATTCCTTCCAGTCCACCAGTCTGGAAATGTTAGGGTTTCATTTAACAGTAACTGTTTCATCAACAGGACACCTGAAATGCACAAATGCAGTGTGAATAAAATCTTTGATAACTACGGAGTGCATAGAATAAATCTGATTAAGATACCTAATCAATCACCTTTGTAATATATACTTTTTTAATTCTAAAGACACTTTATGTTAACCCTGTATACTGCATGATTTTGTTTTATCGTAAGTACTTATGCGATAAATGGTTAGGTAAACCCAGCGACTCTCTACTAACTAATGATTTCACAATTGCATCGAAAGAATCGTACTATTGAAGCAGAGATAAGGCGTAAGTGAAAGGGTGGCTGTATAGTCTAACGGGTGTCTCCCTTTTCCCGCACTGTAGGTTACAACTCGCGAATAAAATCTGCTTATTGATACAAATTATCATGGTATTAATTTGTGGGTAACGATAGACTTAAACTCTTCAAGTCTCTGGTCAATCGTTATCTATAAACACATATCCATTAAGTCTGTGAGAAAGTTACCATAAGTTGTTTAATCAGTCTTTTTACATGAACAAAACAACACTGAGAACTATTTCTTGACACTTGACAAGTCGTTCAGAGAATTATTAATTTAACCATCATATCACGAGTAGCACCATTGATTAGTTCGTCAGTAGTTCAAGATTGGGGGGAAGCATTTGTAGAGCCCGTATGTAAATTTACCTGACCTTGCGTCATCTTGTTGTAGATGTTTATTAGTCTGTGGCTATTCTTTGAATTTTATTTGATTTATTTTTTTTTTTCTTGTTTGTTTCTCTAGACTGTGATTTTTGCATCTGTACTCCATTTTGTCGTGCGTTTTTTTCTTCTCGCCATTGATATTAATTATTACACTTTCTATTCAGCCTCTCCCCCAACTTCTTTAATTTTGAATGTATTTACATTAGACTGTAGCTTAACAATGCTGAAAAATTGATGCGTAAAGAGTGCATTAAGTCTTACCATCCCACTTATAGTTAGTAGTAGACATGAATTCTTTGCCATTTTTTTCAAGTTAATAGTAGATAGACTTACCTATCGTCTGGTCCGTACTCCTTCCATGTCTATTGAACACGAGGTTCATACCTTGCTCTCTGTTCAGGATATGGTTTACCGGTTCTCTTTCCATCTTTCTTTCTTTTACCACGGCCACAATGGTTTAACCGTCTTAAGTTTTTGGTGATCGGACTAACCAGTGTCTGTGACATTTCATTAATACGATACCGGGTTGGCAGTTTGCTGGCTTCTAATTCCGACCGGTCGTTAGGAGTCACAACTCTTTGATAGCGCTTAGAGAGGCTGCTTCGATCAACAGTCGTATAACATCGGATTATTTGTTGTGTCATATCGCGCATGGGTAGATGCCCCTTCGGTGGGCAACCCTGACAATTGTGGTGGTCTTTTTCCTTTCTCTTCGAAACATATCTTACGGAAATAAAAGCCAAAAGAAATAAACCTAAACCAGCTAACAAAAAAACACCTACCCCCCCCAATCAAACTTTCTCTAGTATTCGTGGTATGCGTTCTAACTTCTGCAGCGTATAATCTTTTCTCCTGGAACGATCGCCAAATATCTTTCCCCTTTGTGAAACCAACTTGAATTCTTCCATTGATACCAATGAATTCTTGGTTCCAGGGTATCTTCCCCTTTGCTGAAAAGATTCCAGTATTCACATGCATGACCTTGTTTTTTACATCCGGGATAATCTTCCGATGGCCAGAGAACCGTCTCTCGAGGCTGCCCACTATTCTTCCATCTGCTTCCGTCTTTTGCTACTCAACTCTGTCAGCTATCTTTTTTTCCTCTGTCACCACCCTCTTCCCCAAAATGCAGTATATTAGAGGCAATAGATGACAGTATAGAAAAGACACTTTCTCTCCATCCATCTGCGAACATCGTGTCTGAAACATTCCAAAGGGTAATCGGGCATTAGATTTTTCCATTGTCCAATCCCTCACTCAAATCGTGGACTTACCTTCTTCTTTTCCTAGCCAAACCGAGCAACAAGCTTCTCTACTGGATCTATTTCTTACCTCCCCTTTTTGTTCTTGCCGACCTTCCTCTTGGTAACTTGGGCCACTTTCTATTAGCTGAGGTTTCTTCTTGAGTCAATGCCAACATGTACGTTTTCATCCCTTCTCGGAAATACCAGGTGAAACCGCAATCCTCTCCATGGTTCACACTAGCATGCTCCACCGCCATAGCACACGGCAACTACTATTTCCGGCTATATCATCGGGACAGCTCTCGTCATAACAGGCGCATATTTGCTCCTGCTCGAAACAAATGTAAGCGAGTCCTCGAAGGAGCTAAGTCCCTGTTTGTTGAGAAAATGAGGCAACGCACAGCCTCTAAAAACTTTGGCTCTCGTTATTACTGGCATCTCACTAATAGGGTACCAAATAAGTGTAAAGTCTCTATTCCCACCTTTTCAATCGATTTGAGGTGTTATCATCCTCTGCTGATAAAGCTGAATGCTTTGTCCGTAAATTCTCCTCAAACTCTACTCTTGACTCATCTGGAATATCGCTGCCTATCTTCCTACTTAGAACTGATTCTCTTCTGAGTGATATGCATATAACCCCTTCCATGGTCTCTACTATCATCTCTAATCTTAATCCTCACAAAGCATGTGGACCCAATGGTATCCCTGTAATAGTCATTTAGGAGCATGCTCCGGAACTGGCTACTGTTCTCTGTAAATTGTACAATAAATGCTTCGCTAATTGTTGATTTCCTGCCTGCTAGAAGTCATCGTCTGTTGTTCTAGTTTTTAAGAACTGTGGTGAGCCGTCCGACCCATCTAACTATCGGCCTGATAGCATTCTACTCCCTTTTGGGAACCTCCTTGAGGCCCTGATCAATACTGAATTGGTTCGCCATCTCTCGTCGCAGGGCCTTTCTCAGACAAGCAATACATTTCTCCAGGTCAACTGCTAATGTACTAACGATAATCACGGAAAAAGTCTATCGTTCTCTATATAAAAACGGTGAACCCCGGGCTGTAGCTTCGAACATCTCACAAGCCTTTGACAGGATCTGGCATTCAGGTCTTCTCCACAAGCTGAAAAGTTACGGTGGTTCCGGGCACATTTTTGAGCTGATCCAGTCGTTCCTATCAAATCGTGAAATGAAAGTTGTCCTGAACGAACACTCGTCTATATTCCTTTGTACTAAAGCGAGTGTCCCCCAGGGCCCCATACTTGATCCTACGCTGTTTTTAATCGTCATTACCAACGTTCCCGATGACATCAGCTCTCAACTTGGCATTTACGCTGACGACACTAACATTTATTCCTACCCTCATACTAAGGCTGATAATCACGACAAGATCAAAATGGCAGCTGATATTAAAAAAAAAAGACTTGAAGACCGTCGTTAACTGGAGATTGTCAATTTTAACGCCTCCAAAACTAAACCTCTCTCCATTAATCATCTGAGAGACCCCTCTCAGTCTTTCATTAACATGACTGCATCAGCAACGAGTCACTTTCCTGGAGGATAGATGCTATCCTCCAGGAAAGTGACTCGTTGTGTCTTCTTGGGCTACCGTTCTCAGCTGACAAGAAATGGAAAGACTATATTGCATTGCTAGGTCAGCTGCTAAGAAAGTCGTTTCACTGTGTCGAGCAAGACAATTCTCTCGTGAATCTATCTTGCATATCTATAAATCTACCATTCGCCCAGGCTTAGAATATTGCTGCGGTATATGGTCCGGTATCCCTACCTGGAGTTCCTTTATAAGATCCAAAGAAGAAACATCAATATTATTGGTCTTGATCTGGTGGTTCCGCTTCAGTCACTTGCCCACCGTAAAGTGACCTCTCTGTGCTTTTTTTCCAAATACTTTCATAGTAACTGTTCGTAGGTGCTCTTTGCTATGGTACGTGGACTGTATAAGTCTGGACGTAATACTAGACTGGCGACGTGAGCTAGCTAAATATAGTCATAACTTCTAAGCTAGCAGTTTCGTTTCTCGCACTTCTCGCTTCGGGCTCCAGGCTTTACAGCCATCTTTAATCTGCAAGAATTTAAATGTAATACCAATCCCTATCTATTTTCCTCATGAATGTTTTTTTTCTCCTACTTATTACTAATGTTTCTGTTCCTAATTCCTCCACACCCTGTAACACTTTGCATATTACTGGCTGTACTGCTTTGCTTGAGGGGGACACTGATTAACAAAAAAAAAAAAAAAGGATTAAATAGACATGAAAGCAAATCGCTATGACCGTTAGCCTTACACGCAGTTATTAGCTTAATTATTATTGCTCTGAATCTTTCACTGTATAATGTTCGAATGTAATTGATTTAAGATCTTCTATTCCATGGATGAGTGAGCGGTTTTGTGGTTACCGACAAGAAAAGGGAAACTGGCGTGCCTAGTTCAAATTCACACGAATACCCTTGGAAAAGATATGATTCCACATTTTTTCTCACCCACCGTCCTCCGCAAGCTCATGTATAATAGCAGGCCAGACTAGGCTAACTAACCGTGCTTGGCAACCAGTATAGGAGAAGGGAAACTCTGAATTCAAAACCGATTTTAGCACCTACATTCTGCATAAATCACAGCATCTACCCTTATCGTGGTGTGGTTGTGTCTCTATACTATACAGGTATACACGAGTTGCATACATGCAATGCAGGAATACGGTTTGCATACAGTGTGGCGTAAAATATTTCAACGACAGTGGAACCAAGGATGTTGAGCGGGGTAATGTAACGGGTACCATCTCGGAAAGGAAAATCAACGAGCCGTGTTCGAGTCCTAGCCAAGTTCGTTATATCTACCGTCGCACAAATACCCCTGGGAAATAAATTTATCTGTCTCTTCTCACCCTCGTTATGAGTTAAATAAGAGAATAGTCTATTATCTATACCCTTGGTTGGCAGCCAGTCTAAGGGAAGGAGAACTCACAAGGGTGAGGAGGTCTTCCTAAAGAATCACTCAGCCACTGACCTCTTTTAATGATGATTAAACATGGAGTGTAGACACTATAACTCTGAAAAATGAAGACGATAGATTTCAACAACTATGGATGATCCCAGTGGACAGTGATTATGCAGTGTATTGTCGACACCAACAGGCATTGAGTTCCCAAACATAAATGAAAATGATTGACTATGAAACGATTTCGCTTTCCATATTTCTGCTGGACATGGGCAACGTCAGAAAGAAATAAAGAAGTCACTACTCAACAACAGAAAGATCTTATTACATTTACGCATTATTTTTTTTAATTATAAACACAAAATATCAAAGGAATGGTCATTGAGAGGTTAAGTAATATGAAACTCAAACATTACACACGATTCTAACAAGGAGAAAGTTTCAAAACATCTGTCCTGTTAAGAGTCAGAAGGATAATAGACAAACTTGCCTGCAAGTATTAAAATATATTGTTCTTTTCAGGTGATTAGAGAAACATCAAGTAATTTAGTTGTGTTTATAAAATTGGAAAACTGTGCCTAGCTCCAACTCAAATTCTGATAGATGATGAAGATCCAAATTTCAGTTGTCTTTGGAATTATCAGAAATTCTGCCTTCCAGGCTGGAATATTCTTAACTGTTTCACAACATCGAATAATGGTGGAATTTCACTTTCAAGTCAATTTGTTGGAACTAGGATTGTTTCTTTGTCATTGTATTTTTCATGCAACTATTAATAATGTTTTCTCGTCACCTAAAGTGAGAATCTCTTTTGACAGTTTCGTATTAACTACAGAGATAACATTTGAAGATCGGAAAACGAGAATTCTGCTGATAACAAACTCCTGCTGATTTCTGTTACTCTTTTATGATTATTAACGACATAACTACAACCATATTAGCTTCCTGACATTTTATGCCCTATAAACATTGCCTAAAAAACATTGCCTCAAGAAAAAACATTACCTCGAAAATAAGAAAACAATTATGTTAGAAAAATTGTTTTCTATTTATTTTCTAAACTTATTTAGAAATTATTTAGAAATTGGAATGGCTTCCATAGAAACTTCCTATTTCATCCAATTACAATCCCATTTGCTACTATGTCATTCATAAACGTGTGTAGAGTATAATATTAATGTGTTGGAAAAGTAATTACATTTAACAAGAAAGTATATAAAAACAAAATTGAATCAAATTTATTGAAATATTATTTATAAAATCTTTATTTTCATTTATGGAAACAATTATATATATATATATATATATATATATATATATATATATATATATATATATATAGATCAGCTTTATTTTGTCTTGTCCATAAAGAAATACACAAATAACAAAAAAGAATTACACTGTCAGTGTCGTATCCATAAAAAGTAAATTACTAAAAATTAATTATAGTAAAAATTTATAATAAAATAACAATTATAATTATCATTAATTTACTGATTCTAAGCCAATGAGAATCGACCCCGCGTTTCTCTTCTACACACACAAACACGTGATATTCTCACTATGGAACAAACAGTTCACACGGACAGTTCCCATACCCAGATTCCATAGACAATCTAATGCCGCACGAAGCTAGGTGTTAAGCCAACGAGTGGGCATGTGATCCCTTGAATTTCTTCCTCCCACTGCTGCCTAGAATCGATGCTATTACGCCAGTCCCTCTTCTACGAATAAGATAAAGCCGTCTATCGTTGATACAGTCTGTGATCCGACAGGGGCTGAAGCCATTGAAGCGGAACGCAACATAAATTCGCTTTCCAGAAATGTATTCTTCGGAATTTGGATGGCTCGCGTAAGTTTCACGACAAATAGTTAATTGCTGAACAAATTGAGTGGCATAAACACAGAGATATCCCTTCAATAATTGTATAAGAAAAAAAGCTTACTTGAAACCTATTGCACAGTTTTAAAACTATGTCATGAAATTTTTAAGTGTGAATTTATAGTTTTTGCTGGAATTAACTAAGGAATTCCGAGGACCAAAATTTGTCTGTATTTTTTTTTTTATATTCAACTGAGTAGTTTCTGACACATTTAAATTCATTTGCTTTACGCATATCTTCAGAATCTTCTATAATGTAAGAATCATATTCTACAGCGGTTTGAATCTCAAGTTTAATAATATAATCGGTAGCATGGCTATGATTGTGAATTCCTAAACTCTGATTATCATAGGCTTCAACCAGATGGTTATATACTTACTATGGATAGAGTTTGTTAAAATATCTCCTCAAGAATCAACTAAAGCCATATCTCCTGAAGAAGTTATTTCAAGCAACAGAAATTTGGTTCTACAGAAGGATACTGACAATACCTGGGACCGAACATGTAAGCCACAACGAGGTTCTAGAGAAAATGAAAACAAAAAGAACATTTATACTTAACATCAGAAAGAGATAGTTGAAATTAATGAGGAAAGAGGGCTTGGAAAATTTGATATTCACAAGGCAGAGTGAAGTCAAGAAGGACAGAGGGAAACAACGTATGGCTCGTCTAAAAGAAAAATAAATTTTTTATTATATTTAAGAGGCCTTCAACTAATATTAGTTTAATCTGCATAATAACTTCAGACTGCAGTTTTTTTTAATAAATCTACTAACCAATAAAACACGTATAAAGTTTTGTTTTGACATCTAAATTAATAGTTAAAAAGTTGGCAAAAAGTTTTCAAATGAAATTTGTGTTTTTGAGCTTTAGGTGATTTGCATAATAACTCCAGACGAAGTTATGCATATTTAGTAATTTTTCTTTTCGCTATCACTCCTAAACCCTGTTCCACAATCTATTTACACAAGCTCCTTAGGAGTGATAGCGAAAAGAAAAATTACCAAGATCTACAAAGTACAAGAAAGTGAGTGGAGCCATTATAGCCCACGCTCTGAAGGGACATAGCACATAGAAGAAATGTATTCTTCGGAATTTGGATGGCTCGCGTAAGTTTCATGACAAATAGTTAAATAGGTAAGTTTCATGACAAATAGTTAAATAGGTAAATTGAGTGGCATAAACACAGAAATATCCCTTCAATAACTGTATAAGACAAGAAGCTTACTTGAAACCTATTGCACAGTTTTCAAACTATGTCATGGATTTTATAATAATAATAATAATAATAATAATAATAATAATAATAATAATAATAATAATAAGAAGAAGAAGAAGAAGAAGGATACTGAATTAACTGTCAGATATTCAAACCTTGTCGAAAGTAGAAATTATATTCAAAATATTTTTAAAGAATTTCCCTTTCTTGCTAGAAAAACAGCACAATCTATGCCTTCAAGAGAATGGAATTTGACAAGTACAAGAAAAGGAGAGCAAATTCTGCAGAGCCATGAACGCCAAATCCCTGAAGCACAATCTATACCTCCATCTCTTTTCAAGAAGAGAATGGAATTACAGTCCGTCTGGAGTTATTACGCAAATCACCTAAAGCTCAAAAACACGAATTTCATTTGGAAAACTTTTGCCAACTTTTTTAACTATTAATTTAGACGTCAAAGTAAAACTTTATACGTGTTTTATTATAACCCACTTTATGTTTTATCGATATTTTAATATTTTCAGCAAACAGAGACTTAACTATTTCGAGGACACATTTACATTTATAACGTGCACAGAATAGGCGTCCGTCAGGAGCTGTCACGCTGGTATAGTCAGAAATAGTGGTTCCTGTGGGCTATATCGACAGAACATGCTGATGTGCACCATGGAAAAGATCGAGGTTTCATCTGGAATTTCTGAAAAGGAATGAAATTATCTTTGATGGCTTTGACCCAAGAGGAAGCCTAAGTTGCGTAATTCTGAAGTGGAAAGTTATAAAGATGAATCCAAGGGTCATATCGAAAAAAAAAAAAAAACAAAAACACGGTGTGAATCGCAATCAGCGTGCGGATAACGGAAAGAAGTCTTATGAATATTGCGTCTAGCATGAAACAGCCTGCCACCTCTGAGTGTTGACTTCAATGTTCACTTTTATATTTATATTTACATGCGCTCTATCTCTGATATGGAGCACTTTATCCCGTAAATATAGCACACGTTAAAACTATATTCCTTCATCTATATGCGTGTGTGTGTGTACGCGCGCGTCCGTGTGTCTGTGTGTGTTCATACGTATACACTAAGGAAAAACAGATTATATTAAGTTTTAACTTAGTAAATTCTTATGTCTCCTAAGTAAATATCGGGAAGGAAATTAATTCACTTTTGTCACGTCAAGTTTTAAGACACTTTATTACAGCGTAGATATGCAGAAAACTCTTTAACTAAAACGTCCAGCACCAATATAAACCAGTTAAAGGCAGTTAGCTGTGGTAAAATATTTCTTAGTTTACACAAAAAATTATAATGTACAACTTCATTTCAATTGCAACAAGTGGATTTAAATGGAATGGAATGTGGCTTAAGGTTAAAAATTTTAAATTAATTGCAGTAGTGAAAAAAAGAAAAAAGGTGAACAAAAAAGAAAAAAAAAACAAAAAGTTAAAAAAAAACAAAACAACAAAAGGTACAAAATAAGTTACTGGTGGTGGAACGGTTCTATCCTTGAATTCATTTCAAGAATTAAACAGAAACTTTCACGGTCCAAGGAAGATGGTCTTTTCAGTAGTGCTATGGAAGGGAACGACTATTTGAAAATAATTTTCTTGTTTATTATGAACGAAATTATATTTACAAGTTACCCCTAAGGGGAATATATGACAAAAGGTGTCTCGGTGAAAGGTGAGTCACTTTGCGTTTTACTTTCGATTCTTTTTTACATTTGTGATTTTTGTGTTGGCCTCTGTCAAGATTTCGAGCCATTCTAGTCACCCAAAAAGACAGGTGTGCTCATGTAGATGGCAAAGTTCAAACTCTCTCTCTTTATATATATATATATATATATATATATATATATATATATATATATATATATATATATATATATATATTCGAATGCATAAAAAAAAGTTATAGTTGTGGTTGGGTTGAAGGTAACAAATATTAGTCGGGGTGGAGCTGATGGTAAAAATTGAAGGCAGTAGAGATAAAAAAAGAAAAAAAAGAAGAAAGAGGAGATATTCGATATCTTACAACAGGTAAACTATTGAATATCCGATCCTTCTCTGCTAAATTGAAAACATTACAAGTTCGTGTCCGAGATCTTCGGAATGTATTAGTTTGGTGCAAAAATAATGACGTAATAATGTCGTTTTTTGACGTATTTTTAACGTCAAAAAACGACATTATTACGTCATTATTTTTGCACCAACCTAATAGATGACTGTGATTTGGTCACTCAAACAGAACAACAAATGCAAGCAACGATGGATAATATTTCCCGTTCCTGCAAACCGTTAGGTCTTATTATCGGTCTGGACAAGACAATGGCCATCTTCCAACTTCCTCCCAAAATCTATTCGCAGTCTCTTTTCTGTTAATTCTTATAGCGTCAGGATGATTTCTTCAACGCAATTTGTCAAAAAAAAAAAAAAAAAAAAAATTCTATCGGAAAAATATTCACCTGCATAAGCTTTTGTCTATTTTTATTCCATTTTTAATCTTTGTTTTTTAATTGTCACGTTTTTGTAGCATCTTTCCAAACAGGCAAATGATACGAAATAAAATCAATCAGTTGTATTCACATACAGCAGGCGTGGAATTGGCAAATACAGTCATAGAAAAGAAATGTTATATAACGTACCTATGAACACTTATGGTTATATCCCAATCCTCAAAAATACATTGGCACTATTGTAAGTGGGGCTAATATGCTGTCTAAGTAGTTTATCACTAGCAGTGGTTTACCTACTTCATACCGCTGGCGAGTATTGTATTTTGTTTATGTTATTAAGAATACCATTTCATTTCCAACCTCCGTTTTGGTTATTCATCATTAAGTAACCCTTTCTATGTTACAACAAGGAATATGAAAACAATAATTCAAACAAGAAATTGCTCACGTAAATGCAACTCAAACAATTAGTGTTTCCTGATTCTATAAATAATGAATTCTTTGATCCGAGATCAAGATGTGTATTTAAATAAACCTTGAATATCTGACATTTCATCATATAGCATAATGTAAATGTGAAAATGTCCTTATCTTTATAAACTATTCTTCTGTGGTTATTCGCAGAACTTTCTTTTTCGTTGCATGTAGATAATTCCAATTGAAATGATGCAGGAAATGAATACAAAACTTGAAATAAAATAAAAGATGGCGTCGAAAGACTGCGTTGCATCGAACAATGAACCTGAAGAAAAAAAAAAAAGAAATTATGAGTACATAATCCTTTCATGGATTATAACAAGATTCGAATATTTAAACTGAGCAATATAATCTGTTTTAATCGGGGACTACTTGGAAAATAACTTTTTTCTTTCGTTCAATTTATTAAGTAAAAATAAAAGTTTTTTTTTTTAAATTAACCTTTTTGAGAACATTTTTGCATTCTATTTTTTCTTTTTTCATTATTTCTGTCATTTTTTGAGCAACTTCAGAATTCTTTCCTCACAGAAATATTTATCTTTCGTTACTGTGTCGTACCCTGTTGGAACGCCAATTCTTTAGATCAAACGGAAGTGCTCACTTTGACATCCACAGAACATATTATAAGAAACGGTACTTAATTTGCCCAGTTCCGCGCAACTACTTCCGGAATATCACCCCCAAAATATCAGGGTTATAAAACATTTTTCTGACTAATCCGAAAAGGCCCACTCAGTTTTTGCAACAGCCAGCTGATTTCACCCACGATGATAGATCCCAGTCGGCTGACTCATAACTGCAGGCAAGCTTAACCGAGCACGGTAGACAACACGATTGCACAGGCCGTCGGCAGTGACACCAAGTCGCTTCCCTCAACAATGATGCCTTCGGCCAGCGATGAAACTAGCAACAACAGAGACTAACTTTCAACCACTACAAAGCAATATTTTCTGGAATATTTCTCCGACGCGTCTATCACACTCGTCTACATGAAGGTGTTGATTTTCTTCCACGTGTTTATTTCGACTACTACTTTGTGTTATATCCCGAACGAACTCTCAGTCTCCGACACTTGATATACGATATTCCAGAACGAGCAAACGATCTAACCTTGTAAATCACAGAAAATAATTAAAAAAAAACTTACTTATATCAACCATACAATTTAAATCGCGAAAGATCGACCCAGTATTAATTTCTGTGCGGGTATGTGTCCGCGCATGCGAACGCTTTCGGATATACAATTAGCAGAGAAATGAACCGTTTCTTTGTTATTATATGATCTGTGGATTTCGAAAGGGATCTATTTTCGTCATTGCATATATTTTTTAAATAATATCCCATTGTTATTTACTTTTGTATTTGTATTATCCGGCATTCAATATTTAAATTACGTGTCTCACAAAAAGCACAAGAGTCGGAGTTATCGTCAATAGATATTATAGCGCACCTCTCACCTGTGGAACTCCCTTCCCTATTCCTGTTTCCCTGTGAACTATAATCTCCAGCTATTCAAGTGTAATGTCAATCGACATCCCCGGTTGCCTTGATCTATCCACTACCCTCATCCTTTCTTCTATCACTCCTATCTGATCTTGCTCTAAATTTTCTGTAACCCCTTGCGTCCTAGTGGCTTCCCGCCTTGCTTGGGGTGAAATGCTTAAAAAAAAAAAAAAAAAATTGTTATTTTGTCCGTTACAGCCATCTATAAAAAATAGTTTTCTCACAGTTTTTGAAATATAAATACTGATTTAATGAAATAGCCAAGCTAATACATCATTGAAGCCATATATATTATGTGACACTGATCCGGAGTGCATTGCAACATTTCCAGACTTGGTCCAATGGATATCAAAGGCGGACAGAGTTGTCTTAAGTAGAATTTATATCCAGCTAGCAAAATGGTTCATGGGATATTGTGAACGGATTCAAAGCATAACATATTCCCACTGTTTCGTTTGACAAATTTTTCAAATTATTTTTTATTTCTTCATAAAATACACAGACTTTTATCTGATGTAGAACCTTCTTAATTTTAGAGATCAGTCGAATAGCAGTATTTTCTCGCCCCCCCCCACTTATCTAGTGAGTGTACCATCTTTAAGAACTGGAGTTGGGCTTTTCTAGCATACATTGCATAAAGAATAAATGTAATTTCTACTGTTCAAAATGTGAAACACCCTTGTTCTCCCCATTCATTTATTTCGTTGTAGTCTAGTTTTTATGGACCAATATTAGACTGAATAAAAGAAAGATATTAAAATAACTTTTTTTCATTATTTTACTAAAATTTCACCCAATACAAAGCTCGAGAGCAACTAAAAGAAGAGGGTTACTTTATAAAACGGCCGGCTCAGCTTGATCCTGGATGTTTCAAAGTTGGTCAGCAATGGCGCCGGTCAACTGATAGTTATCTGTTGTCCGCGTCGTTCCTTCAGCTGCTCTGCCCACATTGTGTACTTTGATCACAGTGTAGTGAAGATCGAATTTCTGTCCTTACTTTAAGCGCTAATTCGAGTTGACGGAACCGTGCTATGAAAAAAGACAAGAATTCTTCCGCCGGTGAAAGTAAAAATATCACAGAAGAAGAAGGCCCCTGGGTTAATTTTCGGTGGCTTTATATAATCCCCGTTGCAACAAAATTAAACCATCCTGTTCACCTCTCTATCGTGATACTGTATCTCTTGCTTCTAAAATTTGGAGATGGTTAAACATTCACACGAGATGTTAGGTAGTCAGGAATTCTCGTCATCAAAGTTCAATGTCAGTGATTCCCACGGCAGCAGGTCACGTGGATTCTTCTGGTCTCTTCCAGCTACCGGCGGCATCCGGTGCCCTCTGCTAGCATCTCGTGGCTTCTGGTCGCCTCTTGTAACTGCTACTCCTGGCTTCAACCGAGCATTCGGTTTATATGCATCTTGCCGATCTCTTCCCCACCTCACCCAATGCTCTTTACGTATTCTTCAATTAATTATTTTCTCCAACCCTGGGGAAATGATACCGACCTTCAAACAAAGCGGTCTGGTATTTCAAAATAATAAACTTTGTTTTAAAAATGCTTTTACCCAACAATATTTTCTTCGTTAGCAAATATTTGTGCGTTTAATAAAACTATTTCAAATCGGTAAAGAATTGACGATTTCCAAATATGACCGAATTCAAACTCCTTTGTTTACATTTTTGGCTTTACTTTAATTCGCTCCCCAATCGACAATTACCTTAAAATACCAAACAGCCAACTTTTCAAAACCAAATTATTTATTTCAAATCAGCAGTTTCTTTGTAGATTTGCCAATACGATTTAAATATTCCCTGCGACAATCCGCCGTTTTTATCAAAACAAAAAAAATATTTCAAATCGGCGAAATAATTTTTCTGCTCTGTCTATATTTCTGAGATGAGGTATTATGTATACTATTTACATTATTCGGACTATTGTCCTCATCTTTTTCGCCATATTTATTACAAATGAAATGTTGTAATAAATATGGCGACAAAGATGAGGACAATAGACTATTGTCCTCATCTTTGTTGCCATATTTATTACAAACGAAACGTTGTAATAAATTTGGCGACAAAGATGAGGACAATAGTCCGAATAATGTAAATAGTGATTTTTCTACTGTTTTATATTCCGGCTTTCGTAGACTCATAAAAACTTATTTGCTTTTTCAGTTTATCAGAAAGAAAAAAAATATTTCTCTTTTTTCTTTAGCTTCATATTTCAGTTAATATTTTTTTGAACCCTTCCAAAGCTCAAATTCTTTACGGTATTTACATATGAACCCTTTTAATTTTATTTCCATACTTCCAGTGTCACGATAATGTCACATTCCTTTAAACTACTACCAATGACCCCTTATAGTGTCACAAATGAATGAGGTTGTTGAATGGATGTAAGAAGAGGAAGTAATTACTAATTATGAAAATATGTAATTGAACCTGGGCTAGTGATCGGGGTAAAACCCAATAAGGAGTCTGTTCCACAAAGTAGAAGACGCTGTCTGAATGGAACTTCCTTCGTACCAGTAGAATACAAAGGGGCTGAAGGTTATTCGACCGTGTGTAAATAGCATATTGGTCCTAACTGTAAAGATCCACCTGTTCAGACAACAAAAATGCTCAACTCTTGGTGTTTGGCTATTTTATCACTCAGTTCATAAATAACAAATATAGTTGATGTCCTTATTGATAGAAAGTTGACCCTGTTCTCCGCATTTATGAAGTTATTGTCATGGGTCAGTATTAGTCTGAACATCAAAGAAATGTGAAGTGGGTCTCCTTGGAAATTTACTGTGTTATAACACTGAAGACATCAGAGCTAAAAAATAAATGGACATTAGGCATAGCGTAAATGTTAAGCGAAAAACGTTTTCCCTGAGAAATATTCTTACTCTTATTACTAAAGTCCATTTCATTTTTATGTTTACTGTATACATGATAAGTAATTAAGCGGAAAGAAATAATTAGCAATAATTAAATGTAATAATATTAAGGATAGTTGAAAGAGAGAGATATAAAAATGCTTTTAAAATTATTTTACACTGGCCCATCTGTCAAGTTCCGGATAATCATGTAAAACTCTTGAAAAGACTTCGGCTAAAGAGTTAGAAGGAACGACTTGAAGTACCTGTTAGTTTCGCATCGATAATATCAGTCAGACCAATCAAAAAACATAAGGGTGAATATATTTTAACCAAGTTTTTCTCTCCCAAAATTGAAAATAATTAAAAGTAATAATATTAAGGATAGTTGAAAGAGAGAGATATAAAAATGCTTTTAAAATTATTTTACACTGGCCCATCTGTCAAGTTCCGGATAATCATGTAAAACTCTTGAAAAGACTTCGGCTAAAGAGTTAGAAGGAACAACTTGAAGTACCTGTTAGTTTCGTATCGATAATATAAGTCAGACCAATCAAAAGACATAAAGGTGAATATCCTTTGGCCAGGTTTTTCTCTCCCAAAATTGAAGCCACAAGAACAACACGAAGGGTCACATTTATTCCTATAAAAATAAAAAAAATAAAATAAAAATAAAATAAAATAATAATAGAAATATTTGTTTGAATTTATCAGATTAAAAATGACTATAATACACAGATTTATTCGAACTGGTATTCTTATTTCTGTTTGAATTTCTTGGATGAAGAGTTATCATTATTTACACGATTTACATTCGGACTATTGTCATGATCTTTGTTGTTGTTATAAACAATGATTCGGCCGATATGTTCTTTGGCCTTCGCCAGGTGTATGTCGATACGGAGAACCTACAGCTGATTCTGAACTGAACCCTTTATGTAATTTACGGGTCTACGATGTTCCCGTTCCACTCCCCATGACTAGGTATATCGTCTAGTTCTTATTTTAGTACTACAAAGTTACTGTTCACCCTGTTTCCGCTTTTTCAAGTACACACTGCTCGGCCCAGAGACTGAACTCGCAATTACTGTATCACCAAGTTCACAAACTAACACTTTAATCCGCTAGGGTATTGTCCCGTTTAGGTTACCCGGATTGACACACACCTGATTAAGGTCGGAGGGAGCAGCGGCCGAAACGTTGTGATAACAACAATAACGATGATGAAAATAACCCGTATATATATATACATTTAGTAATGGTAATTCTTATCATGTTTCTTTATACGCAAAATTCCAAATCTTGTACTCTTCGGCCTTCTACAAGTGTTTAGTGCGTTCTATGAATTTCGATCATTTATTCGATCAGTTGGAAGTGATTGTTCTCATCTCTCTGTCCATGGCAGGCGATAATCTACTATAATTCTCTGTTAATTGTTCTGAATAGACATAAAAATGTGATGGATTCTGAACAGGTTTATAAAAATGTATTGGATTCTGAACAGGTTTATAAAAAAGTAATGGATTCTGAACAGGTTTGTAAAAATGTAATGGATTTTGAACAGGTTTATAAAAATGTAATGGATTCTGAACAGGTTTGTAAAAATGTAACGGATTCTGAACAGGTTTGTAAAAATGTAATGGATTCTGAACTAGCTTATAAAAATATATATTTACATTCTGAACAGTGTTATAAAAAATGTAATTGTCTGAATAGTTATAAAAAATGTAATTGTCTGAATAGTTATAAAAATTTAAATAAAGCGTCACATCTGAAATTATTTAACAAGGATGAGAGCCAGGACCGGGAAGACAATTGATCCAGAAAATTATTAATTCAAATTAAGCGTTGCATTTGATTTCTTTTTTAAAAGAAATGAAAAATTATGATTACTAATTTTTTGAAATTAGGATTACTAATTTTTCGAATTTCAGCCGCTGAAATTCTTCCGGCCTTCTTCGTTTATTTTTATTTCTTTTACTTTTAAACAATTTAATGTTGTTTTGTTGATTCCGTAAGATTTTGAAGTGTTCATTCTGAATTTCTGTTCTATTCTGCGGTTCTCGTCTATTATTGATATGTACGCTTCTGTGACTAATTGAACGGTTTGGGTTTTGTGTGTGTGTGTGTGTGTGTGTGTGTGTGTGTGTGTGTGTGTGTGTGTGTGTGTGTGTGTGTCGATTCTTTGAACCATCTTATTCTCCAGTACTGCCTCCTGTCACATATCATCATATTCTAGTTGCTAAGGAAGCATCCTCTCGTTATTATGTTTTTATGGGATAGAAGCTATCTGAGAGGGACGAACTCCTTATCAGAGGAACACAAAAGGATTGGGAATAGTTTGCAGCTGTGAACATGTAATGTCGTGTCATAGATGTGAATGGCTGAACTAGTATCACTAAAGAATGTGACTCGTCCAAACATCCGCCATAGCAATAGCGATAGAGTAGTGAGCGGCTTGCAATGTTTCTTTTGCGGGATAATGGTTACAGGGTGGAGAATAATTCATCACTCGCAAGGCAGTGTAATTACTTTTGAACTCTGTCGGCGATGGATCGTGAGGATTAGGTAACACCAGACCAGATATGGCAGCAATACTTCATTCTTGGTTTGATTTGAATCTTGTAAATATCGAGCATGGCAGCAAGAGTCTGGTATTTTCTGCTGCGATTCAAGGAACCGACTATTCTCCCAGAATCTTTTGCAATTTCACGAACATACGCGTTCTATTTTAGGTTGGGAATAAGCTTTAGACTCATTAGGCGTTCAAGGCAAGGAGCCTCTTTTAGGGTATGACCTCTCATCAGGATTGTCATAGATTTAAGGTCTGACCGAGGGTGATGAAATGTAATTAGCTTTGTTTTGGCGATATTAAATGATAAGAGTCAATCTCTCTTGCATTGATCTGTGAGTGTTAGGCCAGAAGAAAGGTCAGCGGCCAGAACTGGTCATCCAGATATTTGCAGGTGTACCCCTGCACTGGGCTGTCATTTGCATATATATTTGCTAAGGAGCTGAAAATATATCTTTAGGCAGATCGTTAATACAAATTAGAAATAGGGTAGCAAAAAGAGCCTTGGGAAATGTCAGCATTCATCTCTTGTGCTTCAGAGGACTGGCCATTAACGACGGCTTTCATCGACCCAACTTATAAGGACTTCTTAACTGAGTGAACTCTGCTAGACATTCCATAATTGGTAAGTTTGTGAAGCAATCCCCTGGGTTACATATGTGCTTTCATGATGTCTAAGCCGATCATTTCCGAGATATCTTTTTTTATTATCAAGTGATTCACAATTTTATGTTATTTTAGGTCCATCAGTGAACATAAATGAGCGAGAATCATATTGCTTGTCGCACAGGAGTTTGTTTTTTGTTGAGGTGTTCAACAACTTTCTTGATGATGATAGCTTGAAAAAGGTGGCTAATGAAACGAAGGAGGCTGATGGAGAGATATTGAGACAGGGACAAGGTCTCACCTGCGTTATTGTACACAGGGCGCACTAGACACAATCCAGGGGCTGGGAAACTTGTTCTTAAGGCAGTAGTTAAATGGCTTCGCTAAGATTGGAAATATTTCCAGGTTAAATTTCTGGGGGAAAAAAAAAAACTAGAAGGATTTTGCACGAACCGGTAGCCTTCGTAAAGTCAAGGTCTTGCATATGTCTGGCAGGCTCCTGAAACAATAAAGTGATATCACAAAGTTTGCGGGAAAAAAAAGTTTTGTGATGTCAATGAACACTCTTTGCCACTTTTGTAATGCCAATGAATACTCGTTGTCACTTTCGTAAATGCTCGTTGTAGTAGAGACTTTGTAATCGCAGATACAACTATACTGATGCCGTTGAACAATACTGGTGTCAGACGCTTTCGAATAGCACTCGCACTAATAGTGCTTGCTTGAATAGTAATCCGTATAGTGATCCGAATAGATAAATAGTATAGTGAATAGAGTAGAGAATAGAAGTTCGTATAGTAATAGAAGATAGAATAGAAATAACGATCCGAATAGTAATAGAGGATAGACTAGAAATGCAGATCAATTAGACACACCCATATATGCGTTTCCTCTATGGTCAGGTGGTTTACTTAATTCAATAATGTGATCGCTTGTGTTTGCTCACTGGCGATCTATGTTCAAACTCAAGTATCGACAGGGACATTTTATTCCTATATAACACTAAGGAATGTTTTTTGTTCTCTAACCTAGAATTAGATGCAAATTTCACTGAAAAAAAAATAATATACATTCAAAGAATGTCCAAAAGTATAACGGCTGAAATGACGTAAGAAGAAAAAAGATCGATAAGAGAATTTGTTTTTAAAATAATGAGTAAGAACGCCTTATTAAGACAAACAATATGAAATCATATTTTTATTTGAAATACGCACCATAGCAAAAGGCGAATAGACATATGCACAAGACGAACATTGAGAATGATTTGCAGAAGATAAATGCAAAAGAAGAGGCTGACGTGCCAAACAATGAAAACATCAGAAGGTAACTTGTAGGGATGTGCAACACGTCAGCAAAAATTCCAGCAGAAATTTCGCTAACTGCGAAAACTGCGCCGTAAATTGACATTATCAAGGCTCCTTGTTCGAGTGTGAGTCCGACATTCGTCACTTTTGCAGGAACATAGATCATTACCATTGTGTTGGCTGGAAAAAATTACAACGAAAACAATTTAACCAGGGATATTTTTTATAGAACATTGTTTCAACAATTTCTTTAGATAGATAGATCTATAAAAAAATTCCCGGGGAACAATTGCCGACAACTAAAAGGTTTCATGCATTCTCAGGCAATCATCAGGCAATCGGCAACATTTATTTGTGAAAATGGGCATTTTATACTCATTTGACAAGATGTTACAAGGGTTGTTGATGCATACATACCATGAATACAGCAACAAAATTCACCGAGGGAGGAAATACGGAGTGCGCTTCTATAGCAGGCTTCTTTAGAAGATATATATATATATATATATATATATATATATATATATATATATATATATATATATATATATATATATACACACACACACCGGGTATAACAGCAAAATTATCCAAATCGTTTAACCGCAAAAACATCTGTGTGTGTTTGTGTGTGTGTGTGTGTTTTAGAACCGGACGAAGTACAATGGAACAGGGCCTCAACTGTCGGATCAGAAGGACGCATTCTACAACTTTGTTGGTTTAAGAAAGCATTTAATCGCGTTTGGCACGGCACCTCGATGTGTTGTAATGGTTAGCAAGTTTGTCTCGCTAGAACAATTGCGACTGAATAGTGAGTTCGACCCTCACTGGGTGCCCCATTTTTTCGGCTTTGTACCGCATCTGAGCTAGGCTTGGAAAATCACTTTAATCGTGTATAGCACTACAGTCTCTGGAAAATCCTTACAGAATTCAGTGTAGATAATGGAATTATCCAATTCATCCAGGCCCTAAATAAAGATGCCACCAACGCAGTTTTTCTGGGAAAACAAATAGGAGGTTTCTTCCGGACAACTGTCGGCGTGCGACAGTGATTCGTACTTTTACCCATATTGTTCAACCTATTTCTAGAGAGAATCATGCAAGAGACCTTGAATGACCATGATCTTTCAATCTCTATCAGTGGCAGACCGTCTGTACCCTATGTTTTGCAGATGATATTGACCTCATAACAGGTAGTAACAGCGATCTCCAGAACTTGACCAACAAACTTTTGGAAAGAGCAGGGGTATATAGAATGGAGGTCAGCTCCGAGAAATCCAAAGTAATGACGAATAGCACAAACAGTAACACTTGTGTCAACATTATCATGAACAAGAATTCACTACAGGAAGTGTCCAGTCTTAAATAATTTCTATACATGACTGACGAGGCAGATTTTTTTCCGCAGTGGGTTGCCATTCTTTCTGTGGTAGACCAGTTGCCATCCATAGCTGGTGGGAGAAAAAGAGGATTCATACCTTTCCCAAGGGTATCAGCATGTAAGTGAATCTAATAGATTCAACTGGAATTCGAACTCAGCTCTCCAATTCCTCAATCCGAGCCACTATCTATTATTCAACCGTGCCTCCCATGATGGACTAATGAATACTACTTGCTTTACCTATGCTGCCAATGTACCATGCTCAGTAGTGAAATCTGTTATTCTTATTTTGTTTAAATTAAAACCTTTCTTCTGGATCAAAACTTTTTTTTCAACAAAATGCCTAAAACACGTGACCTTACACTTGAACAAAGACAAGAGAACTTACTTAAGAAAAAGATGGAATATTCAAGCAGATAAATTAAAAAAAAATATTCCCAGAACTACATGGGATTATACTGTTAAGAGACTTCAGGAAACGGGACAAAAGAAGATCAAAAGTAGAACTGGTAGACCAAAAGAGGAGGGGACAATTTCATTAGAGTTACCAGCTGGTGTGACAGAAGGCTGACTGCTCCAAACATCACTGCACAACTGAACCAATGTCGTGAAAAAAAATTGTCAGCATCCACTGTGAGGAGAAGACTCTGTGAAGCATTTATGGCAGAACTGCTGTCAAGAAACTGTTGAGGAATCAAAACAATATCAAAAGGGTCCAGTGGGCCAAGGTGCACAAAGACTGGGTAATAGAGCAGTGGAATAAAGTCCTTTGATCTGACAAATCAAAGTTCGAAATGTTTGGTTCAAATAGGAAGGTTTATGTGCAATGAAGTGTGGGTGAATGAGCTGCAACCCGCTGTATCACACCAACCGTAAAGCATGGATGAGGCTCAGTTATGGTGTGTGTGTGTGGGGGGGGGCTTTTTCCAATTGAAAAGTCAGGGATTTGCACCAGGTGAAGGGCAAACTGAATCAGACCAGCTATCACAGCATACTACAGCATCACGCAATTCCATCTGGAACTCGGCTCGTGGGTCAAGGATTATTACTCAAGCAAGATAATGACCCAAAGAATGCTAGTAAAATCTGCCAGATTTACATTAAAAGCAAAGAGGAAGAGTCCATTTATCAACTGATGTGTTGGCAGGCGCAATCAGTGGGCTTAAATCTCATTGAACTAGTGTGAGATGAACTTGACCAAAAAGTCAGTGCTAAACAACACACCTGTGTAGCTCATCCCTGGAAACTGTTGCAGGAAAGTTTGGCAGGACTACCTCCAGTCTTTAGTGGAAAGAATGCCGAGAATCTGTGAGGCAATGATAGTGGTCAAAGGGGGTCATTTTGATTTTTAAGAATTTTTTTGTGTTTTTTAGTTTAATTTGTATTTCAGGTGACTCTGGAAGACTTGTATTTAATATAATAAATAAAACCATCTTGGTGCTTAACTTGTTTAATTGAAAATGAAACTTTTAAGATGAGAAATAAAAAAAAATTAAGGGTTGCCAAATACTTTTGACTGGTAGTGTATGTATATATATATATATATATATATATATATATATATATATATATATATATATATATGTATATATGTATGTATGTATGTATGTATGTATGTATATATATATATATATATATATGTATGTATGTATGTATGTATATATATATATATATATATATATATATATATATATATATATATATGTATGCTCAGTTCTTTGAGGACATCTTTTAATAACTTCAGCCTTTTTCTAACTTGTTCTGTCTATCATTTCTTTTTAGATAAGGAATGATAAGCATTAAGTTAACTCAGTAAATAAAAAGGTAGTTATTGTAATTGTTGCCTTAATGGCAGAGCATAGTTGTTTAGAGATTTCTCGCTTCCTGACAGTTGTACAGTCATATGTTGTCAAAGTTTGCAAAAGGATGGAAACCATCGACAGGGATTCTAGAGAAATAACCAAGTGTTAAACCTGCTTCAGTCCTTAAATATATTCATAAACCTTTAATTTGGATGAAAGGTGAAGAAAATTATCAATAAGGATCCCAGAAAGTAAATTATTGCTATTGCTAAGAAGATCAAGATTTCAAGGTTTTCAATTAGAAGGATTGTTAATGGGGACTTTTGATACAGGTTGTATGCTATGTGGAAAGGCCAATTCATGTCTAAAAAGGCAAAAGATAGCCGTCCAATCTGCACAAAAACATTTGTTTAATAAGTTAAAAAATCAAGAGCAAGTATGTTTTACTTGGTTTTTATCAGAAATACTTTGATCAAGGCCAAAAGGTCAACCAAAGAAATGACAAATGGCTTTGCACAGACCCTATGGGCATCCCGATGGTTATTCACAGAAAATATCCGGCAAGCGTGATGGTTCTGGGTGTAATGGTAGGCAGGTAGATGTCATACCTCCTCACTTCTTTCCTCAGGGATTTAGAGTCAATGCTGCTGACTGTAAGGGAGTATTTTATGTGAGTAAAGAAAGACTATGTACCTACCAACAAGACACTGTGTCATCTCAAAAGCCAAGACAACCCAGGAAGGATTATAAGAAATGAAAGAAATTCTTTTTTCTTAGAAATACTAGACAACAAGCAAAATTATGAGAAAGGAAAGAAATGTATTATTCTTAGAAATGAATAGAAAGGCAAGTAATATTATTACAAATGAAAGAAATTGAATATTCTTAGAAATTCCAGACATTAAAGGAACACTATAAGTAATGAAAGAAATGATTATTCTTAAAAGTACTAGAATGCAATGGATATTAGAAGAAATGAAAGAAATTGTTTATTCTTAGAGATACTGGAAAGGGAAGTTACATTATACGAAATTAGAGAAAATATTTATTCTTCGAAATACTAGAAAGGCAAAAAATATTACAAGAAATGAAATACTAGAAACTGTAGGGATATTATAAGAAATGAAAGAGAATTATTATTTCTAGAAATATTATAAGAAATAAAAGAAATACTTAGAAATACTAGAAAAGCAAGGAATATTATAATAAAAAAAGAACATTATCATTTGTAGAATGTTTATTATGATAATGAATGTTGTAGCATACCTACGGACGATAATGGATATCTCCCCATTCACATAAATATAGTAGTATATGCTATATGTTGGTCTGCAGTTGGAGATTCATTGTGGAATTCACTTGACTCACTTCTAGCAGTTCACTACTTCTTCTATGCACAGCTGGCAAATCTTATATGTATTATCGTTTATTACCAACTTTCATGTGATTATTCTATTCAGTAACCTCCTTTACGTTACAACAATGAATATTCTATGAATTGAAAGAATGTTAATATCTCTAGTTATACCAGAAGTGCATGATATAATTTAAGAAATGAATTATATTTATTCATGCTTTTGTGATACCAAAAGTTTGTGGAGTAAATATGACAGTCCCAGTAATACTAATGAACTATGCAAGATGCCTTAAATTAAAAAGTCAGAGTTAGTCAAGTGAAATCTGTTGGAATGTGTCAAGAAGAATTAGTAATGATGTCAAGGTGATTAGCCTAAGTGAAACATAATATTAAAACTTCTAGGAGCAAGTTATGACACAAAATGAAATGTAATATCCTATGAAATGAAAGAAAATGATTATTCTTTGAAATAGTTGAATAGTAAGCAATATTACAAGAATTACTATTATATCAATGACTAAGAAATATTAAAATGACAATATTGTAAGAAATACTATTATGATGAGGACTATTCTATGATGTTTATTTGCATGATAAGTATTTTGTAAATCATCATTTCATATTATTAATTCTTTTTCATATTAAATAAGAGCATTTGAATTCAGAATGTTTTTGCAGAAAAAGAATCATTTTCTTTTTTACAATTTATAAATTAATTTACATATAAATTGTTTATTTCTTTTATTATTATTCATAACATTAATTACATTCAATCATACAAATCTTTAACTTACTTGTCCCCAAAAAGTAGATGACTAAAAGCATTTGCATGCTGCGATTTTTCATAACATCTGCATCAAATATTATTTTTTGGAGTTCAGAGCATTTGCTTGAAAATTTACTTGCAGTTGTTGGTGGGCTGTTTCTATAAAATTTAGTTTTTTCAGTGGCATCAGATTTGTTTGCCTGAAAATCAAGAAGATTGAATTCTTTTGTAAATTTGAGTGGTCAAAACTGTGTGCATATATTAAACTCTATTACAGAATCTCAAAAAAAAATAACATTAAATTAAAATGTGTAAAACCCACTCAGATTTATACGTTCCTCTCCCCACAAAATACTTAAATACACACACACACACACACACACACACACACACACACACACACACACACACACACACACACATATATATATATATATTAATAAATACACATATATGTATCCCTACGTTTTGGTGTGTGACTTAAGTATCACTGGTTTTCCAGCTCGTCGGGCACAAGATATATTTTATATTTTTATAAAAATACACAGATGCCATATAGGAGGAATGATGCTTATAGTTCAAAAATAAAATATTACAAAAGATTCAGAAAATGAAGTTACGATAATGTTCATTTTCAAAAAAAAAAAAAAAAAAAAAATCGGGGGAATTACAAAAAAGAATTAAATAAATAAAGAAAAAAATAGAAATCTCAAATTTCAAATTATTACTGTAGATGGTGCTCTCCTTCTGATCATGCTTGCCAAGTCAAAGTAGATAAACAGTGTGAAACCTAACACTTAAAAGAAAAATTTTAAATTTAAGAGAAAATTAATAAAAAAAATAATTTATCCTGGCTTCCAGTATTGACTTAAGTTTCGCTGGTTTTCCAGCTCATCGGATACAAAGTATATGAAACTGCTCATGTGATTATCAGAACTTTTTTTAAAAATTTCTTTGGGTAGACCCAATATAAACTTTTGGTTCTCACTACTAATGCCAGGTTTATTTCTGTATACCTCCACTTTGTAAACTACGCATTTATACTGACAATTCAAATCACCCTCAAACACACACCCACATCCATAGAATATAGAATCAGTAATCCAGTGAAGATGTATTTTATAAACATAGCAAATTTTACAACTAAAGTGGGCAGGACGCTTTATTTCTGCAATTACATTTAGGGGGATTGGAATTTTGTTTATTTTTAGTCTCTTTAACATTTTTTTTGTTAATCAAATTAGCTATATTGGGCATAGAATTATAGCTCAGTTTGTATTCCTATTGAAATTTTTGTATAAATCGTTGGATGGGGGAATTCTTTTTTAATAGCTTAAAAAGATCCTTTCCTGTTTTGGTGGTTACATTTAAAATGTATGGTGGGGTAAACTACAATATTTTTCTAGTCCTATTTTTCCTCTTACCTTACATATTGGTAGAATTATTAGTATTCATATATATTAGCTTGGTTTTGTACCCACTTTTTTTTCCAATGCCATCTTGTAATCGTGTTTGTTTTTGTTGAACATACTAGCGTTGGACGAATTTGTGAATAACCTAAAAGAAATTCCACTGGGGATTTGTTTAAAGACGTGTTTTGTCTGGTTGGGACCTATAGCAATATAGCAGGGCTACTGGTTAATTTTTCTACCAATCCATTTCCAGGGATCTTTTTACATTGGCACTGGAATTCGCCACTGTGTACTCCAGTCTTTCAAACAAGGAAATGGACATTATTATGGACCCTAGAAAATCTATCCTTATACAAAAAAAAGAAAAATGGATAAACAAAATAATGCAGTTGACTAATTTTATATTGCAATGGGATCGTTAGACTCGGCTGGGTCTTCCGACCTTGTTGATTTGTTCATTTTATATAACCTTAGTGCTCACCATGATATCAACATAGAAGACATAGGTTTATATAGAGATGACGGACTTATAGTGATAAAAAATTCTACAAAAATTAAAATTGAAAATATCAGGAAGTTAATACATAGGGTATTTAAACTTCTAAACCTGAAAGTTATACACAAATTTAAAAAAAGTAGATTTCCTCGATGTAACATTAGACTTAGTCAATAATACATACCAACCCTAAATGAAAACTAATACTAATCCATTATATATCCACCCAAATTCAAATCACCCTCAAACACGCACCCACATCCATAGAATATAGAATCAGTAATCCAGTGAAGATGCATTTTATAAACATAGCAAATTTTACAACACTGCTTTAAAACATAGTGGCTATAAGTGTCCTGACATTAAATTTAGTAAAATAACAGTAGAAAAAATAGAAACAGAAAAATCATTTGGAACACACACCCATTTAACCAAAATTTAATTGAGAAATACTTCCCTATTAATAATCCACTTAGTAAGATTTTTAATAAAAAATACACTTAAATTAAGCTATAGATGTACAGATAACCTTGAAAAAATTATTAAAAAACACAATAATAAAATTTTAAATCAACACTTAAACCTAAGTAAAAATAGGCAGCCCAAAACACCAAACAATAATGATACCATCTTCTGTAATGGTAGAAATTCCAACGACTGTTCACTACGAAATAGATGTCTAACAGATTCCGTTGTTTACCTAAGTACTATTTCTTCTAGAGAAAATACAATAGATAAAAAATATAGTACTAAAAATTCCTTTAAAACTCGATGATATCAGCACATATCATCTTTCAACAATAATGCGTATCGTAACAGAACGTCTCTTTCTATATATTTTTGTCACTTCAAGAAGTTAACAAATCTCCTACGGTAATATTAAAAATAGCTAAACCTGTAAATCCTTACATGATATATATCCCCTATTTTTGCAAGGAAAATTGCATAATGTAAAGTTTCCTAACAATGAAATCCTGTTAAACCAAAGAAATGAAATAACAGTGCTATGCCGGCATTATCTATCTTTTACTTTAAAATATAGTTAATTTCTTTTCATTAATAATTACGTATCATAATTGTATAGCCATTATTTTATTAGTATATAATGGTCCACCCAACATTTATTTATTTTATTCAACTATAATATTGCTATGTTTTACCGTCTATTCATTATAATTAACAACCTGTATAGTTGTTTCCACATTTTTAATTTTACTTAATGGCCCCTTTAAGAAGATTCTTGAGTATATTAATTAAATAAAAAAGTCTAAAAAAAAAAAAAAAAAAAAAAAATCCGTTTCTGATAAAATTTATATCTACTTCAACAAATCGGCAAATCATACTTGGATACACCAATGATACATTTGTCGCTGAAATTGTTCCCTCGTATCTTTGAATAACATGTCAAAACATCAGTTTTCTTGACATGTAATAATAACCCACACATCTCCATCCTCTGACCTTATTTTTATATTTTAGCGTAAAACCGACGTTCATTGGTTAATCTAAACATACCCATAAGTATATTTTGAACCTCTTTAACTTGCGAAAAGAGATAAAGATTTTTTTTTTAATTTCCCAAATAAATCATTTTTATCCTTAGTTATCTACCATCGCCTGAAGAAGTACCATCTAAGTACTGAAACATGAAAGTTTTTGTGTAGCGATGCAAAATGTTTTTATTGTAATTTATTATAATAAAATATTATAATATATATAAAGATATTTTTGTAGGTACAAAATTTAATTACAGAAATTTCATTTATTACCAGACATATTAAAAACGGTCTAAGCAACCAGTTTCGCTACCGCTCGTCAGGATTCCACGGGAGATTTAATTTAAATTAAAAACAGAAAATGTACAATAAAAAGGAATCCTACAATTTACTAGGATTATATTGTTTGTCAATAGATGAGTTTTTCAACCATATGAACCTCTCCGACATCCCTTCTGTTCCAATGGTAGAATGTTGTTTACATCGAGAAAAGAGAAAGTACAGTTCTTCAGGACAGACGTGATCAATTTATGTGTGGTAGACAGATATGTTATTGCTCTATAATTTTTTGGATTATCTATTTCACCCTTTTTTGGTAGGAGATACGTATATAATATCTTCCGTGATCCATTCTGGGACTTCTTTGGGATTATCAATTAGCATCGATAATATTTTCGCATTTGTTTTATGGATTGATGACAGAAGATAAAGCCAAAAATTGAGTACCTTGTCATTTCCTGGGATTTCTATTTATGTTAGCTTGCCTAGCATTAGTTTTGGTTATAATTTCCCATTCTTGTAGAGGTTTACCTTTCATTATTATTATTATTATTTTTTTTTTATTTTCTTTGATTTCTGGCGTTTACATATTTCTTTCCGGGTCCCGCCCAGGGACCTAAGGTTAGAAATGGCATCATGACACTTTCCTCTGACAGAAAAAGAAATTACATAGATAAAGCCCTTCGTAAAGTGTGGGCTGTACTTGTCAGATCAATTTTTTGTATCTCCTTGAGGCATGAACTTCCAGGAATCCCTCCGATTAGTCTACTCGAATCTTATTCAACCAGTCCTAGGGCTCCAACTACAACAGGGATTTTTGATGTTCCCATATGCCACATTTTCGAGATTTCTATTTCAAGGTCATTGTATTTTGACAGCTTTTTGAATATCTTCAAAGATACATTGCAGTCAGCAGGGACTGCCATATCAATAAGGAGGCACCGTTTTTGTTTGTGGTCTTTAATAACAATATCTGGGCAGTTGGCCTTGATTGTTCTGTCAGTGTGTATTGTGTAATCCCATAGAATTGTAACAGGTCCTATCTCCGTAACAGGGTCTGGGTGGTGTTCATACCAGTTTCTTTCAGTTTCCTTCCCGTAGAAGTTGCAGATTTTCCAGTGCAGATATTGGCCCACTCTGTTATGTCGGGTTTTATATTCAGTGGGTGCCAACATCGTGCAACCTGATACAAGATGATCAATTGTTTCTGGATATTTATCACAGGATCTGCATTTTGGGCTGACACAATATTTTAGTATATGTGCTTGATAGTTCCTAGTTAGCAAGCATTGGTCCTGCGCAGCAAGGATAAAACTGCGTAGCCACTGATGGGTACGGGTTTTATCTACCTCAGCTTGTTTGGTACGGGCAGAGTATTGGTCATGAAGTGGTTTATCTTGCCATCACTTCTGTATCTGGTCGGTTGCATTCGTCTTTGCTTATTATTATTATTATTATTATTATTATTATTATTATTATTATTATTGTTATTATTATTACCTGTTTATGAACATGAATATATTTTTCAATAAAAATTTATATAAAATGTTGAAGAAGAATATATAGAAAGAAAAAATACATTGATATTTACATTTGTCTTTTCATTACTTTCAGTCGTCTTCTCGTCGTGCTCAAATGTTAAATTCATTTCTGGTTGAAGCGTTTCTGTATATTTCAATTGTATTTCTGAAGATAAGAGACATTGTATCTAACATTTTTGTATCAGAAAAAATAAATGTAATATAATATTATTGTCCATTATAATAAAGAATAAACAGCTGACTTAATCTGACTCTGGATTTTGTCAATTGCTGAGGACTAGTGAATATGCGATGTCATGCGATGTATAGAGAAATCGATATTTTACATAAAATTCAAGATTTTAAAAATAATTCAAATATTTTATATAAAATTCTAATATTTTAGATAAAATTCAAATATTTTATAAACATTCTACATTTTATATAAAATTTTAACATTTTATATAAAGATCTGTATTTTATATAAAATTCTATATCATATGAAATTTTAATATTTTATATAAAATCCTGCATTTTTTATAAAATCCCAATATTTAATATAAACATCTATATTTTATATAAAATTCCATATTTTATGTAATATTTTAATATTTCACATAAAATTCTATATGATATGAAATTCTCTTATTTTATATAAAATTATAATATTTGATATAAAAATCAAATATTTTATATAAAATTTCATATAAATCCTAATATTTTATATATAATTCAAATATTTTATATAAAATTCAAATATTTTATATAAAATTCAAATATTTTATATAAAATTTGATATTTTATATAAAATTCTGTTATTTTAAATAAAATTCTAATATTTTATATAAAGTTCAATAATGCAGGAAATTCTAATATTTTTATAAAATACAGAAGTTTATATAAAATGCTCATATTTCATATAAAATTCTTTATTTAAACTTATTCATGAAATATCACCAATACCGTTCTTGATATATAAAAATATACATTATTATCTCTCTCTCTCTCTCTCTCTCACACACACGCACACACACACAAACACAAACACACATGCACATACGCGCACACACAAACACATACGTACACATACCTATATAGTGTAGGGAAAAAGTATTCGTACACATACAAATTTTTCATTTAGTGTATTTCCAACTAACGAATCAATATATTTTTGTATAACTAACTGTACACAGATGCATAATAACTAAATATGCACAGAAAACAGAAATTCCTTTTATTTAATGAAAATAGATCCAATTTATCCCTTTTAATAAGTGAAAAAAGTATTCATACAATGTATATTTTAGATTTTAAAACTTAAATTGCTTTAACACTCTAGATTATTCAAGTCTAATATTCTGGAATCTTCCGATAATGTTATCAGTAGTTATTTTTAGCTGAAAAAATACAGATAGAACATTCTGTAATTGATATTCGTGCAAGAAGCTTATCCTCATAGCAAAAGGAAAAGAACTGACAATATCGCACCCACCCCTCAAAAAAAAAAAAAAAAAAAATCAAACTGATTGCTAAACTATGGAAAGAAGGTAAAAGTTACAGGAAGATCTCAGACAACCTGAATGTTCCATTTGCTACCATTAGTTCATTCATTGAAAGGTATAAAAAAACTTCTTAAAACTGTTGAAAACCAATGAGGTGCTCCACGGAAAATTTCTGCAAGTTCTTCGAGGAAATTACTGCGTCAAATTAAGTAAAATTCAATGGTTTCTTGTTAAGAGTTGCAGGATGAGTTGCTTTCATCATGAACCTGTGTCACTAAACGGTCGATAAGCAATGAAATTCATAGGGACAATTTAAAGTCACACTCGCCTCGGAAAAATCCATTGCTATTGAAAAGACGCATAGATACCAAGCTAGTGAAATTTGGTGGTGGCAACATCATGGTTTTGGGATGTTTTTCAGCAAAAGGTACAAGTAACATATCAGTAATAGATGGTAGAATGAATTCCACGGCATATTTTGGAGGCAAATTTATTGATTTCGGTTGAAACTCTTGGTCTTCCTCCGGAATGGATCTTCCAACATGATAATGATCCTAAGCACACTGCAAAATCTACGAAAAAATGGCACATTGAAAATAATTTAAATCCTGAAATGGCCAAGTCAGTCCACAGATTTTGACCCAATTGAGAATTTGTGGCGTTATTTGAAAATTTAAATCCAATAGAGAATAACAAACATACCGGATTTGAAAACCAAATGCGAAGAAGAATGGAACAAAATTACCAAGTAAAATTTGCAAATCGTTAATTGAGAACTAAAAGAAAAGATTGGTTGCTGTAGACGTGAATAAAGGCTATGCTACAAAATATTAAATGAAGAATATATATTAGTTTTTGTATTGTACGATTACTTTTTCATCCATTAAAATGAAACAATGGGATTTATTTCTATTAAATCAATATTTAGTTATTCATCTGTGTACAGTTAATTATATGAAAAGTATGTTTATTCATTAGTTAGAAATACAGTAAATGAAAATTTTGTATGTGTACGAATATTTGTTTCTCTCCACTGTATATATTAAATAAAAGCTATATTTCGTAATCATAAATGTAAAACCTTGCTACAATTCAACGACCCCAGTATTTTAAAAAGAATTTAAAATTTTTTGTGTATATAAAAGTGCTTATTTTTGTAAATACGTGCATATTTTCTCTAATATGCTTTCTCGAATATTCAGACGAAAATAAATAAATATACTGCATAAATAAACGGCGGAACCACTACTGAAATATGTGTATCCACTAAAAATATCGCTTAACGTCACACACACACACACACACACACACACACACACATATATATATGTTTTAGCATTATTACTCGCTTGTTGTTTTTTTTTATTTGGACTAAAAACTTAAGGCACTGGATGATTTGTTTCGCCCTGTTCAGATGTTTCTATTTGATTTTGTTCGAATTTTTTCCTCGGGGACTATTTTGTTTTGACATAATGCAAATTGTGTTATCCGAGATTTTTTACTAACCGAGTATTACAGTCTGTTTCATGCTATATGCAATCGTCAGGCCTGACGATTGCATATAGCATGAAACAGACTGTCGCCTCTAAGTGTTGACTTCTATGTTCACTTTTATATTTATATATATATATATATATATATATTATAATTATTTTTAAAACATATGATTCCATCGCTATATAAGAGTTTTAAAAAAATAATTATAATATAGGATCTACTTGCGTATTGAGCACTGCTTTTTTTTTTAATAAAACAAAATACTAAAGAAGTTCGGATTATTAACCTAACGGTTCTTTCCTATTTTTCTATATATTTGCACACATACACACATATACATACATACATACATATATATATATATATATATATATATATATATATATGGATGGCTACTCTTAGTGTCCTTTCTTATTATTTTAAAATATACGCATATGTGGATAAGTATATATATATATATATATATAAGAAAATAGATAGATAGATAGATAGATAGATAGAGAGATAATTCTTTATCAATCACATTTCTTTTCAGTGAAACAAAACTGTGTATAATTCTTCTATCAAATCAATGGCTGTTGAATCGTATTCCTTTACAAAGAAAGTTTAAAGATTATCATTTTTATACATTCAGATTCAGTTTTAATGTTCTGTTTACGAACTACTAACTTCGTTGTAAATTATGACCCAGCACTTACCTTGCTTTTTCTTATTATTTATGTTGGCGGTCTTAAGCGGCCGGCACAAGGCGCCATAGATAACACAGTTTAAAAACAATCCACTTATTAATAAAAATGTTTTCCTCATACCATAAAAGGAAATGCTACGTTCTAATAAATAATTAAGGGCAAATGCACCAAATCCACTTCCACTATGACAGATTCCGACGGCCAATGTCCGCTTTTTCTTAAAATAAGATCCAACGATGGTGTTGCCAGCAAAATTTGCTATTCCAGCAAAACCGCCTGAAAGAACGAATGAGGAACGTTACTAAGTCAAAAAGCGGAAGAATCAGTGAACAAAGGGATAGTTATTAAAAATATATCCAGAAATCCTATATTTTTCAATTTATAAAAAAAGGTTAGAGAATTCCCTGTTTTAAGGATTATGCTTCAGTAGACATCTTTGGATTACAATGTAAAGGTATTTTCTTTTATAATCACTATCCTAATTTTTCTTTGGCCTACATAAGGATGAGTCATCATGCAAGAAACAGAATTCAATCGCCTATGATTGTGTTCAGGCAAAAGGTGATGTTTCGAATGTTTAACTTCAATTTTGATGTTTTCCACCACACGATAGATTGTCATCATAGAATACAAAATTTTCCTAATTTCATGGAGACAAAGAGAATCATTGTAATTCTCGTTGAAATATCAAACACGGTGTCATAGAATTCATTGAACATTTTAGATTTACTATTCATAATTAATATAACTATTTCCTTGTTAATGCACTTAATTTAGGTAGATATAATTCACATCGATCGAACATTATACAATGAAAATTTCTAATTAAATTTTAGCTAATACCCACGATTCAGGCTACAGATTTGTCGATCCACTCACGAATAAAATAATATTAAAAACTTTATATGTTGCTACATTTACACATGTACACAGATATTTATAATAAGCAAAAATATTCCTGCTTCCAAATCAACTGATGCTTTCGTCTTAGAATGGATCCTTTAAGGAATGATGCGTTTTAGACCCCAGAAAAAATTCAAGCAAAAAATCGAGCAGACAGCAGCAATTAATTCCCGAGTGTTCTGCAGCCATAGATGACCATAACCACTACTACTAATATCTATCACTTCCTGCATTCAGAATTACCCGCAATGATTGCAAGAAAGTTCTAGAAAATGTAAAGCGTACCTATGCACAAGCAGGTCAGACCATGACCGAAGGCAAACAATTTGGATCCCGAGTGTTCTAGAAGATCTCCAAGCATATTCTATATAGAGACAAAAGCGTCTGTCTACGATTATAAATGATCTCTAGGAAATGCCATCCTCGAACTGAACATTAGATGACAAAAGCCATCCCCTTCCCTACTTCCGCCGTCTCACTTAGAACAATCCCAGGAATAATTTTATTACAACACGGGAGTTCTCAAGACTTGACCCTAAGAAGGTTGCTGGTGCAAATAAAATCCCGAGTTATCCCCGATCTTAGCAAAATTTCTTTTAACCGGTGCTTGAAGGAGAATTCCTTGACTCCGCTTGCTATCCTGAACCATTACAAGAGCCAAATCAAGCCGAAAAATGAGGTACTGCTGACATATATGATTAAAAGCTGTCCAGTCTTCACTTTCCAGTATCGCGAGATTCCAAAAGCGACTACACAGCCTTGTGAGCGATGAATTATATTCTTCCATAAATATTCTATGTTTCCCGTTGATGAAACCTAGCAAATCTCTCGCTATTTCCATGGAAATTGTTCAGACGAACCAGATTTATAAGTTCCACTAATTCTAACCTTCACGTCTATTAAATTCCATGCACTGCATATTGTAGCGAACAACCTTCATTACCTTCCTATTCCCTTGCTAAACAGCTTCTTCCCACGAATCGCTTGTTTATGGAATCGACCACTAAGAAGATGCTTCCACATTCACTACAATCTTAATCTGTTAAAATCTAGGGTTTACCGTTATCTTCCCACATATCCGCATAAACTGTGGCTTGTTCTCTATAACTGTAATGTGTAGATTTCTTTTCTAACAGAAAAATGTGTTATATATAAGAAGAAATGCTTTCGTCTTTGAATAGACACCATTACGTTCGCGTGAAAGTATTTTTTATTGATTGGTATTATCACAAAACATTTATTATTGAAACCATAACACATGTTTTCTACTGTGTGCTATTTGTGAGGATTTTGATTTGAATACTTAAATAAAGCATTCTTGATCTTATTCTCTCGTTAAACATGTATACATTGTAGCCTTTCTAAATTCCTCAGACCCACCTGTTTGTTCAAAGTCATTTGAATCAACCTTCTTTCCTATAATGATACCTAAAATGAAATTGAGCTGATCGTCATAGTCATATTTAAATTGCTATATCCATTAAAATCTTGCAACGTCATTGATTGGTTAGAAATTTGTATGAAAGAGCATATGTTCACGCGTATTTTATTAAGTAATCAGTGGGTGTATAATATAATATGATCATCTGTATATATAGATGTAGATATGTAGAAAAAAGGAAAATATATACGTTTGCACACATCATATATATGTTTGTGTCAGTTTTGAGTAGGAAGTGTTATATAATTGCAGAAATATTTAATAAAATGATCATAATGTCTTACCCGTCAATGTATTTGTATCTGACTGATAGCGTAACAAAAAAGTCTTGCTTTACTTGAAACTTTACAGTTGTTTCTCACTATGTGTCCCACGCAAGGAGTTCGACTTTTCTCAATAAATCAAGCATTCTTGAACTCTAGACTAGATTTGTGGGTATGTAGGTGGCACTTAGGTTCATTGGATTCTACGTCAGACTTCTACTCACTTCTTCGGAGGGACGCTCATCTCTAAGTTTATTTTAACCGTGACTGTTATCCAGAATATAAACACACAACTGGAATTCTCTACCTTTTGGTTTAGTGAAACTTGACACAGAAAGTTTTAATTTATTTATTTACTGGTTTTATTTACGTTATCCATACTTGTTGACAGTTGGTAATTACTTAAAGATGTATAATGACTCTATGAAGCTGGCCCAAAACCTTTTCGTAACAGTGTATGATTATGTCAATGTTTAAAAGGAGGTATGTTATACAAGTGCTGAAGAATGTAATAAAATTATCTAGGCCTACAAAGGATACTATTTCTTTCTCGATAACATAATTATAGCTGATCGATATTGTAACAAAAACGTCTGATTACTTGAACCGTATAACTTACCTCTTCAACTTAATTCAGTGAATCGAGCATTTTTAACCTTGCTCAACTGCCATATATATATATATATATATATATATATATATATATAACAAATGTTTAGAGGTACAAAATTTATATATAATTTTAAAAACAAGGAATGTATTGATTTTAATTTTAAAAGTCTCTAAGGCCCTTTCAAACAACATCTCATCAGGAGGTAATCGTTGGATAATTAATTAACGAAAAGAATAGTAACGACAATAAAGAGCAAAAAGGGGGAACAAGCTAAAATAACAAACAAGTGTATATACTTGTAACGAGGGAAGGGGAAATAACGTGTAAATAAATAAGCGAGGGACAGTTAAAATAAAGTATCCCCCAACAGATTAAGAGACTTTACAAATTCCTTCTGCCGGCAGAGAGAAGGTTTCCTTAATTCTATACAGACCGATTCCAAAATCTTCCAATGATTGTTGGAATCGGCTGTATGAATAATTTTAAACCACTCTTTTAGGCTATATTCTCAACTAAGTGTTGAGCAATAGCCGATTCCATATTCATGGGGGGAAGATAGCATATATATATATATATATATATATATATATATATATATATATATATATATATATATATTATATATATATATATATATATATATATATATATATATTGATGCATGTTTCATTAAATAATATAGACAAGTGTTTTCTATTTATTTTATGTAAATTCTTTTTATAACGTCTGATAAGCTTAATAACATTATCATTAAAAGAAGAAAGAAAATCACAATATTGATCCATATTTTTTTAATCCTATCTAAGCTTTTGGCTTACATAAGCCATTATCAAAGATGACAATTACATTATTTATTGAAAAAATGCTGCCTAAATACACACAATTTAAATTACATGAGCCAGCAGCCCACCAAACTATCAAAACTTGTAATTATAAATGTTGCCTTGTGAAAAGGCAACTTGAAATAATGTAATTGTCATCTTTGATGATGGCTCATGTAAGCCGAAATCTTAGATAGGATTAAAAAATATGTGTCAATATTGTGATTTTCTTTCTTATTCCAATGATAATGTTATTAATCTTATCAGACGATATGAAAATTTACATAAAATAGACAAAACTTGCCTATATTATTTAATGAAACATGCATCAATGAAAACATGCTGCCTAAATACACATACACAATATATATATATATATATATATATATATATATATATATATATATATATATATATATATATATATATATATATATATACTGGGTATATGTAAATATATATATACTGGCTAAATGTAAATAGCAGGAGGCAGAATGACTCCGATTGATACAGCAACAAAAGGTTCTGCTCACCTATCCCTTGTCTTCTCAATGTATCACACAAAATTCCCTTCGACTCACTGAATCAAGCATTTTTAACCTTACTTGACTGAGAAGTATTCATATACCCTAACTTTCAGCCGAACGGAAATGGTAAGAGGCAGCATCACAGAAGTAGTCTTCATAAAATTATCCAACAACATCAGACATTAGTCGAATATTTCAGCTTTATTTTTATAATCAATTTTTTTTATTTTTGTATAGAAAGAAATAAATGTTCGCATATAGATTCCCTTATTAATATTTACCATTTAATTCAGTTCTTTAATTCAGTTTGATAAATCGATATTTTATAATTGATCCCTCTATATTAATCTTTTGTTGACAAACTATGTGTCCCATTATTAATTTCATGATTAATTTTTACCATCTGGTTCAATTCATTTGGATTAATCGGCATTTTATAATTGATCCCTGCATATTCTTTTGTTGACAATCCATGTGGCCCATTATTGATTTCATTATTAATTTTTACCATCTGTTTCAATTCTGTTCGATTAATCAACATATATTATTAGTTTGTTAACAAGATATACGTCCCAATATTGGCTTAATCGTCACCATTATAACAAATATTAATCCTACTAATGCTACAAATAATGCAACAATGGTTACTATTAATAATAACAATAATAGTTTATAATAATTATTATTAGCTGAAAATTCATTTCCATGTGTAACGTAAATATTTCAACTAAATCTTTATATTTTGTAAAATCAATTTTGCATAACATTGTGAATCCAGGAAGGAAATAATCATTCTACAGAAATCTCTTTTGGGTGAATACGTTTGATACGCTTTGAATACAATAAACGTATCAAGACACTGGTACGAAATGTTATCAGCATGTTATCAAAAACTTTTCCAAGTTCAATTTCAGTCATGTTCGATTGGGGAATCTATTAAATCTCTAAAATAGCAATCTGAATCACTAAATGGTATATTCTCATTATACACAACGTAGAACATGTGGCAACAAAAAGAACTGACCTACAAAATTTATAATGAGGTTTAATTTAAACTAGAATTTAATTTAGGAATAGTGAAAGTGGATTAAATGAAAGCAGTAAAAAAAAATACTGGAAGCGAGACTCAATATAGAAAGCATGACGAATGTAAGCGTACTACTAGATTGGCAACTATGTTTCATTATTTTACTGATGAATTAGCGACATGTAAGCGTAGCTTCTATTCTGATAGTTTATTTTCTCGCACTTTTCACCTGAGGAAATCTCTTCTGGTTTCTTGCTTGCATGACGCGCACAATCTTCAAAAATTGAAATGTAACGTCAATCGCCATCTTCAGATTTCCTGAAACCTGTCCTTTTATTGTCCTTTCTCTTCACTAATGTTTTCTCATTCGCTTTCACTCCCAGTACCCAGTTGTGTTGTAGCGGCATTATCGCCTTGCTTGGAGCGGGGGTGGGGGAGGAATAATTTAAAAAAAAAGAGAACAAATCATAGATGAGACTTGAAAGAAAGTAAACAGCTGGGCGAGTATCAGCTAACCAAATGAGAAAATTTGGAAAATGAATGTGATACTTATCATGATTAGCAATCTTGGAAAAGTCCCAGTCTTTAAAAATAATGATATTGGAAGAACTGGAAATTCCAGTTAGAATCCGAACCACCCAAAGAGATAAATTATTGAGAAAACTACCATTTCTATAAATATTTCCACAGCAATTATTCTAATAAGCTGTTGTACTTGGTACCTCGACTGCATGCATTTAAGCGGACTACTAGATTAGTATAATTATTTTCTAAGTGCTACTTTGTCGTGGCACAAGGCCGGAAGTATGGAGCACCCAGTGATGATCGAACTCAATACTCAGTCGTAATATGTTCTAGCAAGACAAGCTTGCTAACCATTACACCACGCTGAGGTGTCCCAGAGATTTTCCAAGTGTAGCTTAGATGTGGCACAAGGCCGAAAGTATGGGGCATCCAGGGAGGATCGAACTCACTTTTCAGTAGTAACTGATCTAACAAGATAAGCTTGCTAACCATTACACCACGCCGAGGTGCCCATGCTAGATTAGTATATAAGTCATAATGTTTTAATTTGAAATAAATAGATGTAACTAAGTTCTATTCTGTTAGTTTCTTTACTCAAAATTATAGTTTGTGGAACACTCTTCTGGTTTCTTAGTTGCCTGTTTTTTTTTATTAACATTCTTAATATATTGAAATGATTAAAAGAAATTCTTTGGAATGTGGTGGAAAGGGATATACAAATGCTGGACGCACAGTCAATCAACTTAGAAGAACTGTGTCATGCAGTAATCACAACATTTCGAAAAATTCGAAAGAGTACTTCTAGAACTTTGTCGAATCGATGACAAGTAGAATTCAGGTTCTCCCAAAGTCAACATGAAGTCCATCTCGATACGGAAAGAGTAGGCCTAATCAAGTGAACGACGAATTTATATCTTTGACATCCAACGATGCAAGTCCGAGAAAGAAATGTAAGAATCTAGAAAAAGAAAATAAGTAATAAATTTGAGAAATACTGAGGAAAGTGCTGGAGCAGACGGAAGACTTGCTATCACATGCCTGACAGCAACCAAATACAATCATGTGAAAACAAAACAAGTATAAAATAATAAGGAAGTAAAAGTAAATATTGGTATCAATTTACTAAAAGTATTTGCTAATTACCTGAGAGAATTCCATAGGTAACATAAAGAACTTCAACTTGGTCAACAAAAAAGCATCCAACGGTTGCCACAGCAGAAAGGAATCCTCCACTAATGATAACTTGTCGATGACTTGCATTAAACATCATTAGAAGCAGCACAAACGGACCTGGTTAATGAAAAATGTTCAAGTCAAGAACAAAATTGTCTCAGGATGGCAAATTTCTTCCTTTTAACATTGTCGTTTTTATACATTGGGCAATTTGCTAACTTACCAGCACACAACCTGATTCCGCCGAAAATAGAACCGACCATGGCTGTTTTCGAAATAGAAACATCATAAAGTTCACTCATTCCAAGAAGGAGAATTCCATTTGAGGCAAACATTCCTCCAATTGTAAAATTAATCATAAATCCGGCAAAACAAACAACCCAACCCCAACCACCATCAGGAGTTCTGAGATCGTTTCCATCGTCAGGTGCTATTTCTGATTCCATTTCCTTTGTTGGCCCTCCAGGGATACTTGTCTTTGTTTGTTTCATTCTAAAGTAAAAGGAGAAACATCAAAGATATTGATTTAAATTTACCAAAGTTCCATAACTGATGAAATGATCAAATGCTTCGTAAAATACCCAGATTTCCCAAATAAAAACTATTTCTCTCTCTTCTCAGACAGAAAGGCACACACACACATTCTCTTTCTTGCACACACATATATACGCACACATACACATACACATTTCGTACTGCTAATCACCACGTCGGGATATATAGATGGGCGAGGAATTAGTAGGGAAAAAACTGACATAGTAGGAGTTGTCCCAAGTATTACCTACCTACTCACCTGGACAAGCAGGTGAAGCACTGAATAAAACATAATATTTGAAACAGGGTTCGCTTTCTTATTTTTTGACGTAGTATTTGTCTTTCATCGTGTTACGATGTGAACATGCACCACACCCTTCCCCAGTTTTCGGTGCATACCGAGGAATTGGAATTTAACGTAGGTTGATCATTGACCAGTCGGTGGAAATGTTAGGCTAAGGTGACGTGGTGTGTTTACATGTCTTTCCTTTCGTTCGGATTTTGAGAAGTGAGTAGGTGTAAGACGTCTTCGGCGGCCCATCAGGTATATACATACGTAATGTTTAAATGGAGATTTTTAATCCGTTATTAAATAGTTAAGTTAATAACAACCGGACTAGATAGAAAAGCCCTACTGAAGGACAAATAGAGATCAAACCTCTACCACCGGTTTCAATCAGGGAGACCACTCCTATAGCCGAAGTGTGATGTGAGTTTATCTTGATACAGCAGGGTTTGAATTACTTTAGTTTATGCCTCGGCTACGAGACTGAAGCTAATAGATATGGATTCGCTGAAGGTCCCAGTGAGAAACGTATCTTCCTTAAATATTAGGTTGGTGCAAAAATAATGACGTAATAATGTCGTTTTTTGACGTTAAAAAATATGACAAAAAACGACATTATTACGTCATTATTTTTGCACCAAACTAATAGATAATTCAAACATAGTTCTATTAATATGGTCTTCCTTGATCCCAACTGGTAGCGGTAAAATTTGGCTAGAGAATTCGGGTAATTTTTTTTTTTTTTTTTTTTTTTTATAGAAAATGGGACACAAGTTCAATTCATTACGGGACATATATTTTTTTCTTTAGTAAGTTTTCCCTATTTAAGAAAATACAGGGAGAGCATCTCTAAAACTTGTACCCACTAAAATAATGTTTATAGTAGTGATAGAAATATATATGTTTGAGAAGGCGGGAAGCTATTATAATGTATTTCGTTCTCAGTGTCATCAGAAAAGTAATGAGTTTATTTTAAAATCTTTTATTTAATAATTTATTTTGATGTCTTTATAGTTTTATCTTCAGCACAATCAACATTTCCTGCTATTAATATCGTAAGGAGATGCCATTTTTATTATTTCCCATTTACACTTCGTATGGAAATATTTTCTTTCTATTGCCATATATATTTAGGAAGTGTAGTATTATTAGAATATCTATTGTCTCTCGAAAGCAATATTATCATTCTTTCTTTTTGAGATTTTTCTATTGTTTTAATATACATTTTTATTTTATATTGTTTTTATCCGTTTTTTCATTTATTATATTACTGAATAAGATTTTTTTCAAGAATGCTTGTTGGTTATTTCATACATTTGCGGACAATATTATTACTACTATATTTTAATTTATTATCTTACTTACACTCGTGTATAGACGAAACGTGGGGGTTTCTATACAAACAATAAAAAGAAAACTGTTATTTTTGTAAGCGTAAGCGTTAATTGGTTTGGATTTCTAACGGGGATGATTTGATAGAAAAATAAACTATCATTTGTTATTATTGTAAATGCAAGTTTAAGGATATATATATATATATATATATATATATATATATATATATATATATATATATATATATATATTATAATTATTTAAAAAAAATGATTCCTTCGCTACATAAGAGTTCTCATGTTTCAAAAATGAGAGCCGAAAACCTCAATATAATTATTAAAATTAAATTGAGTTAAAGTATCAATGCATGTTTCATCCTCAAGCGAAAATTTAGGAATAACCAATCTTGAAATTTACGAATCTTTATAAGCATGTTCATTCGCAAAATTAATTACTATGGAAACGGCTGGGGCGACTATTTTGGTAAGGCTATATTTTCAATGCAACTGTAACTTAATAAAAATTTATCTTTAATAAAAACTAGAAAGAATCATAAAAAAAAAACAAACATAATATAATCCTGGTAAAACACGCATGCCAAAACAGTATTAATAAAAAATCCTAAACTAAAATTAGACAAAAATAATGAAAAATTATGTGATTGTAGAAACCTCGAAGACCGCCCGTTGGAAAATAAATGCTGCACAAAATCTGTGGTATACCAATGCACTATCTCATCCATTGAGAGTCCTAACACTGATAGGATATACATTGGTTCACCGAAGAATGAATTTAAAATTAGATGGAGAAAACACAAAAGCTTTTTCAATAATATTAGAAATAGAAATCAGACATCTCTATCCAAATATTTTTGGCATTTAAAAGAAATGAATAAAATACCAAAAATAAAACGGAAAATAATAAATAGAACAAGAACTTGTAAAACCTGGGATGACCCATGCCCTTTATACCTACATAAAAAAACTACACATAATTAAGTTTCTAAATAATGAAAATTTATTAATCCATAGACATGAGTTAACGGCTTTCTGCCGACATCAACAAATTTTCGCATTAAATAATTAACATAAAAAAATTAAATTTCATAGTCCAATAAAAGGTTTAAAAGCTTAATCCAATCATAAGATAGAAAAACCCTTTATGAAGTCGTCAAAAAAACAAATTGTAGTTCAGTGCTACGCGTTTAAGTACGAAACGGACCCTTAGAAAAAAAAAATAAATAAAAGGATAAATAAAATAAATAAAATAAAACAAAATTCTCTAGACACTTAACGACATATTATGGTGCCAAAAGCTATCTTTCGCTGTGACTGACCAGAAGATGTGGGCACATGAATGCCATCATTCGCTTTGAAATGGTTACCCCAACTCTACCTCGGCTGGACCTCTTTCCGAAGGTGACTGATATGTGGATAAAAATAATCTCTTAGGCCCTTTAACAAAACGGTCGCCCCAGACGTTTCCATAGTAATTAACTTTGCGAATGAACATGATATTAAAGATGCGTAAATTTCAAGATTGGTTATTCCTAAATTTTCGCTTGAGGATGAAACAGGGCTTGATACTTTAACTCAATTTAATTTTAATAATTATATTGAGGTTTTCGGCTCTCATTTTCGAAACATGAGAACTCTTATGTAGCGAAGGAATCATATTTTAAAAAAAATAATTATAATTTAAGCTCTACATCTGTATGGAGCACAGTTTTTTAAAAATAAAAACAAAAATACTAAAGAACTCCGGCTTATTTACCTAACGTGTTCTTACCTATTTTTCTACATATCTTCACACACACACACACACACACACACACACACACACACATATATATATATATATATATATATGCCGAAAATCCTTTGTGCAAATTAAGAAGGCTTTCTTATCTAGATTCTTGAACACACACATAGAAAGGGAAGAGTTAGTTTTATCTCGATCTCAAGTGTTTATGCTTGGCAGACAAGCCAAGGGGTCCTTTTTAAAATTCGGTCTTCTAAGCGGCATCCTATTTGACCGAAGGTTAACGCGGAAGTAAAGGAGTGAATTAGGTATTTTTATATAGATCAAGTGACAACAAAACAGGAAATAAAGTATATCTGGGTCCTGGTCTAATATTAATAATTATGATGCGTGTTACCGGGGACAGTTTCTGGTCCGTTCTTCGGTGGAGACGAGTGTATCCGCCGCACGTTTCAGAAGCCGCTATTTCGTATTGCCGATCACCACGTCGGGATGAATAGAAGAGAGGGAGGGGTGGGTTAAAATTATTCATTTTAGAAAAGAGTATTTAGGGGGGGGGGAAAGCTTCTTTTTTTTTTACCTGATTTGTTGCTGTGACGTATACCCTGAATAGTAATAGAATGGATGGAAGGAAACGAGAGATGAAAAAAAAAAATAAATAAATAAAGGTGAGTGTTGTCGAAGAATTTCCAAAGCAAAGTAGAGAGACGTATTTTACTGCGATCCATACGTTTTTTTTTAAGTGTTTTTTGTTTTTTTTTGTTTTGTTTTTTTAATTTTATCATGGAAAAATTGGAGAGAATTATCGTAATTATTATTTGGTACACAAAAACAGAAAAAGTCAGTAAAGAATTTCTGCGGTTTTTTCAATGAAAGTACTTTTTGTTTTGTTTCTTAATACTTTGCTTTGCTTTTGGAAAATGCGTTCGGATTTAAATGTCACAGTTCCTATCATCTGTTAAAACTTTTCCCAAATATTAAAATGTAAATTATTATATTTATTAATAAAATATGTCGGTAACAAGTCACTTCCTAACAATATACATTTCTAAACCATATTATTTTTTTTTAATTCAAAGTAACTTCTTACCTTCAATTTGACAAGTTAATACTAGTGATAGGTAATTTCACTACACAATATTCGATCACAGTCAAATAGTTTCATAGCTGATAATCAGAAACTTGAATTGGAAAATAAAAATTTAAATTATTTCTTCGTAACCCCTCGTGCCTTTCGGTGGTGTTAGGCTGAAGACATACACTACACAGTCTAAAAGTTAGAGACCACTCCTGGTAAACTTTTAAATTGGTTCCAAATTAGTTGTTTTATACTTTAAATATGAGAAAATTATTATACATGATTAAAAAAAATGGGACATGAATTTTTATTAGAAATTGTATTATGACAGAGAAAAAAAATTATGAGAAAATAAAGCTTGCTCTCGCATTCCCGCTTCAACTTGATTACTGCAGCACAGATTTTTGGTATTCGTTGCAAAATCTTCTCAGAAGTATAAATTTGATAATTAATTCCATTCTTTTTTCAATAACACGAAGAGCTGTTTTTCATGTTTTTTGTTTCTTCTGTCAAGTTCATGCCCTGCTAATTCTGAGGGTGCCTGAAACTTTTGAACGGTAATGTACTTAAGAATATATAAATTATTATTTTTTAAGCGAAATACTTATTGTTTCGAATGCATTAATTTCAATTTCAGTTTTTACGATTGTTTATTAAAACAATGAAACATTTTTTTCATATTTGTTGATATTAAATATTGAACGAAAACAATGAAGTAAAAATGAAGAATAAAAAAAAGAAATTAACAAACCCAAATAAGGAGATGCAAATAAAAAGCAGGCATTTCACTTACGTAGCAGATGAAATGTAACTCGTTTTTATGGTTCTACGGCGAGAGAAATTCGCCTCTCATAAATTGTCTTGTTATGATCGGAAATCCTTGAAAGCTGTTGCTTTTATCATTATTAATGTAAAATTGTCCATATCTCAATTGATGTTCGTACAACAGCTTTGATGAGGGATGTCAGGTAGAAATAACTTTGGGAAATCGAAAGGATTACGTCTAAATCATTAAAAAGACGTTCACCGATTAACGATTCTTATCAATATTGGGAATATGAACCTCAAATTCAGCAAAGAAAAATATTTGCAAAATTAAAAACTCACCTTGACACTCACCCACATAAAAGGTTATTTATAAAATTTATTTTTGTAATAAAAAGGAAGATTTTGAAATGCCTTAATGTTTTTTCGTGAACGTTTTTAAGGAAAATAAAATTCAATGAGGTTCTTATAAAGGGGAGAATTCCTTAATTTTCTCTTTATTTGTTGCTCTGAGATTAAAAAAAAAATTAAAACTTTAAACCTTAATTAATTTAAATTTTAATCTTGTACTTGAAATTCAAGTGACTGCGTTTATACTAAATTCATTATTTTTCACCTCTTGAGTAACATTCAGAGAGAATTTAGTAATTATTCCTTGGACTGAAAGGGTTTTAGATCCCTGTTCAGTAACCTTTCTAGAGATAGTTTCTCACCCCCCTCCAAAAAAAAAAAAAAAACAGCCTCCTATGCCATAAACAGATTAATAGGAGTTGATAGGTTCGCCTGTCTCCCAGCACGTACTCCTTCCGTATTTACTGAACAGTAGAAGTTTATCACCTGTTTAGGATGTAGTTTACTAGATTCTTCTGTTTCCATAATGATTTAAATGTCTTAATTTTTTTGTGATCTGACTGATTAGTGGTTGCGACTTTTCGTTTTGAGAGTATCGACTTGGCAGTTTTCTGGTTGTTGCATCCAGACTGGTAGCAAGGAGCCCGAACTCTTTGATAGCACTTACAGAGATTTCTCTGGTCAACAGTGGCATAACTTTCCAGTGGGCAACAACGAAGCCAGGCTATGCTTTAGTATTTGCCATTTGCACGTTAATTTGCAAAAATTTAAAAAGAAACCATCTCATAACAGCTAACATTTACAGAAATAAGAGTAAACCAGTAATCAAAAAATCACCTACGCAACTCAAGCTTTCTTTCTCTAAAATTCGTGTTGTTCGTACCAATTTTTGCAGTGTAGAATCTTTTCTCTTGAAACATCTTCCATATATCTTAGAGAATTTTGAAACATTTAAACTTTTCTATCAATACCACTGAATTCGTTGATTCAGGCTATCTTTCTCTTTATCGAAATGATTTTAGGAAACATTTTTGCTTACATTCGAGAAAATCTTCCATTGTCAAGGGAATCGTCTCTTGAATACTTGAATGATACATTCATGAGCTTTCGTCTTTCTTTATTGCAATCTGTTATCTCTCTCTTTTTTTCTTTATCCTTCTTCTTCTTCTCAGAACTGTAACATATTAGACATTCTCTCTGACAGTAGAGAAATTCTTCGCTCTCCACATTCATTTGCGAATATCTTTTGAGTTTAGTGAATTTTTCTGTTGTCCCAGTCAAATAGTGGATTTTTCCTAATTATTTCCTAATAATTCTGATCAACATTCTTCTTTACTTGATTTGATCCTTTCCAACGCTTCTAATTCATGTCATGCATCACAACTATGTTGTCTTGGCAATTCGGATCACACTGTAGTATCTGGTGATATTTCTTTTGAGTCTCTTAGACAAGAATCTCCTATTAATAATACATCTTCCTGTTACCAGCGTACCGACTGAGATTCAGTTTCATGATTTTCTTCGCAAAGACACTTGGAGTGAAATTTGTAACTTTCCTATTAAGAATTGTGTCACTTAAGTGTCTTCTTCGGTTAAAACTGGCCTCAATGGATTTATGCAATCTTGGAAATACCGGGGAAAACCATAATAATTCTCCTTAGTTCACGCCTGTCTTTTCACCTGCTATAGGCCACACACACAGAGGAATCACTTTTTCTGGGTGTACAATCGTGAAAGCGAAAAGATGCCTCTTTAGGTCCATTCGTAATAATTGTAAATATTCCCTCATTGACTTTTTTTTGATTTTCGGCTCTGTAATAGTGTATTAAATAAAGATAAGTCATCTCTCCGACTCTTCAATCGATGTGAGGTGTTATCATCTGATAAAGTAGAATGTTTTGCTCATAAATTCTCTTCAAATTCTTGACTCATCCGAAGTACCCTTGCCTGATTTCCAATTAGATCTGATTCTCTACTGTATGATATGCCTATAATTCCATACATAGTTTCATTTCTCATATTTAAACAGGATCCCCACGATACACCCGAAATTGGTGTTATCCATGCAATCGTCTTAAATAAATGGATTCTTGAAATGGATCCTGTTCTCTCTAAAGTCTACAATAAATTCCTTTTTTTATCTTTCCTGCTTCTTGGAAATCCTCTTCTGTAGTTCCTGTTTTTTAAGAACTTAGACGAACCATCTAACCCCATCTAACTACCATATTATTAGTTTTCTACCTCTTTTAGTAAAGTCCTAGAGACACTTATAAACTGCGAAACAGTTAAGAATCTCACCTCGCTGAATCTTCTTTCAGACAAGCAATATGCCGTTCGATTCTCTAGGTCACCTGCTGATATATTAACAGTTATTGCTGAAAGATTGTCAAGTTTAGATAATAAGGCTATTGCTTTGGCTATCTCAAAGGCGTTTGACAGGGTTTAGCATGCTGGTCTTTTTCGCAAGAAAATTTTTTGAGTTAATTCAATCTATTTATCAGGGCGCGAAATGATTTTTTTCTTGATCGGCAACACCTGGATATATTTTTGCGTTAATGTGCATTAATTAGACCTGCTTTGTTCCTAATTTTCATCAACGAAATTCCCGATGCCGTCAGTTCTGGTATGTTTCTTCTACTATATATTTTGATATTTTTTGGTAAAATCCAACGGAGAATCTGCAACTTTATATGTCTTGATGTGGCATCTCATCTTCAATCATATTCACATCGCTGAAATGTTACTTCACTGTGCTTCTTCTCTGAATGTTTCCATGGCAAGTGCTCTATTGAGTTTTCCTTTTTGGTACCTCGAATTTAAATGCAGATCTAGATTGGTAGCTAGGCTCATCATTCTACAGCTGGAATGGCGAGATGCAACCGTAAGTTTTATGCTAACAGTTTCTTCTCTCGCACTTCTCGCTTGTGGAATTATTTTCCAGCTTCTTGATCTCCAGTCAAATTTGATCTTCAAAGATGTAAATGTAATGTTAATCGTCATCTTCTGTTTCCTTAAATCCTGTTCTTTTATTGACCACTATTTAATAATTTTTTTCTCATTTTCGTACACAATCAATAAATTCTTGTATCTCAGTAACTTCATCGTCTTGCTTGGGGTGAAATGGTGAAAAACTATTCTCTAACAATTCATACAAAAATTATTTATAATAAAAATAATATTAAGATGGTATGAAAAACTTTTAAATAGTTACTAACACGGTTTCTTTAAGAAAGAAAATACCAAAATGTAACCAGTTAGTTAAAAAAGAAAAATCATGTACAAAATTTTACAAACGATTCGCCCAACTCTGATGTCAAAAACGCGCTAAATTTAAAGTTTGCAAATGGACATATTTGTTTGGATGATTAACTTCAACATTTTAATCAATGGATTGAACTGACTTGTCAGTCGTAATTGTTCTAACGAGCAATGCTTGATATCCATTACACCGCCTCGAGGTGCTATATATATATATATATATATATATATATATATAGTCCTTTTTTAACATATGAGTTCATTACAGTTGAATATCTTTTTTTTTTAAAACTTGTCATATTTAAATAAATATAGTGTAACCTCATTTGTTATCAATGAATAAATCGAAAAGCTGCAGACCAAAGAAACATATATTGGATTAGTGCAATATCCAACAGAGCTGAATAAATTGATATTTTACACATATTAGGTTGGTGCAAAAATAATGTCATTTTTTGACGTTCAACTTCAAAAGAAAAACGACATTATTTTTGCACCAACCTAATACTTTGATCATCTCGAAAGCATTTGACATTCATTTTGGAGGCGTTCAAATTTACAAGTCATTTCTTGCACCAGTTAACAATTGATTGAATGTCATCTTCGAGATAAGTTGCCAGATTTCCTTTGTCGAACTTACTATTAAGACTGAAGTAAACAGTTTATGTCTTCAGCATAAATACCCAATTGGGAACTAATGACATCAGAAAGTCCGTTGATTAAAATAAGAAACAATGCAGGTCGAAGGATTGAGGCCCGAGGGATGCCCGCGTTAATTAATATTTCATAATTTTCTCAGGGCTTTAGGCTTTCAAAATCCATTGGCAGAATTGTGCATTGGGTCTCTTTGGTATTCGATTGGGTATCAATAATAATTCAATTTTACCTAACCAATCTCTCTCTCTCTCTTTCTCTCTCTCTCTCTCTCTCTCTCTCTCTCTCTCTCACACACACACACACACACACACACACACACACACACACACACACACACACACACACGCGATAAATTTAAAGTTTGAGTTAACTAGGAGTCTGGCAACCACGTTATCGAAACGACTACTTATGTCTAATGACTGGGAAAACTGCACCATTCTTTAGATAAGGTTATGCTTTCTACACTTTTCTCACACTTTCCTGAAAACATGCGTTGATATAATAAGATACACAACTGAATACTTCATTAATATTACGTTTATCTTGTGTCTATGGAAAAATGGAGATTTTAACTTTTGTATGCTTGACAATAAATACTCCAGAAGAATGACCATGGTTGTCATGAATAAAATACAATTCCAAATAATTAATTAGACACTGGGATATTTCTCTTGAAATCAATGCATAAACACTGTTTCCTTTATTGATATTAACAGTCTTTAGAAAATACATAGATTTTTCCTGTGGGCATAGAATTCTTGATATCAAAAGATTTAATTGTTATTCCTGTTCTTCTGATGTGAAACTGGACTCTTCTTCTCAACAATTATTATGCTTGCGTCTTATTTCATTTTAGTTATATTCACTGGTGTATCATTATTAATTGTTCGCCGTAATAATTAAGAGAAAGTAAATGTTTAAAGGTTTATTGAATACAAAATAAAAGAATATATTTCAAAAAGTTTTTTAATTGGTTTGAAAATACGTTTCCTTATGTCTCAGTTTTTGTTAAGAAAATTATGTAAACCGCAAAAAGTAAATAAATTGAATAATGTAAGAAAGAATGACTGTTACCTGCGATTTTCGCATCGATAATGTAGGTCAAACCAGTCAGAAGGCACAAGGAAGGATATCCTTTGGTCAGGTTTTTCTCTCCCAAGATGGAAGCCACAAGCATCATTCGAAGGTTTAAGGCAAATCCTGAAAATCAAAAACATTATTTTTATCTGAATATTTAAGATGAGAAATACCTGAAATATAGTGACTTATTCGCACTGTTTTCCCATCTTGTTTGTTATACACAACATATCAGCCGCTGTAATCTCTGATCTTCTCTACGTGTCCGTCGTAATCGATAACCTTCTGCAAAATTTGAAAGAATCATCTATTCCCTAAATCCGAGGAAAATGTTTCCATTATTCCAAGAAATAATCTGGTATTGTATTTGTTAATTCATTGGGATACAAATTTCACTACCTGACACAGGAATTGATCTCACAACTAACCAACGTTGTTTTCTGCCTGTCTTAACACCATACATACATTAAATTTTTGTTAAATGGGTAGAAGGGTCATCACCAGGACGAATTAAGTAAGAGTTAAATATAATTAATTAATAATTAATTAAATTAGAGAACTGAGAATAAAGAATTGATAGGTAAAATTCCAGAGATGCATTATCTGGTGAGTCGTGTGTAGCAATCCCCAATGCAACACCAAAAACCTTTGTGATATCTAAGACAATCGCTTTTGTCTTGAACTTGTCATAAAGTTCTTTACTGATTTTCTATTTAACGACATTTATGACATCAGATGTTGATCCAGAGGAATGAAACCCATAGCGCTCTCTCAAAAGAGATGCAAACAGGAAGAACAAGGAAGAAGGTCGAGAGAAGCGAATGGATTGAATAAAGGGTTTAGTTCTTAACTCTTAGCATACAAACAATACAATCATTCAGTCCGGTTCAAGGAAATGGGTAGAAGCGACATCGCACAGAAATATCAACTAAGAATTAATTAATGTTACACATTACCTCGCATGGACAGAGGAATAAGAACATTCGAAGCGAATGGATTGAATAAACGGTTTATTTCTTAAGTCCTCTCATAAAAACAAAACAATAATTTTCACTGTTTCTGGGAAACGATTAGAATCAACACCGCATGCTAATATAAACTAAGAATTAACTAATGTGAGACAGAGAAAGGTGAACATGGACAGAGGAAGGAGAACATGCACAAGCGAATGGGTTGAATCATTTCCATATACGACTGACAACTGAAATAATCTGGAGAATACAACCGCAAGAAAGTTGTCACTAAAACATGAAGATAAAGAAAATAGTTCGAACAGAGTTTATTTTACAAATTCGAGTATTTTTTTTCGTTTGTGAAAATAAAAAGAAAAGATGAAAATTAGTATTCTTAAATAGGACCAGAATAATATTGTTTTCTTTGGCCAAACAATATCTCTTTTGTAGCATATTATTTTGCTGGGACATGTTCATTCCTTCCTAATCACGTCACATCCGTTAATATTTAAGTTTTCATATTTTTTGATTGCGCTCTGAACTGAGCGATTTCGGTGCTGCGTGTGTGCAGATAAACTCGACAGTCTTATTCTCTTTTGTCAGTTACCATCATAACGATTAGTGTAGACATTATTCACGAAAAGAATGAGAGGCTTGAAGTTCCAGAACAGCGGACACACTGGATGTGACACTTTTACCAAAGAACACGCATGCTCAAATTAAACCAGTTTAGCTTTTAAGAGACAACAAAAGAACTAATGATAAATTAGCCGGAACATTGAAAGAAACTATTAATAAAATAGTTTTCTTTAAAAACAATAAAAAGAAGAGAACGTTTTTTTCAAACAAATATAATGAAGTCGATGGCTTTGTATCGAAATACTCACCAAATCAAGTGGCGAAAAGAAATGAGTACAAAACAAACAATGAAAAGGGGTGGCAGAATGCAAAGGCTAAGTTAGTGGCCGACATGCCAAACAATGAAGGCATCAGAAGGGGAACTTACAGGGATGTGAAACTGATCAGAAGTATTCCGACAAGAATTTGGCTAGGTCCAACAATTGCGCCAGGGATGGATATTTATCAAGGCTCCTTGTTCGCTGGTGAGTCCAACATTGACAACTTTTGCCGGAAGACAGATCAAAACAAATTAAAAGTAATAGAAAATTTATGTATCTTCGAAAGGTATCTTAAACTTTCGGACATTTTAAAGGGCATATTATTTTACATTTTTTTCAAGGGGACAATCATATATATTAGGTTGGTGCAAAAATAATTTCGTTTTCTAACATATGTTACTATGTGAGAAAACGAAATTATTTTTGCACCAACCTAATATATATATATATCAGAAAAATAAACTTATCTTTCAGGATTTTCTTTCGATTTCTTGGTTTTATCACTGAGCATGGGAAGACAGCTTATGCTGTCAAGAAGATGATTTTGGATCGACTGGAGAAAAGAGAAACTTTATTTCAAAAAAATTCGAGTGATAGGATTTGACAACGCGGCTAGGATAGCTGGAGTTCATGGTGGTGTTCAACGTCTTCTACGAAACCTAAATGGGAAAGCTAAATTTGTGCCATTTTCTTATCATAGTCTGAATTTATCAGTTGTGAATGCAAGTGCCATTACATTTTTCGGAGTGACTGAGAGACTCTATACATTTTTCTCCTCTTCCAATCACCGGTGAGAAGTTTTATCTTCGTATGTGAAGGTCATGATGAAGCGTTTGGTAACCATCCATTGAAGTGCACGTTACGAAGCTATTCGGGCAGTGAAAACCGAATTTCAACAAGTGATTCAGGCAATCGATTCATTAACCTCAGGTTCAGAAAATCTTCAAATGAGAGGGGATACACATATCATTTTGCTTTCAATTGGAAACTTCTTCTTCGTGTCACATTTTTATTTTACTGGGAGGAAATTATGGGACAAATAAATCTCATTCAAAAGAAACTTCAAGAAACTGGTATTGGTTTCGATGCTTGTGCAACCCACAATGGATGCGACCAAATGTTTTTGACCTAAACGGGTACAGGCTGAGTCGGTTAATGAAAGTAAAACAAAATGCGAGGGAATAGAATTTCCATTTGAAAAACAGATTAGAACAAAGAGAAAGCTAGCTGGGTGGGGGAGGAAGATGATGTGTGTCAAACACTTGTGTAGGAAATAAAGGGAAATCTTTACGAATGTCATGATCGACTTGTAAATGAACTGGAAGCACGATTCGCTGGATTGTCATCGCAAGCAAGCCTGGAAGATACTGAAGGCGAGTTGGAGCGAAGATTTAAAATCCTGGCTAGCGAATACGGTGCTGATTTAGACGTATCTAGGCTACCTTTGGAAGTTCTCCGACTTCGGGATTTTTTAGCGGCAGCTTCCAAAGTCGAACGTGACACGACCATGATGACCTAATCATTTGTTATCGAATGGCTGAGATGGCAAGTTCAAGAAACTGTGCCAAATATTGTGATTGCTCTACGGCTGTTTTTCAAGCTCACAGTTTCTGTTGCTACTGAACAGAGAAGCTTCTCAAAACTGAAGCTCATTAAAAATCACGTAAGAACGAGTATGTCGCAAAATCATTTATCCAATTTGTCCCTGATTTCCTTTGAACATGAAACTGCGGAGAAAATCGTCTTTGACCAAGTTATTAGTAACTTTGCCTGAAAGGTTTAAAATATGATAACGTTTGTTCAGCTAATTTTTGAATTTGTTGCTTTTCAAGTACTAATCAACGCCATTAAGGATATTTCATTTACATTTTTCCTCTAAAAAAAGGTGGTGGTGGGCAATATGAATAGTGGCCCCGGGCGGAACTTTGCCTCGGTACGCCCCTGGTTACTTAGGAGCCATGTTTGTTTTGCCATTTACTTATTTTCATGATTAAAAAAAAAACACAAGATCATTGACATTTAATAGGTTAAAGAAGCATGTATATTTCTTCCCATTTAGCCATTATCATTTCATTATTAAAGAGATAAACACACCCAAGAGAATAAAACTGTGCACCACAGAAATACTCACCAATCTAAAAGATGAATCTAATGACCACCAGTCAAATGCATGACGTAAGAATGTGTAGAGACGTTTTTGGACAATTCCAAGTAGTGTGGTTCTGTGAAGACACAAATTCAGTTCGGTAACTTCTAAATAATAATAATAATAATAATAATAATAATAATAATAATAATAATAATAATAAGCACAATACACCGGCTGAAAGTGCAAAATACTTAAAAAGGACAGCAAAGACGAATGCAACCGACCAGATACAGAAGCGATGGCAAGATAAACCGCTTCATGGCCAATACTCTGCCCGTACCAAACAAGCTGACGTAGACAAAGCCCGTACCCATCAGTGGCTACGCAGTGCAGGGTTGAAAGCTGAAACTGAAGGTTTTATCCTTTCTGCACAGGACCAATGCATGCTAACTAGGAATTATCAAGCCCATGTACTAAAATATTGTGTCAGCCCAAAATGCAGATTCTGTGATAAATATCCAAAAACGACTGATCACCTTGTATCAGGTTGCATGATATTGGCACCCACTGAATATAAAACCCGACATGACAGAGTGGGCCAATATCTGCACTGGAAAATCTGCAACTTCTACGGGAAGGAAACTGAAAGAAACTGGTACCAACACCACCCAGACCTGGTTACGGAGATAGGACCTGTTACAATTCTATGGGACTACACAATTCACACTGACAGAACAATCAAGGCCAACCGCCGAGATATTCTTATTAAAGACCACAAACAAAAACGGTGCCTCCTTATTGATATGGCAGTCTCTGCTGACTGCAATGTATCTTTGAAGATATTCAAAAAGCTGTCAAAATACAAGGACCTTGAAATAGAAATCTCGAAAATGTGGCATATGGGAACATCAACAATCCCTGTTGTAGTTGGAGCCCTAGGACTGGTTGGAAAAGATTGCAGTAGACTAATTGAAGGGATTCCTGGAAGTCCATGCCTCAAGGAGATACAAAAAATTGTTCTGACAAGTACAGCCCACACTTTACGAAGGGCTTTATCTATGTAATATATATATATATATATATATATATATATATATATATATATATATATATATATATATATATATATTTTTGTCAGTGTAAAGTGTCATGATGCCATTTCTAACCTTAGGTCCCTGGGCGGGACCTGGAAAGAAAAGAGTAAACGCCAGAAATCAATTAATAATAATAATAATACATGTTAACAACATCTACAGTGAAATAATCCGACAGACATTTTTTTGCAAATAAGACTGAGAATTATTTGACTGAAGTTCCCTCTTTCAATTTTTGTAGTTACAAGTTGCTCTGTAGATAACAGTTAAATCATACTGAAACTAACTGTTCCTGTTCAACCATATTAGTTAAGCAGTGTCAAATCAGAGATTGCTTGGGGACACTGGGTACCGTAAGCAACCCCCTACAATCTGAAATATGTTTTGGTTTTAAATAACCCACAAAGGGTTGATAAGCCAAAGAAAAAAAAATCATATTCTGTTGAAAAATATGAAACAAGAAAATTTCAAGTCAATACTTTTAACTACATTTATGAATGTCAACAATTCATCATTTATTTAAAATAATTAAAATACTGATATGAGGTTAGGCAGCCTAATGAGGAAATATAACCTTACATTGCAAATTATTCTTAAAACACAGAAAAGATCAGCTGTTAAGAAGAATGTTTTCAGGCAAATTTGCAAATGAAAAATTTATAAAAAATAAACCAGTTTTTAATTTCCTAAAATAAAATTATTCAAAATGTTAAGGTTATCAATTTTTGTTCAATACTGGGATGATGAAATGGTACTTACTTTTTAAACTGGTCAAGAGGTGTCAATGTTTGTTGGTAATAAGGTGAGGTAAGTATTGGTGCTGATGCACTATTCACAAAATAATGTAAATGTTTGACAAGCAAGCGAATCATTCGGATGTGATTGATGGTGGGAACATAGATCTCCTGTAAAAAGAAACGAAACGAATTAACGAATCAATTATGCAGAAAAAACAGAAACATATATATATATATATATATATATATATATATATATATATATATATATATATATATATATATATATATATATATATATAAACACAGGCCAAAGTTTCACAAAGAAAAAAATACATTCATTTGCATTGACCTGCTGCTCTCAGAATAAAAAAAAAGTATCTCTTGATAAAATTTGGTCTCTTGTCTAGAGACAGAAGCAAAGAAAGATAACTTGAATTTAAGAATACTACCAAAAAATTTGAAATTAATGAGCATTTCCCACTGATTTTTTTGTACTATTAATATATCAAACTTCGTAAAAATCAAAGAAAAAGTAATAAGTTTCTCAAGGGAGGTAACTCGGAAAGAATGAACAATAATTATTCCCCTTTAAGAATTTATATTTGGCTTAAACGATTATGGCTATGAATTTCAACGCCTGACACATCTCCAAAAATCGGAGTGGAGCGGCTATGTTCACTGTAAAACCAGCAAGAATAAGTGGAACAGTTTTTTCTACATGATAATATCACTGGTGAGTGTTAGAAATATTTTTTTTTTTCTCAAGTTCAAACCTCATCAAAAAGGACAGCTCGGATTCATACAATCTCTTTCTTAAATATAATTCATCATTACACAATTAGATTTTTGTTACTTCCTCCTACTAAGTTCTGATTTCCTATAACCATTAAAATATCTGCTTTCCAATCTTTGACACTGAAAATAAACATTACTAACAAGAGTTGCTTACAAAAACTCCTTTTTGAAATGTCTCTTATTAAAGTTCACAGTATATACTGGGCAACTTACTGCACTATTCTGAACAATGTCAGGAGGATTGGCATTCTGCAGATTTTGATTTAGCCAAAAGTCAGAAAAAATCTTGAAATAAACAAACAAAACAGAATAGATAAAGGCATTTCTTAACGAAAACATTCATAAATTTGGTTGACATTGTATCAAAATGATAACCCACTCTTTGACAGTTATTCTTAAACAACAGAATAAGATGATCAACTCTTAATGATAATCATCAAAACAGAAGATATTTATCAATCTCATTGAGTAATAAATCTTTTGACTGACTTTGAAATAAGACATTCGAATAATACATTCCATTTCCACTCAGTCTAAACAACCTCTGCTGAGCAATAAAACCATACTATAGAATTTATTTTAAGCATCAAACTTTTGTAATAAACGTAATTATTAAAGTCTGCATAATGTCCCACTTGATTGAAAATGTAACTAATTTTCAAATTGAACAGCACCATGAGAATATCTCTCAGAATGACAAACCTTATCAAGTCAAACATAAAAATAAATTACTCGTGTGATACTATTTATTAAAATATTTAATATATATAGAGAAGATTTAACATACAATTATCAGGTTATCTATGAGAATCAAAAATTTAATTCTTTTTTAAATGTGTATTGAACCAGCCAATCATAAATGAGCAACCCACAAAGAAATTAATATGATCAGATTGATCTTGTAATAATAAAACTAAAGCAACTCAAAAGTTAGTCTATCAAGACTAAGTTATACCACTGAGTTACAACTGATCAAAGTAACTAAGAAAATCAATGTAGACTACTACAAAAGCTATGTAATTGGTAATTTTACCGGGTTATACAAAGAGACCACTGTATCAATACCAAAGTGGGGTTTCTCAGCTACTTTTGACTTGTGTTTTAATTATTTTAATTATTTACAAACTGATAGAAAATATTTCAATAGTTGTTGTTTCACTGGCAGCAAAATGACCAAATTTCAAATCTAAATTGTTTGTCCATTCAAATAACTACATTTAGTAGAAAATATATCCATCATAAACACAGGAGAAGTCATAAAAATGAATTCAAAAAGCTGGCTTATAATCTTTTCCTGTTTACAAAAATGGATGTTGCCAGACAGAAAGGGAAATTAGCCCTGGTGACACAGATGCCCATGTCAATTTCTATATAAGTTTACATGCGCATGTATATTTTAATTCAGTGTCACACCTAAAATTATTTCTACAATTTTTAAAAAAAGCTTTAAAAAATAAATCTTTTTACTAAGAAATAATTTCCACAAAGTGCAATAGAATCTGATAATTATCTAAATTTTAGGGTTTAAAAAAGTTAATGTTTTTTTTCCTTGTATCCAAATTTATGATTTTATTGCTCATCTCAGATGGTTCAAACAGAGTGGAAAAGAAAAGTATTATTTCAAGGTCTTATTTCAAATTCTGTCAAATCAGTATGTGTTTGTGTGTGTATGTGTATACTTGTACCTTAAATGACAAAAGTATATATAAGTCACTCAGACACAACACAGATATATACATTACATCTGCACCTTTAAACCTTAAAACAGCTAATTTTTAATCTTTCAGAAAATATATTATTTTTTAAAGACTTTTTTTTTAATAAAGAGGATTATTTTGCATTGACAATTTTGTCATGTTATTTATTGGTAAAAGTGCTTAATACCATGGATCAAGCATGTGTCCCTTTCTTTACAAAATTGCTTTGTTTATGTTAAGATACAAAACTGAGCATATATGTCTATTTCAAGAGTCAGTGAAAAATCTATGTTTAAAGGCACTATTTAACTTTGCTTGGTTATCGATGCATGCTGTATCTGAGAGGTCAAAGCATGTCAGGTCTAATCGTGGCTTCCCCTTGGGGAATACAGGTACAAATCCTGCCAGAATATGCATATTTTTCTCTGATAAGTTTTCGTTGAATATTTAAGTTGGTAGACAAAAAAAAAAAAAAAATACCATTTAACAATATGATATGAGTTATCTGATTTTCATAGCAGTTTTGTCTCCAGTCCATCTTTGAGTAACCTTAAGTGTTTTCAGGATTCATGTCTCCAATTTGTCTTTGAATTGGGAAACATAAAAATCTTTTTAATGATTTTAGATTGTCATAAAAGCAGTCCTTTAAAGATTTGACCATCTATGTTGTTTTAGGGTGGTCTCAAACATTTTTGAACACAAGTGGATGCATTATCCATATAAGCAGAGAGTGGAAGGTAGGTGAGAGAAAAGTGGGGTCCAACCATGAGAGAAGTAGGTAGGTGACTAGAGGAGTTAGAGCTACCCAGAGACCAGTGACAGAAGAGCAGATAGTGAAGAAAGGGCCTGCTGAAGTTAGGGAGATAGCAGTTCAGCTGAAGGAAAATGTAGCCGGTTAAGTGAGAAATCATAATGTTGTGAACTCCCAACCAGTGTCTTTAAAAACATTTGTTGTCACTATTATTATTTGTTGAAAGTGATCACGGCCAACAGGAAAAACCTGTGCACATAGCAAGTTGGGTATATATGCAAATACAGTCAACCTTGGATGGAAGAATGTTGTCACAAAAATTGTCACAATTATGCCACAAATGGCGTCAAAAGTATTCACTAAAAATAATGTTCAAGTAAAAAATTTGTCGGATTAAATAATTTTACAAACTATGGTGGCAGCTTCTTCCCACCAAAAGAAGGACAAAAGTCCATATAAACATATGTCCTTCATCTTTTGAGCTATTAAGTTTAAAGAAAGTTTACAGTAGATGGTGCTGTATTGCCATGTAGACAAGGTTGTCATTTGTTTATATTTGTGGCTAATTTGTCTTCAATGTTTAATGTGCATAGTAGTGAGTTAAAAGAGAAGTGTTTAACAATAGCTGGATATTCATAACATGAGCAGGCAGATATGATTTTTACATATAGCCACATGAGTGGTAATGGATGCAAGGCTGCACTTCTGAATCAGATTGTGTTTCCAGACTGAAGGCAGGTGAGTCATCCAACCTTTCAGTTTTTTATTATTGTATTGCTGAGTCAGGATCCATGGCAGTGCAATCTATGGATTGAGGAAGACCAAGATCTGCATGTGCACCTGACCATGAAAATATTCTGCAAGATATCAGAGTATCAGCGCACATCAAGTAGTCCTATCATGTCGTACATTTTGTTGTACCTCATGGAGGCTACTTCAAGTGAAACTCCTCTTTCCATATCATTTGAAACGTGTGCATGGTCTTTTGCACTCTCACCCCAGGAGAACTTTTGCTCATGGTTTATTGTACAAACTTGCTGGTCCATTGTTTGTCTCTCCAGTCTTGTTTACGGATGAGGGAACATTTGGAAGAGATGGAATAATAAATTTACACAACCAACATTTGTGGGCAGACTGGAATCCCGATGGTACAATACAGACTAGACAGCAGCAATTCACAATTAATGTGTAGGCTGAAATTGTAGGTGATTGTCTGATCCAGATGTTCTCCCAGCATGTCTTATAGGTGCAGTCTACAGGGATTTTATTTCCAACACACTTCCAGATCTGCTAGAGGATGTAGCCCTGCTAATACAAAGAGGCATATGGTTCATGTATGATAGGGCTCCAGCACATTTTAGTCACATTGTTTGCAATGCACTGGCTGACATCTACCATGAAAAATGGACCAGTTCCATGGCCTGCATGTTCCCCCTGCCTTAATGCTTTGGATTTATATCTGTAGGGCCAGTTAAAAGAATTATTGGATGCAATAGATATTAATAATCCAGAAACCCTTCATTAATGTGTCATGTGGTCTGTGAAACCATTTAATACCATGTGGGAGTATTTGAAAGAGTCCATCAATCAATAATCTGACAAGAATATCTGTTTGTAAAAGTTGTAGCCTTTGTTTTTCTGTTATTGAACTCATCCTTGGATTTTGAAGATAGACTCCCAAAACCATATATATTCTGAATCTACATTACCCAGAGTACTTGGAAAAGTATATTTCATTTTGATCAAAGGGGTTCCCTGGCAGGCGCAAACCTCACACTGATTTTTTTTTTATAAATCAAATTTAAATTTGAACAAGGGAATTACTCCTAGCATATTTGGATAAGTATATTTCATTTTGATTCAAAGGGATCCCCAGGGGGACATATACCCCATCTGAAAATTGTTTCCCTTTGATTTAAATTAAATTTAGATTTGAACAAGGGAATGACTCCTAGCCAAAATATAGAATGAGAAAGCCAGAAGATGGAGGTCACATCGGCAAGATCATTGAGTACTATTTAAATGCATCATTTTGATCCTCAAATTATAACAATGATTTAAAATCAATCATCATTTTCTTACAAAACCAATGCATAACATGAAGCATGGCATAGGTAATTCTGCTAGTATATAGTATAATGTTAGATGAGTAAAAAACAGAATGAGAAACATAGTCACTGAAAAAGTGTTGTTAATTCTCAGTTAAATATGAGACAGTGAATTCATTCTGTTTAGAGAGAGTCTAAAAAAAAAGTTAGACATATAAGCAAGTAGGTAAGAAGAAACGTACACCTTAAATAAAAAGGTAAGTAAAATCTAATGCAATGATCATTATTAGAATTTTGGTAAGAAAATATTAATTCACCTGAATGAGAGTTTCTGAGCGCCAGGTTTCTGTCCCAGATTGGTCGAGCACAGATGGTGACTGGAAGTGCTGTTTTTGGGCCATTATTACACTCGGCTTGAGAAGATGTAATCCACTGGAAACATATTTAGGCATACCAGGACTGCCACTGGATTGTGGAATGGATCTGAAACAAAAAGTCAGCAAGCAATGTTACTCCACACAGTTATGTTATTGTGGGATGCTAATGACATTGTTGGGTATATATTTAGACACCATTATGTTGTGGGAATCAACACTTTGGATTGTAAATATTTACAGGGTCCCTGGAACATTTATCTGGCAAGCAATATTGCCGGACTCAATGTTAGTCAAGGCAAAAATGAGTAACACCAACAATAAGTTTAAAGAAACAACAATGCATGTAGTAACAAAAGAAATTAGAGGTGTAAACAATTTTGACAAAAAGAAAAAAAAAACATTAAAACAAGTTCCAAGAAGAATGTGCTTGTTTATGTGTATGTGTAACAAATATGTATGACAGAGATGTGTGTATATGCTGGTGTTAGAAAATAGTCTAAGTAATCCTCAACTAGGGTTGGAGAGAGGTAAGCAGCAAAATGGCCCCAAACTGGAGTATTCTGTCTGGATTTGCGACTGACCAGCATATATGAGAAATGAAACAAGTACAATTCAAAAGGATCTAAGAATGCAGCTAAGGTAAAACAGGGAAAAATGAAAGAAGCATCACAAAAAAAAAAAAAAACATCAAACTTAATTCATTTTATTTCAACACCTCACAGATAAACTGTTTCTCTAATTTATAAAAAGTCAATACTATTTCAACAAATTCTGCCTATTTACATCCTTTAAAGTTGAACTAAGGTCCTCACTTTTGTGATTATCACAACCTTTTGACCAATACACTTTCTGGCCATCTTCAGAAAGGGGTTCCCTGGCAGGCACAAAGGGGAGTGATCCATACTTTTTACCATCATCCGACAATTGTCCCAAAATTCAATGGTTTTTCTCACCTTCTTAAAAAAGCTGAATTGTTGTTTTTTCTCACTTTCTTAAGAAATCAAACTGTTGTTTTTCTCACTCTTTTTGATTTGGGGACAATTCTGGGATGACAGTGAAAAATGTCAGCCAGTGTTTTTATTATGGTAACTATAATAAAAACACTGTTAAAATATTTCGGAAATAAAAAAGGTCAAAATTACAGTAAAATTTAACTAACCAGTTCTTGTATTATTCATTTTTTAAAACTTTAATAATTGTAAAAAAGAAAATATACAAAAACAAATAACAAGAGAAATCAAAACTTATCCACACTTTTGCCATAAGATATCTGTAGGCAAGAATGCAGATAATTTTTGATTTTCCCCTCGTAGTTAAATTTTATTGTAGATTTTATTAAAAAATCTCATTTTATTTAAACATTTCTGCTAAATCACCTAAACATTTCGTTTGTATTAATTAATTTCATTACTCAGAGTAACTTTTATCATACTTCAACTTAAGAATTGTTCTATATAAAGAATTTTAGTGTGTGGCAACTATTCACCATGAAAACCGTTTTTGAAGTCTTTATAAAAGACAAAAGCTTGTCTGGTCCTGTCTATTCATATTTTTAATTAAAAAAAAAAAAAAAAAAAAAAAAAAGAGTGAGAAAAATTTTTTTAATTTTTTTTGCTTTGTTTATTAAAACAAAATTAATCCTTACAATTGTTTCCAAACACTTTTCACATTTCAACATAAATAATACAAATGTATAAATTTAAGCCAGCCAATTATAATTTTTCATTTGGTTTTCATTCACCAGTTAAGAAAGAAGTGCTTAATGTTTTGCGTATGTATGATACATTAAAATGATATTCAGCATTTTCACACCATAGTAGAGTTAATAATCTGTTTGAAATTTAGTTTACTGCATATCCCAAACATAGAAGATCTAAAAAATCTACAAAATAAGCTTTAATCTACTAAAATAAGATTTTCTAAAAAGAATAATTAAAAAAAAAACTTACAAAGAAATAATTAGGTTTTAGTCGACATCATCAACTAAATCAATTGTAATTAATCCAAATATATATATATATATATATATATATATATATATATATATATATATTATTTCAGACACATAAATAACCAAGACACATTTTCAAAATGAATAAATAAATAAAATAGTAATACTGGAAAAAAACAAAAAAAAACAACTGATCCTTTAAAAATTGAGGGCATAAAAATAAAGCAAATGCTATCATGACATTTTAATGTCTACCATTTTGGTGGGTGATAGGTACTGGTTATAGATGGAAATCTATTAGCAATAGCAACAATTTTTTCTTTTCTTTTTTTATGCAGGCCTATAATCAATACCAGATTTTTATTTATTTATTTATTATTTTAATCATTACATACCAAGCAAGGTAATAAAACCACTAAGAAGCAAGTGGTTACTGAGTGTCAGAACATATGAGAAAAGTATAATATTAAGGGGAGAGGACAATAAAAGAATAAAAATTAAGAAGGCAAATCATTGTGATGGACATTGCATTCAAATTTTTGAAGATCAAAGCTGTAAAAAAGTTCCATAAACGAGAAGTGCAATAGAAGAAACTGATAGCATATAACTTACACTTGTATCAATCCATTTCTATTGTATAATGTTGTCAATCTAGTACTATGCTTAAATTTCTAAAGTCTAGGTACCATAGAAGGAAATTCATCACAACAATTAGCTTGAAAGTATTTATAGAAAAGGCACAGGAAAGCTACGTTACGGCGCTGGGAAACTGATTAAAACCAAGTTCATGACCAATAACATTGCAGATTCTTTGAATTTTATCAAAAATCTCTAAATATACAGCAGGAACAACAGATAAGACGTGGCAGCAATATTCAAAGTAAGGAAGAATGGTAGATTTATAAATATGCAAGATAGATTCTGGTGTCATAACTTTTATAATTAATGGTAGATGTTTGGTGCGCATTAATGGGTAAATAAAAATTGATCAGAAATTGTCGATAACATCCTTTGATTTGACGATCACAATTACATGAAAGGTACATAACTCTCATCTTCATATGAAGATTTTTCTCCCTTGTAAACGCATTGCTTAGTGCGACATTAAAAATCTGTTTTAAAAGGATACTAAGCGAGAGATAGGGACGACCAAATGCCTGAAGCTGTAGTTTGTTGGCATAAAACCCAGGAATAGCTCCTTCCTCAATTAAAAGCTGTGTTGGTACCTAAAATATAAAAATAATTAAGACTAAATTATTTGAAGCAATATCGAAAATATAAAAAAGAAACATTATTTTGCATTATCAATTGAATTACTGTATATATCAAGAGAAACTTACTTTTTGAGGCTAGATATTTAAAATGCTGACTGCAGCCAACTAGATGTAATTTTCGCAAAGTATAGGCTATAGAAAAAATTCCATTAATATTTTTGTTGTACAAATGGTAAAAAACCTATTAATAAAAACTTAATCATTTAATTTCAAATTGAGCTACAAACTTAAAAGAATTTGTCAGAATTTCTGGATGAGGAATTATCATTATTTACATGTCGACTCTTGTCCTCATATTTGTTATCACAACATTTTGGCTATTGTACACTCTAGCCTTCATCAATATACACCTGATGGAGGCCAGAAGATACAACTACTAAAAGCATGTAATAACAACAATGATGAGGACAATACTCTACATGTAAATAATGCGAAGAAAAGAAAATTGTAATAATACACGAGATATTTTTCTTGAAAATAGGATAAACTAAACATTTCTCTAATGGATTAAGAGTAAATGATGTCACGAGCATAGAATCTGGCAATTTTATCCTTCATGTATTGATTGATGGATTTGTTTTCTACGGCTTTGCAGGTTATTTAAAGCCAGAAAATATTTCTAGATTGTAAGAATTGTAGAAACTTTGTGCACTTTGTGAATTGTAGCGAAACTCAGTGGAAGGGGAAAAAATGAGGGAATTTAACTGTAATCTTGTGACAAAAATACAATGAAAGATATTATTTCTTCTTCACAGAAAATTTATTGAAATGAGTTCCAGTCGATGCCACATCTGATTGAAGGGGAGTCAACATTTGCAAACATATTTGAGGAGAGATATAAAATGTAAAAATAGTCAAAGGCAGTTGCTGTATTTTTTTCTTCCTTCGTTACGACCATGCTTCCACTTTCAAAGCTGATTGGACGTGTTACTGAAACTGTTAATAAGAGTGCTCTTTATTTTCTATCGTTATTTCTACAAAGAGAATTACTTGTAGGGAAACATATAGTGTTTTTTTTTTGTTTTTTTTTTGTTGCAACGATTGCCACCATGAGATTACGCCAGTAACAAGTAAGAATTTGTTATTTTTCTTTCTTCGCTGAGTTTCACTTTAAATGCTAATAGTTGCCATTATAATTTTCTACCTCCCCTTTCCCCAGTCGGACTTGAAATCCCAACAGAATTTTGTTTTTGAGATAATAATGGTTCAGTGAAACAAGTCTTACTAATTAACTCATAGCTGGGGGAGAAGAAGAGGGTTCCTACATTTCTCAAGAAATATTTGTGTCTAAGTGAATATAAGGAACCTAACGAGACTTGGAACTCGGTTCTCTAATTAACAATTCTGAGCCATTATCCATTATATCACGACAAGCTTACAGCACCTGGTATTCCCACAGACAAGTTGTAATGCAAGTTAGATATCTGAAAAAAAAGAGGGTCATTGTCATTACAGCAAAAGCATGTAGAACATGGATAAGAAATAAGTGTATGGATACATAATCTTTCTAGGCATTAGTGAAAGGGAAAAAATAAAAAGGAAACAAAACCATTTACAATTATTTACTTACAGAAAGACATCGCAATGGAAATTCATATGTGAGATAAGGGTCAGCCTGTAACCTGTAAACAAGCTTTAGCAAAGGTCCCGTTGGAGAGAGAAATGCTTGGCCATATTCGTATTCGTCTGGTGTGGTTGTTTTGTTTATATACTCCAAATCCCAGCCTGGTTCATTCCCAAATCCAAACATACTTTCCAAGAGTGTTGGAAATATATGTTGAGCTCCCTGAAAATATGAGAAAAAAAAAAAAAAAGAAAAAAAATTTCAGAAAGTATTTTAAAAATAAAAATGTGTCAATATTTGAATCATCAACTAATGAAAATTAAATACCACTAGCAGCATGGCCCGGCGTTGCCCGTGCTTGATTCAAAAATCGTACGACTCATACAGCAATCGCTATCACTTGACTTAAAATATTTTTGCCCTTCCTTGATTTAAAGGAGTGCCCTTTGCCGTGCTGATGTTTCTACATGCCTTACTTCTTGCCTATCTCACACTGCGAATTTTTTCTAAGCTCTATACTAAACATTAAATCTGTTGCAAAAAAAAAAAAAAACTAAAAAAAAAATGAATACAAAACGATCAGCTTTAAAAAAGGACAAGTAACTGGAAAAGCCGAATGAAAAAAGGATGTTAACAACAAATACTTTTTCACACCCAACCCATTTCTGCGGAATCAGAATCAACGTTGAGTTTAAGCAAGCGAATGAGCCAATTGGAGTAAAGTGCCATGCAGATTAAAATTTTTCCCACTTGTGACGAATGCAGCTATCGATTTTTTTTGCATGCTAGCATGCTAGTTAACATTCGTGTCAGTCAGCTGTTGGTTTTCACGCTGTCAAATAGAATCTTCCTGCCTATTCATGGCAGCCAGCTATAGGCTCCCACTCTGGCCAGTAGAAAATGACCGCAAACTATATGAAAACTGCCGTAGAATCATGAAAAATCGATTATTTCCACTATCGATGGGAGTTGGAAAATGCAAAGTCGGTCTTGGCCTTCCCGCTAACTTGGAGCATGTGCATGTACATTTTGGTGAAAATCTGTCGAAAATTGCGGCCGTGCATTCGTTACACACACACACAGACACACAGAGACACACACACATCCTGCCTTTTATAGATATAGATAGAGATTCAGATGGGTACCAACTAAAAGAAAAAGAAGTCCTCATTCCTGGGTTAGTTGGGACCCTAAGAAAAATTTTACAAGCATACAGCTGCTTTAGGAAATTGAAAACAGAATTTACATGTTTGAAAGACAGTCTTTAATGTGTTTAAACCATCAATGACTACAAAAATACAGTATTATAAATCAAAATAAATAAATAAAACAACATTATGTGAGTAATTTCATAAGAAAATAATTAAAATTTATATTATACCTAGCAGCCATACCCAGCGGTTCGATCAGAAAAAGCGTTCAATTAGAATGGAGCAAAGACAGCGTCATTTTTAGATGTAACAGAGTCTATCTTCAATTACTTTAAAAAACTTTCATTAAAAACATATTTAATTAATGCAGTTACTGATATAACTGTAGTCTGTATTTATTCAATCGAAGTTAGCCGAAGACATGAAGGGGTAAAACAGGCAACATGAAGACCCACTTCAGACCACAATTATTTTGGAGATTTTGAAATTAAATTTGTCAGTGTGCTACTATGGATGTAAAAGAGAATACATTTATAAAGCGATTATTAAGTTTGATGAAAATTAGTCGAAAGATCAACAAAAAATAAGAAAGAAAACTGTAAAAATCGCCAATTTTCGCTATTTATGCAGGATTTCACTATATTATTAAGGCTTGAGTGAAGTTTCAATTTGATTGCTTGAAAATTGAAGGAGTTAGTTTAAATTTGTGTTGAAATCCATTTGTGTTTAAATCGATTTTTCGTTTTTCGTGTTTTTTTCGCTAAACGCAATGGCATAGAAATAAAAATGAGGTATCGTTGAGCTCATCATTATGTAAGTAACCTACATTCCGAGTTTGAGGAAAAAAATTGAATTTATCGGTTTTTTGATTGACTTTATCGATTTTTGATTGACTTTATCGATTATGGATATTTTTAAAAATTATCGATTTTTTAAGCTAAGAATCTACCTCTTACATTGTAGAATGTATGTGGCAAGTTTGGTCAAAATTGGTTAGATAGATCTTGAGTGAAAAGGTATCACACAGACATCCTCTGTTTTATATATAGAGATAAAATCTGTAAGAATGTGACGATGAAATGTCTTAACTAATTTAAATCTACGGATCAGATAATACAGTATCATAAAATCTGATGGAAAAATCCAAGGTTAAATGCTTTAGGAAAATTGCAGGCATGCATGAAACAGACTGTTGCCATTCCGCATTGATATTCAGAACAACATTGCTAATATTTACATATACACTCTATTCCAGATATGAAGTACTTTTCTGCAATAAATAAGTTCTTAAAACTACATTCTAACACATACATGCACACATTTGAAAGATAGTTTTTAATGTGTTTAAATCATTAATGACTCTGATTCTAATTGCTATATGTTACCAGTTTATAACTGGTAACATATATATGTAACTGGTAGGGATGATTCTAAGGAGGATATAAACCCAGGGAGAGCTCAATGTAGACTACAGAGCATTATAATGATGATGATAATAATAATAATAATAATAATAATAATAATAATAATAATAATAATAATAATAATAATAAAGAATGAAACTTTAATTATTCATTTCGATTATAATTCAATTCGTGAACACTGGAATGTTTATCTCTTCAGATCGAAATCTCTTTAGTAAATGGAGATAATGCACCGTACGTATATATTAGATTGATAGCGGGGAGGAAAGCACAAGAAAAGAGATGGGATATTGGGGGTGGGTAGCAAAAGAAATGGTTAGGGAATTACTGGTTGGATAGTCATCAGCTCGGCCGAGAATTTTTCATTTAAAATGTGGGACTTTTTATATTGGGTTATATATTAAGTTGAGCGATATGTTTTGTTGCTTTAGGCAGGACAAGCCAATTCCAAATTAGTTCAATGAAAGAGACCTGAATTCAAATAATAAACAATAGATTACAATAATAATACCTAAGTGTTCGTTTCTTCATACCGAAATTCTTAGTCACTGGAGACAATATACCGGACGGATATATTAGATTGATAGGGGGAAGGGAATGCAGGGAAGAAAATGTGAGAGAAGGAGGTGCTATAAAATAAAATAAGTCATATCTCGGCTGATTTACAGGCAAATACTCAAGAGCGAGAACAGGATGTGAACGGGACAAAGCCCCGTCACAAAATGAACATTATCTTTGTTTACAAATATTCCCGACACTCGAGTTCCGGTCGAAAAATAAAATAATATTTAAAGTGCTCTATTTTTTGTCCAATAAAAATGCTTCCCTCCTAATTATACTCGCTTCGTTTTTCGAGCCTGTTAAGCCATAAAAAAACGCTATAAAAGGGGGTCACACGGAAGTTCAACAGGCAGACAACAGGTGGCCACCAAAGAGACCTGTTCACAGCAGGGGAGTGCCAACATCAACATGTGTGGACTACTATGAGAGATCGACCTAGATCCGAAGCCAGCTTATGAACTTTACCACAAGGGAGCTATCCCAAACCCTCACGTTCCTGTTGAAATAAACCACGTAAATCTATTTCTGCTGTTGTCATATTTCTTTCTTGCAACCATACGCTTATCTATAACAGAGGGAAAAGTTCTTTTAGATAGGTGAGATGGGCTTATTGGAAAAGAAAGGGTTAAGAAAGTGACGGATGGGTGGTGGTAAGTCTTAACAGACTGACCCAGCCAAGAATTTTCTTAAAATTTGGAACTGTGTATATTATTTTATACAGCATGTTGACTGATATGGCCCGTTGTTTTAGGCGTGAACAACCAACACAATTCCAAAGTAGTTAGTCCTTAATACAAATAATAATTAGAGACTGAAACAATAACAACAGTAATCATCGTTGTCAGACATAACTGGTGGGATTTTAAACAGATAAATAAACCAAATAAATTTAGAAAATTAGAATGAAAATGAAAAAAAAAAAATGAAAATAAAAAAGAAAAACGGAAATAAAAATGACGTATGGGTAATGATACAAAAGATGTTAGTTTAGAAAGCAAGACAGTCATATGTCCAACTATGTGTGAAGAAACACGCAAAAAGCAACACAGTCGTGTGATACTCAATACCAACCCACATTCGCACCTACACATATACACCCACGTGTACATATCTTCTTACATACACATGAATGTATGCCCATATGAGCTATTACTTATATAAGCGAACCAAAATTTCAAGTGCGCAATCCACCCCACAATATATATATATATATATATATATATATATATATATAAAATATATATACACATATATAATATATGTATATATATATATATATATATAATATATATATATATATATATATAAAATATATATATACATATATAATATATGTATATATATATATATATAAAATATATATATACATATATAATATATGTATATATATATATATATAATATATGTATATATATAATATATATATATATATATATATATAATATATATGTACATATATAATATATGTATATATATAATATATGTATATATATATAATATATGTATATATATAAAATATATATATATATAATATATGTATATATATATAATATATATATATATATAATATATGTATATGTATATATATATATAATATATGTATATATATATATATAATATATATATATATATATAATATATGTATATATATATAATATATATATATATATAATATATGTATATATATATATATATATAATATATGTATATATATATATGTATATAATATACGTATATATATAATATATGTATATGATATATGTATATATATATAATATATATATATAATATATGTATATATATAATATATGATATATGTATATATAATATATATATATATATATATATATATATATATATATATATATATATATATATAACAAATATAAAAAACATATAAAAATTATTTTAGAGGATTTTAAATTTGTTTTTTGTTAACACTTGAAGATCATTTCGCCCCGTTAGTTTAACAATTGGTTAGCATTTGTGTATTTAATTGTATTTTTTCTTTTATACAGAGATCACATCTGTCCCGGAAGTTGTTTGCGGCTTGAGACCGATAGATTATTTCCCATTAGATTATTGGGTGAAACCACTATCTTTAATTTTCGAATAATGCTTGGATAGAGAGGTTTGGTTTCTCAGGGCAGTATTAGAGAAGGAATGTCGTTGGCTGTATAGTCTCTGTTTCCAGTTTCTAGTTGGTATTCCTATGTATGTCTTTTTGTCGTGTGTACTAATAACGTTCTGCATGTTTTTAGTGCAGGAATAACTAATATTGAGAGTTTTTTTTTATTGAAAATTTTCGGTAGAGCATTATTTTGGTTAAAGTGCTTGTCGACGAAGTTTAAGAAGTATCTGCTAATATTTAGATAGGATAGCCTACAGAACGTGGGGTTGAACCATATTCTTGTTATGGTCCGGTTCCTTGTACCACGGTGATAGTCTAAGGTAGAACTAATAAAAGAAGAACTCGAAGGTGGATATGGAATAACACAGATATATTACAAACAAGAATATATACAGAGAGATAGAAAAGTGTTAGTACCAACAATCAGGTTTAATAGTAATTGTCTGAACACGACTCTGTTTGGACTGCCTCTGACAGACTGACTGACTCCTGACGGACTTCCTCCAGACTTCAGACTGAACAGTATTTAGTCACCCTCCCCCCACACGACCGTGGGATCTCCGAGCCCGTGGGCTCGGCCAAAAATATGCCCTTTGAACCCGTATAAACGGTTTCAGGGTCGGTTTACCTCCCCGAAAAGACTCCACCCTTCGGCGTAGCCTCGTTCGGGTTCCTCCCCGCCCGAAGGGAGAGAGTTCAGCCGATCGCCAGACTTCGGACTGAACAGTATTTAGTCACACACCACGAGGGCATCATGTGGCACAAGACCGGTTTAACGTGGGATCTCCGAGCCCGTGGGCTCGGCCAAAAATATGCCCTTTGAACCAGTATAAACGGGTTCAGGGTCGGTTTACCTCCCCGAAAGAGAATCCGCCCTTCGGCGTAGCCTCGTTCGGGATCCTCCACGCCCGAAGGTAGAGTTCAACCGATCAGCCGATGAGCCGGTCGCCCGATTTCGGGCTGAACAATATTCAGTCACCCTCCCACGAAGGCGTCATGTGGCACAAGACCTTTTTAACGTGGGATCTCCGAGTCCGGCGGGTTCGACCAAAAATATGCCCATTGAACCCTTACAAAGGGGTTCAGGGTCAGTTTACCTCCCCGAAAGAGAATCCGCCCTTCGGCGTAGCCACGTTCCGGTTCCTCCTCGCCCGAAGGCAGAGAGTTCAACCGATCAGCCGGTCGGTGAATTTAGTATTATCTATCTATCTATCTATCTATCTGCGCGCACACAAACGCACACAGAGGGGGTCATGGATAAATTGTCGTTTAAATTACGCAAAAATGAAAATAACAATGATATCTCATTTTAACAGATATATTTATCAAAATTGCAAAACTGCAGAGTATACCCAGAGTATAGTAGGAGTGTCTGCGTCCCTGGTTATGGGCCTGACCTGATTGGGTTGGAGGGATCGTTGTCAATCACAGCCTAGATCTCACCAAGAAATTCGGGAATTCTTTTCTTATCAGAATGATCAGAGTGATTTTTCGGAGCTGCTTCACCTTCGTAATCACCATTAGACTCATTCAGTTCTTTCTGAATCCTCTACCCTGTCGTCAGATTAACAACTAAACACTCTGAAATCTTTGTAGTGGAGCTACTGGTGCAAATGCCAAGCAGTACAGAATTCTGTTTCCAAATTTCTGGCGAAGTGAATTGCATCATGGCACTCTTTTTCTCACAGATGTCGCCCATCTGACCCTACTATATTCTGCAGATGACAAAAGCAACAACACCCCACAAAAAAAACCCAAACAAAACAAAACAAAAAAAAAAAACAACGCGCATGCATGAAATCCAAAATATAGCATGACGACAATTTACCCATTGCATCATATATATATATATATATATATATATATATATATATATATATATATATATATGTGTGTGTGTGAGGTGTGTGTGTGGCTTTAACACCTGTTTAATATATGTATTGAATACAGTGAAATGATAAAAAAGCTATACTAGTTATTAGCATGACTAATATCTTAATATCAAAATGTCATATATTGTAAGTTGTACTTGAAGAATTGAAATGAAAAAGATCAGCAGTGTATACATTTTATTTGATTATTTTTTCATTGATTATTTTTCATTAATTCATTCATTTGCTATGGTTTATCAACCCTTTGCAGGTTATTTTAAGCCAGAAAATATTTCTAAATAGTAAGAATTTTGTGGGTGAGGAGGTAATAATGGTTTAGTGATACAAGTCCAATTAATCCATAGCTGCGAGGAAGAGGTAGATTCATACCTTTCTTAAGAATATTTGTGCCTAAATAAATATTAGAAAAGCTAACAGGAATTCGAATTTGGCTCACTGATTAACAATTCGAAGACATTATCCATTACACTACACATCCATCCAAGCTTACAGCACTTGGTACTCTTAAGTGGTCACCCATCTAGGTACTGACCAGGCTTGAATTTGCTTAACTTTAGTTACAATGGTCAATAAACAAGCAAAAATAATAGACCATTATAAAAGTTGTTTCACTGCCATCTAATTATTATTGTTTTAAATTGATTTTTAAAATGCTTCATTTGAATGAATCAATTCACATACAAATGATTATTTCAAAATGAAAAGATAAAGATGGTGAAATCAAAATAAATTTGTGATAAACTACATAGGCAGTGATCAAAGTTTAATTTTGAAGGTTCTTTGAAATTTTAAAGAAACTCCAAATCATATGCTAGTATAGCTGGCCACTCGTATTTGAGGATACCCCCTCAACTAGGGCAGCTAGCCAATCCGAATTGCAGACACTTGCTCAGATGAATTTGTGTTTTTATTCAACACCCACATAGGATATACTACAACTATGCTGAGCTGACATTAGTTACAGTTTCTGGCTTGGTCAACAATTGGAACAAGGCCAACATGCTCAAGCCTTGGCCTTCGTTCCGTCTTTCATCGCAACATTTGGGTCAACCAGGCACTTTACAAATACCGATAACATGTCCTTCCTGACAAATTTAATCCGGGTCTCATATTATGAATGTGAACGTTTTAACCATTCATCCTCATGCCCATATTCTAATAGCCTATTAATAAAACCACAAATTCAAAATCTACAACGATTTTCATTCAGAATGAAATCAATTTGAGAAATATAATATACATTTTATATTCTCTTTCTCATTTTATATCAAGTTGATTATATTATAAAATTGTTGGCGATACCATAGCCAATGAGGATTTTCCAAGTCGTGGTTACTGCTAGTTGAACATATACTTTTTAGAAATTGTGAAAAGTTAATTCACAATAAGGTACATGCAGTGTATGTAGCCAGGATGTGGCAAATAGTCTGTTAATAAAACCACAAATTTTACAATAATATTACACAAGAATTCACACATTCTGAAATAGTTCTAAGTTTGTTCTCTTATAGAATGTTTACTTCTTTTAATTAATACGAAAAGCCTTTCTTACAAGCATGATAATAAAAAGATCTTTCATGGAAAGTGAGCGACTGTTGAAAAGGTTAACGGTACATATTAAATGAAGCGCGGATATTTGTGCTTTCCTGTATGGAATATGGCGATAACAACAATGGAAGTAAAAATATTTTAAAATCAATCCATTTCAAGCAAGTGACAAAAAGCAAAGTCAGTGGTTGTTGAAGCTTCAACAAACTTTATCAACTGAATCATTATTGGTACAAAATAGCTTTAAAAGTGAAAAGGAAAACATTTTTTAATTCCTTGAAATGTTTATGAACGGAATTCATGCTCGCGTATGAAAATAAATATTAGGTTGGTGCAAAAATAATGACGTAATAATGTCGTTTTTTGACGTATTCTTTAACATCAAAAAACGACATTATTACGTCGTTAATTTTGCACCAACCTAATAAATGGAATAGGATGAATTCATCAAAAAGTCTTTGGGAATTAAATCAGAAATATATCCATTAAATTGCAAAATCCAAAAGCATATAAGTGAAGAATAAATTCGTTCTTTAGCGTTAAAAAATAATTTCAAATATCTTCTAAAATATAAATATTTCCAAATTACTTACCTCGTTTGTAATCACTGTCACCTATGGCCTCCTTCAAGCTGTGTTCACATCAAATACTGTAAATCCTGTTGCAATGGAAACTACACGCCTGTCATCTTCGTAACCCAGCAATGTGGACAGTTTCGATGAGGATCTGTCATTTTCTTTTAATGCCTCGACACCCCCACCCCGACGAGTGACATGATCAAATTCTTTACTTACCTTTTTTTACCATCCTCCAGACTGCCAATATCCTCAATCTTGTAAAAGACTAAATAAAAACATTTTTAAGTAAATAAAATTTGTGTTATCAAAAATGAAATGATTCAGAGTTACCTTTTTGACATTTTTCTTTCTCTAGGGTGATTTTCTATTTAGTACAAGGTCGATAGTATGGGGCGCCCAGTGAGGATCGAACTTACTACTCAGTCGTAGTTGATCTAGCGGGACAAGCTTGCTGACCATTACATCATGTTGAAGTACCCCTAATGATTTTCTAAGCACAGCTTAGATGTGCCACAAAGCCGAAAGTATGGGGCACCCAGTGGGGATCAAACCCATTAGCCAGTCGTAATTTTTCTAGTAAGATAAGTTTGCTAACTATTACATCACATCAAGGTCCTCTTTTTCTTTCTCTGTCTTTCATTTTAGTTAATTATTTATTTCTTTGTTTTTCTGATTATTTAATGTTTGTGTGTCTTTGTTGCTGTTTTTTTTTTTAAACCAGTTTTGTGATGTGAGCAACACTAGACATTTTTTTCCTAAGGTATTTATTTTATACCTAAACGAAATAGTATCAGGTTTCAAGAAAAGTTGTAAGATGATATATGACTAAATTTCATCTCAAACATTGATAATTCCTGATCAGAAATGAACAATGTTCCTACCATTCTAATCTGGAAGACCTTCAATCTGGAAACGGGCAAAGGATGATTTTAACTTAATTTTGACTAACTGATCAAACTAAGATAACTGAAAAAGTTTTGACTGACAAGAAACATTTAAGACCATCATTTTTTTTTAACCAAGTTTTGTTTTAATAAAAAGTTTCAAATTGGATACATGGCCTAGCGCAGGGGTCGGCAAATTTTTGCTAACCCTGTGCCGACTTAGAGTTTTAAAATCATTCAATGTGCCAAAGCATAAGTGTTTTTATACAAGTCAAGGTCAATATACCTGTTCTACAATATCTTTCATATAGTAATATATAGTTTATATACTTTCGTATATATTAAAATTGAAACAGCTAACGATCTTCTTTGCGTTGTAGTAGTTATTGGTTAAGACTTCGTGATGTCATTTGCAACTGGAAATTGCTTGGCATGCCACGTATGGCACGCGTGCCGTAGGTTGCCGACTCCTGTCCTAGCGTAGTAAGCATTCGGTTAAAACATATCTGGCTCTCTATTAGTTGTGAGATGAATGCTTTAGTATCGTAGTGCTGAAAGTCATATGGTTCCATTTTAGAAATGAACATGTGGTACAAAAGTAAATAAGACTTGTGAATGTTAACAGATATGAAATTTACCCTAAGTCTTGAAATCAGAATCAGAATCTACCCACCGAGGATTGAATAAGTTTTGGTTAAAAATCCAGAGTTTACTGAGTGCAAAGATACATGAAGAAGTCCAAAGTGAGTATTACAAACAGGATGAAGTTGCTGGTTAGAATAGCAAAGCCTAGAAAAAGTCATTATGTCGATAATTTTGATATTTTTTTTTCTTTTTTGAATTTGCTGCATTGGTTTTATAGATTCATCTCTTGGCATTAAATTAAAAATCACTCATGTATTTGTTCTTCCGTATCAAACCTCAGCTACAATAATTAAAAACAATATTTCTTTCTTTCTTTCACTGTGTCATAGATATCTATAAAGATCCAATTGAATTTATTAACCTAGCAAACAATTTAAAACTGAACGGTCTCCACCATAATCGGACTTCTGTTGCCGGATCACGAAATGGTTCACTCGTCTAGTGGGACGTTTTTTCAAGTTTGTGGATTTTTTTCTAATGTTAAGATTCTTTTGAACCCTTGGGTTGTCAAATGAAATAGAATTTCTTTAAATAACCCCCAACCCCCGATGCGTTTTCAAAGTTAACATTTATATTGGTTACCGCACCTGTGGTTAACAGAAAAACTGATCTGGTTTGAGTCTTGTAGCAACTTAGATACAATCTACTGAGAATGTTGTTGATGGTTGCTAGATAGAGATCTTATATCGCCCATGTAGAAACATACAAGGGGAAGATTCCCTTTATATACGTCATCAACTATTGTTATAGGCAATGGACATTAGTTAGATAAGCTTTAACAATGTTAGTGACAGATACGTGCCTTGATTAAACTTAGTAAGACAAATATCTGTCGGTAAAAGTATACTTTGACTTGTAGTAAAATTAGGCGAAAGGTTATAATACAAGATGGTTAACTGACTTATATTTATCTATGATCATATTGTCACAATTGCTGACCCAGTTTCTCTTTGAGTTCATAAATAGGCTTTTGTTCTTGTGATTCTCATTGGTTTAAACCATTTCACCACAGTCCTGCAAATCCCCCTCAAAAGTTAATGGCATGCACACAATCAGATTCTGCTCAGTTAGAGAAGTTATAAAGTATTTGCTAAAAGTGGAGTTTTTTTTAATTTTTATTCACTAATAGTTCACCCAATACAAGGCCTAAGGGCCACTCAAGCAAGAGGGAGATCGTAAGGAAAAGAAAAGAGTATTATGAGAACGAGTAGGATAGACATCAGTGAACACTGGACTGAAGGAAAACGAGATTGATTTTGTCAGGGAAGCACCCCCTCAGGAGTCTGTTCCACAAAGTAACAGTTCTGAGGAAGAAACTGCTTGAGTGGAACTTGCTTTTTTATCAAAGAAACATGAAGAGAATGGGGATGGTTTGCCACCATCATCACAACATACCAAGTCCTACCTGTGATGCTACAAGCTGGTGGCACTAAGGAGTGCGACTCGTCCGAATATCTACCACAGTAGTAGCAATGTACTACTTAAAGGCTAGCAGTATTTTGTCTGTATGTAAGATTACTGATAATTTTGAATTTTTGACAAAATTTGCAGGAAAATTTCATGAAGACAATCAAATCTGTACGCCATTTTATTCTTTAGTTTCTTTTTCTTTGCAAAAGCATTTCTATTCCGAATTGAGTCAGAATTGAGTTTAGGAGTGGAGTTTAAGCAAATATGGAGAAAGGGAAAGCATATATCAGTTGTTTTTAAAACTACAGCAGTGTTAGTAAATGCATAAAAAATATTTAGACATCTGAGATTGAGGTTTCTGGATGTTTCACAAATGTAGAGAGTGGTCCGAAAGTTTTGTCACCCGCTACTAAAAAAGTAATGAGGTCAATAGAAGAAAAGTAATACAAAGTACATGTAATGGATTCAGTTTATTCACTGTTATTCACGTTGTAACAAATCGAAAAGTATGAACACTCTCATTTTCGTGGCACAAAATGATGTGACACGATGTCCTGTGTGATATTTTACGAAGCTGTGTTTTGTTGATTGTTACAAAGGCTCTCCGAATAGCGTACTTCAATTTATGGGTATTCTGATATTGTCCATGTGAAACTCTCTTCTCGATAATAACCCAGAGAACGTCGAATTAAAAAATTATATTATGTATAGGTGACAAAGATTTCGGAACACCCTGTACATCAATGATCATTTTCTGCAGTCTATTTTGTATATTCCTACCTCTGTTCTGTTGTTGCTGTCTTGTTTGATGCTAACTTCTGTTTTAGCTGGTCTTTATAATTTTTATGACAAAGTTGTTTTTGTTTTTTTCACTGGTGGTTGTTATGGAGTTGGTAGGTAGGATTCTATATTTGATTTTGTTATGGTTGGGATTATTAGTATCATTATTTGTGTTTTTGTTATTTTTATATTTTTCTTCTAAAATTCATGAACAGCACCTCTAAAACAATAAGAGATATGATTAGCATCAAACGAGATAATAACACAACAGAGACAGAAATATACAAAAGAGACTGCACAAAATGCCCATTGATGTATATCAACAAAACAACTAGAAACTCTGAACAAATTATATGAACACTTCATAGATATTCTGCATAACAACCTATTTGGTATTATAATCTTTCCAAAAGTATATGGCTATAAACTACATGTTGAATGTATTATCAATCCTTGTCCTTTTCAAACTACCATTTGATTTGCTTCATGCAGTGATTCTTGGATTAACGCCTCGCTCAACTGGTCCAGTAAGTATCATAGGAGATTGCTAACATGACTACTGCGACAATAATAATAAAAAACAATGACAACACTGAGGGAGTGGTTTGAAGATCCTTGGGTCATTTGAGCATCCTCACTGAGGATTATAGTGCTGAAGAACCAAGGGTTCATCCCGCCCATCCAAGTAATACTTCCCCTTCAGGAGAGAATCTAGGGTTTAATCTCTGACATTTAAAGCGTCGCTGAAATGGGAAATGCTCATTTTTTTAAAAAATCAGTTCACCTCAAGCAAGTCGATACAAAGACGCAAGAGGGCACTGCGAATGAAAGAGAATGAGAGGATTTTAGAAGGAATCAGAAATCCAATCCTAAACAGGATACAAGGGATAAATGTCTTCTACTACTCAATAGAGTGGGGTGGAGTTTGAACCTGACGATAGAAGAACCTGTCTACTCCTACTGAAATTTGGCTTGAGGGAATTTTATCCGTAATCACATATATGCATAGGACTCCCCACTTCAAAGTCTGCTTTGTGCTACATTCCATTCAAGTGTGTCTACGGAACTCTAGCTACGAAAGCTAGATTATTTCATGTCAAAAACAAATCCTTAACGGAAAGGAAAAGAAAAAACAAACAAATATTTAATAAAATACAAAGATAAAGTGTCAACATGAGATACTCAATGTATTGTGACCAGAATTATTCTAAAAAATCTCTGGGAAAGGTTGCGATGTCTGAGACGTTCTTGCTTGTAGGAATTGATTTAGTTCATGTATAAAGAAAGCAACGTATCCCTGACATGATCTTGATATTTTATTTATAATGGCTTTCAATGGGACAACATTCATAGAAGACTTGCAGGACATATCTTGATTTTAAAAAGAAACAATAAGTTCCAAGTGTTCCATTATCAAAAACAATGTGGCTATTGTAGGCTTACAACAGTGTCGCTCGTTTTATTATAATTCTGAGTTTCTGACACGTTTTCTTTGACTACTTTGCGTTTTATTTCCTTCCTCTTTCTTTTTATTTCCCCATCCTCCGTTTCAATAAGTCCAATTTTACGGCCCAAATTTGTGAACATTGACCTCACCTCTTGCTGCATAAGTTTGATACACATAACTGTCATCGCCATTCCAAAGAGGAGATAAATAGAGCAGAGTGCTTGCTTTTTGGCGCTTGCCCAGGAATCTCCTGTAGAGCCGGGTACCACGTCTCCGAACCCTATTGTGCTAAGAGTAATGAAGCAAAAATACGAGCCAACCAAATAATCCCAGTCTTTTTCCCATAAAGAAAAAAGAACAGCACCAAGAAATATATAAGCAGCAAACACTAAAAGACTAACAAATACTGGCACTCTTACCACGTCGCCATTTCTTTTTTCAGAAATGCTATCTTCAAGTTCGATTTCGCTTGGTGAGTTCACAACATCGCATTCTTCATTTTGCTCTCTCGTCCCGATTTCTTCATCTTCAGTATTTCCGATTGCCGCCAAATAAGCTCTTTCAAGGCATTCCTCGTCGCCCCTGCCCGGTATCGATCGCATATAACTACTGTTTCTTCGGTAATCGCCACCGTTTGGCCAAGTTCTGTGTACCGCCCATATTTCTTGCCCCTTTTGTAGATCGACTGTCTGTTTTTCAGATGGAAGCCCAGTTTTAGCGGCGATGTTTGCTTCCTCGGCCGCAGCGGCCACACCGGCTGCAACTAAGACATTCGGAACGGCAGCTGCTGCAGCCGTCGCTGCATCTAACGGTATTCCTTCATCCGAATCGAGATAAGCTCTGAAACGCCGACACTGCCGGTAACATCCGAGGCAAATGTTTTTATACACGAATTTGAACACGCTGGCCATGGATGAGCCAATAATAGACAGACAGAGGATGGTTAATGGTATCCCGAAGATGGCGTAAATCATGGTTATTATCCGGCCCCATTTTGTCTTGGGAGCAATGTGACCATAACCTGAAAGAATACGTAAATATATGAGAAAATGTATTGAAATAGAAAT